>AP028431.1:169524-907463 GCA_036509395.1 Antheraea yamamai | reverse complement strand
CTTTTGAAGCTCAATTGACAGCGGCTCTTAAGATTTTAAAGTACTGATGTATCTATTTTGTCGGCCTTATGTTTAAGTGTTTTTTTTTTCAACTTGTAAAAACACTCGCTGTATATAGAAATGACTTAGATATGTATACTAGCGGTCCCGGCAGACGTTGTCCTGCCTTGTCAATAAGAAATCCTAAAAGTTAACGGCAGCGCCACCTCGGTCCAATTACGAATAATTCTTGAATCCACTTGAACACACGTAACAAATTTCATCAAAATTTGTCTAGCAGTTTAGGAGGAGTTCAGTCTCATACATACAGTCAGAAGAATTATATATAAAAAATATGACTATATATGTCTTACATCAAAATGATATACACATTTTTCTCAGCATATAATAGTGCAAATGATAGATTTTTTTAAATGACAACTTAACATTTTTATGGACAAGTTCCACATTAAAGAGCAGAAGAAAAATCATTATGCCCTCACTAATACAATTTGATGGTCAATTAGTTAATTACTAATCGCTAGAGACTACAAGAAAGTCATTGAAAAAAGAAAATGTTGACACTGGCAGAAGTATCAGCGGCGTCAGTTGCAGACGTTGTTACGTGTCTCAATTGATACATAATTATTGTAAATACGCTATTGAAATTCAATAAAAGCTACTAATGATATGATAATTGAACCAGTTCAAGACATCAACATGTGACTCATGATTATATGACTTAATATGGAAAAATATCTTCATGTTTCAATTGTACCTTTTTTATTTGTGTGAACAATTATTTATTTAATTACAAGTGGTATTGATTTTATCTTTAATATAGTTTGGTTATTGTGCACAAGTCAAGTGAATCGGATATAATACCACGGAGCATAGATTCTGACTTGCCACGAAAATTCCCTGGAAAGTTTTAACAAGACGGCCATCAACAGAATTATGTTGCGTAAAATGACAACAATATTAAAAAATATATAGTTAAGCAAAGGAGAAAAAAGAAAAAAAAAAAATTTAATGTTTTTTTGTTAATTTATACTAAAATCCCCTTATATAAAATAAAGAGCTTTTTCCTTTTAAGAAAGAAAGATCTTTTAGCTTTTTTTCATTTCTTTTATTAAATTTCTCAAAAATCCTATTCTTGGGTTTAAACGCTCCCCTTTTTTTTTTTCCATTCTTTTTTTTTTTTTTCTTTTTTTTACCTTTTTTTTTCTCTACCTTAATAATTGACCGTAATTTTTTTAAAAAAAAATTTTTTCATATTTGTATAAACCCACTGTTCTATAAGTTAAAAAAACCGGAATTTATTATTTCTTCCCTCCCCCAGCCCCCTTGTTTTTTATATTCCTAACCTCCCCCCCCTTTTATTAACACAAGATTACAAATAAAATACATGACAGGTTAAGATCCCGCCAAAAATTATTTATTTCACTCGCATCCTAATTTACTACTTTAAAAAAATTAGAGATTTTTTTACAAAATTAGATTATTCTTTGGAAGTGTGGTCATCGCCAAAACTATATAGTACGGTTATTTCATCCGTATAAACCCATGTATGTATCAAAATGAGTTGGGATTTCGTCACGTCATATAGCTCGATACTGATTCACGGGCTGCCAGTTACGAGGCCTTCAGCGACCGTAATTGGTCATAGCCTTTAAAAGTGTAATTTTTTTGTTCAGTACAATAATAACGGGCAAATGATATTTACCAACTAGCTGGTGATCGCGACTTCGTTTATTCGTGAGAACTGTTTGTTTTATTTTGATTAATTATATAATCTTTTTATAGTAATTTTATTAATACTGCTTATCCCCTACAGGGCATCGTTACGATATACAGTCTAAACAATACTCCGAAAAGACCTCCATCTGCTGTTATAAATTTCGTTAAAATAGATGCAGTCGTTTTGCAGATTAAGCTGAACAATCAACAAACATTTTAATTATATTTATACTAGCGGGCTCGGCAGACGTAGTCGCGCTCTGATTTAAAAAAATCCTTGACAAATTATATATCAAGATGATCCTCATGAATCACTTTATCCACTGGTGAAAACCGCTTGAAAATCCGTTCAGTATTTTTTGAGTTTATCGCGAACAGACAGACAGACAGACGCGGTAGGGGACTTTGTTTTATACTATGTAATGATTTACTTATATATTATATTCGAATGCTTTTCATAGGTCATAAATTAGCGAGTATTGGTTTGAATATTCTATTTTATATATTTAGTAGTTACGCAAAATTCGCGTGTTTTACATCAGCATTATTTTAAATTTTATTGTTTACTAGCTGACCCGTGCCCACTTCGTTGGGCGGTAATAGGCGTTATCAAGCTACAACTTTTCTCTAGAACTCAATCATATATTTCTCATCGTTAAGGCAGCGTTCGTAAGAAACGTTTTCGTTCGATCATTTTTTCTCCGACTCCCCAGATATTACCCTCTACAACCTAACAAAGTTTACCTCATTATAATATTAGTATAGATAATATTATTAGTTAATAGCTTCTGCCCGCGACTTCGTACGCGTGGAATAGTTATTTTGGGCTAAGACGCAGCGGAAGCTCTCAAAAGAAAAAAAACCCCGATTTGAAAACGTTTTTCATTGCTGCTCCGCTCCTATTGGTTTTAGCGTGATGATATATAGCCTATGACACTCACAAATAACGTGGCTTTCTATTGGTAAAAGAATTTTAGTAAATCGGTTTAGTAGTTCCTGAGATTACCCCCTACAACGTTATAAACTCACAAACTTTACCTCTTTATAATATTAGTATAGATAACGTTTGACCATAATCTTACCTGGTATTAAATAACGATATAGTGTCAGATAGCAAACAAATTTTCAACCTGAGTATGATTGCTACCCAAACAAGGTTAGAAAAAGCCCTACGACCAAGTTATGGTTTATGCAAAGCTCCGGCTAATTTACAAGGATTCGAACATAAACTGTTATAGAAAAAATCTAACATATAGTACATTTTAACCAATCGGTAATACCAGAAGCGATTTAATAACCTTAACATTTCATGATTTCGCATAAAAAATGACCATTACTACATCGTAATCGAGAGAATAGCATTATAAATCGACGTGTAATTGATTTTCCGCGTACCGTTCAACAGAGAGATGAATTCCAAGTAATCAAATGCTAATAAAATACAGCAAGTCATTATCTAAACGCAAACTAAATACTACGTAATAAAAGTGGCCCGTAGGTTTTTCTATTCCGTTTCTCAACATATTTTTTTTGTCTAATAGCTATGAACTTTATTGTTACCATAACAAAATTAAAAGTAGTTACTTTTTCTATATCCACGATCTTCAATATTGAATACAATTTTTACTATTTATAAAAAAATCAAAAGAAATACATGTAATAATATCTACGTATCAACACGTGAATGAAAACCATAATACCCCTTGTTAAGGTTGAATTTAGAATACTGGATGAAATCTAGTACAATTAATTCCAGATGAAAAAGAGCACCGCACGTTATCCTTTCTTTTATATTTCAAGTCAGAAAATACAGTTGTTGTCAAATTTGTATAATAAATACGCATGTATTTTGTCCAGATACACCTATGTTCAGGCAATCAGTATAAGTTGTTTCACGTATGGCAGATGACCTCACGAATCCTTAAAGACCAAGTTCAAGGAGTACGGTATCTTAACTCTGCCATCCCAATACATTCTTGACAATTTAATGTATGTCCGTAAGAACCTAGAAAAGCTAGATTTCGTAAAATACCGGCACAATCTAAATACTAGAAACTGTGACAAACTGGTTGTCCCACGTTTTAGACTTAGTAAAACCAGTAACAGTTTTTTGGGAAATAGTGTTAGATTTTACAACAAAGTCCCAAAGGATATTACCGATTTACCGGATTGTGAATTTAAGCGCCATGTCAAGCGGGTTTTGGTGTCAAAAGGCTATTATAGAGTGGATCAATATGTGAACGATGGTGATGTCTGGAATTGACTCATCTCTGTGCATCCATTAAAAACGTTTGTGAAATTTACTATTAATATATTATTATTCTAAATCTATACTATAATAAAACTGTAGCAAGGTCAAATCTGTACATTAAATATTTTTTGAAAATTTTGATCAGGGTAGACTTTGTTATCGATATAGAAGCCAAAAATAATCTTTTTACAATTTTTGTCTGTCTGTCTGTCTGTCTGTCTGTCTGTCTGTCTGTCTTTCTGTCCCTGTGAACACGCATCACGCTGAAAGTACTGAACCGATTTTAATGAAACTTGACACAATAATAACTAATATTCCAAGTTTACATTTAGGATACTTTTTGTCCCATAAAACGCAAGGGGTTCTCCAGGATAACGAAAGACAAAAAATTGTAGTTAAAGTAACTAGACTTTTTTGCGACACCTTAGTGCAAGAGCCAGCAATGTTGGAAGAACGAGAATTTTAGAAAAGCTGGTTCTTTAAAAAGAAGATATATTATGCCCTTCCAAACAGAATTCAGAATACCTGGTAGCCGGTTAACGTTGTGCTTTTTAAATCCGCATCACACATTTACAGGTTAAAATTTTGGGTTATAAATAATTTAAGGAACATTTTTTTTCAGTAACTTTTAAATGCTATTAAAAAAATGAATTTATCACTGCCAGACAATTTTGTTATTGACATTAATGTGCCCGATGATATTCTTTATAAATAAAATAATTCATTTCATACCATTTTATTTTTTCCATTGCAAAGAACATATTTCATTTTATTAACCATTATGATATTGAGATTTCACCGTAAACACCGTAAACGAAAAACAACGATAAACGTAGACATATGACTCGAGACTGACGTCATCTTGAATACATGCGTCTATAACAGGCGCTTCTACAATTATCGCTATCTTTATCATACATAAAATGGGGTAAACATATCAATGCAATTGCAGTATCTAGCTCTAAGTTTCTAAACGTTTTCAAAGCATTAGCCGGTTTTAATTGGGGTGTTCATCCATAACATTTAGTTCGTTTATACTTCAATATTACACGCAGTCGAATTGACTATGCCAGCTTTCTTTGTGATAGTAGTGCTCAGGTTAACCTCTATAATCTTGAAAAAGTCCAAAACCAGGCCATGAGAATTATCGGGGGTTTCATTAAAAGTACTCCAATCCATGTTATGGAAAGCGAATTGAGCTTATGTGCGTTACATCTTAGGAGACAATATTAAGCTGGCAAAATTCTATTTAAATTTAAGTCATTCGAAAAGAACGAACTAACTAATGTATCAGAAGAACTGTCCACCTCTTTCCAATGACTCTATTGGCGTAAAAGAAAAAGACCACTATTTTTTCTCAATATAAAAATACTCCAAGTCAAACAAGTATAAAACATGAAATGTTCACTTTACACACCTGGGTCGATAACATTGATTTGCACAATATAATTAAAATAAATATAGATGGTATTTGGAAGCAGAAGCGTCAATATGTTTTTAAAATAAAAGATATTTGTCTTCAATATATAAATAAACATTATCAAAATTTTGTTAAAATATACACTGACGGACCTAAAGCTGGTAATTATTTAGGAGCCTCATTTTTTGAGTCAAATTCCAAAACTTTTGTGAAATTTGAAATTGATGAAAATATTTCAATTATGCACACTGAATTAATAGCAATTGCAGAGGCCTTATCATTTGCACAATCAACTGAGTCCATTAAGATTGTTATTTTATCCGATTCAAAAAGTGTTCTTCAACACGTAGCGCGATGTACCTTGACTTTTCGAGGAATACCGATAGCCTACATACACTATTTTGAAGAAATTACTAGATTTCAAAGCAAAGAACAAAGTAATTGTTTTACAATGGATCTCTTCTCATATAGGTATAACTGGGAATGAAAGAGCTGATCTTTTAGCTAGAGAAGGATCCTCCGAAGGTGCTCCTATTAATATTTTACCAACTTATTTGGATGTATGCTCAGTATTTAAAAATAGCTGTTACTCGCATTGGAAGGAATACTTTGATGAGCGTTCTAAAACAAAACGAATATAGTACAGAACGATTCAGCCACGCCCCTTAAGGTCACCATGGATTGATGACAGTACGATTTGCCATCAGGAAGCAATCACAGGAATAAGATTACGCTCAGAACACATCCCATGTAAAAAGTTCGCCTACCTGATGCGTAAACTACTATCACCACTCTGCCAGAGTTGTGAACCCATCGATGATGTGCACCACATCCTGGCAGAATGTGTTCGAAACGAAGATATTAGATCTCGGCTTAATGCTTCTGGTTCGTTCCACACTGGTTTGTACAATTCGTTATTGTCTGACCCCACTTCGAAAGATGCTAAAGAATTGTACAAAATTAATATAAGCTATTGTTAAGTTTATTGTTATATAGTTGTATGTCACTTAGGCGATATAGCCGAGAAGGCGACTAAGCCTTCATTAAAAAATAAATAATAATAATATTAAAATTACAGCAATCTTAACATGGTTTGGACATACTTTATTTTATTTACAAAAAAAATAGCATCGGGCACATTATTGTTAATAACAAAAATGTCTGGCAATGATAATTTCATGTTTTAGTAGCGTTTCAAAGTTAGTAAAAACAAAACATTCAAAAATTATATCAAAATCAATATTTTTGCCTGTAAAGGTGCGATATGCACTAATAAACGCAACGTTTACCGGCAGCCAGGCGCACTCTGTTCGGAAGAACATAAAGATATATAAAAACTGGCTTATTTTATTTTTCGAAACCGTTGCTAGCTCTTAGACAAATAGTTACAGGCAAATGACATTTGACGCGTCGTGCTCATATCTTTTTAATATTTATATTTTTCTTCAATACAATGGAATGTGAAAAAGTTTTAATACAAGTTGAAAATAGTTATGATATTATTCAGTGTTTCATTCATCATTATTTTATTTTATGAATACATTTTATCGTTTAATTTATAATTTAACTCTATCAACTTGATATTTTATAATGTAAACTCTACTGACTGTATAGTAAACGTCTACAAAAAAGGGAAAGGAACTTCGTTAGAAACTGGGGGGTCCATAGACCTTTAAACCTTTTTTTCACATTACCACCAATATATATTGGTTGCTACGAACGTGTTGTAGGCTTATTTTAAAAGATTTCTCACATATCATCTGGGTATATGTTTGATTGAGTCCCTTGATAGTTTGGATTCACAATTGGAAACCGATGGTGTGGCTGCAATAAGGTTTTAGTTATATTAAATTTTTTCGCGTTTAAAAAATACAATTGGCACCAGTGATAACCGATTTGGTGCAGACGAAGTTGCACGGGTCAGCTAGTATTATATATATTTGTTAAAAAGATAAACCAGATCGAGTTTCTTGCCGGTTCTTCTCGATGACTGGGTTGTTTTCCGAACCGGTGGTAGTTTTGACGTTCATGAGTGCCTTCTTAGGGCCTAAATTGAATGAAGTGTTTTTGAATTTGTATTTGAATTTGATAGTGACAAGGCACATCTTCTATTTAGAGTTTGTTGGTGATGATGATGATGATATATACATATTATCATTAAACGATCACGATTATTAGTAGTCATTTATAAAAATAAGAAATAAAAATTAAATGACGTCTACTACTTGAACTCAGGTTAAAGGAAATAAATAGAAGTTCCTTTTTTAAATCTATTTTTCGCATACAGTCTTTATTATTACTGCCATTGTCAAGTACCTAATAATATTACGAGTATGTTGAGGTAATTTCAATGTTCTAACAAGATGGTGGCCTCATGTTAGAACTTTCTAGACAGTTTTTGTGGCATTTCGGTATTCATGCTTTGAGCTATTATTTCGCAACCACTTCACTAGTGCACAATAACTGAACTATATTACGTAAAATACCACCAATATTACAAAACATAGAGCCAAATAACACAAGATTAGAAACAAAATATAAAATCCACTACGTGACAGAGTGAGATCTCGCCAAAAACTTCTAAAAGGTCTTTAATTGTGGCGTGTACATTCACACAAAATGGAGGGCCAATCTTATCGACTCTTGATTTTCTTGGAGTTGAAACAACTATCTCTAAAATGATAAGAAATTTTACAGAACTCTAATTAAAACCTTAATTTAATTACTGAAAACATTTTGAACATTCCCATATTAGGTGTAATATTTAAGGACAATTATTATAATATTGGTGACTCAAGGATACAGCTATATGTCTAAGAATAAATTCCATAAACTCCACAATACACCTCACGGAAAAACATAATTGAAGTAATAGAAATACAGTCTGCGGAAACAAGTAAGACTGAAGGAAATACAATCTTCCTTTATGAGCAAACAAAAATACCAATGACAAAAAAATCCTAGACGCAGGTCTAGATTATGTAATTGAAGCTATAAAAGAACATATATTTTAATTTCACTGAACCATAGCAAAGAGACAATAGGTTTCATTAGTATCTGATAGTACCGACGACGCACCATTGTTCCGCAGAGATGACCTCATATCTGACTCTGTGAAAAAAGAAAAACAATCTGCGACTCATCATCAACACAAACTGTTATGCATTTATCAAGTTAAACAATCTTTTTTACAGCAAAAACACACATCTCAACTAACGGTCTTATTATTGTACTTGTGGATTGACTTAATTTAATGTTAACGGTTAATATCTTAAGACGACCGAAAAAGGTCATACTTTAGGAAAACTGTGGTCAAATTTGTTATGATCACAATAGAAATTTAGTTCGACCTCGCAAAAAAGATGAATATAATTTAGATTGAATACCTATTACTGCTGAAATGGCTATAAAACTGTTGAAAATATTACATTTATTTTTTAGTAATAAAATTGTGAAGTTCATATAACACTATATAAGAGCACCATCTTTCTTTGACGCTGCGAAATTACTAGTTTTCATGTTATAGAAGTATCAAAATCCAATATCGTCTCATGATGAAGTTAACTTGACCTGATACTAAACTCTTTGTGAGAAGATTTACAAGAATATTATTATTACCGTCAGTTGTATTATATACCTGAATCAAGATACGAGAAATACCAATTATTTTAATATTTCAAACAAAATAAAGAACTGAAGACGCATCTATCTAAAAATATATATATTTGTGATTTTCAGCGCGTGATCCAGGCTTTGGGTGTGGCATGGCACGCTCACCACTTCGTTTGCGGTGGATGCAGGAAGGAACTTGGAGGTGGTGGATTCATGGAACAGGTATTGACGACGTGGAATATATCGCGATATAAATTAATAAAATATCGCGTCACTTTTCAAAGGCTTTCAAATATATTTTTCTAAGCAGTTAACCTGTCATGGTCTCCTTTGGTACTAAGAAAGTACTTAACACTAACTAGAAAAATATTTGGCTTATATTATCGTTCAAAAAATTCCTCCACTCTTCAATCCTACTTTAATAATGAACCTAAAAGAGCTATGGTCAGTATTTGTATTATTTAGGTAACAATTGCAGCTCTGCGATAGATTACAAATTATAACTAAATAAACTAAACTTTTTATAAAAGTATTGGAGAAATAAATTTTAATACAAATATCACATAGAAGCAATTTAGTATTGAAAACAAAACTGACTACAATTAGTTCACAGTAATTTCAATACATAATTGCATCTTGTTTAATTTATAGGCTGGCCGCCCCTATTGCTCGGCGTGCTACGCTGACAAATTCGCAGCCCGCTGCAAGGGATGCATGAAACCCATTGTCGACAAAGCTGTCATCGCCCTGGATGCCAAATGGCACCGCGATTGCTTCACTTGCATGGTAAACACTAATTATTTAGACGATTAGTTCGTTGTTTACAAAAGTAAAACATTTTTAATCATAAAATTAATCAATACAAGAAAAAAAACTATGAATTAGTATATTTATATGTTTATTTTTGTGTGTTATGTGGAATATTTCATAATCACGAATGTTATCAGGCTTATATATTCTTATCGAATATCATTAATAAAAGGTACATATCGACGTACATTATTAATGAATATTAGAACCAATACAGGATTTAGATTTCATTAAACTCTACACTCATTTTAGTATCAAATATAACAACAACACATCGTCATAACAGCATTAAATATATAAACATTTTCTTTATTCGTTATCAGCGATAATTCAGGAGTTTTTTACCGTAACACTTAAAGTGATCACGAATTAAAAGAGTAAAACGATCTGAAATCATATACATTTTGAATTATATTCATAGATTTCAAAATTCTGCAAAACATACTAACGAGCATTATGTAACAATATTCAATCTTATTGTCTCTTCACTACATCCAAAATTTTGGCTGTGACAATAGATCATCCACAATTATTTAGGATCTTTCATTTACTCAAAAGCGACTAACGTATCTAATGATTGGGAAAGGACCAGGCGTTGAACCAACACATTACTCACGTTCACATCTGATTTATCTATTTCAGACAAATAAGACAGCTCTGAAACATTGATCAGCCAGGCCGGCATTACAAACACCCGTTTAACGACATAAATTAGGTACAAAAAAGGTTTTAAAAACTGCAAAAAGATCGCCGCATTTTCCTCGAAGAAGCTTAAAAATCATAGCAAAGAAATTCATATTAGAATAGTTATTAATTATTATAATATTTAAACACGGTAATCAACAGAACGCTACGCTGATGCTTTCTAGGAGCACAAACTAAATTTTACTAATTTAGCCAAATAGAATTTGTTTTACCTACATTTCCCCATATCCAACATATAAACAATCCATCCGAATATGGTGCATTTGCTATGAAGTCCATTGAACTGGACCACATACTTAGAGAATTGGACAGACCTATAAATATGTAGACGCAAGCGGTGATAGCAACACTTCGATGATTGGCCACCCAAAATATTTCTTGTATAGAACACGTCAATCTTATTTTCTTTTTCAATGTGTTTGCACTTTATATTAAAAGTGGTGTGCAGTACCACAACGACTCATTAGTTTCCAGGTATTTTATAAAAAAATAAATCGCTCTAAATATTGGATTACTTACGGTGTTTTTACTTACGACTTAACATGGTAATTCTCATATTCTACCGCAGATACAAAATCTAAACCATCTGCGCGTAGTGCAGAAATACCTCCAGCATATATTAACCAATAGAGTATATATTATAAATTATCCTCATTGTTTTGGTCTCATATTTAGCTTATTTAAGAAAAGTTTACTCTAAATACTTAACAAACCCAGTCTCTCTAATTTTTACGCACAGGTAACTAACTAACCCGCATTATTTTTACCTATTGCTCTGGGAATTATGAATAGGGTGAAGTTACCAACTATTTCTTGGAAACTCTTAAGAAATGGGACACCAAATAATCTGTTCTTCGATAACAATTCTAAAAGAAGCAAATGCTAGTAAGTCAACAGTTGTAAACCAAGTTGATGGTTTATCATTATTAAGATCTTCACAATTGTTGGGTGATCCAAAATTGGAATGATCACCATCAGAACAAAATTTAGAATACGATATAATTAGCATTATCTGAAGCTTGTTAAGAATAAGAAATAAATTCATTTCAGGCGTTCATGACACACACAATGCAAGAAAAATCGTATGCCAATAAGGACTTTTAACACGCTATTAAAAACGTCAGTCAAAAGACATTTGTGTGTCTCACAAATGTTATTACGAAACACATCTGTCATTTTCATTTCAGCAGACCTATTATTATAATATAATTTTATTATTATTATTATAACTACCTATTATTATAACGAAATCTTTTCATTAAAATACAACGGTTTTGTTTGCATAATTGCTGTAAATATTAACTATTATTCAACTACAGTTTTCCTTGTCCCATTCTAATCAATATACATTAGAAAGCAAACAGTTGGTACCTATTTGGAAAAAAAGTATGGTTTACTTTTATCTAACGCTATATATTAATAAGAGCTAGTAACACGATTTTGTCTCCGCTTGGAAGCTTCAATCCTATCGGTAATACAAATTTATTGAAATATGCGCATGTTATTTTCACAGAAATGCAGAAATCCAGTGACAGACGCAACCTTCTCCGTTATGGACAACCAACCGTTGTGTGGCAAATGCGCTTGAACGCCGCACGAACAAACAAACAAATACGCAAACTATTTATTCACCCAACGAATAGCTCACTATAAAAAAACATCAAATTATTTATATTGTAAACTTTAATCAGAATTCTATTGCAAATATAGAATGTTTGATAAATAATCAAGAGTTTTGCAATCCTGATGTACTTTGAATAAGTTTGTATTCGTCTTCAATAAATAATAGTTAAAACCCTCATAGCATGAATAAATATCAATCAACAAATAAATTGATTTGGCAAACTAATAGTATTCCTTCAAGAAAAAATAAAATTATAGATTTGTATGAATTTCATACACTCATAAATATTTCTGTATCTAATAATGATAAATATGAGTATGTTGACTTTAAACCTTTTGCACTGTGTAGTGATAGTTTAATCCCAAATGTTGAGATTAACCATTAAATCACTAAAAACTAAAGGGACTCAAATACACCAGGATTGCTGATATTAATGCTGAAGCTAGTGAAACAGCATTAATATGACATTATTCGTAAGATAAACTTTTTTTCTATAATACACCTTGCAATTTATAATTAGTATTGTAAACTATTTACACTTAAAATACACTTTATAAATTAGGTACACGTTTAAGATTTTTCATAAGAAATATATATTTTAGAGAGAGCAAAATTAAAAATGAACAAGTCGATGAAATTCGTTCTAAACTATATAACGTACAGTTCAAAGAATACAAAGTCACTGTGATGCTTCTTAGGCTTATAGACGTAAAACAATATATATAAACGTAAAATGTTAAAGTTAATAAATGACTACAATTATTTTGTACGCTTTTGTGAAAATATATTTTCAAATAAATGATACTTTGTTTTAACGAATTTTTATTTTATTACGCTTTCAATCTATCCATCCAGCTATAGGATACTGTAACGCTCTACAATTTCACTCGAATTGAATTTTTAAAGTTACTGTCGATGCAGGCAGCCTTAAAAATAATCCTTGTAAAGAAAGTATTGCGACGAGAGTTGACCATGTGACTGAGCCAGGTGGTATTACTCTTGGCTAACCTACCCGAATGTCATGATAACCACATCGCATGTTATCCTCCGCCTACACTATTACTTTATTCTTCCTTGCGTACATTCAGACTTACATTTTTTTATGTTCATACTACTTTATTATCTTCACGCCTAAAGATTGTACTATGATATTATATGCTCTATATCTCCCTGACTAAATATGCTATAAAGTATATTTCATAAGCCAATCGGTATCCTAGTTATTAGCGAGTTCAAAGAAAAGTATAAAGAAAAACAATTAGGAAATAATTGGTTAGTTAGTAATATTAGTACAAAAATAGCTATTTAAGATAATTTTAGGAATAATGCAAATAAGTTGGAACAAAGAGAATTTATAGCAAATGCTCCATTCTCTCTTTCTCGCATTTCTCAATAGAAACTACGTTTAAGTATATCCATAAAATACAATTTCTTACCTTCCTCCCTTTATCATTGTTGATATCTCCTCCTTCATCATTCTGCATCCTCGATGATTGTCGGTTTGAAGATTCACCATTACCAATCACATTTGCACTTTCCACAAGAACATCGACATCATCGTCTTTGCCACAATTAAAGACTTTAACACTTTCCTGATCGACACTCTTATCAACTTTAACATTTCCCGTAACTTTAGCACTTTCACTGAATTTTACATTTCCCATAACCTTTAAACTGTTATCATTTCTATTTTCCGTATATTTGACACTATCATAACTACTGACGGCGTCATTTTTAGCAGTATTAGAGCCTTTCTTAACGGGTTGTATCTTGGAGGTCGGCATCATCTGAACATGTGAGTCTCCAGTTGTGTCTTGTAGCTCACTAGTGATGCTGTTGAGGGCAATTTTAATGCCCCTGTTCGCTTTAGGGCTAACGCGACGGTTTTTCGCTTTGGGACTTTGGGCTCGGAGTTTAGAACGAGGCGTTGCATTTTGTGACTTTCTGTGAGAAAAGTTATTAATTTGAATGTCATAATGAGGGTAATTTCAATCCAATTTTAAAAGCAGAATACAGTTTATCTGTATGTCATGATTTCTAAATACTGCATAATTATGCGTTCCCTAGTTGTCAGGCTAACGGTTCTCGTTATTGAAAAATACCGTGAAGAAACTATAGTTAAATGGAAAAGCATTCTCCTGTGCTCATATAAATGCGCAGTTGAAAACTGCGCTGAAAATATATCATGAAAAATTCAATTCAAATCAAAAATTCTTTATTCAGTTTAAGCCCCAATAAGGTGATTATGAACATTAACAACTATCATCGGTTTGAATATACAACCCAATCATCAAGAAGAACTAGCAAGAAACTCGATCGAGTACATCTTTTAACATATATATTTTCAATACATCATACGTTACAATCGTTTTTAGTGGATTAACAGAGAGGAGTCAATTCCAGACATTACCGTTCGCATATTGATCAACTCTATAATAACATTTTGACACCGAAACCCGCGTGACATGGCGCTTAAACTTAAATTAATTGGTAAATATCGATAAAGTTTAAGAGCTAGTCTCTCGTATTTGAAACTTTAGTGGGATACTATTTTTGGCTACATAAGCACTTACTATCAAACAAGATATTGAATAAACAGAAGACCATATAATTTAATAAGAAAATAATTATTAGTATTTAGTTAAAGAATTTATAAACATTGCTCTTTTGGTTGTACGTGATTACATGCAACGAGATAAATAAAGATTGTCATACCTTTGCATATGTGCGGAAGGCGTCCGCGTGTGGTGTCGGGGTGCGCGGGTTTGCTCCCGTGGCGAGGCGCTAGTGCTGCCCTCGCGGCTGATGTGGCTCGACGCGCACTAGTAACATAATAATAAATTGTCAATACCTATACTAACGTAAGGCCTTTTCCCACTGGATATAATATTACGTGAATTGCTAATCTATTGATGGTCTTTTCAGAGTTTGTAATCGCCAATACGTCGTGGGCTGGCGCGGGGTGACTTTGGCCATAGCTTCTTCCGAGAAGAGGCCTATGACCTTGCTGTGGGTTTCCTACAGGCTGATGATGATGATGATATTAGTAACGTTATTATATTATGGTCGAGCATTTTTCATCATCAGTTTCTATCAGTCCATTATGAGTTCTAATTTTACTTTGAGCTTTGTCCGTTGGATCCAATCTGCGGACGTAATTTCAAGTAGAGGCCATTCAATTTAGTGGCTGATTACCTATTGTTCTAAAAAAAAAATTCGCATTGTAATATTGATAAAGTTTAAATATAATACCGTTTCAACAGCTTCCACCATGGTGCGTATGTCAGTATCGCGAGAAGCTCGGAGTGGACGAGTTCTCCCAATTTGAGGATCTCGCATCAGCGGACGACGGTTCCTGACGAGGAATATCAACTTTGCCATAATATTTTCATGGACTTATTATATTTCTAAACAATTCTGTTCTGTTTTGATGAATATAATTAAATCACTTTCATTAGTAACATAAAGATTCGAATAGGAACATTTTCCAGATTTCAGGTACTCAGCATAATAGAATTCTTTATTCGGGAGCTTGTACTAAAACTCCACGGTGTACCGACAGTCCATTTTTTTGTTTGGGGCGGCAAGGGATCGCACTCGCTACTTAACCTAGAATAGCCGCCTCAACGGTCCGCCCGCCGCAAAGTGCCCGCCGGCCTCTTACATAATAGGGAGACAGACTGGATACACACCAGCTGCCTCCCCTCATCAGCCGAACCTGTGCAATAAGGAGATGGCCCCGGCCCATCCCCTCAGGACCCGCTACGGTGGTGAGAGGAGTTGGGCATATCACCACCTTCTTCCACCAGCCCTCCGTTGGTGGTGACGGCCGCTTAGAAGGTCAACCTCGCGGGCCCTCTCCATCGCCTCCTTCTGTGAGATCACCTCTTCGTTCGTTCTTCCTCTACTCTAACATCCCTCAACCTAAATATCAGTACACATAGTACACAATAAATAATATACTACTGATGCCGTGAATTTAATACTAAACTGCACAGGCTCTACTAATCTACAGTTTATACACAAAAGGCTATATAAATCACATTACCTCGGTGTTTTCTTAGGGGTCTTCGGTTGAGCGTCAGTGTTCCCAGCAGGTCTTCCCGTACTACTACTCACACCTCGCATTTTAGACGATTCACTGTAATGGTATTTCGATAATGTAATACTATTATACCATATCTTTTTACAATGAGACCTGATTACATTACACTTGCATAAGTAAGAAAACTTTGCAACAGAAATCGATCTGAGAGTTCTTAAAATTTTTGTAACAAAATATCCCTTTATTTGAGATATTTCTTAAGTTTCGAGTCATTACCTCTATAAATAACTTAGGATTTGAAAAGGTTCAGGTGTCTTTATTTTTGTAATTCAACATTTGTATAGAGTGCAACAAAATTATAAGTCATATCAAGGTCTGTAACCTGCCCCTTTAGTAAACTACGTCTAAATTGTTTTTTAAATAAATGTTTAGAAGTTGAAGCAAATGTGAACGTACAGATACTATTAGGTGCACTTCTTTACTCGATTTTAAACGTATACAGAACTCAATATTACAAAAAATGTTAGGAGTAGGGCACACCCTCCCTTCTGCAGAGGGCAGAACTGCTGCGTAAGTCAGATTACAGTTTAAGAAGAATGTATTTATTTCTAAACATCACACATATCCACATCTCATTTTATTTATAAAGGCAGAAAAATAATAAACGATACGTGGATAATACGAATATAAAAAGCAGAACCTATAGAATAATCTAACTTTGCGCTGTCTACAAGATACTACATAAGATGTAGTCTTACAATGTTAATTAGTTTGTTTAGGTCACATCTTGCAAACTGATTTAGAACTAGTTCTTTTAGACCTACGATTTTGCAATTTTGCATGCTCGTGTGGTTCTGTTGAGAATACACGAAAATTAAATTCACAATGGCCGTCATACACATTGAAATAAAAATCCGATTAAACTTTTTCATGCATCTGTATAAAACGCCGTTTTTAAAAACATTTTTAATTTTTTGCCATAAGATTTGTGAATTTCATTCACAACACTATTCATAACACTAACCTATTTTTTTTTTTTGTAGTTTTGTCCTTTAACCTTTAGACTTGACTTGACTAACACAACCAATTCAGCACCCTAGACTAGTGCATTGATATAAGTACTTATATGAACAAATCGAAAGCAATTGCTAGATTTAGAAGATATTATAACCTTAGACAGGTGTATTTATAGTGTTGCATGTAACTCATTTACCTCGAATGGTTGTCCTTCGAGCTGGTGGACTTAGTGTTAGTGTTTACTCTTAGAGTGTCCAATGAGTACATCGACAAACGCATGTCGGCTCCTCTCGCTGGAAATTTCAATTATTCCAAATTATTTATATTCATCGGACTCCATCTACATGATTATAAGTATAACTAGCTGTTCCCGCGACTTCATCCGCGTGGAATAGTTACTTTGATCTAACGCTAACACGCAACGAAAACTCTCAAAAGGAAAAAAAAACGATTTTGAACCATTCTTCATTGGTGCTCCGCTCCTATTGGTCTTAGCGTGATGGTATAATATAATGTAATATTAAGCCTTCCTTGGTAAATGGGCTATCTAACACTGAAAGAATCAAATCGGATCAGTAGTTCCTGAGATTAGCGCGTTCAACTCAACAAACAAGTAAACCCTTCAGCTTTATAATATTACTATAGATTTCTACCGATAAGTCTGAAGTCTCGTCAATACATTTCTTCTAGTTTATTATCTCATACATGTCCTTCATAATGGCGACCGACTATAAATATGATGTTAAAAAAATGTCTATACCGGCTTGTGTGTCCCGGGTTACCTTAAAAACCATTTGATTTCGTGGACAGAGGGCTTACAGCATTCCTCAATTCATAGGGCACAACAATTATCAATAATATTTTTTAGAGATTGCAACAATGTATTCAAAATTTTGACGAGTCTTTGCACACAGCATGTTAGTGTCATTCTAAATTTTAGGCTTTGTTGTAATAAACAATTCATTTACAAATCATAAAATATACGTTAATTTTAAAAATATAAATAACTAAAGCTCTTTTAGATTTATTAAGCCTTTGTAATTAATTATAAAACAATATTTAAAAGTGATGCAGAAAATTACGTACTAAATATAATAAATTCATTGCAACTCACCCGATCTTCCACCAGTTTTCGAATACCTATTCCTTTCGTTGCATTTCTTCCTTGGAGACATCAAACGCTGAAATTTACACGAAGTTATCGTGTCAACTGTACTTATTACTACTGATTTAAGAGGCCACAAATCTTTCAATCCTTTGGACGTTTGGGAGATTGTGGTCAAATCGTTTGTTAATTTGGTAACAGTATCGGCTGACAGGAAAGGAAAACATCGTACGGAAATCTGAACCTGAGAAATGTTCTTGTAGTACCTACAGTATGCCGGATAGTATAGAACTGTGGATTTCTCAGAGTTTTAAATCACCAATACGTCGGCTGGCGTCGTGATTAATCCCATACTTTTCTCCGGGAAGAGGTATATGGCTTTACAGTGGGTTTTTTAAAGACTGATATGATAATAAGATCGTCAACTACTATGTCCTTCTCATTCAAATACTATGTCCATCTCTGACCTGTTGTAAAAATAACCGTCTCAATGTCACGTTAATTTAGGGGTTGATTTTATACTGTACAGTTTTTAGCGTTTGAGGAGTCTCAAATGAATCTACCAAAATACGCTTATATAAGTACACGACGACAGATTTTCTTCTTGAGGGTGGGAGCTAGTTAGACGATGTTAGAAAAATTCCTACCGCCATATCGTTTCATCTGAATGTTTTTCTTCATGGACAGTTCCCACTCGTTCGTTAGGATTCGAACCTGCGCTAGCTGGCGTTGTGTCCAAACATGCTTAAGATTGAGCCATCATCGCTTTAAGTTCACTAAAGAAATCTGCCAAAAGAATGTAGCAATACAAATATGGCTTTGCGAAAAAAATATGGCAGCAATTCTTCCACATTAAAATCATGTCTCGAAATGTTTTCTATATTTGGTATATAAAAAAAGCAGTACACTAACGTTATTTTCAGTACTTTTAAAAGCGGTTTCCATCTTTTTGGAATAATCGTTAACGGCTTGCTCCATTCTGTCACAATTAGTTACCAAACCCTGTAATGAAAAAACAAGTTACTCTATAGAAACATCTAGAATTTGGTACATTTTGTAATGACGACATGAAAGATATATAGGAAGAGAAAGAAAGAAATACTTTATTGTTGGAACAACCATACAATTAAATTAAAATACACAATCTAATTAGACAGAAAGAAAAAAAAACATTTGAAAATGAAAAATAGATGTGCAACAATTGGCGAACTCATTCAGCAAAAATGTGCAATGCGGTAAGTAGTACTGCAGCGCTGATTTTCGATGGGAACCCATATGATGATAAACGGACGTTCAGTCGGTCATATTAATGTTAATACAAATTTAAAACGAACAAACAAATAACACAGACACACATAAGACGTCAAGGATGGTCACACTAAAGAGATATAGCTACTGTAATCACGAATTTAGGCTTAAACAAAACAAATATAAAATTAGAAGAAAAAAAAAATACACACTAACAAACAGAGCTTACAATAGAATTGCGTGAATACATTATACTTCACTTTAATTACTGAGCTTGAAGTTGAAATAGATAATGCTTATATGAGAGTTTAAAGCTAAGTTTACTCTTTTTGGATCGACATAGCGGTGGGATGTTGTTCCAACAACGAGTGGCGGCATATTTAAATGACCCTCTGAAAGCAATAGTTCTATGGAGAGGTATCGATAATGGATTAGTCATGGTGCGAGAACATGAAAAATATGTGTGCTTATCTTGTCTCCACTCTAAGTTATCATATAGATATTTTGGGTTTTTGGTTTTAATCAGCCCAAAAAGTAGCGTAGCCATGTGAGATTCGCGTCGTGCCGCCATTTTTAAGACGTTTGTATCATTCAAAAATGGTGTAAATGTCCACGGCGCGGGACATGGAAGCAAAATCTGGCACAAGCATTCTGCACACGCTAGATGAAACGATATATATCGATCCGCAAATGAAAACTTAATAACGTAATTAACAATTATTACTACTCATTCTAATCTTCGATAACGATGCGACGTTTCTATTTATGTGAGTCGTTTGGTTTGAAATTTGTTCTAGAAAGTTCCATCATTTATGTAAAGATAGCTAAATAGGCAAGAACAGTCGGAGTATGTTTGAGTTAAGATTATCAAGCTATGTGCTTCATTTTGAGGATAAAGATGATTATCTGCTGTGAGTCCTATAGTCTTTGAACTGTCATAATGAGCATGAGTGAAAGTTTTCTATATTAAAAACTAATATATCATAACTCCATCTGAACTTTTGACAGACTCTTACAACAATAGAGTTCTAGTATGAGGGACGTGTAGCAATATCCTTATCCTGAACAGTTTCTGCACAAAACAAAAGAAATCACGAAATATTATATTGGTCTGTAAACCTCTTAGCAGTTGGACATGTGTTATTGTGGCTGATCACAAAATGACTGTGACGGATTTATCACTGTAGATGGTGATGGCAATCCGTTCGGATGCGGACCACTTCACCACTCGGCTCGGTCACTGGATATGAATCGGTCGATCCCGTATCGTTATATGGCCAAAGCGTCCAACTATTGCGGGTGTTACTCACGCTGTATGGTGGTTGATACAGTTATATTAGGATGTTGGGAAACTAAGGCTTTTCCTGGTTAAGTCTATTGTTAGTGACTATTTATAAAATATCGATCGTTATGGATGTATTGTAATAGGACAGTTAAGTAATTGAAAAGTACAGACTCACATCTTCATAGAGATGGAGTACGGGCGCGAAGCCCGAGGCCGTGTGTGTGGCGCCGCAGTGGGCCGACACGTCGCGTGTGGCCCGCAACAGTGCGGCGAGAGTGTCCGCAGCGACCCCCATACAGTTGGTCTGCGGGAGGGACTTGTGGAACACCTGCCCAAACCGACACATACTCTCACAGTAACTGTGCCACAATCAGAGAAGCATTAGGATTCTGGTGACACCTTCTTACCTCTAACGACGATATATCTTTACCCACATCAACAAGTTTAATGAATAAAACTAAATAAGAACGGCTACCTTTCTGCTTGCTGATAATAACATTTTCAAAATTTACATCATTACATAGTATAAAACAAAGTCCCCTACCGCGTCTGTTTGTCTGTCTGTTCGCGATAAACTCAATAACTACTCTACAAATTTTCATGCGGTTTTCACCAGTAGATAAATGACTCATGAGGAAGGTTTTAGTGTATAATTTGTCATGGTTTTTTTATAGTCAGGGCGGGACAGCGTCTGCCGGGCCCGCTAGTTGTAGTATATTTTTAGCACACAAGTGCATTAAAAATAAAAACTAAAAATATACGTTCTAAATGATCATGTAAACTTCTTTAGCAATTCTAACGAAGGATACACCAATTTCAAAACAATGATATTGGGCAACCATACAAAAAATAATTCGAAAGCTAGGCTTAATAGACATGTATATAATGACTTTGTTATTTAAAAAGTAAATATAATGCCTAGAGATTTGTCTATGACTCTATTACAACAGAAACAAGTGTTCGGACTACCTCACTAGGTAGGTTGCACTATAGAAAGTTACATATTGACATAATAACAGTGACTTTTTCTGTATACTTGATTTTTAACAGTCACCGCTGTTCTTGGACATTACTCTATTTATTATCAGGTGATATACACACTTTATCACATCACTTTATCAAAAGATAAAGAAAGTATAAGTAAAACTAACCTGGTAAGAGTGCAGCACGTGCTGATGCAGGGAGAGGATCCTCAGCATCTGCGACTGGAAGTGCGTGTGCTTCGCGTACGGTAAAGCCTTGGCGTTGTTCCGTTTTATGTCGTTTAACTGAACGAAATATACATTTTTATTATACTTACTCCTTTGAGTAGTAGTTTGATGATTAGCATTAAACTTTATACGCTGTATGTCAATTAATATGTTTTATATAAAAGTTTATACGCTAGATGCCGGTCAGTATCAGACTTTGACTTTATAGGTTGTGTGTTAATTAGTGTCGGACTTTATGCTTTGTATGTGATTTATCATTGGACGCCGAAACGTGTGTTAATAAACTACGAGTTAGTAAATATAAATAAATGTTACTTATTTCATCTCATGATTTCCTTTTTACTGATATTGTATTCAATGACAATTTCATTAAAATCTGTAAAATTATTTTCAGTTCATTTCAAACATACATACAGTTAGTGTTTTTTTATTTATTTCATGAATATCAAGATCATTATTAATGACCTTTCCTTAGAAGCCTCTCAAGAAATGTGAAAAATAAAGAAAAAATGAGAACTCTAGTTTTATTAACACTTCTACTCTTTAATTTATTATAATAATCGAAATTTTATCAAGACTGACGTTTTAAAAAAAAATCCTTGAAATAATAATAAATTTGCTTCTATGAGTTTTTTGAGAAGAATGCGCAATTTTTTACCTACATCGACTAAAATCATGCTTACAGAGCCATTACTTCTGCCTATTCCTGATTATGCAGATGTCTGCTGCCAGAACGCTAATGAGGAATTAGTTGATAAATTAGAGCGGCTACAGAACGCATGCATTCGCTCTATTTATGGACTTAACCCTTAAACGCATGGTGTTTCAAAAATGAGACACTGTCTCTTAATTACAAATAAACTATTAACCCTAGTGAAAGTTCTACTTTAGGGTGTATGCAATTGTAGCTCATGCATTCGGACAAATAAATAAAAATACGAATAATAAATAGAAATAAAAAGGTTTTATAATACGAAAATTAAATTGACGAATTTGTTGTATTGCATGGTGTATTATTTTGGAAAAAAATTACTTTAGAAATAAATAAACAGAACTACAAACTCAATTTGTTTTTAAACCAGCTATATCAATTAATAGATCATGCATTTAAGGGTTAAAAAATTTTATCGTATCTCTCCCGTATAACATTCTTCATAATCGCAACTCCCTTTCCTACCTAAAGAATAAATTTGACATGTTAAGTTTCAGAGATCCTACATCACGCCGTCTATGCTCTCAACATTTACACAAATTCCCTATCTGTCACACAAAATTTTATAACAAATCATTAGCGGTTCAAGCTGTACGTCTATGGAACACACTCCCTTGTGACATTAGACAAGCAAAATTCGTGACATTAAAAAATATACTTCTTAATAACATCAAAAATGCTAAACATTTACAGCTGATAATATAGTGTGAAGAATAAGATGATAGATGGCGTTTAAATCAAAACTGCCAGTTTCGTGACGTCGTGTACAATCGATTTTACTTCTGACCAAATAACTAGTATTGGGTTTGCTACTTGCTCTACTTATTGTCAGAGATGTTAGCTGAACCTATCTCTTTTAACTTTTAAGTCTTAAAATGAATAAAGTATATTGGATTTAAGATCCTTGAAGCCTGTGCCCACCCACCTGCCTCTGCAGTTGGTACATGTGGACTCGAGTGAACCTCGTGCAGAACTCAGTAGAGCGCCTGCTCCTCCGAACTATATCTTCGGATTCCTGTGCCTGGTCTATGGCTTGGTTTTCCAACCATGACCTACGGTTTGTTTTGGCTATATCAATGAAACTGTAGTTCTGTTTTTTTTTACCCATCTGTCTGTTTTAGTAATTTCTATCAAATTTTATACATGAAAAGGATATGTTACTCTTCAATTGATAGATTATATGAAGTGTTTATAAAGAGAATTTCAATATATATAATCATCAAGGACAATAAGTTCCGAGCGTTGAGCTACAGCGAGAATTCAACTGATAGTTATTAAAAGGAACTTGCTTGAACGTAATGAGTGAGTGAGTGTAATACTCCAAAATTAAATTTTAATGTTTTTTATATGCATAGTTTTTTTTAAATATTATACTAATAAAATAAAGGAGTACTTTACGTAAAACAGAGTTAAAGAAAGAACAGTACTAAAACAGAGCGAGAAAGATAGACATGACAATGAAAAAAAATGTAAAATATAACAAGAAAAACGAGACAAGTATTAAAAAAAACGATATCTGTTAACGATTAATTAAGCTCCACTTCTGTCACAGTCTGAGGTGTTTTCGCTTTTTTTGGCGTTAAACAAAATTGGACTAACACACGATCTCTGGTCACTGGTCCTAATTAATAATAGCTTATTTGCAAATGATCACGGTTGAGTAAGAAAGATAATATTTTTAAGATTAGAAGTCTCAACATGTACCATTTATGTAATCTTAAGATTACACAAATAGCTAATCCGTTTACCGGTCACATAACATAAATAAAAAAAATACGTGTGTGTATCAGTGTATACACGTAAGAAGTGAAACTTCTTTATGACATCATTTTTCGAAAAATGATCGGAATCTGATCACTGTGAGCGCACCTTTAGAAATAAACATGGCGCGTAACGGAAAAATGTACAGAATTAAGATGGCGCGTAACCGAAAAACGTTACATACGTTTTTACATGCTCTTAAATTCCTCCCTGCGTCGATAAAGAAGTTTCACTTCAATAATACCCTGTTCTAAATGACGATTATCTTCAAAGAGTGGATATTATTTTGCTAGCCACCTGGTCATAGCTGTTAGCTGCACGAAGTGACCGTTTTCATACTCACAGAATGGCACATATCTCCTCGTTGATTTTCGTCCTCAACTCCTTCACTTTGGTACAATGAATACTGCTCTCCGTCAAGTTGGCGACGTGCTCAGGCGATTTCTCTTAATAGTGAAAAAAATATATATTTTATACTACCTATATTTGACTTGACTGATCAAAGACGAAATTACATAATAGAGTTTTTTTTTAAATATTACATATATAACATTATATACATACATGCTTATCATTTCGGCAGTCGATATTGCTTAGTGGCATAGGCGATTTCACACATCGAGAATTCTATATATTCAATGGCTATGGCTCAGTTATCACTACATAGTATAAAACAAATTCCTCTGCTACGTCTTTCTGTCTGTCTGTTTGCGAGCAACTTAAAAACTACTGAACGGATTCTCATGCGATTTTTAACAGTAGATAAAGTGATTCACTTGTGATAATTTGTCAAGTTTTTTTTTATTAGCAGGGCGGGATAACGTCCGCCAAGCCTACTAATTATATGTTAAATTAAAATTATGATAATTTTTTTCAAAATTAAAACGTAGTGCTATCTATGTAGATATTCATAACAGTCGGTCCTACAGTTTTCTGTCAACAAACTAACTTAAAGAGTCATCGGTTCAAGACTGATGAAACTCACGATTAGTAACAATAATCAACATTGACAATAACTTAATTTGTAATCAAAAAATATTGAGGCCATTATTCGAAATATAGACTATCCTACCTCTCAAATTGGACCAAATTATAAATGTCAACGTTTCATGAAGATAGGTTGAATAGTTTCGAAGTTTATCGTGGACAAACAAGCATTTTTATGTATTAACATTTAATTTTATCAAGATTATTATAAATATACAATCATCAATTTGTTAAAATTTTCGCAAAAATGCTATAGTTCAAATGGATAGGATGAATAATAGGATGTTGGAATGTATTAGGGACAAACGTACGGTCACCTAGCGGTAGCGTTCCCGGCGAGACTGGTGAGAGGCTGTTCTCTCGCACCGTACAAGGAGTACCCATCGACTCATTCAATACTTCATCTTCAGGACCTGATATACCACAACAATGATTCTGTCACAGTTTTGTAATGGCATTCCTTCACAGGCTTCATGTACAAACATAAAGATTATTAAAATTAAATCTTAATCGAAATCCCATTACTAATTGCTATTCATTTATTGTTTCTGTAAAATCGAAAATATATTTTTATTCACGAAGAAATATACTAGATGTCCCGACAGACATTGTCCTGCCCTGATAATTAAAAAAAATCTTAAAAGTCAACAGCAGCGCCGCCTACCGAGCCCAATTGTGAATCTAAACTATCCTTGAACCCATCTGAAGCACACCCAATTTTTTTTATCAAAATCTGTACAGCCAATTAGGAGGAGTTCAGTCACATACACATGGACAGAAGAATTATATATATATAAATGAGTACATTTAACCAACTCAGAGAAATGAATGTAATGGGAATGAAATAGACCACACCTATATACTCTCTAAAGTGTAACCGTCAGATTTGTCTTCAACGCCATCTATCTGTTAGTTGTCGTACTATATTGTTAACTGTAAATATTTGATAATTTAAGCAAGTTAATTTTTAACAAAACAAAGCACCACCAGCGCCGTTTCTTTGCTGCAAAAACAGGTGGCAAGATGCCTTCAGAGTCGAATCTCACACTCTTACTTACATCATAACTGGCCATTGCTCGCGGTTATGTTCGCGTTAATGTAAAGTTGACCTATTTCTCGGAGAACAGTACTTGTTTGTAATAAAAGGACCCCTATATCCCATTCTTTCGTGATGCCATCCTGATAAAGAGTTAAGGCATGAAACCGCTAACAAAGAAACAAACGCACATTCGAATTTATATTATTAATTACGGTATATTTATAAATTATACCATATAGATTACGAAGATACACGAAGATACGAAGATTACACCAGGTGGAACACCCGCCATAGTGGCACGTTTGGGCGTGTCGCGTTCCGGGATCAGCCGGTGTATATCCAGCAACCGGGGAACCGGGGGGGCTGTCCCTGACTGGGTCGCTTTCAGGCCGGCATGACAGCGGCGACCGGCGATGGATAGTATGTCTTGTCTTTCGGTGGTCGCCGTTGTTTTTGGATTGTACTATGCTTACCATCAGGCACAGTACAGTCACTTTGCCGAACTACAATAAAAAAAAAAAAAAAAGATATATTACTAGAATCAAATGATATGCATTTTTCTCGTACAATTTTTACTTATAACCGAGCCAGTTCTCTCTTAAAGTGACATCTTATTGAATCTGTTATTTGAGACAACTTTTGCATTAACTTAATTGTACAAGATTTAGTTTGTTGTTCAGAGATGGCGTCACAGTACAGTTAGCTCGCGCTTTCATGTGATCGCTGTCTTCTTACCTGATGCATCATTATCCTTTTCAGATTCAAATATCTGAAAATATGTTTCCTCTTCATCTACAACTTCCTCATCAGCAAATGTCACCGCCTGCTGAACTTCTTCCGCAGCTGAAGAATCATCAGGCTCAGTTTGTTCCTGTTACGGTATACCGGTTACGGTTTATCTAACTATATATATTAAGTATAGGTCACTTTCCTATAGGTCAGCGGTCAAAGGTGAATCTTTTAGTATGATGGATCGTATATCGCGGCTGACATTGGGGGCAGTAGTTATAAAGCTATGACGTCAATCGTAGATGCTGTCCTTCTTGTCATGTCACTTATAACCAGTTAAGTATTAATAATAAAAGCCTTTACCTTAAGCAACCGATACGCTAATAGTAAATATAAGTAGGTCTTGTCTTCAGTTTTCTGTCAACAAACTAATTTAAAGCGCCATCTGTTCGAGACTTATGAAACTTATTTGATGAAATTAATAACAATAATGAATATCGACAATCATTGAAATTGTGATTTAATATTATTGAGGCTATTAATGGAAATATTATGAACTATATATTATTCCATTAATGGAATAATATAACCTATGAAATTGCCGTTTTGTATGAAAAAATTTAAACGATTTTTTTTCATGTATTTTTTATTTGTATTAATCGAAGTAATCACCCATGCAATCAATGCATCTTTGCCAACGCAGTGGCAGTTTACTGATGCCCTTCTTAAAAAAATCAGCTGGACGGGAGACAACAAATTCTTCAAAGGCATTTTGTACTGCCTCTCGGGTATTGAATTTTTTTCCCGCCAAGGAGTTATCCAAATTCCGGAAAAAGTAGTAGTCTGTAGGCGCAAGGTTTGGCGAGTAGGGCGGATGACGGGGAACTTCCAACCCCAGTTCTTGCAACTCGGAGACCGTCTGCTGTGCAGTATGAGGTCGCGCGTTGTCGTGCAGGAGCAACGGATACGAGCGATTGATCAATGCTGGTTGGAGATGTGCCAGCTTCTCCATCATTGGAGTATCAGTTCTTCACAGTACACATCTGCAGTAATGCTCACCCCGTTTGGTAAGAAGCTGTGATGAATCACACCGGCGCTAGACTACTGACCTGACCATCACTTTTCTAGGGGTAAGTTTTCGTTTAGGGCATTGTTTAGGTGCTGAACCACGATCCAACCAACTTGCTGAGCGCTTGCGGTTATCAAACAGAATCCATTTTTCATCGCAGGTAACAATGCGGTTCAAAATTCCTTCATTTGTGTGTCTGTTGAGCAGTGCAAGGCACGTCTCGACGCGTACTTCGCGCTGGCGATCATTGAGTTCGTGGGGCACCCATTTGTCAAGCTTTTTTGCCTTGCCAATTTGACGCAAATGGACCAATATTGTTTTGACGCTAACGTCGAAAGCTGCTGCTAATTCAGCCATAGATTGTGTATCATCAGCTTTCACAATCGCTTTTAATTCGTCATTGTCGACCAAAGTCTTCGGACGACCGCGAGGTTCATTTTTCAGGTCGAAATTCCCAGAACGGAAGCGAGCAAACCAATAACAGGTGGTGCGTTGGTTTGTAGTGTTAGCTCCGTAAACGTCGTTGATGTTGCGTGCCGCTTGTGCCGCGTTGCTGCCACGACGGTACTCATATTCCATAATTACTCGAATTTTTAACGTAACCATGATGACAAACAAGATTGAAATGCGATTAAAATGTAACACTAATCAATAAACAAATGACTACTTTTGGAAAAAGAATTCCATCTTTTTAAAATAAAATTAATTTGAAATTAGAATTCTTAACCAAACAAAAATTATTTTGATTTGAAATGGCCAGTACTGCAGAACGGCAATTTCATAGGTAAAGACCTATTATAAATTATCCTATCTCTCAAGTTGGACCAAATTATACATAAATGCCAACGTTTCATAGAGATCGATTGAGTAGTATCGGAGTTCATCGTGGCCAAACATCATGACACTGGGATTTTATTATATGTTTAATAGGATAGGGTTAAATTCTAATTACTGTTATATGAATTCTTACGATATATCTAAAGTACAATGTTGAATTCATGTGTCTGTTGGGTTGGAATAAATAAATAAAAAAATCATACATTAGCTTTATATTCAATTTCCTTTGCCTTTAGTTTTCGAGATTCGACTTCTATCATCTCATTCACATATTCCTCTGGCAGCTGCTCCAGAAATTGATACGGATCCTCTGAAACATTATCCAATAGGACGTAATTTATTCCATTCTAGATTGTGCCCGTGACTCCATTCTTGTAAAAAAAATCTGTTACTCACAGGAACTATTTGTTTTACTTAAAATAATTATGGGCTCTGTCTATTTATTTTTATTTTTTATTGCAACTTTATAATTACTACTTATCCCCTTGACCCTTTTTTGAGTTTAAATTAACTCTGTAAAATTATATTATTTCCAAGAAGACTGTATTGATATAGCCTGGATAATAAATACTCTGAAAAGCTTTCTATATGTTGGTGAAAATCTCGTCAAAATCGATAGAGTTGTATTGAAGATTGTCTCAGTCAAACATTTGATTTTTTTTAAGAGTTTTGATGTTGAATTAAGCCCTGTATCAAAGAGTAATTTACAAACACACACTTAAAAACAAAATACATCCAGACTTCGAACAATCACTTATGGATCACAGAAATAATAACTTTGAGTGGGATTCAAACCCGATACTCAGCGTGGTGACAGAGGCGAGCGGACCGCTTCAACCACTGCGCCATCCGTGCATTAGTAAATTCTAATTAATTGCAACGCCATCTCTACTTGATATTTGATACTAATTTCATATGCATCGAAATAACATGATATAATTTTGTTGGGAACCCGCTATAAACCAAATTATATATTTTGAGGTTTAATAAGGGTATACAGCTATTTATATTTAGACTATACACTTATATATACAAAACCTAAACCGCATTCCTAAACTGTTTCTTAATTACATAGCAATAATAATAATAACAACAATAAGTGACAGATAGACGATGGAGTTTTTGGCGGGATCTTGGAATGTCATATAGTGAATTTTATATTTTATTCATAATTTTGTGTTATTGGTTCTATATTTTGTAACATTGGTAATGATTTACGTTATATAGTTTGGTTATTGTGCACAAGTGAGGTGGATGGGAAATAATACTGCGGAGCATGGATTCTGAGATGCCGCAAAAACCCTCTGGAAAGTTCTAACAAGGCGACCACGATCTTGTTAGTTTATTAAAACGATCGCAAGAAATTTAGAAAATGACAGTAATAATCTACTAGAAGATTGGTTGCCAAATATAAACAGAAAAAATAAATCCGTGAACAACGATTTTACAGTTCAAATGATGAATTTAAAAATTACAAGAGACATTTAATTATATACCTTTACAGAATTTATGAACTACATCTTGTTCCTTAATGAATTCGTCCCACACCTTCTGTTCTCGTTGCTTGTGACGCTGCCTGAGCGTAGTCCGCCAAGTTCTCTCCAGTTCTTCATTTTCTATATACTGTCACAAGCAAAAATACTTTAACCAATTTGCGATAGACATTCAGCTACTACCATCAGTTCAGAAAACATCTGAAACTGGATCGGTTTTATTTTGTATTTATGAATTTGTTCGGAACTCGCGTACATTTACTAATTTAGATTGGCAACACTCTCGGTTGACGGTGAAGGAAAGCGTCGTGAGGAAACCCGAACCTGAGAAATGTTCTTGTAGTAATACTGTATGTGGAAAAACATAGAACTGTGTGATTTCTCAGAGTTGAAATCGCTAATACGTCGTGGGCTGTCGTGGTGATTATGCCCATACCTTTCTTCGGGAAGAGGCCTATGGGTCCGCAGTGGGTCTGTTAGTGATGATAATGACTATTGAGTCACTTATTTTATTTTTTGGCAAATTTACATTACAAACATAGGGTTCTTTTAAGATAATGTTATCATTAAAGTAACGATCCATACTACAATAACCTTTTGACTAATGATGACATAAGTAAAACCTTTTTACTTAAAATATCGTTGCTTTTGATAGTAAAACCGGCTTGACACAGTGCTCGAACTTATTGTCTGATAAATTTGTAATATGTAGGTAATAATTCACATAATTATATAGGTTAACGTGTAAGTTTTTTTTTTGCATCTTAGCACAACAAATACGAATACTGTCCAAAAATATATTAAAGCAAAAACCCGAATCGATCTATGATACCATCTTTTATTCGAGTAAAATACAGTTTAACGGTTAACAAATAAAATAAAGGTACTTATGCATTAACGCCACCGCTGTCTTTGTTTCGCAAGTCTAAACCTTTTTTCTTTGTGGGGTAATCCCTACGGATTCCCACCCTAGCCGAGCAGCTGAGGGTTGGGTATGTCCGACTTGCACGGACTAAAATCCCATGGTGCCTTCAATCACCTATAGGCCGGGGAGCAGGAGCTGCCGAACTGGCACTGCATCTTCTCCCCGGCAGGTGTCGGCCCCTCTTCAGGGGCCTCGTCGCGGTCGAGGGTTCAAAATCGTAAAACCCTCAGGGGAGGACGAGAGTTGCCCTCCCTAACGATCGTGGGAGGGGCATCGGCACAATGCGCCTCGACCACACGAGCCTGTCCCGGATATTCTGCCAGGACGACATTCGTGCCCGCATCCATCGCCCGCAGGCCCCTTTTTACGGCGGTCTCAGGTCATTGCTGATCTTTTGCAAGTGTAACCTAACATAACCGAACCGGGACGAGAAAATTGAGAAAAATAAATGGTTAGGTTAGGTTAGATTTGTAAAACAAAAACATTGCGGTGGCGTTAATATCAAGTACCAAAAAAAAAATAAAGAACACCGAATCCAAATAAAGTGTCTAAAAAAATATTACTGAAGACGAGGTGAGTCAAGATTTTAACCATTTGATTTATGCAAACATATTTCTGCCACAAAACAGTACTGCTGACTTACGGCCTAAATGTTTTGCGTCATCATAACCTGGAATATGTGACATTCCAATTTAGGTTCTCAGAAGTAAAAACTTATTATCATTTGTGGCTGGATTGTGGTTCTTATGAGGTTGGTAACACATTGGCTGCAGTGACTTCTTACCCCCAGGTGAACTATATGCCTGTTCATGAATTCAGAATACAAAAAAAAATCTAGCTAAATTAATGTATATATATAAATAAATAGCTTTGAATTATATGTTATCATCCACCTCCGTAGTGGCACTCCGTCACATTCAAGAAGCGAGACTACAACACGACCGGAACATTGACATTAGCGCCACCATTATTAGAGATATACATTGACACTAGAGCCACCATATTAAAGATACATAAATAAGAATTATTATAATTATATAGATTTCAATAAGACATAAATAAGAATTGATATTATTTTATGGGATTGCTTTATTACTTGCATAACATTAGTTTGTTGGTTATCATTATTTTTGTGTCACTTAAATTATTTTGCAGAATTATGAATAAATAATAATTGCTATGACATCCATAGTTCGGCCTATAAAAGGCAAGATGTCAGTGATATCTATGCTATAGTCCGGTGAAGCTGTAGAGGCCTCTAAAAAGGCCATAGCGTAGTCAGTTCGAGAATAAAAAAAAAGATATCTATGCATTATTATGTACAAAGTATCGTTTTTTTTTTTTTTTTTTTTTTTTTTTTTTATCGTAGCTCGGAAAAGTGACTGTACTGTGCCTGATGGTGAGCACAGTATAATCCAAGAACAACGGCGACTACCGAGAGACACGCTAAACTACCGAGAGACACGCTGCTAAAGCGAAGCTCTTCCCAAATAAATAATGACAGTATTTACAAAGTGTTTATTGGCATCCCTGACCGAATCGACACTATACGTGATTAAAGTAACACATTATTGTTCTCATAAAGTATAGAACATTATTGTTCAAAACGGTAATACTTTATTACACTAAATTTATACTAAATTAAGAGTGATAACCCTAAACACTGTTTATACGTATGATCTACTGCATTACTGCCACCCCTGCTAAACATCGAATACAAAAACGCAACAGCTGCGTAATACAACGCTATCTGTTGTCGGTTGATTTTATTATTTGAATTACACGGACTGAGAAAGTAACTTTTTAATTTTTCCACTAGGTAGAGCTATTTTATCAAGCACGGGTGAGAAACTAAATATTAACTTTGTTAACAAAAATGTAAACATGTATAATCAAAAGATGGCGCTGATTTCACTTGTTTCACAACAGCTATTGAGAAAAGGAAGTTATGTTATGCTTTAAATTACTATTCAGAGATATATAGTAATAAAATAATTTGATAAATGTTAATGTTTTTAAAATTAATGGTAATTAGTTTCTAACACAAGGACATACCTGTAAATCTAACACTTCCATTTTAGTCTCGGGTATAAAAGAGAATCCGCGTGTATACGTCTCCATGGTCCTATTTGTTTCAACACAATAGTCCTGTATAGAATAGTTAGTTGTTACATAAAAAAGGAAAAGATTCGATAAAATATTTCAACTTGTTTACAAATTACAAATGTTCAAACTTCACAAAAAACTAAAACAATTGAAATTTGACATTTCCGGTAACTATGAAACAATCCATGTCTTTATTTATAAAGAAATCTATTCTAAGAATATAAATCATAAATAAATTTACATAAATTATATAACTAATTAGATTTCATTTACCACAAACCCAATTCCATGTTAATGACTGTTATACTTTGTTACTGACAAAAAGCCATGTTATTAAATTAATATGTTGCTAGGCATCGACTCTTTGGTACAAATAACCCGTAACTATAGCAATCGCTATGTTAATATTACAGATTCAATAAATAAGTTATCTTTGACCAACACAGCTGTCTAATTTATTTATTATTTCTATATTTCTGATTATTCATAAACACTAAAATTTTTGAATTTTGATATTAGTATACACAACCATGAGTCATAAATAAATATAACAGAAGTACCTAAGTGTACTTACAACTGTTTAAATGTGTCTAATGACTTTTACAACTTTTATTGATAGTAAATTATCGTTTTGGGAAAATTGATAACACCTGTTTACTGTCACACATATATAGGTATAATCAGTTGTAAACACAGAGTAAAAAAGGGAAGTTCTAAATGTTGTCCACAATGAGAACCGTTTCAACGCCATTTTTGCAGCCGATAGGTTTTTCAGAATGGAAAGGAGTCGTTGCATTTTTGCCTAATATTTTTGAAGACGCTCAGCAAGGTATGGTATATAAGGTATGGTATATATGGTATATATTTTATGATTAAAGTTATTGTATGAGGTCTGATTCTTATCTATAAGTTTGTAGAAAGTATTTTATAGTACACAGGTCCATGTTTATTAGTTTCCCAGTGCGTTTGCTGGAACGGACTGGAATTTTTATACTTCATATGTTTCAGCGTTTGACCACAATCTTATCTGATGTTAAATGACAAAGTGGTCCAAGATGGTAAACGCTAAATCTAGAGGGGGCTGGTTCTTATATTCAGTTATCGAAATACACCAATGGATGCTTAGCGACAGATTTGCGGTAGCTACCGGGCGGCCGACTTAAGAAAAAGCCTTATCACCATGCTTTCATGACAATGTTTTCCTTCATCGGACGCTCCGACTCAGTTGCTAGGATTCGAACCTACGTCCACCGACGCATTGTCGGAGCACACTGTCAACTAAGCCATCATCGCTTCAAATCCATTATAATATACCAATCTAACCTGGTGACCAATATGAATGTTTTGTGGCCATGTCATAGTCACGATATTTTTCTCTACTACACACTTCAATTTATTGTAAATACCATTAACGTTTCTGGGATTATTTTTCTATAAGTTACAAGTGTACTGGTATAATGGAATTTAGGCCGCTACATAGAGTCGTCGTGGGTTATTGTATAACGTGAAAACAACTTTACATATTGCGAAGTTTAAAGCATGTTAGAGCATACAATTATGCTTACAACGTGCAACCCAGAGGTATTGGCTTTCGAGTATACCCGCCGCAATACATATACCGATGGTGAATGACATATTATCAAATGGTTATTAGGCGTAAGGGTTTCATCAATGTATTGTGGGATTTAAACTTACATCGATTGTCGCGCTGTTTGAACATTCTAACCAATGGTTAAAACGCTTCTTTCATTAATTGGTCGTATGTCAGACTCAATTGCGAGCTCTCTGATAGAAGCCATTCCATTTGGTGGGCGATGTTTCGGAATAAGACACCGTATCCGGGATACGTAGTGTACTTCACAGTGTTTAAAAGCTCGTGTAACGGCAACCACCGTCCGTAGAGCCTTATGTTTAGTCACTGGCATTTTCGCGCTTTATACACCATTATATATGAAAATTTTTATAATATGAAAATACTCCGCGAAAACGGAGGTTGCGGGCATAGAAAGTGACTAAGAAATATTTTCTACAGATCCCAAATAAACTATTTTCATTTACTTTATTTTTATACAAGAGTTATAATGGAGTTTTTGGCAGAATATAGGAACACTAAGTAGTGGTTTTTATATTTTATTCATAATCTTGTGTTATTTGGCCCTATATTTTGTAATATTGGTGGTGTTTTACGTAATATAGTTATGTTATTGTGCACAAGTGAAGTGGATGGGAAATAATACCACGGAGTATGGATTCTAACTCGCCAAAACTCCCTGGAAAGTTCTAAAAAGACGGCCACCATTTTATTCGTTCATTACCTAATCGATAATGGCAGTAATAATCTACTAAAAAGTTGGTTGGCTAAAATAAAATAAATTAAGTATTATATTTATTAAAAGTAAAATGGGATACGTTGTTATAAAGCACGGTTGGTAACTCTAAATGTGTACGTTTTATGTGGCCACACTAATTACCATAATCAACTGTAAATAATGGATAACGTATGCGAGAGTATTTCTTAATGAATGAAGAGCTGTTTGTATTTTGTAATATTTAAACTGCAAGTGAAAGTGAACTAACTTACATTGTATAGATTAAAGCCGGTTGGCTTAATTTGCTGGGCAGTTTTTGACAGGTATTTGACTGGTTTGCGACTGTTATACACTAAGTTTATCACCCGTCATAGTTTGACGCACTTGGGCTTGTTACGTTCTAGGATCAGCCATTGTATATACACATATATATATTTTTATTGGTTTTAGCGTTTGACCATAACCTCAACTAATGTTAAATGACGATGCGGTAAAGGCGTTTGGCGCAGATTTTGAAATTGAGAGTGGTAGCTAGCGAGCGGCGGACTTAGAAAAAACCATAGCAACATGCTATGGGCCCATTACGATCACTTCTATCACCAAAAGCCTCGACTCAGTAACTAGAATTCGAACCTACGTCCATTGACACGGTGTCTGAGCATATCAACTAAGCCATTATTGCCTTTGTACCACATTTACATTGTGCTTTTGCATATTCTGTAACCGAACAGAGTTGTAAAGGTCTGTACACTACTAGGTCGCCTGGTTCTCTTATAATCTGTCGCATTTCGAGATCGGCTGGTATATATAAAAGCCGAGGAGCTAGAAGCATAAAATGGCATAAAATCAATGACAGGTCATGCCCGTCGCTACTATAAAAAAATTGTCAGTCGTCGCGCCTAACAGAAGTGAAACATCGAAATTATTTTGTACAGGTAATACGCATAAAAGTATAGTTTACGACTGAAAATAGATATGGAATAATCAAAAATAAAATATTAAATTTCAAGAAAAAGATGACCCGTTTAACTAATAAAAAAATATATTAATTAAATAGAAATACTTAATCATATAGCGTGGCGACTACGACAGTCGGTCGGACCCTCGGCTATACATGTTTGACATCATAAACCTTTTTTTATTTATTTTCTTACGAGGGGAAATCCGTTATGGATACGTCACCCGCGGGGGAGAGGGTGGGTTATATCGGACTCGCAGGACTAAAACCCCATCCCATCTTCCGATTGCACAGGTCTGGCGGACGGAGGAGACGGTCGGTGTGTACACGGTTGTCTCCTAACAAGACAGGGTCCGCTGGCGGCGTTTTTCTGCTGCCGGGCCGACCGCTGGGGCGGCACGATGAAGTCGATAGAGATCTTGTGTCGCCCCAATTATAGCGGCAGACGTACGCCGTATCCGTGGTGTATCTATAAGGGATTTCCCCACGTAAAGAAAAACCACCCGGTTAAGTGGTACGAGAAGAACATAGAAAAGTTTTCATCATCAGTCTATAAGAGACCCACTATAGGGTCCTAAGCTTCTTTCTAAAGGAATGTATGGGGATAATCACCACGCCAACTCACGATATATTGGCAATTTCAAACTCTGAGAATTCCACAGTTCCATTTTTTCCCACATATAGAACATACAAGAATATTTATCAGGTTCAGGTTTCCTCATGATATTTTCCTTCACCGTCAGCCGATAGTGTTACCAATTTAAATAAGTAAATGTACGCGAATTCCGAAAATTCGTTGGCACATGTTGGTGTTTTAACCTTCAGACATGAATGGGATTTAGTCAGTACAAATCTGGCGTTCCCACTTATGTTGTCCAGGGGGATGGAGATCCAAGAAGATTCCCCCGCTAGAAAAAAAAGTCTTCAGGCCTCTTTGCAAAAGAGAGTTACTGTAATAGACTTATCGCTAAGTGCCTGGTGATCTCGACCCGATCGTATATTATTGTCGTATCATACTCTCACTCGACATACATTTTTCAGTAAATAATGATCGCATTAAGTAACACGGAGTTCATAAGTAATACACAGATATAAATAAGTTTCACTGACATAGAATAACCGCTTTTAACTAGGTCAGCAGTAGTTATAACTTAAGTTATTGCGTTTACATACCGAAGTTAACAGAGGCAATTTTGTGATACAAATATTTCGTTTTAACCTGCTTTCTAATCATTTTACATGAAAAAAGATTTCGTGTTGCTATGGTAGGTAATATAACTGTTGAGTTAGAAGGTTGTTAGTTCACGTCGTGTATACTTTAATTATTTTAAGAGGAATTGATGTTTCAGTGTGGTATGATAAGGTTGAATTCTCTAGATTCGATATAATATTCGGTAGTTATTTCTCGCTATAGGATTTTTTAATAGTAATCTATCTTACATACTTACAATAATAACTGACTGTGTTGATATCAACACATAGCCTAAAATACTGGAGGATAAGCCCATGAAAATGCGTAAAAGTTCCTTTTACACTGTGGGTAAACACTATGAAAGTATTCTTAGTAATTGAATCTCTGGGTTGCTTAAAAATTAGATGATATTATATAATTTTTTCATCAGTTGGTTATTATTTTATATGTATTAATGTAAAGAGGCGACAAAAATTACTGCACAGAAAAGCGTCCAAAGCCACGGGAAATTGCTAGTTTTAAATAAGGCATCCACTTTTTAATCGTCAATTCAAGGTAACGGTCGTGAGTTTAAAGTCATTTTCTGATCCGATGATAATAAACATTCGGTGATTCAAAAACCAAAAGAAAACAAGTCGTGATAAATACATTGAAGGACGCCTTCCTGTCAATATTAAGCCATTACTCTTGAGTTTAATAACAAGAGGTAAAGCCATGAGTGGTATTTGGCACCGAGCCGAGTTCATAGTGACAGTCGAGCCGTGAGTCAGCGCGCAGAACCTGCGTACAGCGCGGATCGATTCGTTGCACCCGCCCCTCGCCTCACCTGCAATTATACGACCCTACATTGAACAAAAAGAAGACTCAACATCCACCTAATAACAAGGGAACTATACGATTTCAAGGTCGGAAGGAACGATCACCATAACTAGTATGATATATACAGTGAATTATTTTTAATTATTACGAAAAAGTGGACAAGGTCTGTTTGGTACGGTCGCACAAATGTACATACGTTTGGGAGTAGCGCGTGCATCGCGCCGCCCGATACACGATACCGTTCGTATTTATTTCGATAAGTGAAAAAATATACGATGGCTTCGAAAGTTCTAGTGCCGACGTCGCCCTTTACTAGATTACAGGTAAGTTTTTACACTTTATTCGTAAAGATTACCTACACAAGTTATGGCTAACAAATAAATATAAAGAACAAGTCGCGGCTTACCTTTGTTATAGAATTACGCAAATGTCTCTATGATTATTTATTTATTTAGTAATAAAAATACATTTAAAATACATCATTAATTGTTATTTAATGTAAATAATTATTTATATTATTTTTAGTTATAGAAAAACAATGTTTGCCGCCTCCATTGTTACTACAATGATATAAAGAAAATTGTCTATGGGTTTGTTTTTAATTTATTATGTTTACTTCAAATAGTTCAAAGGTTTCGAATATTGTGTTTCTTTCTATTACCAAAGAATACATTGGTCAGTCGTCGACTTTATGAAGTACTTAACTTCTTATTTTCTCTATGGGTTTTTCTGTAAGTAATAAGGAACCCTATGAAGTTGTGATTTAGTTGGTGATTATATATCTTTCTTTACTCTCGATTTTAATTTCCATACTATTATCAAAAGGAAATGAGAATAATTAATATTATATTTATGTATTATATTATCAATGTGTTACTGTGAAGATGTGATTAAATCACTATGTATATTGTATTATAAAACAGAGTCCTGTGCCATGTCCGTCTGTCTGTTCGCGATAAATTCAAAAACTACTGAACGGATTTTTATGCGGTTTTCACCAGTAGATAAATTGATTCATGAGGAAGATTTAGGTGTATAATTTGTCAAGGTTTTTTTTATTATCAGGGCGGGAAAACGTTCACCGTGCCCGCTACTTATGTATATACATTATTTAGTCTGGCCATAAATACTGTTACAATGAAAAATAAACAAAATATTACATTTGAATTTGGAATCTCATTTTTATATGATTATTCATTGAGTTCTCATTTTGGCGCCAATACATTGTACAATATTTTGCGATATTAAAATGGAGTGGGGTTATAAAGAGAACCGAATCGCTGTGATTGCATTACACAAAGTAGGTATGGAGCCAAATGCAATATTATAACTCTCCATACGTTTGGTATTAGTAGAATGTTTGTGTACCGGGCTATTAATAGGTACAATGAGACCTCCTCTGTTTGTGACAGAAAAAGATCTGGTCGTCTACGTACGTGTTCGTACAAAAAAGGTGGTCAAAGCAGTAAGGGAAAGAATTCGAAGAAATCCTGTCGGAAAGCAAAATATTTTATCTCGGTAGATGATGATAGCACCTACAACCATGTCGCGTATTTTAAAAGATGACTTAGAACTTGCAGCCTATAAGAGACGTACTGGTCATTTCTTAACTGATAATTTAAAAAAGAATAGGGTGGTAAAATCAAAACAAGTACTGAAGCGGTACGCAACGGGAGGTCACAGAAAAATTTTGTTTATGGATGAGAAAGTTTTTAAAATTGAGCAACATTTTAACAAACAAAATTACCCGTATTTATGCTCAAAGCTCTAAGAAAACTTCCCAATTAGTCGACAGAGTGCAACGTGGGCGCTATCCGACTTCCGTGATGGTTTGGTGGAGTATTAGCTGTAAAGGAATGACTGTGCTATACTTTTGTGAGAAAGGTATCAAAACATCGGCATAAGTGCATCAAGATACCATTCTGGAGAAGGTAGTGAAGCCCCTTAACATCACCACGTTCAATAACCAAGAATGGTCCTTCCAGCAAGACTCGTCGCCGGGTCATAAAGCTCGGTCTACGCAGTCTTGGTTGGAAACGAACGTTTCGGACTTCAGAGGTGAAGACTGGCCGTCGTCTAGTCCCGATCTTAATCCGCTGGTTATGATTTATGGTCAGTTTTAGAGAGTACGGCTTGCTCTAAACGCCATGATAATATGAAGTCCCTAAAACAATCCGTACGATTGGCAGTGAAGAATTTTCCCATGGAAAGAGTGCGTGTTTTTATTGATAACTGGCCTCAACGTTTAAAGGACTGTATTGCAGCCAATAGAGACCACTTCGAATAAGCTTTTTATATTTTAAATTGTTTTATATTTATGTACTAAACTAACACACTGTAAAAGTAATAAATGTTATTTGCAATAGAAAATATTTTTTTTCTTTGTTTCAGTATTTATGGCAAGACTTGGCGATATATGTTTATAAATTTAATTTTTGTTATGGTTTACGCGCAAATGTTAAAAATTGTCTATTATATTGTTCATAAATGTACCACGCGTCTAGTATAACATTGAAGTCATCGCTTTCTGGCTGGTAGGATATGGCAAATTGGCAATTGCATCCAATTGCATCGTAACTACCATACACTAATGTATACGTAGTACCAATCTTAGACGTGTTGTGTCCAATCGGCTGATATATATTGAGTAATCAAGCGGAGTGAGTGTATATACCTAATTTGATAACACCATGTGTAAAATGATTAATCAATCACAGTGACTATCTTTTATATTATTCCGTTTGGCTTGCTGACCAGCATAACGGCGACAAGAAAAAAATACATTGTGTGGTTTTATGAAACCACGATGCAAGTGAAACTTTTATCGGATCGTAGGCATATAACAGTAAGTTTTCAGAAAATTATTCTATTTAGGGTACTAAAATCGCGTTTTTAACCCCAACCTAATAATTGGAAAATCGGAATAAAACAGGGAAATCAATAGTAGACAAGATACATTTTAATTTCAATCTGTGTGTTGGAGTACGGAATATATAATAAATACAATCATTCAGATGATACACATATTGGCGTTGGCTGCTCTGCCGAGCGTCTTTAACTTTATACATACTCCGCCGCCGGCTGTAATGCGACATGCGATAGACAGATAAAAAAATTGAGGCTATGAATAAAAAAGTTTCATTTTTAAAAAGTTATTTCAAAAAAATGCAGGTGAAGAAGTCCGGACCGGATTCCGGCAGCGGCTTCATCATCGGTAGCGACCCGGCAGCGAGGGTGGTGCACCTCGAGCACAGCGTCCGGTTCCTTCAGGAACAGCACCGGTTGATGTTGAGTGGTCTTCACGCTGAAATCGAGGCTTTGAGGGAGAGGAATAGAGGTTTGTGTTTTTTATTACATTCTGTATTTTGACACAATTATATTTAATGTTTAGTGAAGTTATGTTACGCCTAGAAAGAGGACTGGCTTGTAAATGTGGTCGCGTGTACGGTTTGATATCTTAGTAGCTAACTTGAAAAAATATTTTTATTACGTTTATGATGAGATGAGAGCAGCGGAAGTTCTCAAGAAGAAAAAAGAACCCGATTTTGAAACATCACTCATTGGTGCTCCGCTCCTATTGGTCTTAGCGTGATTATATATCACCTATAGCCTATAACATTCCACGACAAATGAGCTATATAACACCTGAAAAAAAATCGGACCAGTAATTCCTGAGATTACCCTCTACAACGTCACAAATTCACAAATTCACAAACTTTACCTCTTTATAATATTAGTATAGATTTCTCAGACCGTACTATTTAAACTCCCTTTTTATATTATTTTGTAGTTTCGTAATTTCTTACTTTTATATACTGATTTTTTACTAATGATTAGCGGGCCGAGTGGACATTGTCGTGCCATAATAATAAAAAAAATCTAAAATTCAATCGCAGCGCCACCTACCCGGTCTAATTGTAAATCTAAACCATTCTTGAATCCACCTGTACACACACAAAAAATTTCATCAAAATCTGGTCAGCCGTTTAGGAATAATTCAGTCACATACACACAGACAAAAGAGCTTATATATATAAAGAATTTGATATTAAACCCCCCATCCAATAATGATTTTGATATCTAGACGTTCTATATCCCGTTAAAAAGTAGAGATCAAATATTTCACCTACAATTGTATGTTATGATCCAGAAATTTACACCACGAATGAAAGAAGAAAATTTAACGTGGAAAAACTGGCCTCCTCCCAGATATCCTAGAACGGGTCATGTGAGAGTATTAATAGGATAAAACCCCAAGATGTTCCCTTAGCACCATTTGGCCGGGGAGCACCGACTCTTTCGCATCTCGACATGTAAAGAGGATAACGCGAAGTTTCCACTATACAAAATTAAATTCCGGTTGTCCCCAATAGGGATAATCACAGTGTACATACCTTTTCTGTAGTGCACTGGTCAATTTCCCTCCTCTGTCCTGAGCAACTTCTTACTAGGTCACGGTTTCTCTATCCCAACAAAAACAATAGTGTCTGTGTGTTAATAATCAGAACGCAGGTCCTGCAGTCCCTTTTTTCAACATGGGGAACATCTTTCCTAAGATTGCCACCTCAACACTGCGCCGGGCAGCAGACGTAGGTATGTCAAAAAAATGTCCGGGGAGGAGGTACTGCCTATGCATTTCATACCTGCAAAGTCCTTAAGCCCTTTTTTTAACATGGGGAAAATCTCACATGAGTTACCATCTCAACGTCGCACCAGGCAGCGAAGATGGGTTTGTCAGATTCTTACTACTAAAAACCACATGGTTTTCCTCAGATACCTTTTGGCCGGGGAGGAGGTACTGCCTGTGCACTTCATTCCCTCAAGTCACTACCGTTGTTTAAGGCAGCTAAACTATATATTATGTAGAAACTACATTTTCTTTCTTAAATTTTACCCGAGTAGAACTGCACTCATAGCTATTTAATGTATATATTCTGGTCACATTTTTCTAAAATAATATTAATATGAGTAGATATTTCCGCCACATACTACAAATTAAAAGATCTATGCCGCGGTTAAGACAACCTTTAGAATTTGTGACAGTTATTCTTTCAAAGTACACTTCTAGTAAAATAGGAAGTCATTATAATGCGGTAACGTATTTTAGAGCATTTAACAGATTGTTTGTAGGCCATTTGCGATTGCGTATATGTTTAACAAACACTCTATATAGGAGCAACTTACTCATAAGTGAGTAACGAATATGATTCATGTGTTTTGTAATAAACAATTCGGTGATAAATCCTAAGTATTCACATGAGCGTAATAATGTCGTAATAAAGCTGTAAATGAAGTTTTTGTCTAAATAAAGTAATTTTGATTGTCTCATGACTATATTAGGTAAGTAAGCAAGTTTCGCTTGTAAACGCAATACCGTCAAAGCTCTTTTAGTTCAGAGCAACAGAGGTCAGGCTTTATATCCCGGGTCAGAAGTGGGGGTCAGGATAACTTTGTAAAACGAGAGATACTCAGTTAAACTAACTCTTTTTGAAACCTTGTTTGTTTTCGACTGGGTAACTCCACTCGCCAAAATAGCTTTAATAGGTTTATTACTGGGATTGATAGCAAGAGCAAGAAGGAACTCCATGGAAAAGGCAAGTAGCATAAGCTGTTGTGTCTTTCCGCAAAAACAATCAAACTAATTATACTGCACATATTACACACATATATATCGTATAAGCAGCGTGCGAGAGGAATTCTTTACCGAAGACAAGAATTATGCTTGAGCCGCTGTGGGGAAGACCCGGCGAGTGTGCGGGAGCGAAGATAACCGCTCGCTTATGCCGGTGGGAACATTAGTTGAGAGGGTGTGGTGTTGAAAATCTGCTATCAACCACTTCAGTAAACGTGACTCGATAGGTGAAATTCAAAAAATGCTTTAGATTTTAACTATCTAATTACAAGTACATTTGATGATTATATAATATCGAGATTGAGAAAATGATATGTAGAAGTTAATTTAAGATTTTTAAAGAAATATGCATGTAAAGTATTAATAATGTATTTGACAGAAAAAGTAGAATCGATTTTTCCAAGTGGCTATTGATGTCCTGGGAGAAGCGTTTCACTTTTCGTCTGATCCAAACCAACTTGTTCGTCGTGATTATAGAAGTATCTCTTCTAAATTAACTATTCCCATATGTTGTTAAAGATTTACAGTTCCAACTAATATTCAACAAGGAATCATCACCGAAAACAACCTCTCCGACGTCCAATGACGATGCACAGGAAAATAAAGAGGTAACCGTTATTTTTTTATTTAAATCAAGCAAAAAATCTGTGTGTGTTGTATTAGAGTTAAAATAATCGCGGTCATTTTAGAAACGATTGTTATGACTATGTGTAGCAGAGGTTCGCAAAATGTACGCCGCGGTATTCCGGTGCGCCGTACAAACTTACTTATTCGCGAGTACAGCACACAGTCCAGCATAAAACATTAAATTCCTAGCAATTTGTATTTCTTGTTTTTAATATAAAAACACATCATCATATGATTAAATGAAACCAATTTCAAAATGACTAAAGGACTTTTTTTAAAGCATCATAAAACAAAATCAAAAATTAAATTAAAATCAAATCCAAATATACTTTATTTTGGCCCTGAGAAGGCGCTTCTGAACGTTAAAGCTACCACCGGTTCGGTAACAACCCAGTGCAATCGAGAAGAACCGGCAAGAAACTCGATCTGGTTTATCTTTATCTTTCGTGACATATATTTTCACAAGATATACATAAAATAATAAATATCAACAGTGATCAAATTCATGGAAAATACATATTAATGAAAATGAAAATACATGACAAATTAAATTATAATATTTTACTTAGCTTTCTTATTTCTTCCTTTAGACCTTCCTTTTCTCCGCTCCGACCGACAGTTGAAAACAAAATGAATACACTTTACATGAGAGCTCCACTCGGACCGATAGTTAAAAACAAACATAATCACAGCTATTTTTTTTTTTTTCGAACTGACTACGCTATTGACCTGGCAAGGTCTTTACAGCTTCACCGGACTAAGAATCACAGCTATCCGAGCGGCAGCGGTTTTATAGTGGCGAGTGACTAAAATCACTCACTACATTTTTTTGTAAATAGCGTCTTTGGTAATATATTTGTTGAAAGCCTTAGTGATCATTTCTAGATAACAATTTATACATATTATTCGTTATTTATCAAGTTATTCACAATTTTAAAGACAGTGTAACCATCTGATTAAAACTAAATATGAAAGTGCGCCGCGGACTGGAAAAGTTTGGGAAGTCCTGTTGTGTAGAATTAGTTCCTCGGTTAGTGTATAAGTCTCTGTTGAACGATGAAGTGTTTGTTATGTGTCTGGAGGTGATAAGGTTGAGGCGCGAGGTTTGCACGCTGGAGCGTGAGGCGGGGGCGGCGCGGGGAGAGGCGCGCGCGGCCGACGCGAGGGCTTTGCAGCTGCAGCGGCTTGTCGACGCGCAAGCTGAGTAAGATTCTGTTTTATATACTTAATAAACGTATCTTTACTTTAAGTATCTTTGTTGTCCCTCTTTTTATCTGTGCACGTGCCACAGCCCCTTTTTCTCGAAAATGGATTTTAAGATATAAAGTTGAAATTAATATTAAATACTAAGATCTATTGGTTTACTTTAGTAAGCTTTTCTAGGTTAAAACATTTATGGTTAGTTGGCAGGGCAGGGCTAAATTCTGTTGAGTAGTTTTGCCGCAAGTTGTTCAAATTTCATGCTGATGTACATCAGGAGACGTTAGAAAATGTGAGGATAATATAAAAAAATATAGTGCGTGGAGTCTCTCCGCGCGGAAGAAGTGACACTTCGTAATGTGGAAATGAAAATAGAAAGGGGTAGAAATTGATTTTTAGTGAAATCATGTCGTTTCTTCAAGACAAACTTTATTAACATTACTTACAATTCACAATTGATCGCATCTTTTAATTATCATTTTCGAGTGGAGAAATATTCAAATCGATAACATTTACAATGGCATTATGATAACTAAAGTAAGATACGAAATGTTTCAATATTTTTTTCGCTCTGTCTCTTTCTATTCCCCCTCCCCAGGAGCGGTGAACGTTTAACGCAACCTTCTTGGAAGTCACATTAGAAGTTTCACTTCAATAATGTTTAAGTAAAACATGTAATAATGCAACGTGCAAGGATCTCTCAGGGCGCAATTTTATGTAATTATTTTCTTTTCATAGTGTATAATAGATTTTTTTCGATTTTGACAAAAAAGGCATTTTGTAAGGCGAACATTTGACTATGTGAATGTGTATTATAACATATGTGTAAGTAAAGGTGCGATTGATCTCGGTCGCGCTAGGAAGCTGCGCGAGCTGGAGTCGCGCGGCGCGGGCGAGGGCGCGGAGGAGGCGGGGGCGGGGGCGGGGAGCGCGGAGTCGCGGGCGGAGCTGCGCGTGCGGCTGGCGGAGGCGGAGCGGCTGGTGCGGCGGCTGCGCGCGGACGCGGAGCGCCAGCGCAGAGAGGTACTCGCGCCGGGGCCGGGCGCGGCGTCGGGGGGCGCCGTCACTAACCTCTTGTTTGACGGCGCGGCCGCCGCGCACGCACACGTACGTCCCCACATCCCGCCTCCCCACTACCCCCCACTCCCCTACCACGCGACCACTTACACACTACGCGAACCCCGAATCTAACCTTGTATAATATTTTACAAAGGTCAAATACTGATATTTGCATAATTATAGCAGCTGTTAATTAGCCTTTACAACATCAAGAAAGGCATGATGTAAAAACAACTCCCGAGATCTCATAATAAATTGCATGAAGCAAAAACTAGCAACGTTTTATGTTGCCTGAAGAAAATAATTGTATAACTAGTCAGTTTACAATTAATTTCTAATCTGTTCTAAATTACTAAATCGTGATGTGAAGCTGAGTCAATTGGTGGTGCATATTCACAAAACAACAAGCGGACGGGATAACCATATTACAAAATCCACCGGTGTATCTTATGTTATTTATAGAAATGGTCTTACTTCTTAGTTAAATGTGATTGTCGTGTAGAAATATCATTATTTTTATTTATTGTCCCGTCCCCATTTCGTTGTTTATTTTTTCCTATATTTGAAATACATAATTACTTACAATTAAAATCAATCAGAGAAAAATTTTAAGGGAAAAAATTGTTAATTATACTTTTCGAATTATAGATTAAAGCGTTACACGTATAGGGTTAATTTCTTGAAACCATGCTATTCACTTATAGATTTCAACATATTGTTCATACTATTGACTTAATGTAAATTGACCGGATGTAAACAAATGCAACAATTATATTAAATACTAGAAATAATTGAATTCCGTTTTATTCTTTTTCAATAAACTTTTCCGCATTGATTTACTTTTCAAATTAGTACAAATATGATTTTACTTTAACACCGATATGCAGTGCTGTATAGTGTATTGACGAATAAAGTATCACTTATCAATTTGCTCTCAAATTTTAATAGAATACCTATAAAATTTTGATGTAATACAAATTATTATAAGAAAATTAGAAGAACTAAATAGTTGATTCCTCTGAGCTTACTTAAATATTAAACTTTTGTTATAAAAAAGACATTAGTTTCGTTTCGATGTAGTTGCATTGTATGAAGAATTCACTGCACGCGAGTTTGCGCGCGAGCGGACTCGACGGCGGCTACGGCTACCAGAACTTCCACTTCCCCTCTCTACACGCTGCAGACTTCTGGCGGGACCCAGTTAGAGAGTGAGTTTTGTAAAAAAACATACTAATTATGACATACTTTTACCCTTATACGCACTTCAATTGTAATTCTTATCGGAGTAATAATTACCTTGTATGCTCTTTATTGAATGAAAGAAGTTTTTACCCAACTGCACAGAAGGAGGGCAATTTGTTTACCTGATTGTACAGAAGCAAGGTAATTTTTTTACTCGACTGCGCAGAACGATAGTAATGCTTTTACTCGAATATGCAAAGGAAAGTAATATTTTTATCAGATTACACACGAGGGTAATGTTTTTACTAGATTGCACTGAAGGAGAGTAACATATTTACTGAACTATACAGGAGGCTAAAAGTTTTCGACCATATGTATAGGTCTGTTTTTAGTTTTAGCACGATCTATAATCTAAACAGCTTAGTACATTTCAAGAAATGAGGTGTCGTCTGATTCCTTTATGAAAGCGTCAACTGCAGTACAACGAGGCTAATAAAAATAATACCGTTGATTTCCTTTTTGTTAGTACTTCTATTTATTCTTAAATAACTTTAATACAGATTGTACAAATATTACTTTACAGGGATTACAATATGGCCGGTAGTCGAGGAAGGAGCACCCGACGGCCGCTCATACTGCCCGAGCTCACCGGACAGCAGATCCATCGCTCTACTATTTATGCAAACAGTTAGTATATACATCATCATTATCATCGTCGGCCTGTAAAAGACCCAATGCAGGCCCAGAGGCTTCTTCTCGAAGGAACCTATGGGCAATAATCTCACGCCAGCCCACGACATATTGGCGCATTCCAGAGTCCGAGAAATCCACAAGATCTATGTTTTCCCACATACAGTAGAACAAGAACGAGAACATTCTCGGGTTCTGGTTTCTTCACAGTGTTTTCTTTCACCGTCAGCCGATAGTGTTACCAATTTAAACTAATAAATGTACGCGAATTCCGAGAAATTCGTTGGTACACGTCGGGGTTCGAACCTGCAGACAGTGAATAATTCAGAGGGAGATTGGCTAATTGACATATTGGTTCTGTCTCTTTCCAAAAGTCAGGGTTTTGTGAAAGTATTCGAAGACCTTTTTCCAAATCTGCGATTTAAAAGTTATATAAACTATATTTCCAGATCACACACGATCCCGAGCAAACGGTTACGAAAATAAAACGAAGAAAGTTCAACCGACTAATGTAGATACAACTGCACCCAAAAATCCAGAGGAATCTCAAGGTAAATAGTTTTTATTAAGTGTAAAAGGGTTTCTCCTAACATTTTGATGTACCCCAATAACTAGTATAATTTTAATAAATTTCACAGTGTATAAGATAATGTATCGAGAACAAGTTAATTAGCCTTTTGTACCGGACTGGATTGCGAACACCATATACATAATTAAAAATCATGAAACTATGCTATTTATGTGCTGATTTACTATTGGTTCATAGCAATGGCCAGTGGTAACAATACTTAATTATTATTGGCTATTAACAATTAAATTTTCTATAACTTTGTTCTTTACACTTTTTTGGTAAAGTGAGCCATTCTCTTAATATTTTCAAAAATATGCGATAAAAGTAAAAGAAAAATGACTTTTAAAAAACTGATACAATTAACACGAGTCAAATTACGAGTAGAGTAAAATTGTCATAGGATCTTTTGAAGACTGTTAAATATGTTACAAATAACCGTGTTTGTAATTATAATAGCTTAAAATCCGGTAATGCTCTAGAAACTAAAAAAAGTGATTTGAAATAGGTACTTTTGTATATGTAAAAAATAAAAACCAAAAAGGAATTACTTAGGATTCAAATTGAGGGCTCAAATTTTGATGGGATTTTTTTCTCAACATTTAGAACGATATGTAAGGGTGGGTGTCAGCAAAAAAATAGTCGTTTCAAATGAAACATCCTCGTATTTACTTTAAGTTAGATGTGAAGAATAACCGACCATAGAGACACGATATATTGTTATGACACTGACAGAATTGCGGGATAATTTCAAAACGGCCCTGGATTAAATTAAAAAAAAAACATATTTCTATTTAAGCTGTCGGGCCGTTTCATTTTAAGTATTCGGTGCTATTATTAATTTTTGGTTGATTCTAGCCAAATGGCAGTAATAATCTTTGAAGAGAACTGGGTTGTCAGTAATGAATAAGAAAGAAAAAAGGTTATACTTTTCGTACTGGTATTTCGATGTCAAAAGTCGGTTGAATTTTGTTTTTTTTTTGCATCTATTTTCCGATTTCAGATAACCATATTATATCGGCAGAATTAATGAAAATAAATGAACGGTGTAGCTCGAAAGCTGTCGCTACATATCCGGAGTTGAAAATTGTTGTAACGAAATTAATACCGCATGGAAACGGTAAGATAGGACGGGGGAGGTGTCTACTTTACGATGTATTTTTTTTATATGGGATGAAAAAGTTTTTTATTAGTTTTGCCTAACATTTAGCGCGATATCTCCTGATCCGACATACAAAATAACTTTTGGAATATGGGGTTCTACGTACTAAACAATATGATTTAATATTTTGTAAACATAATAAATCGAGTAGATTAAAAAAATAAATAAATGATGTGTAAATGTTGCATTAACAGTGAACTCATTGTGCTTAATAATATTTCATTTAATTACTAACAGTTATCTAGAAATATTACATATAAAGGACTATGTCTCTATTTAACATTACGGTGTGCATGTGTCTATTTGACCGATTTTAATGTTATTTTTTGTATTCGTGAAATCACTTGGATCGTTCTTAGCTGTCGTTGAACTCAGTAGGTGGCCCTGTTATCGAGATATATTGTGGTTTTGCATCTTTTTTACATTAGAAAAATGGAATTCCAAATTTTGAATTTCCTAATATTACTAAATACATTTTTTTTTGTAAGATAACGTTTGCCTACCCACACTGCTAGTATACAGGGTGTAAGGCTAGACGCTAGCAACATTTTTACAGAACAAACATAAGTCGTTTCTGGCTCTAAATTAATTTAAAAAAAACAGTTGCTTAATATTTGTCCTAATTATCTCGAAAAACGCAAAACTGATATACACTCAACATCAAGTGATTTACGCAAAAACGTAATGATTAGTCTTGAAAAGCATCCCTTTTATAATTGTTAATTGAACCTGCGTGATTTTTTTACGTTTAAAAGTATCGCTCCCATACTTTTAAAAGTTTTAGAACTAAACTTTAACCCCTTGACATACGAAGACGTCTGGGAGACGTCATTTGTTTCCTGTGTCAAAATCATCATTGACGTGTCTCAGACGTCCTTAACATTCCGTTGCAAGTTGTTGTTTACAGTGCAATCACAGATAATTTCTATACCTATAAATTAATAATTACGCACAGTTTAGAGTTTTTAACGTAAAAAATAATTGAACGATATGTTCGAAACGAATTTATTTTTCAAAAGTAAGGATAAAGATGTGGCCAGTAGTTTGATCGAAATTTCTGAAGAGAGTAATTTTTTTCCGAAATGTTCGTAAACAAATAAAACCTTTACTCAGCAGTGATGAATCAGATTCAGCAGAAAGTATAGAAAAATGGAAATGGAAAGATAAAGAAAATATTCCAAACATAATATCATTCACTGAACAACCTGGTATCAACGCTTTGGGTGTGCAACAATTAGGAATGAGTTTTGCACTATGTATTATAATGTTGCAAGTAAAAAAGTCTTATATAGATAAGTATTGGTCAAACCGAACAATTGTAGAAACACCAATATTCTCAAAAACAATCCCCCGAAAATGGGTTTGAGCTATATCTCGCTTTCTACATTTTATGGGCAATGAAAAGCTGAATGAAGAACATAAGCTAAAAAAAGTTCACAATGTGGTTGATTACTTGAATGAAAAATTGCTTCAGTTACACACCCCTAATGAACCTGTTGTAATTGATGAATCATGATAAAATCTCGAGGATGGCTAAGCTATGTACAGTTTATTGCTTCAAAAAGAGCCGGATTTGATATAAAATTTTATAAACTTTCTGAATCAAAATCTGGCTATTGTTCATAGTTCAATATTTATGTGGACAGACAAATGATAAAATACACCTTGCTAAAAGGTGCATTGTTTGCATAAAACGAAATATAAGAAGCAAACCGCTTGGCAGTGCAAACAGTACCGAGTATCATTGCACGTTCCGAATTGTTGTGAAAAATTTCATACATTAGAAAATTTTTAATTAATAATTTCCATCTAATATAACACTTTATAAAATATATTTATTATTTATCGTAACACTAAGTTTGAAGTGATGTTATTCGAATTATGTATTTTCAACAAAATATAGATACATTTGAATGCCTCAACAACCCATAAATAAATATTACTTCTAGACACAAAACATTTGTGTTTAAAGATATGTCAAGGGGTTAAGTAAGGTTCCCTTTGTTGTTTATCAGTTTTTATTTTGATATTATTATTTTATATGTTAAATGTGACCATGAATTGTCATATCCTAGAATACTGCAAGAGTTTAACCTTTCACCTGGTATACATATTTATAAAATGATCCATTACACTGCCATTTATTGGATAGTTGATTGGGCATTAGTTTGGTATTGTAATGAAGATACGAATAAAATTTATTTGATTCAACTTATATTTATGTTTAATAGTTAAAAGTATCGTGTTACTCGAACCCTGTTTTAATAGGGAGTTACACTTGAGGATAGATTTGGTACGATTGCTGTTAATCGCATCCTTCAGAGGGAACCGCAGCTGCAACCCTCCCAAGTGGTTTACTACAAACTGTGACTATATGATAGGAAAACTTCAACTGGTCCAAGGCTATATAGTGATGAAAGTACTCCTCATTGGTTGCAGTGAGGAGTTGTGCAGGGGTAGAGGCGGGAGAAGGAGGGGGAGGGGGAGGGAGTCGGGCTCGAGCGCGGCGCCACCACCACCGGAAGCACGCCACCGACCACACATAACTCAACACGCCGACATCGCGCCATCTCTCACAAATATCTACTCGGTAACACGCTCTAAAGAGAATACCCACTCCATTAGAAACAGAAACCGCGAGAATCTATGTCATAGTTATTTACTATCGGTTTTGATATTTTTATAATACAATTAAGTATTACATTTTATTTGCTGGTAGTTTTTATACCTCTGCTCTACCGGAGGATGTTCCTAGGACATGTATAAATGACGGTGGTCGAGTAAATTGGAGAAAATTCCTCCTAACTCCGGGGGGAAAATTTTGTAAAAACTGAGGAGACATTCACCTTTACTCTGAGGAAAAAAAACTCCAAATTGTAAATGACATATTCATTCCATTCCTGAGGGGAAATTACTTCATTATTTAAAACAAAAATAAATGTGATGTTACAATACAACTTGCCATATAGATAATGATGGACATTCCATTTTATAGTTCATTGGTAATCTAATCTATCCTTAGAAGATATATCACAGATATTAAAACTGCCACGAAAATAATTAGTTCTTTGGCTTGTGGGTAATCACTGACGATACAGTGTTTTTCGGATAAGTCTATTCCTTTATTATTAGTGTTTGTACGAATGTTGTAGAATAATACCTACACCTCTTTACATTTAAATGTATTTGTTAACATTTTTTTATCGCTACGTAGGAACGTAGATATTGTTTGGTATTTGTTTTTGTTTTATGTAATATCTAGTTATTATTACCCACTGTGTATATTCAAACCTGTAAGAAGATACTTACTATGATGGTATTATGTCAACATTTTATGAAAAAAATAGAGTTTTCTAAGAGAGACATTTTAATGGAAGACATAACTAAGAGCAACGGTAATACACAATTAGCTCAAAAAAAATCGTGGTGTTATTTATTCACCAACTCTAAAGAAAGAAATATTGCTATCCACTTTATTATATTCGTATATAATAAGAACATATCAAAATTTACACAATACGGCATTTAGGATTTTGGCCAATTTTCGTATTATTCCTAGAAATCCTATTAAAAATATTTAACAAATTTGCTTATACGAGTGTCCTTGACATGCGTCTTTCGCATATAGTATCTTATGGTATCCGTAAGAATTAACTAGAAATAAATAATAGGAAATGAAAATAGGGATACTGTCAACTTGGACTTTATTTGTCCATGCCAAGTCACACCTCTGTATTAACATGGTTAAAGATTATTTTTAAATTTTAACTTTAAACCTAGAAACTATAAAACATATTTTAGAAAAAGTTAAAAATCAAATTTTTATCCAATTTACTAGCGCCCAGAATATAGAAAAGAACATGACTACATTCAAATTAAGTAATTATTTATAAGTTTGCATCTTCGATTGATTACAATTTGGCCATAAAATGGCAATATGAGTGCTTTTTATTATATTAAACAGAACAAGTAAGGGTAACAATATTTAACTCGTAAAGAGTAATAGTACGCGCGCTTTTAAAAGAGTACGTAAAATACCCGTTCTTTATTAACTTATTACTATGAAGCAAAGTTTTATTATACATTAACAATATTGTGTCTCATTATCGTGGGCATAATATACTAAACAAAAGTCCATGCTCATTATAACCTAACAAAGCAATGAACAAACCTCGATTGTGTATATGTACATTGATTTATAACCAAATCAGGAAACGATTTTAAATGGTAAATACTCCACGAATACCTTAGGTATTATACGGAAAATATGATATATGATGTTACGATTAAAATTAATCGAAACCGAAACACTGATATTTGTCACAATAACTGAAACTTTGGGCTACAATGATTAAAGTATACTCTTCCGCCATGTTTGTTTCTGTCAAATTCTTTTAAAACAGAATGTTGCTAATCGAGCGTTTTATTATTGATAATAAATAACACATATGAAAGAATAAAGACGTTTTGTTGTTTTTATAATCATGGTATAATAACTGTCAAATATGAATTTTTTAATATTGTAGACAAGAATTTCAGCTTTACTCACGTTAGTAAAACGGTAATAGTAAAACTAGGATGGTATCAATAATTTAATATAAAACTTAGAAAGGTTATTAGCAAAAGAAAGTGAAAGTAGTCCGGTGAAGCTGTTAAGACCTTGCTTGGTCAATAGCGTAGTCAGTTCGAAAAAAAAAAAAAGAAAGTGAATGTCGACAAGGCTTTTAAACAAACTTTTGTTTATAATTCTAGTAGTTTTATTTATTCCAAACTGTAATTCATTAGTGTATATAAATTAACGTGACATTTACGTACGTAATGTTCATAAGTCGTAAAAGAATATATTAATGTTCCTCATTTTTTGTCTATAGTGGTATGTGTCAAAAATATTTTTCATCTGTGAGACGGCACTGTGCTTGTATTGAAAATATTACACCCCTACAATATTGTAAGTTGCTCAGTTTCCATATAAGTACCTAAATTTGTATATAAGCGCGCTTTCGTAACGGCTCAATTTTGTCTTTTATATTTGGATACACGTGTAAAACGAACATTCCACAACAGAGGTGCCCTCTACGATCGTTCAATTAATTAGTTTATAAATAGTCCGTTTTTTAACTTAAACGCTAAATTTGTGAGAGTAATATGTAAACATATTAAACGCTATAATTACGTAGACTTATCCATTGTAATCTAATTTTAAATAACTATTATTAAAATACTACAATTATTTATACGAAAAAATATATTTATTGCTAAAGTATAGAAGTGTTTTCTTTTAAAAGAATAGTGTATGTAACCCTGTTATTCAATAGAGACAATTGTTATGTTGCAGAGTGATCGAAAATAATTTGTGTTTTCTCTTTTGCTACTAATAGAATACCACGTTATACCCGAGTGTAATAATGTAGGTTATTTTTATATGTTATACTGCAATATATAAAAACATAGCGTATATCACTTGGGGATATCGTAGCTTTTTATCTGACAAAGAAGTTCTAAAATCGCATCTGTGATTCCAACTCTAACAAACAAACTTTGCCCTTCTACTATATAATACTTCGATTCTAATTAAAAACTTTGTTTTAACATGTTTGGTTTGTTTTAACATTGGTTTGTGTAAGTACGATTCCTGCCTCTATATAAAGCTATATATTGTGTTATTTAATAATAATCGTTGTTATAAACTGTTGGCGATCATTCTGCTGAGTGTTGCCATTTGTAATAATAATACAATTATTAAATGAATATTCATTGTTCATATTGAGGTGTGAAGTGTAGGCAATGGCCTCCTTTTTCACACCAACTATTTTTCACATATCTTTTGGCTGTTCATGCGTTGTAATAATGTAATTGTCGATAATAATCAAATCAAATCAAAAATACTTTATTCAGTTTAGGCCCTAATAAGGCACTTATGAACGTCAAATACTACCACCGGTTCGTAAAACAACCCAGTCATCGAGAAGAACCGGCGAGAAACTCGATCGGGTACATTTTTTTTTACATATATTTCCAATACATCATACAATGCTTTTAGTGGATGCACAGAGAGGAGTCAATTCCAGACATCACTATCATTCACATACTGATCCACTCTATAATATCCTTTTGAAACTAAAACCCGTTTGACGTGGCGCTTAAATTTACAGTCCGGCAAATCGGTAACATGCTTTGGGACTTTATTATAGAACCTAACACTATTACCTAAAAAACTATTACTGGTTTTGCTAAGTCTGAAACATGGGATCATCAGTTTATCACAGTTTCTAGTATTCAGATTATGCCGGTTTTTACTAAATTCAGATTTCCAAAGTTTTTACGGACATACATTAAATTATCAAGAATGTATTGGGAGGGCAGTGTTAAAATAATAACGGATATGCAACAGCAAAATAATGATTTAAGTATTCGTTATTTTAATAGTAACGGATTCTAGAAATTATGGGCCTGGCTACTTCAGAAATGTTCTTACTTTTGTTCCATTTGTCTAGTGAAAAAATAACTTCTACTATCTCGGCATTAGAAATCCTTCTCTTTCTACAGTAGGGGAAAGTTAGTTGGTATTGATAAAAATAAAATAACACATTACAAAATAATGAGCAAGATCACGTCAACTGGACCCCCTATTTTCCACTTGATCATAAAAATTAATCCCATGTATTTTTTTTAGGAGTTCATACCATGATAAAATGATACCCCAAAACGATTTAAAAAAAAATCGATTTTAACAATATTTTTTTTTACAATGAAAATTTTAGGTACTTTTAATTAAAAAATGGATTGTAAATCAACCGTTAAAGTTAAATTAATGGGACTTGAAGGATTTCTTTTTAAAATGTTTATATTTTCATAAAATATTAATACCTAAAAATTATTTGTTTATTATCATATTGTTAATTAACTTTTAAGTTAACAAATGAAAATTTCAATGACTTCTCGGTGAAAAAATGAAGTTTTTTTTATCGGTTACATGCGTTATTTATTAAAATTTAATATTTCAGAAAAAAATTTCACTGCTCGTGATTCGTTTAAACAATATGAATTTATTTATCACAGCGCGCCGAGCGCCACGCGCTGTCAGAATACCGCGCCGTCGAGCGTCAGACTACGTTGCAGCTTCGATTAATTATAATAAAAAAATGATTTCATTGCATTGTTTATGACATTTTTACAAGAATAAAATTTGTTTTTACAAGAATAACATGATAATGATAATAATAATAAAATTTGTTTGATAATTATATTTTTAATTGTTATTTTTAATTATAATTAATCGAAGCTGCAACGTAGTCTGACGCTCGACGACGCGGTATTCTGACAGCGCGTGGCGCTCGGCGCGCTGTGATAAATAAATTCATATTGTTTAAACGAATCACGAGCAGTGAAATTTTTTTCTGAAATATTAAATTTTAATAAATAACGCATGTAACCGATAAAAAAAAACTTCATTTTTTCACCGAGAAGTCATTGAAATTTTCATTTGTTAACTTAAAAGTTAATTAACAATATGATAATAAACAAATATTTTTTAGGTATTAATATTTTATCAAAATATAAACATTTTAAAAATAAATCCTTCAAGTCCCATTAATTCAACTTTAACGGTTGATTTACAATCCATTTTTTAATTAAAAGTACCTAAAATTTTCATAGTAATAAAAATTATTGTTAAAATCGAATTTTTTTTAAATCGTTTTGGGGGATAATTTTATCATGGTATGAACTCATAAAAAAAATACTTGGGATTAATTTTTATGATCAAGTGGAAAATGGGGGGTCCAGTTGACGTGATCTTGCTCAATATTACTTTATTAAATATCTAAAGAATTCATGATTAGAGCATAAATGAAACATGTTTCCCAACAACCATAATAAATTTTCATTTACTATGCTATTATTTAACAATTGATTTAAAGAGACACTTGTGTTATTAATTACAAAGTTATTTAATAGCTCTTCATATATATTCATGTTATCAAAATTTCCTAATGTCCTAACCAGATACAATAAATTATCAACATTTCCATCATCCAATGTTCTCATAGCGATGTAAAAAGATTCTATAATTTTCTCCAAGTAATCTGATTTTATGTCCTCCGCTGAGAAGTCTTTATGACAAGACAGAGCAAAGAGAAGATGTAAAGAAGGTGTAGTGATGGGTAGCTCTTGTAATTTTGAAAGGATCCCGTGAAAGTGGTTCATACTGAAATAAGATTGATTAAATAAACTTATAGCATTAGCAAAAATGACACTTAAATCAGTAAACCGAAACAACAACATTTTCTTAAATTAATACAACATTGTAAACATAACAAATCTATGTTATGTTAAGTAATTGGTTAAACCAAATGAGACAAATAACTCTTGAAATCAAATCATTCTCAAAAGTAAATACAAATGGCGTTAAACACAAATTATAAATTTATTGATAATAAAAATATTAAACATTCAACTAATGTATAATTTATAACCTAGTACAGAAATTAGTGGATAGATGGCGTTTAACACAAATTTAATTGTTAGGTAATAATGTCAGAGGTGTCACATCTAAAAACTAATCAGCAATGGTTAAAACTATTGGTCATTAACTTTCACATTGTGATATGATTGAAAAATCATATTACATAATTACAAATGTTTATATCTTTATATATACATATAATTCTTCTGTCCGTGTACATGACTAAGCTTCTCCTAAACGGCTGGAAATGTTTTGTGTGTTCAGTTGACTTAAATTCATAAAATCAAGAATGGGTTGCAGTTGACCTTTAAGATTTTTTTATTATCACAACAGGACAATGTCCACCGGTCCCACTAGTAGAATAAATAAATTCATTGAGGTCAAAATCACAAGTGATTGTTAGTAACAACAAAAAATAAATTCACCTCAAGTTATCTTTCAATTGATATACAAATTGTGTTAGCGCCTCAATGGTTGCATCACTCAAGTCCTGGTTGAGGATAGTTAATTGGTCCGTGAGCTTTCCAATAACACCTTGAGCTATCAGTAACTCAGTAGCTTTGGTTCCGGATCCTGCCAAGTTACCTAAAGTCCATGTGCATGTCACCTAAAATAACACTAGTATTAATTGTGTGCTTGTGTAGAGATATTCAACCTTTGTGGAAAGTCCAGGTGATATCTTATTTTAGATGAACTTAATAATGAAAACTAAATTATAGAAATAATACACGACTAGGTCCACACTACTTGAATTTTAAAGGTCTACCATACAACTAGTGTCTTAAATTGTGGTGTCCTAATTCAAAGTGTGTTAACATATACTGTCGACATATATCAGGCATATCAATTCACTAATAAGGAGTAGCAACTTATTATAAGAATATGTTTTTGAAGTTATACTTCTTTTGGCGCTTTAGGGAAAAATGATGAGAGTAAATTTTTACGAGGTGTGCGCACACCGTCATGAAAAACCTACACCCTGAAGTTAACCCTGAAGTTTTTATCTTGTTACACCAAAGAAGTGTAACTTCTAACGCGTGTACATAAGTACACACACACTTTTTATTATATCGATGTGCTTATTTAGTCTTTTTGTATGAACATTTTAACATAATTATATGCTTTGAAATTTATACATAGGAGTCAAGGTACTAACAAAGTGAGGAAAGCATTTACTATAGTTTAGCTGTTATCAAAATAATACATTTTTATGTACTTTTCCCTTCATCCTCCTGCAATAAACCTTAGTTACACCCTAGCTTGTCTCTTTAAAAAAAATCCTGGATAGCTCTTGAATAGAAATGAGAGCACTTACAGCAAATTGGGTATTGAGATTGTTAAGAGCGGCTATTAAGTATGGTCCAACTGCTTTAGCAACAATAGTACAAGCTCGGCTTTCACCGAGAGCCAGATTACAACAGCATCCAGCAGATTCACATTGTTTCCTTTCATTGTGACCTAGAATTGATTTAAATTACATATGTAATTAACAATTAATCAAACATGTAACCAAATCAGAACATATTGATATCTGCTACATATAACATTGTAACTTAATTTGACAAGAGTGCATGAAAATTTACACATAGATTCACTAATCTATTATAACCATATTTTAATGATATTTCCATAGCACTATTCAAAAACAACAATAACCATAAAAATGTACATTCTATTGTATAGTACAGTAATTTTCACTTGAGTTTGCGAGCCACTAGGTAGTTCAATATACAGTGGTTGATCTAAGTCTGCCACTACAGCGAGTGTTACATCTGGTATATGTTGGTATACAGTCAGATACTACTGCCCAGTGTCCTGCTATTAAGTAATCATACCTTTTATGTGACGAGCTACAAAAATATCCCTAGGTACATTACCTGGAACATTATTTACAAGACAACAACTTCAAGAATTATGTCAAGTAAGTTTTACCCTTATAGGGTTATTAACTGAAAGATAGTGATGCTCAGAAATAACTTCCTTTGTGTACAGAGCAATATGTAAATCTATTTTAAGTTTGTCGTGTCCTGGGATGTTTTTCTAACTTCTAACACCCTAAATCGAACAAAATATTTTTGATAACATAATTACAACTGGTAATAAATAAACTAAGAGGCAGTCACATATTATTTATTTATTTTTTAACAAGTACCTGATAGCTCCCGTACCAGTCCACGCAACGCGTTTTGTGTGTTCAATACTATTTGTATATTCTTTTCATCATCAATTAACGCATTTTTCAAATTACGTAGCTCTGTAACAGTTATCAGTGATTTTGTTCTAAGGTTATTTGCAATAATTGTGACATTTTCGGACGGTACACTGAAATAAAATAAAATTTAACATATATGTTTTTAAATTCAATATCTGTAGACTATTTCTTTCCAAAACTATACACAAATTAAATGTGTGTGACTGTGATATTTGATATGAAATCATATAAGCTGCATACTTCATATAATTTAGTTACTATGCGGCGAGAAAAACTTACTTAGGTATCTACAAATGTTGATTCTCAAATCTAAGATATATTGTTGGCTAAAGAAATATTCTTTGAAATCCTTACCACAATGTAGATAAAGATCTGTGTAGATCGGTATCCTGTTCTCTAAATCTCCGCCGATTCATGTTTAGAACACTTCTGTTAGTTTCTCTAATTGTACACAATGTTTCTTCCATTGCTGCTTTATAATTATAGTTACCTGTACGACTAATAGTCTGTGATTATAGTGGTACAAAAAAAAAATCAAAAATCACATAAACAGTAAACACCTCGTATGACATTCGTACGTCAATGTGACCAGATTTAAATAATAGGTCTTTACCTATGAAATTGCCGTACTGCAGTACTGGCCATTTCAAATCAAAATAATTTTTGTTTGGTTAAGAATTCTAATTTCAAATTAATTTTATTTTACAAAGATGGAATTCTTTTTCCAAAAGTAGTCATTTGTTTATTGATTAGTGTTAAATTTTCGTCACATTTCAATCTTTTTTTTCATCATGGATACGTTAAAAATTCGAATAATTATGGAATATGAGTACCGTCGTGGCAGCAACGCGGCACAAGCGGCACGCAACATCAACGACGTTTACGGAGCTAACACTACAAATCAACGCACCACCTGTTATTGGTTTGCTCGCTTCCGTTCTGGGAATTTCGACCTGAAAAATGAACCTCGCGGTCGTCCGAAGACTTTGGTCGACAATGACGAATTAAAGGCGATTGTGGAAGCTGATGATACACAATCTACGGCTGAATTAGCAGCAGCTTTCGACGTTAGCGTCAAAACAATATTGGTCCATTTGCGTCAAATTGGCAAGGTAAAAAAGCTTGACAAATGGGTGCCCCACGAACTCAATGATCGCCAGCGCGAAGTACGCGTCGAGACGTGCCTTGCACTGCTCAACAGACACACAAAAGAAGGAATTTTGAACCGCATTGTTACCTGCGATGAAAAATGGATTCTGTTTGATAACCGCAAGCGCTCAGCAAGTTGGTTGGATCCTGGTTCAGCCCCTAAACAATGACCTAAACGAAAACTTACCCCTACAAAAGTGATGGTCACTGTTTGGTGGTCTAGCGCCGGTGTGATTCATCACAGCTTCTTACCAAACGGGGTGAGCATTACTGCAGATGTGTACTGTGAAGAACCGAACACAATGATGGAGAAGCTGGCACATCTCCAACCAGCATTGGTCAATCGCTCGTCTTCGCTGCTCCTGCACGACAACGCGCGACCTCATACTGCACAGCAGACGGTCTCCAAGTTGCAAGAACTGGGGTTGGAAGTTCTCCGTCATCCGCCCTACTCACCAGACCTTGCGCCTACAGACTACTACTTTTTCCAGAATTTGGATAACTCTTTGGCGGGAAAAAAATTCAATACCCGAGAGGCAGTACAAAATTCCTTTGAAGAATTTGTTGCCTCCCGTCCAGCTGATTTCTTTAAGAAGGGCATCAATAAACTGCCACTGCGTTGGCAAAGATGCATTGATTGCATGGGTGATTACTTCGATTAATACAAATAAAAATTCATGAAAAAAATTCGTTTAAATTTTTTCATACAAAACGGCAATTTCATAGGTAAAGATCTAATATTTAGTCAACCTAGAGCGTGAGCGAAACTAGCTCAAATCTCTTTTTTTTAAAGGAAAAACTAAAAACACAACTGTTTTAGTTTCAATTATTGTGATAATGACTGCTTAAATAAAACAGTATAACATATTTTCATCATATTCTGAATAATAATAAGAGTATACTGTTTTTAATCAAATGAAATAAAATATGACATTTCTACTCTTTTTGTTTGCCCTTAAATAACGGATATACTTCATTATGATGTATTTTAGAATTGTAAAAGTTTAATAATTTGGCATTTCCCTATAATTAGTATAAAATTATTTCATTTCGAAAGTATATTCATTAAGATGTTTATCTGGATCTAAATGTAATCGATCGACTCGATCGTCCTTAAAAGTGCTAGAATAAAATAAATAAAAATAAAAAACTGAAAATTAAAAAGACGAGAATTCCTGTTACCCATACAATTTTAGTCAGTTTAGCCATACTTACGAAGTTCATTATTGTATAAAAATTTAACTTTTTACACCGTAGGGAAGCACTGAATACAGATCTCAATCTATTTACATAGTACGAGAATGAAACTAAATGAGGTATTTAAAACTCGTCCTGCTTATTTGATGGGTCCTGTAAAACATTCCAGGTATTTTATAAATCCTCTTAATTCAAAATTTCTTATTTGTGTTTTCGATCAACCATTAAATATCAGTTGATTATTTCTAGAATATAACAGAACTAATATATGCGTTCGGCTTCCAAGTTGTGCATGCTACTCAATTAGCTGCCAACTTTTAATTGTAGATAACCCAGCTGTAGCAGAGTAAAATATGTATAGGTGTTCGCATTCGTATGTAAAAATTAATATAGTTAGAAACTAGTGTAGGTATTTGTAATACGATAATTTATCTCGACGATCTTTGTGCTCAAACTAACTCAAATAGGGATGACGTTTGGACATGGATATGGCGGATCAATAGAATAAAAAAAAAAACACAAGCACTATAAAGTGATTTCTTATGTACTATGATCAGTTGTCTTTCCTTGTCATACTTTTATAAAATGTAACTATCCTACATTCTTGTTGAATGAAGCCAAGATATAATTGGTAATTCAGCCTTTTAACAATTTATTCAGCAATAAAATTTGTAAGCATAGATCTCCAATGTAGCCATTTTAAATCGGCTGCCGTTATATTTGGTTTGACGTTAAACCGTGGCATGGCATTTAGTTCTACTGTATTGATTCACTTAAACAATATAAGGATAAGACACTATTCCTTTTGTGAACATGGATTGGATGATTTTTACGAATCAACAAAATGATGTTTCTATGGAAGGCGTTGTTTATTACAAATTATTTATTTATTATGAATATATTTTATTTACAATAACGGTATTGTAACACGCATAATACCTGCATAATATATGCTACAAGATATATAGAAACAAATACTGCATAAGGTGGATTCAATTAAAGTAAGCGATCACCCAAAACTCACCAACCAGGTGATTAAGGTTATTTGGATTTTACAAGTGACAAATATATAATGTGGCGAACTGTTAATTTTCTAGCTTTGTCTATTGTTCAGCTACTATTGTCTATTTCTAGTTTTTACTGTTGTTTTATTACCTTAGCAAAGATTCAATTTTTATTATCTGTTCATTTTTATCTCTAATATTTTGCAAATAGTCTATATGTATGTAAAATAAAGAGGTTTACGTAAATTAGCTGTCAAAGCGTTTACAAGATAACACGATCGGAGTCATATCTTTATTCTACAAAATCTTTTGAAAGTTGTAATGTGTTTGTGGTACTGCCACATTCTGATTACTTAATGTAATAGGCAAATATCTCCTTGAATCATTATTGATTATAAACGTACTCTACTGTACGTATAATATCGTAACAAAGATGAATAAATGTCAATGTTAAATTTCTATGGTAATATTTTGAATTTGTTTTGTATTAACTTCTTGACTGTACTATGCGCAAAGTCGAATTCAAAGCTACATTCAGAGCGGCCATAACATTTGACGCGGACTATACAATATATAGAGTCAAATAACACAAGATTATGAATAAAATATAACATCCACTATATGACGTTCCAAGATACCGTCAAAACCTCCATTTATACTTTTTATGCTTAAAGTTACACTTTTTAAGATTGTTAAGATATGTTCCTTTTGTAAATAATTTTATAAAATTATATTAAAATAAATATACTATTGACAATTCATTTATAAATTTTTATTACATATTTCAATATAAAAATATCTATTTCAAATATTTTACATGTGCTATACGTTGCAACATCTCACACATTTTTCACACTCACACAGCACAGAACATAATTTTTAAGATCTCGCGAGTATCAATTCCTTAGTCAAAGTAGTACAAATATGTACGGGAAATTTCTGACAAAACGTTGACGTATTAATTATTTCAGATGCTGTTAGAGTAATGATATCCAATAAGCTTTTCTTGTCTCCGTGTTCGTTTAGGAAGGAGCTAAATAGTTTTAGCGGGCGTGTTGTTCTGAAACATAAGTTATTGTAAATAAGTTAAATGGTTAATTTCCAAGTGAAAACAAAAAAAAAACCTAAATATTGTTGCTGGAATAAATTACATGTTATTGAAACTTTTTGGGATTGCTATATATGTATACTAGCTAATGCCCGCGACTTCGTCCGTGTGGAATAGTTACTTTGAGCTAATGCTAACACGCAGCGGAAGCACTCAAAAGGTAGGTACTACCTTGTAGGTGGTAAAGCCACGATGAAGCTATTATTGATTTGAGCATGAATGGGTCGGCTCGTCCACGGTAGTACCAACCTCTCACAGAAAATTGACGTGAAGTAACAGCGCTTGCATGGATACCCACCTCCCCACCCCCTCTCCCCTCCCCATTCTCCCCTCCTCCAAACACAAGCCTGCAACTCGCGACTCTCCTGGTGTTGCTAGAGTCTTTGGAAGGCGGTGGTCACTTACCATCAGGTGACCCGCCTGTTCGTTTGCAGCCCATAATATAATAAAAAACCCCGATTTTGAAACATTCTTCATTGATGCTCCGCTCCTATTGGTTTTAGTTGTTGGTAAGAGTAAAATAATTTTTCAAATAAGACTATTAGTTCCTGAGATTGGGGCGTCCTAGTAAACAATCTCTTTAGCTTTATAATATTATAGTATATATAGTATAGATATGGACTAGTATAGATAAGAAATGTAAAAGGAGAAAATGTTTTACTCCATACGCACCTCAGTCCATACAAAATATAGCAAACAAAATCTTCTAAGATTTTCGTGTTTTACATGTTTCCTTTTGAATCAATTATATTATAGAGAGATATATTTCTGGATGGTAAAGCTGATAAGGATTTAGTGTGTTAGTGTTCTGCGTATTAAAACATTATTGCGGCGTTTAATATCTTCCTACGAATCCATACTTGACAATTAAAGTAGAAATGTTTTTTTAAATATTTAATTTACAATTTGTCATAAACGTTTTTAATCAGTAAAAAAAAGTAAAAAGTTTTTAAAAACAGTAATAAAGTGATATACATAGATATGACAAATGATAAACAGTTTTATTAGTGTTTTAATGTAGTTAACCATTTCTTAATATTTAATTTGCTTTTATTTATATAATACTGCAAAACTGAATGATTACAAGTCGGAATCCATGCTCCGTGGTATTATATCCGATCCACTTCACTTATGCACAATAACCGAACTATATTACGTAAAACACCACCAATATTACAAAATATAGAGCCAAATAACACAAGATTATGTGTAAAATATAAAGTCCACTACGTGACATTCCAAGATCCCGCCAAAAACTCCAATAACTGCTGATATAAACTGCTATCATTTATTCAACTGTTTCAACTTATTCAACAACTTTCAATAATTAAATGACAGCGAATATTCTCAACACAGCACTTTATCGTAAATTTTGGCTTTAGCTGTTTTAAATCCACGCAAAAATGTTAGATAAAACAATTTAAATACGTCACTTATTATACAATAATCAAATTACAGTTCAACTTAGTCGATTTTAATTTTATGCGATTCAATTATTTGGTACTTGATTTTCATATTTTCATTATGAAACAGTGCGTCTTATGTAGTACTAGCTGACCCGTGCCCACTTCGTTGGACGCTAATAGGCACTATCAAGCTACAACTTTTCTCTAGAACTCAATCATATGTCTCTCATCGTTAACGCAGCGTTCGTAAGTGACGTTTTCGTTCGACCATTTTTTCTCCGACTCCCCAGATATTACCCCCTATAACCTCACAAACTTTACCTCTTTATAATATTAGCATAGATAATATAATTAGTTAGTAGCTTCTGCCCGCGACTTCGTACGCGTGGAATAGTTATTTTGGGCTAAGACGCAGCGGAAGCTTTGAAAAGGAAACAAAACCCCGATTTTAAAACCTTTTTCATTGTTGCTCCGCTCGTATTAGTCTTAGCATGATGATATATAGCTTATGACACTCACACATAACGTGGCTTTCTATTGGTAAAATAATTTTCAAAATCAGTTTAGTAGTTCCTGAGATTACCCCCTACAACGTCACAAACTCACAAACTTTACCTCTTTATAATATTAGTATAGTAATATAGTAATACAGTATATAGTATAGATAAATAAATTTTCTTAATGAATCTGAACAAAAATATGGTGTTCGTAAATACAGATTGTTTGTAAAATATCTGTGTGTAATGGAACGTTTTCGAATAATGTCTTACTTCTAAATGCAGCCCACAGTATACACTTTTATCTTTTACATATTAACAAGAATATGTATGTTATAGGTATGAATAGGTATGTTATTTACGATACACATATCTTGAATCACATAATCAAAATTCTAATCTGAATCAATATTTTAGTTACGTTAGGCATTTAATGTACATGAAAATTCTCTTTTATCATCATACCATTTTCCTATTATCATTTAAAGGTCACTCAGAAGACAGCATAGATTTTTTAAATTAAGAGTAACAAAAATATTAGGTCTTTACCTACGAAATTGCCGTTTTGTATGAAAAAATTTAAACGAATTTTTTTCATGTATTTTTTATTTGTATTAATCGAAGTAATCACCCATGCAATCAATGCATCTTTGCCAACGCAGTGGCAGTCTATTGATGCCCTTCTTAAAGAAATCACACCGGCGCTAGACCACCAAACAGTGACCATCACTTTTCTAGGGGTAAGTTTTCGTTTAGGGCATTGTTTAGGTGCTCAACCAGGAACCAACCAACTTGCTGAGCGCTTGCGGTTATCAAACAGAATCCATTTTTCATCGCAGGTAACAATGCGGTTCAAAATTCCTTCTTTTGTGTGTCTGTTGAGCAGTGCAAGGCACGTCTCGACGCGTACTTCGCGCTGGCGATCATTGAGTTTGTGGGGCACCTATTTGTCAAGCTTTTTTACCTTGCCAATTTGACGCAAATGGACCAATATAGTTTTGACGCTAACGTCGAAAGCTGCTGCTAATTCAGCCGTAGATTGTGTATCATCAGCTTCCACAATCGCCTTTAATTCGTCATTGTCGACCAAAGTCTTCGGACGACCGCGAGGTTCATTTTTCAGGTCGAAATTCCCAGAACGGAAGCGAGCAAACCAATAACAGGTGGTGCGTTGATTTGTAGTGTTAGCTCCGTAAACGTCGTTGATGTTGCGTGCCGCTTGTGCCGCGTTGCTGCCACGACGGTACTCATATTCCATAATTACTCGAATTTTTAACTTATCCATGATGACAAAAAAAATTGAAATGCGATGAAAATGTAACACTAATCAATAAACAAATGACTACTTTTGGAAAAAGAATTCCATGTTTTTAAAATAAAATTAATTTGAAATTAGAATTCTCAGCCAAACAAAAATTATTTTGATTTGAAATGGCCAGTACTGCAGAACGGCAATTTCATAGGTAAAGACCTATTATATGTGGTTTTATGAAACCACGATGCAAGTGAAACTTTTTTTGGGACGTAGGCATTTAACTGAAATTCATTTAATATTCGATTTAGGGTATTAAAATCACGTTTTTAATCTCAACTTAATAATGCAAAATGGGAATGATAATGGAAAGTCAATAGTAGACAAGATATCCAACTATACCTTTTAATTTCAGTTCGCGTATTAGAGCACAGAATACGTAATAAATACAATCATACAGTTATTAGACGCATTTTAAAAAATAGCACAATATTTATTCAAATCATTTAGTCATTTTGAATTGAGCCATCAGCGCCACAATATTGGCATTGGCTGCTTGGCCGAGCGCCTTTCGCTTTGTCCCTACTCCGCGGCCGGCTGTAATGCGACATGCGATATATGGACGAAAAAATTTGAGGTGATGATATATTTTAAAAAGTCGTTAACGTGAAAGTTCTTACTAACCTTGTATGACTTTGGTGGACTGTAAATATAGAAGCGCGAAAAAAGAAGGTATAATCAGTATTAGAATTAGTACAGTGGACTCGTGCGATGCCGAGTCGGATCGTTAGTATAAATTTATTTTCCCAAGTTGACAAACCCAGGCGGAATATACCAGAAAATACATTGGCAGACATGTAATTCGTAACATTTATTAACTACTAGCGGCCCGCTCCGGCTTCGCACGGGTATAAAATATATAGCCTATGTCATTCACTGAAAAAATGATTAAAATCGATCCAGTAGTTTTAATTTATTCATTACTGCTCGTGGCCCGCCTGCCTTTGTTGCAATGTAAGCGGAAAAAATGTAATTATTTACAACATCACATTAGAAACCTCAAAAATAACACTATTTCTCCGCTATTTAATGGATGTTATTATGGATATAAAGCTTCCTCTGCAATCACTCTATCTATTAAAAAAAACCGCATCAAAATCCGTTGCGTAGTTTTAAAGATTTAAGCATACATAGGGATATAGGGACAGAGAAAGCGACTTTGTTTTATACATACTATGTAGTGATAAAATAATTCGTAACTTACGACTGACGGTGAAGCATCGGAAGCGTATACGACATATAGGATGCTGGAATGTGGAATTTTAGAATATCAGGGTAATTTATCCGCTCCTCTTGTCTACTCGTGTTAGAATCTGCTATCTGAAAACCGGTACCAATATTAAGATGACTGGAAGTAGACTTTTAATAGACTTAAGCGCCAAGTGGTATCAAAAGGCTATTATAGTGAATCAAGATGTGAACGATGGTGATGTCTAGAATTGACTCCTCTCACTGTGCATCCCCCTAAAAAAGATTGTAACGTGTAATGTATTTTAAATACTATATTATGTTATAATATAAACCCGACAGAGTTTATTGCCGGTTCGGTAACTGGGCTGTTTATCCGAAACGGTGATAGTTTTGACGTTCATAATCGCCTTCTAATATGTACAATATTATTTTTTTACGTTAGGTACTTGTTTTCCCTATATATACTATATTTCATAATTTTAATTGATATCGCTCCGTGACTTGCATTTGGTGCCAGCTGAAAATCAGCGCTAAGTGTTTCTTATAACGCTTTAGCATATGCTGAGCTGGATTCCATTTCGTAATGCTGCGATGTGCATTCTTTTTTATCCACTGTATATTTGTAAACAATGCATTATGAATAAAATATTTCTTTCTTTCTTTCTTTCTTAGAGCCTAAGTTAGATAAAGTATTTTTGAGTTTTTATATATTTTACTTTGTAAGCGCATCGAGTATAGTCTGTAATATTCCGAAGATTTCTTGTTATATGCATAATAATTTACTATTTATTACAGACTATTTATACGTATAGTCAACTATGGTTAATTAGAGAGTGTTAAAAAATATGTGATTACTGATTTACAATACAGACAAAAGGGATGTAGGCACTTGTTTGAAAATACTTCTTTAAATTTATCTCATTACCTATGTGTTTATTATAGATATAAAAAATATAGTTTTGTTTTTTCCTTTCAAAATATCGATTGTGGGCATGTTAACTGGTTAGCGTTCAAGAACAGTCAATTTAATTTAATATTTACGCTATACCCTTCTAAACACTATTTTTTGCAAACGTGTTATTGTCAGGATAATGTTTCATGAAACTGTGATATCACAAGCTATTGTTATTTTTATTCAGGTGATAACATGTTTTTTAAACTTTGAAATAGATGTGTATAAAAAGGCATGTCTAATTTCATTATCATAGAGTATAAAAAACACATTTCCGTTTAGGATCTACTGCTCTATTTGCATCTCTTCGAGACTTCGCGAATCCGATTCGGCAGACATTGCGCTGATCAGTCCGCGCTAAACTTTGTGACCGCTCCGAATATAGCTGCGAAGAATACAGATTTAGGTATCAATGCGTATTATATGTATAATATCGAAATAAATTAAGGTTAAATAAATGCTAATTTTAGATTTCTATAATAACATTTTAACTGTATTATGAAACTTTCACGATATTATGTGCAAGCTCAAATTTACGTCCATATTCAGAGCGTCCAAAAAGGTTACTAGGATTGTATGTTTACCTTGTGTCTTCTAGTTTCATTGATAGTTATATTGCTGTTTATAAAAAGGTAAGGTCGGTTAGAAAAATATACATTTATTGTCTATACCGTTTGATACCGCTAGAAATCGATGGATGGCGCTGTATTAAAGTAAAAATAATGTAAAATCGCGATGTCAAGATTATTTTGTAATGACCTAATTATCTTGATTTGAATGTAGTCCACTAAAAACCAAATCGGCTGAGTGCCTTAAGCGCTCGCCTTAGTAGTCCGGTGAAGCTGTAAAGACCTTGTCAGGTCAATAGCGTAGTGTCAATTCGAAAAAAAAAAATGAATGTAGTCCTGTAGTCCGGTGAAGCTGTTAAGACCTTTACAGGTCAATAGCGTAGTCAGTTCGAGAAAAAAAAAGAATGTAGTCCGTATCAACATCTGACAAAGTGCGACCCGATGAAGCTGCAAAGGGCTCGGTAAGCCAATAGCGTAGTCTTGCAAAAAATTAGTTTAGGGGAAGGGAAGAGTGGGGAGGTGGGCCTCCGGCGCTCTCACTGACCGAGCGAAACGCAACAATGCAAGCACTGTTACTTCACGTCGAGTTTCCGTAAGGGGGTGGAAGTACCCCGGGCGAGCTGACCCATTCATGCTGAAACCAGTAATAGCTTCAACGTGGCTCTACCACCTACCAGTACAAAAACTGTACTTTGTAAATTGTCTATTTCAGGCTTTCAGCCTTTTAATTTTATTCATTTTATTATCATAAAACGATATATTTTATAAACATCGAATTTATGCAAAAAAAGTAACTAAAGACAGAACGTTAAATAACGTTACGTTAACGTTAACGTTAAATATAATTGTTTTTGATATGCAAATATTGTATAGTTCTGAATAAAGTGGCAGTTGTATTACCTCACTGATATATATGATTGGTTTCCCTTTGAGCGTCGCTGGCAAGTTTTCAGTAAAGTTCGAAATAATAACAGATTCGTTTAGCACCGTGTCAGGGAAGATGAGAGCTCTCTTTCTATCTATTTTAGCTGAGAGAGCTATCGCCACTGCACCGTAGTCGGTGAAATCACGCTGGAAAACTGTAATAGAAATTATCAAAATCAAAATATACTTTATTTAGTGTAGGCCCTATGAAGGTTCTTATGAACGTCAAAACTACCACCGGTTCGGACAACTACCCAGTCACCGAGAAGAACCGGCAAGAAACTCGATTTGGTTTATCATCTATACTAATATATAAAGCTGAAGAGTTTGGTTGTTTGTTTGTATGGTTGAACGCGCTAATCTCTGGAACTACCGGTTCGATTTGAGAAAATCTTTCGGTTTTAGATAACTCATTTACCAAGGAAGGCTATAGGCTATATATCATTAAGCTAAGAGAGGAGAGGAGCACCAATGAAGAATGTTTCAAAATCGTTTTTTTTTTCTTTTTAGAGCTTTCACTGCGTGTTAGCTTTAGCCCAAAGTAACTATTCCACACGGACGAAGTCGCGGGCAGAAGTTAGTATATAATATTTAGAATGCGTTACAAGTCACAATCGTTTTTAGTGGATTGACAGAGATAAGAATTCCCGACATCATCGTTCACAAATTGATCCACTCTATAATAACCTTTGACACCGAAACCCGCTTGATATGGCGCTTAAACTCACAGTCCGGCAAAATGGTAATATGCTTTTGGACTTTGTTGTAAAACCTAATTCAATCCAAATTCTAATCAAACAAATTCAAATTAAAGTTATTGTTAATTCAAGGTCATTGTTAATTACTTTCAACCATAACTGACAATGGACTACTAATACTAAACTAATAGGACTAACACTATACTAATAGGACGATTTTTCTTCACACAAGTTAACTAATTTGAAGTTTCTCGGCCATTTACAATCTATAAAGATCATATAAGTGAATGACAGATAACCCTTGGGTTATATAGATGGGCCTAGAAAAATGAAATTTTGCATAGAAGTTCCTCATATAACGTAGGTGAGTACCAAAATGATTGTTATTTCATTGGTGAAAGATTAACTTTGCAAAAGTTCATCATAAGTACTTGATTACGTATTACTTTTCATTTCAATCTCATTCTATTAACCACTGCTACGTCTCACTTCAATATAAAAAAAGTTTGGATTTGAACCTACTAATAAAATGACCGCAAATTTTTTTCAGGAAAATACAAGCAAATAAAATTAAATGTTCTTTGTTGCAGTTAGATGTGACAGTGGCTAATCAATTCCAGAGGAAGTGCAAAGTAAAAACCATAGAACTGTTTATAAAGGAGGGTTCAAATGGGATGATTCATTCAATAACAAAATAATTATTTTTGATATGAATTTGCATCATGACATATTATGATATAATTAGAAACTGCAACATCATCAGAGAATTTAAGCATCCAATCACCTGTGATCCTTCAAAGATGTATAATAAAAAATACTATGGCTATTATATACACCGTGACTGTTTAAAAAGTGACAACCTTCAATACTGTGATAGTTCATGGTCACATCATTACATAGTATAAAACAAAGTCCCCTACCGCGTCTGTCTGTCTGTCTGTTCGCGATAAACTCAAAAACTACCGAACGGATTTTCATGCGATTTTCACCGGTGGATAGAGTGATTGATGAGGAACGTTTTAGTATATAATTTGTCAAGGATTTTTTCATAATCAAGGCGGGACAACGTCTGCCGGGCCCGCTAGTTTAACATATAAAATAATAATATCAAAACAAATATTACTAACCACCAAAGATAACCTGAGTTAAAGTTTGTTCTAAGACTCAAAATTATGAGTATAAATGTAAATAAATCTAGGTTGAATGACCGGTGACAAAACCTGCGAGCGGCGTCCTGGAGCTTATAAACCTTTGATAATAAAACGGACAATTAACCCTTTTGTTCGTTCAAACTTCGAAAAATTATCCTTTGTTAGTTGGTTGGCTTTATTTTTACTTCATTCACCCAGTATATTATAATTAGCTTATTGGTTTCTCAAAGGTACTTACATTCATTACAAACATCGATAATCTGGTCATTATATAAACCATTATGTTTCTCCACTTCGAATCGAAATTTTTGGAAGACTTCATCTAAATCATGTTTTTCGTAAGCCTTGTCCCGATGCCATTCGTCGTCGATGATCAGCAATATGTTTTTTTGAAATCTGAAATAGTGTAATTCTAGAGAAATGATTAAAAACATAGTTAATTGGTGTTAAACGTTGTGCTATCGAAAAACAATCGCGACCGTTATTGACATATCTACAATTCAATGACAGTTGTCACCATAAAACTAGTCTGTAAACTTCTCGTTTTCTGGATATGCGTTGACAAATGTGACGGACTTATCACCATGTGTAAGGTGGTTGCGACCCAAACGGGTATATGTACCATTCTGTATATATTCAGAGAACTAAAATATTTAATTTTGTTTTCTTTTTTAATTGTATGTACTTTTTTAACATCCAGAAACACTCGGATACTCTCTTGTTCGGATCATCGAGAGGGTTATCTGAGACTTCTACTTACTAAAACACCACGGTGTACTGTCATAACAACAATAACAGCGCGTTGCCTCAACAGTCAGCCTGTTTTTCTATATTAAAGAGAGACGGTTTGGTACAACCCCAGCTGCTCTCCAGATGGGCGAGCTAGTGCAACGGAGATACGAGTCCTCCAATCTATCTCTTCTTGGTGCAGAAGTAACAAACATACGAGGCGAGTGAATCACTGACACTCGTCTATCTTTTTTTTTTTTATTAACGTGGGGAAATCCTTTATGGATACCCACCCCCCGGGGGAGAGAGTGGGTTATGTCCGACTTGCACCTTGCACTTGTCGGTGTTGCGAGATGACTTCCTCACAGAAGGAGGCCATCGCCTGCCACGCCTGCTCGCTGCCGAGCATGGCCAAAACCACACTCGGCAGCGATAGATCCGCCCCACCGCCGCAGCCAGAATGCAGCGCTGTCCCTCCCACGCAGCACACTCTGACAGAGTGTGCTGCGTAGTGTCCTCCGGAGCGCCACATTCATGGCATGCGGCGGTCGGTTCCCTGCGAGCGATACGGTACAGGTACCACCCGAAACAACCATCTCCGGCGAGTACCTGCACCAACCGAAACGACAGGGAGCCCCACTCCCTGTTACACCATTCTGGCAGGACCGAACGGACGGCGTCAATTGTGTAACGTCCGCCAGGTCCCGCCTCCACCGCTCCATAGTCCCCTCCCTATCCAACCGCCTTTTTGCTTCTATCTCCGTGGGAGCTAGAGGCTCACCAATTCTCTTCCTTCTATATACCTATATGTATATGTATGCCAAAATAAAAAAATATCCATAGCACTGAGTAACCTTCCAGGATATTTTCTAACTTGACACTTATCGTTATGTTTTGGCCAATTTAAACAGTATATTTATTTCTTTATACTTATATATTATATTACTATGTATTATTCTGATGTATAGTCATTACTATAGTTTCATAAAAATCCTTCTAGTAGTTTTTGCTTGACATGCATTTGCCCACAGAAATTTTATTGTTTATAAATCTATTAGGATATTAGTGGTAACTTAACAACTTTTTATATATTAGACCATAGTTTTAGTTAAATTTAGTTGCTACATATTTACTTTGAGATAGATAAAACAAAATAAATAAATCCAATTCGTGGTATACATTACCTGTCCAATTCATAAGTGTGCCTTGCCCTTGTTGTTATTCTCATAATAGAATTATCGCCAACACTGGTACTAGGTCTCTCTTGATCATTACTTGATGTCGCTTGTTGACTTCCATCACCCTCAGTTTGATCTTGTGCCTGATTTTTCTCATATACTGGACCGTTGAACGGTAACGCTGCTTGAGTTACGTCAATTCGTAAAGAAGTTTCTTTGGTTTGCGGTGGCATTTTGAGGGCTAAGTTTAGTTTTAACTAAAACGTAAATCAATGCATCTATTTACTCATTAGTAATTATTAGCGACCCACCGCTGTTTCACGTGGGTAATATGGCGTTATAAGTGTCAAAATAAATGAAATATTTTTTTTGGGTCTTTATTATTTATAATTCATTATATTTTTGCGTGTAATTTTAATTTCTGATATCTTCTATAATATTCATTGAAATTGTCTACTGTAAAGGGCAATTTTGAACTACATTAAATGCACAACTAAATGTGAGTAGTTGAATAGAGATTAGTAATAATATATTGGCATATAAATAATTATTTTTAATATGCAAAACACAAAAATAATTACTGTAAATTATCTGTAGTAGATAGGTATATATACCATTGTAAAATTTTCTATAGATATTTATAGATATAAAATGCCAATACCGTTTACCAATATAAGCAAAATTCCTTACAACTTCATTAGATTCATTGAGTTTTCATTATTTTATATAAATAGCTCATAATCCGGAAGAAATTACGTAAGCAATAGTGAAAACCGTTTCTGAATTGATGACGTAGTTATTTTATAAGATACTGTGCAAACACGCAGTGTAAAGAAGACTTTGTTTATAATATTTATAGATTACATATAGTCCTTTGCTTTTGTAACATATGGTTATATACTCGTATCATCATGATGACGGCATGATACGTCTTCAATTTCAATAGTTAATATTAATAACCCATTTAAGTTTATCATGTTAGAAAGTAGGAAACTGGCACGTGATTCACATAATAGTAAGTGGTCACTGGTGTTACTCCCACGTTTGTGGCAATCTTGACTATAAACTGTGTAATTTTTACACAAGAAGCATTAGTACGACGTTCACTAAATGATAGAGTTACATAAAAAATTACAAATTAACTTCACTTAATTTCTTTACATATTATAAAGTAGTAAAATTTACTGTACCTTTACTAAATAAGATTGAAGCCAAAAAAGTGTCTAATCAACAAAATTAAAAGTATCGGACTAAATACATGGCACGAAGTATTAAGTTAGATTAATAGTGATATCCTATAACATTATCTTGGGAATAATCTTATCTCATGCAATATGACGTCTTTGTTTTTAATTCACATTCGTATGTTGTGTCTCTTGTTTTGTTGCTTAAAATAGATGTGATTCATTGAAGAAAACATTTCAAATACAGTAAATAGTTGTTCAAATAAAATCACGTATAACATCGAAACAATTTATTTCCGTTATCTATAGATTTGTTACATCCGCATTGTTACAATACACACAGTGATAGCGAAACGGTAAAGACGATTCATTGTACCAATAAAATACTTTTGAATATTTCACAAATATTATAATAAAAATGCATTAATAATATATTTAAGAATAGATATATATTATTAAAAAAATTTGATTATATAAAATACATAATTGTTTTTACTTTTGATCCGTACAGTATGTCTCAAAAGACTTGTATCCAGTAGCTTTATTAAAAAATAAAAGCGAAATGACTTTTAATGACTGATTTGTAAACAGTTTGCAGAAATGAATTAAAGATTATTTTTAAGTATTCCGTTGTGTTATTACTTCACCCATATATAATCTATACTAATATTATAAAGAGGTTAAGTTTGTGAGTTTGTGACGTTGTAGGGGGTAATCTCAGGAACTACTAAACCGATTTTATTCTTTTACCAATAGAAAGCCACGTTATTTGTCAATGTTATAGGCTGTATATCATCACGCTAAGACCAATAGGAGCGGAGCAACAATGAAAAATATTTTTAAATCGGGGTATTTTTTTCTTTTGAGAGCTTCCGCTGCGTCTTAGCCCAATATAATTATTCCACGCGTACGAAGTCGTGGGCAGAAGCTATTCACTAATTATATTATCTATACTAATATTATAAAAAGGTAAAGTTTGTGAGGTTGTAGGGGGTAATATCTGGGGAGTCGGAGAAAAAATGGTCGAACGAAAACGTTTCTTACGAACGATGAGAGATATATGACTGAGTTCTAGAAAAAAGTTGTAGCTTGATAATGCCTATTACCGCCCAACGAAGTGGGCACGGGTCAGCTAGTATTCAATAAAGTAGTTCCAGATGTGAAATAATTTAAATAAAATTGTTCCAGTTTGCGCGTAATATACTTAAGAGTTTAATATAAAACAAAGTTATTTTTATAGGAATCTAAAATTTATTTATTCTTAAGTTGTCTCGATATTATTCACATGATATAATACGTGATTGCACCTAAATTTGTGTTCTATTTAACTATGTTCAGAGCAGTCTAAAAGTTTTGGTGACGACTATTTTTATTAGGAGAATGTTATATTTCTTTGACAATTTCAATATATTGCTCTTTTACATTGTCTAATTTAAGAATACACATGTATTTGTACTCTGCAATATTTAAGCGTAATCGATTGTTATTATAGTCCGTAGCCGAAATAATCCATTCAGAAAGCGATCCATTTTTTTCACTCTCATATCGGATCTTAAGAAGTTTCACTTAAATTAAGTGAGAAATAATATGATATATAATTATGTTATTATTAACCAGTGTGCATATAATTGTAGATTGCGCTTGAAGTTAGTTATATTTTTTTGTACATAACAAACGCAAGAAAATAATATAGATGTTTTGTTGTTGTATTTACTTTGAATGCTTCCATTTGTGTATAAATGGAGAATTTTTTTTTTTTATTTAAAGATTTTTTAATAGTTTTGTTTTTGTTTAGTTCTAATAAAATTGATATTATTAGATGAGATCCTTTTTGAGAAGAGAATAACTGAGTAAAAATTAAAATTAATGAAATAAATATTTATATATAATGCTTAAATTATATTATATTAAATATCGTATTATATATACAGAAAGCCAAAGTAACGTATTTATTAAACCTTAAATTATCATTTTACAGTGGTAATGAATAACCAAAGCAATAGTATTTTTTCGATAATTATAATTGTTCTAAAGTTATCGCCTCTACTGTTAGGGCTCACAGCTGATCCCTGTGTGTATTTTTTCTAATATATAATTATATGTATATATAATAACTATAGTTGCTATTAAGCTTACGTGATTATTGAAATACTTATTAATATTATTTACAATTAACATCACTGTATGTCTTCATTCTTATATATACATACATATTTGTTATTAAATTTAATAACATTAGGCCAGATAATAAATTAATAACAATATTATTTAATTATATAACGTTATTCCTTACGATATGTACATTGAACGCTTGCATTATATATATTTATTTACAATTATAAATATTCCTATGATTATATTACATCACTTATTGTGGGATTTATTTGTGATTTGATGAACTTTCAAAATATGTTTACGGCACATTATGTTTACAAGCAATTTTGATACATTGATTCGATTTGATATACATACACATAGAGTGAGTAGTAAATATTTATAATTAGTATTAAAAGTATATATGATAAGATCGTTGTTAGGAAATCGATCAGTTAAAGTTGATATATTTTAGAAGTTATGCTCCATATTTGAATTATATTCTACTAGCGGGCCCGGCAGGCGTTGTGTTGCCTTGACAATAAAAAAAATCATAAAATTGGACCGCAACGCCACGAACCGGGCCCTTGTGAATCTAAACTATTCTTAACTCCACCTGAACACTCACATTAATTTCATCAAAATTTATCCAACCGTTTAGGAGAAGTTCAGTCACATACTCACGGACAGAAGAATTATATATATAAAGATGTTAGATTATAAATTTATTCAGAGTAACAAAAAAAAATCAATATTTAAAAATTTGTAAAAGGAACAGTTAATGTGGTTGGAAAAATAAAAAAAAACATAAAAAAATACCTTTTATATTGCTATTTTTTCCAAAAAATCTGTCTATACCTATCCACAGCGAAAATACATGACATTACTTATAAAAAACCGGTGTCAGTCTTCCCTACAAGTACTTTTTATCAGGTCATGTTACAACTTTTTAAAAACAGGTCTTCGTATTTGCTATTACGCGTATTTGAACGTAAACCGATGTATTTTCTGCGAAAAATGTATTCTTACATTTTTATACTACGACCGGTCTCCGTTCTCTCATTTTGCACGAACAACTTTTCTTTTTAACGCTACTATTGTTCTTTTGATTCGTGAACACGTCGTTCAATGATTTAGAAGAAGGTCGATGCTATAAGGAAGTGGTTCTCTCACTCATAATATGAACGTTATTGAGTGCGTCTTTAATATTGTCGGGTAAGTCTTTAATGTTGTTGGGCAAGTCTTTAATGTTATTGTAAGAGTCTTTTCCGTTTTGTTTCATGTCGTGATTTGAATTTTTAATTATATTCTCTCTAACCAGTTTGTCGACATCGTTTATCACTTGGCCATTACTGAGTATGAAGTCGGCAGGATCAGTTTGAGTTTCTTTGTCGACGCATTGCGGTTCTAGAAGTAAATATAATGTGGAATTATTTTCACGGAAATTTCTCACTAATCAAGTAGTAAGGTTGGCGATTTGAGATTGAATAATCGATTTTTAGACATGAGAAATCGATATCAAACATAGAATCGATCCAGTGAATCGATATTTGACACTATAAAATTGTGATTTTATTTTCTCTACTTAGATAAAAAATAAAACCATACGATCATTTATAATTAAAAAAAAGCTCATAAAAAATGAAAGAAAAGATATCAAGAGATCGATGTTTGAATAATCGATCCTCTCTCTAGACCTCGATTTTTTCATAAATTGACACCACGGGCAACGACTCGGATCGATTTAAAGTAATTATTTTTTGCGAAGACTCGCCTTCTCTACCATATAGTATTTGGAAAGGGTAATTATTATTAGATGAACTATCAAACTATGTAAGAAAATCAATTAAAGTGTGATTAAACAATTAGAAGGTTTAAATAAAGATCGTGACCCTTTGATCTGAGCTAAATACCTATTCATTTCAATAGTTACTAATAAATCTAGAACAAATACAATCAATTAGGTAGTGGAGAAAGAGAGGACAAGGCTTTGTAAAAATAATTTAGTATACATGAGTCGAGTTAAGAAGACGCTTTTCCCCTTGGTCTTTACAATTGTCATTAAATTAAGCACAAGGTTGGTTCTTCGGGATTCAAAGCTTTGTTCTTAAAGGCTCCAAAGGTTTCGATGCAGTAAAATACAGCATTGAGACTGTAGCATATATAAGAGTAGCAGTAAGAGAGAAGCAATGATGGATATAATACTTAGTAGACCATTTGGATACGGCGGTGATTCGTAGATTCGAATCCTGCTATTGGCCGGAGCTTTATGCAAAGGAAAACATCATGATGACAATATAAAAGATCCAATACCAACTTAGCATATTACCGCTGTTAAGTCGTTGATCTGTCGCTAAGCACTAAAACGTGTTTTCTGACAGCTGTATTTGAGAGTAAGTTATCCCTAAGTTCAGCATAGCTTGGGCCACATAGTTACTTAACGTTACTTTGAATTCAACGCTATAAATAATTAAATGAGTTGCGATCACCAGACAGAAGATGGCAAAATCACAGAACTCTTTTCGTGTGTCGCGTACAACAGACATCATGATAACTTTAACTAGCGCTGGCTTGGGGGTCCCTGAGAAATGTTCTTGTAGTATTACTGTATGTAGGAAATTAACTGAATCTCTCAGAGTTTGAAATCGCCAATACGTCGTAGGCTGTATCGGTGATTATGTGTATATCTTTCTTTTGGAAGAAGCCTATAACCCTGCAGTGTGTCCCTTGCAGGTTGATGTTGTCATTTTACCATGCTACCATAAATATATTGCCTGGTTATTTACCGCTTTTCAGTTATTTCTGTTACCAATCAACTACTTGTTTGTTGGTACTACGGTGTTATAATATTTTAATACTTACTTTTGACTAAAACAGGTGCAGTGTGCGTCGGCGGCGGTTTTCGACTATATCTCACCGGCATTATGCTCTGCCTGACGTTCCTTTCTGGTCGGATCAGTATTATGTATAACTGTAAAAAATTAAGGATTAACTAAAAAGGGAGTTAATGAAAAAATAGTATGGAGGATTGTTTTAGTACGATACGTTTTACTTTTGACCAATTCAGGTAACTTGTGGTAGTTTCTTCGTCCATTAATAATTACCCGGATTTGTTTTAGTAAAGACGGTGTACTATCAAGTAAAGTGAAGGATAACTTAATAATATAATCCACATTCAGTTTCTAATTATCAAAATAGCCTATTAGTTTGTTGAGTAAAATAATAAAATCAGGAAAAATATACAGATTTCTGCATTAATATTCTGATATATTAACTAATTAAACCGGACTTACTTTTACTTTCTTACCCTACTTCAGCGCCCTTATCGTCGAGCGCATGACAAATAAAAATACTACATTCAAACGATACGATTTTTATGTGAAAACTAGCTGATATCCCCAACTTCGTCTGTATTTGTACATTACCAGAACAAATATAGTTTATGTGGGTATAGAGGAAACGCATAATCTTTTTTTTTCGAACTGACTACGCTATTGGCCTGACAAGGCCTTTACAGCTTCACTGAACTACGTTAAAATAAGCATAATCATCACACCCCATGCCTCACTTTTCCACAGCAAGAAGCCACAGACTCATTGAACGCGCGTAGAGTTTATAAAAGTCGTAGTCTCTTAAAACGTTAATATCTTTATATGAAATTAATGTATTATGATATTTTTTCTAGATAAAGACAAAGTGTCTAAGAAATGAAACAAAATACAGTACATCGAAATCTATTCACACGCCACGCTCGACGCGTGACACCATCTTAAGAAAATGTGAGTCGTACGATAATATTTCTAACTTGATTTGATTCTTGATTTAAAGCAGACCTAAATTAGTGTCACGATAATTAAAATGGGACTTGTGAAATTGTAATAGAAGTATTCTAGATTTAAGTAACATTTGGAACCTTTTGTTATTTATTAAAACCGGAAATACAGTCTATGTGCAGTCGAGATAGAATAGTAAAGTTGCTATTTAAAATGAATAACAATGTAATTAAAACATATTGGGATTGTACTATGTTATTAGTATTACTTTGTAATTACTAGAATAATTATCGATCTAAAATGAGTTTTATAGCAAATAAGGATCTGTAAAGAACTTCGGTTGTTACAACGGTGAATTATTTTATGATAATTAATGACAACGTAATTATTCAATGTATGGTGTTAAAATAGTTATTTATTTATAATTAGAATTATAAGCGAACATAATGTGTAACTATGTACAATGCCATAGATTAAGTACTTCGGTAAACTAAGACTTCCTTCACTTGGGTTGTCGGTAGGTGAAGGTAGGCGATTCCTTTATAAGTGCTTGTAAGAGGTTGTGCAAGATTCATTATTCATTATTGTTTCGAGTTCGTGAGATCTATCGTTATTGTCGCTAAGTGATAATTATTGTCTCCGAGAGCGTTGTCTCTGAGATTATTGTAAAAGCATTAAAGAACAAAAATCGAAGAAGTCGTTTCATTTAATAGTGCCAGTCGTGTTGTGAAAATGCATACAAATGGAGGACAATGCCATCCGTGCTAGTCTGCTCTACAGGCTGTACCTTTATACTCGGACATATATAGTTACATTCGTTTTTTGGTGGATGCAGAGAGATGGGCGTCATTTCCAGACGTCTGCATATATATATTATAAATAATTAAATAGACGCTATGTGTACATAATAAAACTCACCTTAGGAGAGAAGAGGCACACAAGCGTGACGCTGGCGCTGAGAGAAATAGTTACCGCCATGCTTGTTACACGGAGCGGCACGTGGCTCGCCGTACCGAAGTACAGCGGTACGAACGCCAACCAAATCACACAAGTCGTGTACATCGTGAAACCTGGAATCAAACCAAATTACCCTTAAGCAACATTGAGCTCGAAGATATTTGTGCATAATAATAAACTTGTCACAGTAATTTTTTTTTTGGGTTGTATCGTTTTTGGCAAAGTTCCCGAAAGGTTTGCAGGACGGAATGACGGCGACGATTAATGGTGGATTATAGACTTGAACAATACTTTTTTGGAGTACATTGTACTTACAGCATCATTACTTACAGTGCTACAACAAAACCAGAAAAAGTTGTGTGTAGTTCACACGCGGTAGAAGTGAAACTTAGTATACTGATTATTTTTTAAGAGAATGAGATGGAGGCGGAAACAGAGAGAATAAAGAGAAAGAGAGAGTGCGACTCTGTCCGCGTGGAGCCTAACGTAAAAACAGTGACTAATAAAATCGTATGAATGGATAACTCCATTCACATCTACTTTTCTCTCGTACTTAAGTCGCGCCGTCATTAAAATTATAATAACTTTTGATATAGTGAACCGATTTCAATGAAACTAATATTAAATGTTACTCGAGGAAATGCTTTATGATTTCCTTTTTAGTAAAATTTCATCGTAAACGAAATACTTTAGCAGTGTTCAAATAAACAGACAGAGAGACGGACATTTCTAAAACTGATTGAAATTTACTTAATAAAGACCACTACGAACCATTGCATAAAGGATACGGAAACTATATAGAACCGCATTCTATCACAGCCTAAAACCTATATATTATACATCTACCCCTATCCCTTTTTCGTTAACATTTTCGTTTGATAAAATCCAATTCACACCGTCTCAAAAGAAGTTTCAACTTCTAAAAAAGTCCTGTCGCATCATCCGACACATATAATTGTTCTAGAAGGGTTAATTGGTTAGGACAAAGTAAGAACTTTGTAGTCACCATTAATTTAAAGTTTAAAATCATGAAATCAAATATTTCTTACCCGGTGACCTTTTGTTCTACGATATATCAAACTGTCATTTAAATCTGAGATGAAACTCGATCTGTTTAACTAATAGGTTTAATTTTGCGTCGTTAAATGAAGGCGCCATTAGGCAATTTGTCATTTGCTTGTGATTTATTTTCATACGCGGGGAGCAAACGATCAATCGTAAGATTAACTTTTACACAACTGACACTAATTGTAGCAATTGTCAAACTTTATCAGGCGATAAATAATAATTTATTTATTTCATGAGTAACATTTTAGTTGTACATCAAAAATTAATTACTACTGTCTTACTGAAAATATTTTAGCAAAAAAACATATGCGGTCTTATTACAATAACATAAATGAACACCCGTTTAACATGTGTTTTACTAAACATTTTTTAAATCTTAAATCTTATCGAAAACACATTTAAAATACCTTATAACTAAAACGTGTCTCAGTGGTCTCTAGCTAAACATCTGGTTTCAGTTTCTTATGCAAGCAACTCTGAATAACATTCACTCAATTCATTTCATCATTCAAAAACTTTCCATTTCATACAGATATTTTGCAAACAAACTAAAAATAGGATAATGCGTTAAATTTCACGTGTGGTAGGGCATTGTAACTGTGTTCAATTGAGTCACGACCACCATACACAAAATGAGAAACAACTCGTAACATAAATTATATTATAGTTTGTTGCGTTTTTGGATCAGTTACGGAATACCTTGCTGTCGACTACAGTAGAGCAAGGCAGCGGTGACACCACACGAATTATTGACCATTGTATAGTCGCCGTTGTCTTTGTGGCTGCAATACACTTGCCATCAGGTTCAATTCCCTTATAATGTTGTCCTATAATTTAATAAAAAACGAGGATGTCATAAAGACTGCCGACAGAAGTGAAAACTCAAAACAATGAAATAAATGTGTCTTCTTTGAATTTTCATATTGATTATAGTGTAAATGACAATATTTAAATTTCATGATTTGTTTATTGAAGTTTTTAAAATTAATGTGGTTTCCATATTTATTGGCACTCGGAGCAAAATATCTATATTACATGTACACAGGCCTCTATACTACGTAAAATTATAAGTTTATCTCCTGCCAAAAATACCGCAGAACGCGCCTAAAGAAGTTTTCATTTCAAAAAGGTCACCTTGAATCCTCAAGCATGCTCGAAGGTACTTCAGCTAAAGGTACCCATCAACAGATTCTAAGATAAAAAGGCATTCCTTTTTACGTTAAAATTAACGAGTTCAATTTCATGATCGTCTGGGAAATACTTTAGTAAGATAGAGTATATTATATTTTACGTCGACGTTTATTATTTATTATACCAGCCCGTTACACATAAATCTCTTTGCAGACATGATTTAAGGTAATGTCTCGAGGTAACGCACTACTGTCTATATATTTCGAACTTAGGTCTGTTACAGACGAGAGTAAAGATTATGCTGTGTTCTAATTAGACCTTAGCACTTTTAAAGCGTTCACAACTTTAGTGAATAGATATATTTTTTAATATAACACAAAAACAAAATCTTTAACAAAGAACCAACAGTAACTGAACAAAAGATTCAATAAAGAGTGCGCGCAGGGAGCCGAGTGGTGTTTCAGTTTACAAAGATTGCACCCATTAAATGTTATAAATGCCTGCAATTTGTTTTCGTCTACATTTAGACGGATATGATCAGGAATTATTATATCAGAACAATAGTAATAGCATCACCAGTAATAGAACGACGAGAAGTAGGTCAGCGTAGTATGGGGGTATCGTGAGAAGAGATGAAAGTTATAAGGCCACAAGGGTGCAAAGCTTGCCTTTCTTTTTGAATATGTTATGTGAAAAAGCTAAGATTAATTTCAACGTCTCTTTATACATTGTACCTTCTGCTCAAACGTGTCTTTTTTAAGAGGAGCACGAATAAAAACAACTTGTTTCAGAAAAAGTGAACGCTTTTGAGGGGCAAATACCATGATATAGATTCAAAGCAGCAGCATCTAAAAATAAAGTACATTCAAATATTCAGTACAGCCTTGTAAAGGATACTTTACCGTGCGCTTGTTCAGCTCATCAATTCAGATAAAATTTAGGTACGTAAGTTATTCACGGGCCACTATGCCCTAGATGGGTACTGGTCACTACAGTCGATATTGGTCAGCAAAAATATATTATTATAAAAGTATTTATTATGGAACTGGACAGATATAGGTATGAAGGAAGACCAAAAATATTATGTATAAAAAGGTGTTATAACTGATCTAGTAAAGCTGAGGTAACTGAGTTGATTGAGAAGAATGAAAGGGAAAAGGTACATCTTTTGTCTACTAATACGATCTAGTATTTAATATAAAGGGACATACAACTGTATACGATCTAGACCAGGGCTCATTGACCGAATCTCTAAGTACTATAATAAAGCAATATATCTCATCAAAGATATTTACTGTGCTGTAATTAAATCTCTCGTGAAGCATTTCGGATAGGCACAATCAGATGTGAACGAGCGCCTGCACGTAGCATTGTCTCCTTCACAATGGAAACTCAACAATGGCGGTATTATTCAACGCAATAAACCAAACAACGCTTTATCCCCAGATTTGAAGCAGATAGTGAAGGAAAAACATCGATATCTTTATTAGCCTGTTCGGATAAAATCTATCCCTAATGACTTAATCGACTAATATAATCTGATTTGATGTTAAGTGACGATTTTCTCATAGACCCTAAGACTGCAATTTATTCAATGTAATAAAGTTCTAGCATTAAGATTAGTCATGTAAAAATGTATGGAATTTTTAAACTCAAAATGGGTTTAAAGATTGAGATCTGATTTAAGGTTTTTGGTACGAGCCATACTAAATCTATGAAAAGTACTAGTGCTTAAATATTATATGTAAATATATTATATGTAAATTAAATATTAATGTAGATGATAGCTTAACGTATTTAAATGGTGGTGGTTCAGTTGTTTTACTTACACAGAATCTGAGCTTTTAGAGAACTCACACATCACAGTAGAACTATATTATGGATGTAGAGAATCTTCTATTACTAACCTAACACTTTCAACCTAAAAATCTACCGCTCAGCTAATGTTGTGTGTTTCGGTACTTGATAAGTGTCATTCAATGTTTAGAACTACTATATTATATATATATCGATTTATTCACGTTTAAAATTTATGTTGTTGAATCTACGCTTTTGATTGCAATTTCTGAGATTGTTCAGAAATATGTAGATATAAGCTGTAGAGGCTAACGAACGATTGTAAAATATAATTAAATTAAATTTGTTTAGGCTTTTGTTTCCTTCTATACCTATACTTTTCCAAATATACAAAAAAGGAAGAAGGTCCCTTAACCTAAGTGAAAGCTAACATAATGATCTTACTATTATCACGTAATAGGCTAGCGTCTAATCGTAATCTTGGCTAATGTTAAGTGATACTATTGAAAGCAACATAAATTTTATTTAAAAAAAATGACCCCAAAGAGTGAGAGAGAGAGAGGAATACAACAAAGCGTTTTATCTTAATTCTCTGTTGTAAAAACCTCTTATAGATCGATTAAGGTCTGTGGTCCTGCAGAGGGTAGTTATAATATAAGTAATTAGTTCAAATTTGGAATACTTAATGACTGATTGCTACTCCATGATATAAAATATGCAGCCTCCATAAAAACTATATTTGACAGAAGGTTATAATCTAACTTATCGTTGTGTTTTTTCCAGCGAAATTTTAAGTCATTGTATGATTTGAAGTCATAAAAATTAACGTGACGATCCAGTATGCTGTTACCAGATGAAACATTTTATCGACTACTTGATAAAAGCGCATCACTAAAATAAGCCGATGTAGTCCTATTTGTAGTATCTGTTCGAAAAAAGGTATCTTATGAAACATATTCAAGATATTTCTTTTCGAAATTAATTGGACACCGACCGCATTAACTTTTCCATATGGGCACGGTTACTTCAACCTCTCGTTTATCATAATAAATAATTTATTCTGTAAATATTCAATGAAATAATTTGATGAAATTCTGTTATAACGGCGTCAGACGCGTCTGAATAAAATTATGTGTAAATTGGATCCAATTTGTTAAATTGTAAAACATAATCAATATGACAACATTATTTTTGAATTTTTATATTCCACATTTTGGTGATTGCAGAAAATTTAGTTATTCAATCACCATTTGAAGTGAGTTATTATGTTTTAAATTTTAGTATATCACATGGAAGAATAATAAATATATATTTATAAATAAACTAGCGGGCCCAGCAGACGTTGTCCCGCCCTGATTATAAAAAAATCCTTGACAAATTATATACCAAAACGTTCCTCATGAATCACTTTATCTACTCGTGAAAACCGCTTGAAAATCCGTTCAGTAGTTTTCGAGTTTATCGCGAACAGACAGACAGACGCGGTAGGGGACTTTGTTTCATACTATGTAATGATAGAGTAGTTATTATACCAGCCTATAAATATCTCATTGACAACTAATAGGTAGTTTTAAGAGACAAGTAATCTATAGTTGTACATTGTCGCAATAATGACAATTGTATATGTACAAATTAGTTAAGTAAAACTTACCAATGTGTTTGCTTTCATTAAAAGCCTCAGGTATCTTCCTAGTCAACACAGCATAGACAGTGCACACCAGGATCAGCAAGATAGGATAGAAGAAGGCTATCATGTACGAAGCATCCACGTAGGAATCGCAGACTAGCATATTATCCTCTCTTGTTGGGTAATGGAACATCGCACGAGCTGGAGCTACTATCATCCACACGACAACAATTAGTACCTGTAAATCAGAATATTAGGGATTGTATAAAGTTTACTTTGCCCAGGGTGCAGATAAAATAAATTAAATTATATATTATTTATTACCTCACAAGGTATTCTTTTTCCGAACTGGCTACGCTATTGGCCTGGTAGGGCCTTTACAGCTTCACCGGACTACACCTCACCAAGGCTTATGAACGTATATACGTTATGTTTCAAATGCAATTCTTGACACCGCGATATAGAATATTTATAATACGAATGGGCGCCAGCTATTGGCAAATATTTTAAACAGAGATCTTGTAGCAATGGTAGTTAAATACGGCAGTAATACAAACTGAAATATGTAAACAAGCAAGCTAAGAAAAAATGCACCCTGATCCTTTTTGGAATTGATGAAGGAATGAGAGAGAAAATTAGACGTGGTTACCTTCTAGTTAGGTTAAGTTAGAGATAGCTATTACAATCTTTGGAGAAACTGCTTTAAAAAGCAATTGTACAAAGTTGGCTCTTAAGTACTCTCCCAGCAGACTATGTTTAGGTTACACCTAAGCAAGAACGCTAATTGTCAGTCCCTTTATGGGGCTATGCTATAGCTTCTAAATTATATATCTTACCTGGATGGATACGAGCGCAGCGCATATGGCCAGTTGCGAGCTAGGGGAGATGAGTATAGGGCGTTTAGCTGAGCGCTTGCTGGCGTTGAATATGCGCGAAATTCTGTTGGTCTTCGTTAGAAGCGCTGCGTACACTACGGTGAAACAGAAGCCTGTTCCGAACCTAAGTTATCAAAATTGAGAAATTCTAATTATAAAATACATTCGCACAGTAGCAGTATGTAAATGTAGAGCTAATATGTAACCAGTTGCTGAGAGGCTTGCAGGTCGACGTGACATGGAAAACTCTAAAAGTACAGATTTACATTTACATTCTTATTATATGTACAGATTATAGATTTCCACAAAGTAAGGCCTTTATCAATCCAATACCAATAGGATATAATTTGAATATTTTTCTATTTCTGCTTGAACGTTAAAGATAAACTGTAATGTTACATAAAATCGGGCAAAGTACCAGTTCTTGGCAGTAAGCCCAACTTTTATGCACGTACCAAGTGCTTCAAAAGCAATATTTTTTTGTTGTTGCAATCAATTTCAAGGTCAAACGTTTTGTAATTGTGGTAAATCTAAATGCATTGTACGCTTTACTGTTCCGCGTAAATTGAGTCCCGCACCGACAAATAGCGTAATCAATTAAGCGACAATGATAAAAGATGGATACGCTATCTAGCCATACGATTAAATAAAAAATTAAACAGCCGAAAAAGCAAAATTTACTAAACCTTTTTTTTTTAACCTTAATAACTAAGTTCTTAAATCAATGTAAGTATACCTAAGTAATTTTTAGTCGGCGCTTATCTTAACGTGATGATACATATCCTATAGCCTACCTCGATAAATGAGCTATGAAACACTGAAATAATTTTTCAAATCAGACAAGTAGTTCCTGAGATTAACGTGTTCATCCAAACAAGCAAACCCTCCAGCTTTATATATTGGTATAGATTCCCCTTTACTGCTGTCAATTCATTTACTGAGAAAATATCTACAAAAAAACCAAATCACGCAAAAGGTTGTCATTCTTGAGCATTCGTGTAAATAAATATGACAGCCTTAGTTTTGGCAGAGCGCCCGCATCGGGTTGATCGTAATAGTTGGTTTCATGTCGAATAAACTTTAGAGAGCACGTGATCTATAGCCAATAGTAGACGTGATTTTACTTAAGGGGGTATTCTAGTCTAGAAATTCGAAAAAAAAAAAAGATTTTTTTCTTCATATTTTCAAAGTTTAACTATTCAAGAATATGCCTACAAGAGGATTTTTCAAAATTATTTTCGGAGATATAGGTATTTTGTTGACGCGGCATCTAAACTGGCTCAGCCGGAACTAATCGTACAAAAGACGTTAGAGATTCTCTGTCTACCTGAATCCATATTTCTCAGTACACCCTTTTGTTCTTATATTAATAATAATTAGTAATTATATATATATATAATTATCAATATATATTGTATTGTATTATATATATTGTTAGCACTCTTCATACTACTATTGACTACACACACCCCCGGTGTTACTAATGACTTCACACGCCATTGGTCGAAAGTTATCGGCCGGTCGTAATTTGACTGAATGCTATAAAAGGCGAGTCTGTCGAGCCATTGGGAACATTCTTGCTCGGTCGTCTTTCTGGAAGGTTGTATTGCGTGAGTTCTTTCCAATTTAACGCTCGGATTGACCACTCCGAGATACGAGCATCCAGCGCATCAAAGGAGGCCAGAACTGCTCGATTGGAAGAGAGAAACGTGGAAAATAGTTTTTTCGAAGAAGAGGAAGGTCCGATATATGAAGCAGGAATGGCAGATTAAATAAATGTAAGTCTAAAATATCATTTCATGACTTAGACTGCGAGAAACTTGACGCAAAACTTTAAACGCGTTTTTCTCGAAACTGTATTTTTCAAGACGATGCTCACGGTTTCTCGAGATCTACTGGACCGATTTACTTGGATTTTTTTGTGAGTCTTCTTTATAGAGTCGTCTATGCCCGGAACTAGCAGCATACCCAAATTTGAATTTTTACTATGTTTAAAAAATTCAAAAAAGTGTTACAAAAATTGCTTTTGTACAAGGGCCATTTTGTGAAAAAAAAATTCAACTTTTCCCTAGTTCCGGACATAGCGACATTACTCTAGAGTAATAATCTTTTTTTTTTCTTTTTCTGATTGCATTGCAGATTGGAATCGTGGGCATGATCACGTGCCAATTTTTTGAGACCCCCACTTCATCAGCTGCAATTTTTTTGAATTTACAACGTTTTTAATTTTTTTCTGTATTCTTGTAATGTTAAATAAATAACTGAGAAAAAATGGATAGTAAAAATATTGATTGCATTTTTTTACGGCACTTCAAAAATCACCTAAAATTCGGGCCTCTAGACTAGAATACCCCCTTAAAATATTTCCTATCCCAATGCGAAGACGACTCAAATATATTTGAATACGAATATCGAATATCAAATATCGAAAATAGATGACATTCCTTAGATTTCTTTACATATTTTTTTGTAGATCGGTGTGTTAAACAATCATTACATAGTATAAAACAAAGTCCTCTGCTACGTCTGTCTGTCTGTTCGCAATAAACTCAAAAATTACTGAACGGATTTTCATGCGGTTTCCACCAATATATACAGTGATTCATGAGGAAAGTTTAGGTATAGAATATATCAAAGGTTTTTATTATCAGGGCGGAACGCCGTCCGCTGGGCTCACTAGTAATAGGTATATAATTACAATACGATAATTTAACCAATTTATCGAATGTAAAAGTTCATTGCTCTTTGTCAAATTGAAAAAAATTACTACAAAAAAATACGATTTTCCACCAATCATCGAGGAATTCACGAGAAAGGAGTATACGGTATGTGCGTATGCTTTAGTTTACTATATATTTAATAGCGCCAGACAGACCTTAAACAGCAAATGCTTTAATTTAAACAATTGAGGCTGTTTGGGTGTAGCCTAGAAGTGAATTTCAAAGATGTGTTATTATTATGGCGAAAGATCGGTAGCAGGAGTTAGTATAATGACTTGTTATCAAGAAATGTATTTTAACAGAAGTTCATATATTCAATAAAGGAAAACAAGCGACAGTGCAAAAATCGTTAATTCGGTCATATAGTAGTAGCATATAGTAGATTTTTTATTGATTTAAAAGAATGATAGTCGTAACTAGTATTTAAATTTCAAAAATTAAAAAAAAAGTCGAGGCAGTCATAAGGACTGCCGATAGAAGTGAGAACTCAAAACAATGGAATTTAATCTGTGTTCTCTTTTGAATATTTACATTTATTATAGTGTGAATTATTTAAATTTTATATTTGTAAATTGAAATTATTATACTTAAAATAAAATATCAATATTAAATATACACAGGACGCTTTACTAAGCGTAGCTAGACTCACGCAAACCCCACAAGCGCAATACGATCCGTCACGCTTACTAGTATGTCATTACGCGAAATTATAAATTTCTCTCCTGCCAAAAAATTGCGCTCAACGCGCCTAAAGAAGATTTCACTTTAAAAACCACACCAATTTTTATAAAAAATTATGTTACTTGATATAATATTCTCCTTTGTCAATTTAAAACATTTGTATAGAATATAAAGAATGCGTTGATCTTTGAGACAGTGCAACAAGACTCTTTCGATATTCTAATGAGCATATTTTTATAATATTCATTTGTTATTAGAATAACTTTAGTGGAGTTTCACGTATACAGACATTTGGAACGATATCAAACTGGTGTTTTTCATTAATTTATCAAAATAAATGCTTATGTAATGTCATAACCTTGCTACATTACGTATTGCGTATTAAAAAATCAGTAACATAAGCAAAATTTCACAGTTTGGCGCATCGCAAGTACGGTCCCTACTTTAGGATAAATTACAAAAATGTATTTGAAGTATCATAGCGCTCTCATTCTTATTATGTTTATTTAATTTCACAGATGAGTGCCTATCTAATATAAATTAAATAAATTCTACCCCTACTAAGTATTTAAGCTGTCTCCTCAATGTAATGCCTAGAGAGAAAGCTAATGGACGTCATAAAGAATTCAGTTGTAAATAAATTAAATACTGGAAGGAAAAGCTTATTAAAGTTTAAAGAGTTCACGTAATAACTGAAGATAATAAACTATAGTACAGTGAGCTGTAAATTATGAGAAAGTGGAAAACTGGGAATATTGTAGGCGAAGTTTTATTTTTCAAAAGGGGTTTTTATTAATGAAATTGTAACATTATAGTCCTATTAACTACAACACTGTTTCTCTCTAACGAGCGAAAAATTCTCAATTTGCTAATGACTGTAATTGTTCTTTCTTTCGTTCTGTTAAATTTCAATTATATTTTATGTATTATACATCCGAAGTAGTATAAGAATACCAGTCTCATTTTTATTTGAAGTGTTTATTGTCATTTAATTCATTTATAAGACGGCAAATGTTCACAAAACCAAAAATTAAGTTCTATACTCTATATCGAATTTAATTCAAAATTGTACAAAGATGAAGATATTACGTGATATTACAGTATTATCTAACAAACGATATCCAGTGCTTCATAAAAGGGCTATTATTACTGCCGTTATCGAGTAGGTAATAATACTACAAGTGTCTTGTGGTCATTTCAATGTTCTAACAAGATGGTGGCTCACTTGTTAAAACTTTCCATGGAGTTTTTGTGGCATCTCAAAATTCACGCTCCGTGATATTATCTCATCCACTTCACTTGGGCACAATAACCAAACTATATTACGTAAACACCATAAATATTACAAAATATTGAGTCAAATGACACAAGACAATGAAATTACTACAAGTTATAAAACAAAGTCCTTTGTCACTTATTACGTTGTACGTATCCTTTGTCACGTCTGTCTGTTCGTGATAAGTTCAAAAACTAATAAACTGATTTTCATACGGCTTTCACCAGTAGATAAAGACATGATTCATGTGGAAGGTTTACGTATATAATTTGTCAAGGTTTTCTATTATTAGGGCGGGATTACGTCCGCTGGGCACGCTAGTTTTTATATATAAAAATCAATGTTTGTCCTCTATGCATGCCGAAACTACTGATCAAATTGTGATAATAATTTACTACGATGTACTGGGAACGCCAGAGATGGTTCCTGGTCCAAAAAATGTATATATGTACATGTACATATATATATATAAATGTTTTTTTTAATCAATAAAATTGTTTGGCTTTAAGAAAGAAACGGCTTTTTCTTCTTATTGAAACTTTTTACACTACCTTTGATATTGTTTTGACATATTTCCATGAAATATCAGCTATCGTAATTAATCAATTCCATATGTATCAATGTCATTGTTTAGGAATTTAGTGTTAGTAGGAAGTTAGTAGTTCTGGAATGGATTCGAGGACATAGTGGGTGTTTAAGGAAATTTTGTCGACCGATACCTTATCGACCAACACGACCACAATGAACAGAATAACAAAGACAACGCAAGGACAATTTGGCATTTGGCTAATTAAATAATGTCCTATCGACAGCCGCGTGTCGTTAAAAAACAGCGACCATATGAAAGGACCAGCTAACTGTACTGTGGCGCCATCTCTTATCGACAAACTAAAATATGTTGAACAATTATCTCGAACACTGGGATCCAGGGTAATGAAACTGTTGATCCTATCGCTAAAGAAGCTATCCAAACTGAATATTTTGATCACTATAAAACCTATGTTCAGGATTTAGCCTCCCCAAACAAGATTGATTTGTTTCTGTCATGGAACTCAAACTGGAATGTATCCTACCACATTAATCGCAAATCTTATGCTTCTATTTAGGATAACATTCCTGGTAAGCCATGGGTTTATAAATTTCGAGACCGTTGTAAGTTTGCTGCGTCTACTGTCTGTAGACTGAAGATCTATCTGTTGACGTGTCCTTTCCAGTGCATCTTGCAAAGTACAGAATCAGCGACAACTCAATATGTGAATGTGGGTCGGACGAAGGCAGTCTAGAACACATTTTTTTCAATTACCCCAATTTGTTATTTCATTATACGATATTTTACGTAACAATATACTACGTCCGTCTGATATTAACAAAGGCACAAAGGTATGTATTTTCTCCTTTTGTCAATACTCTAATTTTATATGTTTTAACAAAATTAAGCTTTAACATAACACAATAACTAACAGTAATTATTATGTAAATATATATTTATTTAAGGCATGATATCTGTAAGTGTTGTGTTTGTCTTTGTGTATCTCAGTGGCCTAATCTGGAAAAATTAAATTATATAATAAAAATTTAATATTATTTATAAAGTGACTCTCCCATGACTGACTGGACAATGGTAGAATTCATACCTATGAAACTCCAACACTAAAAAGTTGAAATTTGTGAGTTTGGATGTTCGGGGTAATCTGATATTATTGATCCGATTTTGAAAACTATGTTACTGTTATAAAGGTATATTAGATTATTGTTTATTTAGGGAAATATATATTATAGCGAAAGCGAAAGCGAAATGGGGCGTGGAGGTGAGGCTCAGAGGAGTAGCCCAGGGGATTCCGGGAAGACACTTCCGGGGACTTTCCGAGAACCGGGGGGGGGGGGCTGTCCCTGACTGGGTCGCTTTCAGGCCGGCATGACAGCGGCGACCGGCGATAGATAGTATGTCTTTCGGTGGTCGCCATTGTTTTTGGATTGTACTGTGCTTACCATCAGGCACAGTACAGTCACTTTGCCGAGCTACAATAAAAAAAAAAAAAACTTCTTGCCAATACATTATACAGAATCGTTTGGAGTCAGAATTGGACCCGATAAGTTTCGCTACAATCGGATTCTACGTTTTTTAAGATTTTTCGTGTTTGGAAATAAAATTGGAACCGAAAATAACCTATTTGGTGCAGACGAAGTTGTACGGGTCAGCTAGTAAAAGATAAAATCCACTACATGACAGACTAACGTCCCGCCAAAAACTCCGATAATACATGTTGTATTTTTTTTTGTTTTTTTTTTGCGACTGGAGGCAAACGAACTGGCAAGTCACACAATGGTAAGTAATCACTGCTGTCTATAATCACTTGCGATAAAAGAGGCATTACAGATGCGTTGTCGGCCTTTGAGCAAGAAGTAGGCTGATAATAATTACTAATATTATAAATACTGATGTGAGTTTGTTTGGTATTACGCTTACCCCTAACTACGCAATCGATAATCATGAAATTTTCTATCATTTACATAGAGTGCACTTCACCTATAAATAGAAACGGATAATGGAAGATCAAACGTTGAGGTCACATATTGTAAGGTGTTTCAATAACCTGAAATAATAATTTATTATTTGCTCTACAGGTATAATATGATTTTCTAATATAAAAAAATCTTAACGAGGAGCACTGTTTAAATTTATTTCGATATTACAAACAATCTGTTGACCGCTCCTGCTATATCAAAATACGTGACACGTGTTCGCAACAACGAAACGCGACGGCATGCACACGATCGATCATGTTGAACGCGAGAATGACTTTGCCTTTACACAGGGCTGCCAATGGTTATGAATAAAGCAAATGCTTATATTTTATTAACCGACTTCGAAAAAGGAGGAGGTTACTACGTTCGGTTGTATGTATTTTTTTTTATGTATGTTAATCGATATCTCCGTCAATTAGGAACCGATTTTAATGATTCTTTTTTTATTTGAATTGGTTATATTCAGAGGTGGTCCCATATAAATTTGAAGAAAATATTCAACCCCTAAGGGGTGAAAAACCGTTTATTTGATTTTCACCCACTTCGTCTCTACGTATTTTCGTGAAATTCGAACCGATTTATTATACCCATTATAGTATTTCTATTTTCTTTCTATTTCAACATAAAAACTCACTCTCAATCATTTTTCATAACTCTCCAAAGAATCATAACTTCAAAAAATTAATTGGTAACCTGAACTTACTTCTCAAATAATTATCTTTTAGTCATAACCAGACTGTATTACTGTATTTTGAGATTTAATTAAAGCTAATCCATTAAAATAAAACTTGAGAGTTTGCCAACCCTAATTCAACCATATACCGACGTTGTTAGATATGGCTCCCTGAAAAAAGCTAACTCATCCGACGGTACCGCCCTCTATCGAAACTATTTCATGATTTAGGTTTTCTTCTTTACGATATTTATCGATTTGGTACGTAATACACTATAAATATATTCTTTTCATAGGATTTTCGTTGATTGAAATACTAATATATATTATATATACTAATATATCTAGCTCCTGAGAGGTTTACAGGTCAGCATGACAGCAACGATTGCCAATGTATTATAGATCTACTGGTGATAGCGTTTCTTTTTTGACAATACTGTATTTGTCATTGAATACAGTGTCAAACAAAAGATAATCTAAAACATCGCGAACCACTGCAATACAAGGTGGTCGATACTGCGATCTAAGTTTAATAATGTATCTCAGTAATTGACCTACATTTAAAGTACGTGTCTGAATTATCATTTTTCTGACTCTAGTAAAGTCTATATTCACCTGTATTAAAGTAAACTTGTAATCTTCTATATATATATATATATAATAAGAAGTATCCGTACTTTTTAGATTTTTTTGAACTGTGTGTTTGAACACGCATAAGGCACTGCCTTCACGATAAAAACCTCACCAAGAAGATTATAAAGTAACATAAAGTCTTGGTTTCATTAAAATCGGTACACTCTATCAAAAGTTATTGTAATTTTAATGATGACGCGACTTAAGTACGAGAGAAAAGTAGATAAGTAAATGGACTTAGGTAATACATTCGTACGATTTTATTAGTCACTGTTTTTACATTTGATCCCACGCGAACGGAGTCGCGCACACAACTAGTTATTCGATAATTAATCATGAATTCGCAAACCAAAAGTCTGTAGAATGCGCAATGAAATAATGAAAATAACTATAATCTCTGTTTTGTAAAGTTGATTTTCTCGGCATAAATAAAATAATAAATGGTCATTCCGCAAATATGCGAAAAAATCGTTGGCTCATGCGGTATGGTGAACCCATAAATCTCATTCTATAATCAATTCTTACTCGTAACGTTGAGATTATGTAATATTGAGTATGAGAAACAAACAAAAAAATAAACATAATTCAAAAAGCGATAAAATATATTCGTTGAGATAAGTAGATACAATAAAATGCGGCGTGAAAGAAATAGAACAAGATAAAATTCAATAATATAAAGGGATATGACAATCTTTATAAAAAATACAGCGAAATAAAATTAGGAATACGAACGAAATTGAATAAAGGCTACCAGTGTTTAGTAAAAATATTCTTGTCACGAGAAAGCCCGACCTACTTTATTGAAGGCAAGTGAATTGGTCATGTATTGTTTTTTAATTCATAAACTTTTCTATTGTAACCTGGATTTTGTAACTCTGACGATACGTGCACGTGTATTATACACCGATAAAACAACTTAGAAAGAATACAGGGAAACGTTGATTCCTAGTCGCTCGAAAGGGTATAAAGGGCAGGGATTAAGTTTACCAAGTTTTGAAATTTTTGTTTGAGTAATTTATTATAATTAAAATAGCCCTAAGATCATCATTATCAACCTGTAAGAGACCCACTGCTGGGTCATAGGTCTTTTTCCCTAGGGATGTATAGGCATAATCACTACTCCGGTCCACGACGTATTGACGATATCAAACTCTGAGCAATCGACAGTTCTATGTTTTCTCACATCGAGTAGTACTACAAGAATATTTCTCAGGTTTAGATTTCCTCGCGATGTTTTTTTCAGCATCAGCCGACAGTGTTATCAATTTAACATTAGTAAATGTACGCGAATTCCGAAAAATTCCTTGGTACCTGTCAGGGTTCGAACCTACGGACATCGAAATGATATTCTACCGGTCAAACAACTAGACCACCACGACTTCAAGATTCAATTAATATAGCAGTGCATTAATACATAAAGTGATTCTACATACAATATTTAACTCACCGTTGAATAGAGCAGAGTATGTCAGTGGGTCTGAAGACGAGTGCGAAGGTAACAAGGTAGCACATGAGTATACCGGTGAGCAGGACGTAGGATAGCTCCCTCCCGCTCGCGCGCACGACCGGAGTCGAACTGTGACGCACCCACACGCCGCACACGAACCTGCACACAGAGTTAACATGCTCAGAGTGCATCAGGGGCTATCAGGGCGAACAAATATCCTCCCATACCCCCGACACTCTCTTCCTGGTACACACACAAGAAGAGAAAAAAGCCCTGATAAACAAGGGCTACGGGGTAGGGGAAGGATCGCGCGTTCTGACAGTCCACGAATCCCAGGGATTGACCTTCAAATCGGTGGTGATCCTGCAAACAAAGAGCAGAAGGATGCAAATCCACGATAGTGTTTCACATGCTATAGTGGCAGTATCCAGACACACCCACACCTGTGTCTACTATACCGACGTGACTGATGACGCGGTTAGTAGGTTTATCCGTCGGGCCATGGACGCTCCGGCGCGGCATATTGTGGAATATAATTTAAAGATGGCGATAGAGGACCGGAATGAAACTGCCATAAAGGCAATAACGTCTTTATATAAATAAATAAAAAAAAAAACCAATAACAATAAAAATAAATATATAAAAAAACACCCAATAGATGCTCACAGATACGATTTTTAACTTAACTTACACTTAAAAAACTATAGCAAAAAAATGGTGCGGACCGAGAGTCTGCAGGAAAAAAAAAAAAAAAAAAAAAAAAAAAAAAAAACATGCTCAGAGTAATTACAGATTGTCTCTGCTCAAGTGCTCTGACGTCACGTCAAATGACGTAACTACGGAAATTTACAGTGAGTCTGGATTTTTAGTTAAGACAAATGTTGTACACCTAGATATAATTCCCCTCACCAATACATCTACCTTATTTAAGAATTCGATATAACTTACCCAAGAACTTATACTCAGTTTTAGGAAGAGACTACAACTATCTACATTTCCTAACATCAATTGTTGCTATGTTATTTAGACTTATATATTGTTGATTTAGTGATTTGACCGGTGGAATATCAATCCGATGTTCGCAGGTTCCAACCTCAGGAAGTACTAACGAATATTTCAGAATTCCCGTACATTTAAATCGTTAATATTAGGTTGACAGTGAAAAAAAAAACATCGTTAGGGAACCTGAACTTTATAAGTGTTCTTGTAGTACTATATGCGGGAAAATATAGAATTGTGAAGTTTTCAGAGTTTGAAATCGGCAATAGGTCGTGGGCTGCCGCAGTGATTATGCCCGTACTTTCCTTCCGGAAGAGACCTCTGGCCCTACAATGGTTCTCTAACAGACTGACGATGGTGGTGTTGATTTCATTAACCTGAATTAATTACATTAATTAATTCCTTTGCTTCAATTTTAATATTCATATCCCATTGGTAAAGCTTACGCAGTAATCAAGATTCCAACGGAGGAGAAAGACATGGCCCCGATAGCCCAAGCGGAGTCGGCCCTCAAATAGGCTTCTGGGATCGGTCTGCAGTGAGTCCTTGTTGTATCTGGTAGAGTTCCTCTCGGGCACACCATGCATGCTGTCTCGACGTAAGGTGAACGGATCTGTGATGCAAATATTCTTTTTAACTCTTTATATCGAATACTAGATGACCCTTGCCCACTTCGTTGGCTGGCAAACATTTATAAAAAACTATTTTTTGTGACTTAAATATAAAAGTTAGACATATGCTGTCGCTGACTTTTTTGTAGGCATTATCAAGCTCTGCAACTTTTCTCTAGAACACAATCATATATCTCTCATCGTTAAGGCAGCGTTCGTAAGAAACATCTTCGTTCGACCGTTTTTTTTCCGATTTACTTTGCGAATCCCACTACCACAAAAAAGTCTTTTCATTTTTTGGGTTAATATATTGTCTATTATCTAGTCTATGAAACCCAAAAATAACGTGGCTTTCTATTGGTAAAAGAATTTTCAAAATCGCTTTAGTAGTGCCTGAGATTACCTCTTACAAACTCATAAACTATACCTTTTTATAATATTGGTATAGAAGTATAGGTTGATAATTAATAGTTAACCTAAATATTACAAAACTAGACAAAAAATTCCTTAGACTTTGCAGTTTTTTCTACGAGTCATTGCATGAAATGAAAGTCTAGTAGTTCAAAAGAATGCGTTGACATTTACAGCTTACCTCATATTGAGTACAGTTGAAGCAATGCCAGCAGCAACTCTCGCCTTCAACGTATTGTTTAGCTTGTCCGAGCTCACACTCGGCGCTGCAAACTGATTCCGGTGGTCTACGTTCCTCCCATTTAAATTGTATTTCTGTTAATTCATAGATTGACAAGCTCATAAGAGACTCATTAATCAATTTTTTAGTTTAAATTAAAGTAGTCGCAAATAATTTTAGAGATGTGATAATAAACAAATAAAAATGATCAGAGTTATCTGTTCCTAATATAAGATCAACGTTTACTCTGTTTTACTTTTATTTAGAAAGTTTATCGGTAATTATCTAAACATTTGCGAATTTTAAACCAGTTTTAATATCTTTATAGTACCTATCTGTTTTGCGGCTTATAACTTACTTAAGGAAATGCAGAGTTCTTTAATTGTTCTAAATTATTTTATTAGAATTATATTTAGCTTTAACAGTGATTAGACATTTGATTTTTTTTCATAATAAATGAATATCTTACCGTCGAGATGTAACTGGAGTTCTCCGTCCAAGTATTGTCCGACCTTCACCCACTCGTACTTCTCTAGGGAGATCTGCTTAAAATGTAGGATGTTGTATCTCGCTGGACCATCACCGTTGCTGTCGAATTGGAATTTGTCTCCGCTTTGACCTTAGGTACAAGTGGACATTTAACATTATTTAATGTATTATAAACAAATCATCGATAAGTATAACAGTATGTCGCCCTTTTCATTGAACTGTACAATCCTAAATAACATATGAACGAGAAAGTTTGATGAAAGAGGAAAGATGGATGTTTGATTTTTCTTTCATGCAAAAACAACACAACGGATTTTGAAAAAAATTGAAAATAATATAGCTTATATAACCAAATGGGCTATAGTTTATATTATGTTAGCTGCGAAAAATGTTACGGTACGTTAAATAAAATACGGTGTTAAATAAATACTACGCTGGCAGCTATTTTGGTATTTGATGCATAATATATCGTATATATCGTATGGTGTTATTATTTATAAAAATTCAAATGCAAGGCTGCTAGGAGACAATGAAATGAAACAATTTTGCAATTTGACTGGTATTTCCAGATGTTGGCGCATTCAAGCAGACAGAAAAATAGTCGGTCGAGTTGTATAATAAAAAGTATATAAAATAAAAAAAAACAAAACAATTGGTTTTTATAATTTTTTATTTAATGAGATACTGTAAGGTATTTATTTTACAAATATTTATTTTGAATAATCTTCAAATGTATTATGTCATACAGATATAAACTCAGAATAAGTCGAGGGCGAGCGCTAGTATTCGTATATCTACCACTTCTATTAGTATAGTTATTAGAAATTATACATTACTGTTACTCAACATCCCCATGCTTTCTTACAAATACCATTTTAAAAGGTAATAATTAATGATAGTTTAGCGAATCCCAATATATGGTGATCCAAATTCCTAAAGTATTCTATTGATTTTATTGTATAGTATTGTATTATAAGGATTCCTCACAATTTATTTAGTGGTTGCAGTCCACTCGAGTATATTCGACTTAGATTTTTTTCTGAAGCTTTTATTTTTAGAGCGTCTGCAGCGAAATCAGTGTTACGGTCAGTAACCGGTGAATAAGTAGGAGACTTAACGCAACAGAAACATATTTTATTTGGAGAAAGTTTTTCCTTAATTTCCCAACGTTTTTCGTTAAATCGTACGGTATAGTATTGCGGTAACAATAAAATATCCCGTTTGTCGGCTTGTAGCCGGCTCATTACGTGAATTTAACGCATTGTTAATCTCACTTCGTGTTTCGTTCGCAATTTTATTTTCTACAATTATTTGTGTGCTGGAAATTGGGGAAGTTATTTCTCTTTTTTCTTGTTTCCCTTTTAGTTGTATTATTTTAAGGAATTTAGTTTGGACACGAAATTAATTTAACACAGGACTCTTAAATATTGTCATGCAATATACGATATGTTTATTGTGGTTGTTTATTAGGGATCATGGAAAAAGATGCCAAGCTTGGGGATAATAATCATAAAAAATAAGAGCACTTAGTGTGAGATATTTATGATCGCAGAATAGACAAGAGGTTAAAGTCGGTTTTTAGATAGTTATAGCTTTATTGTATAAATTACGTGATACCCGTGACTTCATTTACGTTTTTTTAACATTTTATGTATCATCACGATGTTTTCCTGCACCGAAAACTCCTATCCAATTGCAAGGATTCGAACTTACGTCTATCAACGCTGAATCTGAACACGCTATCAACATAGCCATCATCGTTTCCACAATGCTTTAGTATTTTGTAGCGATTATAACTATTGTAGTTTTCTAACATTTTGTACTAAATGAAGATACAGTGATATTTAAAAAAAATCCAGATATCTAAGAAGCACAACTAAATAAAATTTACCAAAATCTATCGAATAACAATAATTCTATGTTTATCGATAATGGATAATCATAAACATTCAAATTCTGAAGTTCTGAAAATTAATTTAATTTGCCAATTATTTTCACTATGCGTACAGCATTATATGCTACACAAAGCAATCTATTGCTTATATATTAAGTTATTAATATAATTTAAAAGTGTTACCTATGAAGTTCACTTTTCTTAAGTATCGTAGTAGTTCAGGTCCGCTGGCAGGGCGCATGGCGTCACATAAGCCCCATCTACCGCCGCATATCGTCGCATGCATGTCTCTATAAGCAAACTTCCATCATATATAAACATTCTAATCTCATGGTAAATATAGCGCGACCTCGAAGTTGCTGCTACAGTCGGCAATCGAAATAAGAATGTCATATATAGAGCGACATGAGTTATCGAAGCATCGCGTCTTTTGACATACATTTTTTAAAGCATAAATGAAGGTATTCAAGTGAGAAAGCACCCATGAATGGTTCCATTTAGCTTTTACATCTTGCTCAAAAGTAAAAAAGTATTCTGAGTTCACGTGTATAGGAACAGATATTAGAAACGTTCCATTAAATACTGGGAATCTGCTATTAAAGAAATAAGTAAAAGAGCTTTACAAAAAAATACAAAACCGACTTCAATATCAAAATCAATAAGGCACTAAAAACTCAAAAATAACTGAATTATTAAATTTATTAAAAATATTCATATTTGCGCTACCAAATAATATATTTGAAGTGGATGCCAACCCAAATTTGTTGTAGCTAGAGAAATATATATGTAATATACAACATAATTACTACAAATATATATACCGTGGAACGCGAAAGTGGACCTAACCTTTGTACGTAGATGATATGAATTTGGGTGATGATGATATGAATGTTCCTCATGCATTTAAAATTTAATATTCTTACTATCACATTCAGTACTATAATTACAAATTATTATATAGATTAATATTATTAACTGAATAATTTCCAAAAGTATAACTTATTTAGGTCCGTCAAAAACATAACACAGTATCCAATTACCGCTTGACCTTTCAAATCTGGATAATAATTGAAGTAAAATTTAACCTACATTTAATTCCTCTATTTGTTTTAAATAGTTTAGCTATTATATTCTTGTTTAAATAGTGGATTTAATCTTTTGACCGTAGAGTTTCCGACAAAATAGTTACGCAGTTATTCGTACGTAACACAGGTAGGGATTTTAAATCAAATAGGTGGCCCTTGTTTTGCATACATGGATCACGCAACATTCACTGACACACGACGCTTTACAACTCAGTTCTCAGCAGTAGAAGCTTATTAATCACCGTCATTCCGTAATTAAGCTCCCATGGTTTTGGAATTATTAAGTAACAGATTTAGTGAACACTTAGTTTTGCTAAAATAGTCTACTTAATTTTGTTATAATCGCAATTAGGTCACAGTTGTTCCCAGAGTTTTAGCAGATATTAAGATTGCTGTGAATGTTGTTTATTTTATTTCGGTTTCGACAACCAATCTTCCACATTATTATTGTTATTGTCGAGTAGTTAATACTATTACAAGTGTCTTGTGATAATTTCAATGATCTGACAAGATGAGGGCTCGCTTGTTAGAATTTTCAGTGAGTTTTTGTGGCATCTCAGAATTCATGCTCCGTGGTATTATTTTCCACCCACTTCACTTATAAAGAAAAACAGAAATATATTAAGTAAAATACTGCCAATATTACAAAATGTAAACTCAAATAAGACAGAATCATTACATAATATAAAACAAAGTCCTCTACCGCGTCTGTCTGTCTGTCTGTTCGCGATGAACTCAAAAACTACCGAACAGATTTTCATGCGGTTTTCACCGGTGGATAGAGTGATTGACGAGGAACGTTTTAGTATATAATTTGCCAAGGATTTTTTCATAATCAGGGCGGGAAACGTCTGCCGGGCCCGCTAGTTATGAATAAAATATAAAAGCCAACTACATGATAGAATAAGATGCCGCCAAAAACTCCTAAATGTTGATTATCATACTAAGCTAAGCTAAAATGATGATTGGTAAATACAGATTGGTGCTATAGGAGCTCATGAACTACATGAGGTTGGTTAGATAACCTGAAGCATGTTAAACAATTCCACACAATATTTAAAAATTCGGTTTTGCACTTGCAAAATTTGAAAAGAAAACAAACATAATACAACATTTTACTGAAACGACCACGATTGATAGGCAGTATCCTTCGTCTCAAAACAAGACAATGTATTCAAATACAATATATTTGGGACGCTTTTAAAGAGTCTCTGAATACCATCCGCCTCCATCCTTACATGGGTCGGTGAACAATCAACGTAAATCCCTCGAGGTCAAATCAGAACTCATTTAATTCGACGTCTGGCGTTACTGTTAATTAAAAGCGGTGAAGCAATCCAAACATGAACCGTTCAGTGAATAACGTATTTTTATCTACCTTTTTATCCACCTTCCTACGTTATTTTAAGGAATGGTAAATTGTGTGTTTTGGTTTTGTTATCTCGTAAATGTAGTTTGGCCTGGTACTTGTAATTTTAAATTTAAAAAATGTAATGCGATCAGTGTATTGTCTTTTAGGATTTCCCACTCCATATTACTGACAGCAATTCTTGAGAAAATACTATTCAAGAAAAGCAACTGAATCCAAAACCCAACCATCAAGGAAGTTCGTGACTGACGAATCGCAAAGCTTGGGCTTAGACGTATTAATGTCTGATGTATTAATGTTTCTATGAATAATTGGCGCTGATATCTCTTATTGCAAATCGAAATATATAAGCTGTAAAAATAAATCATGAGATAGTATAAAACAAAGTCCCCTACTGCGTCTGTCTGTCTGTCTGTCTGTCGGCGATAAACTCAAAAACTACTCAACGGATTTTCATGCGGTTTTCACAGGTGGGTAAAGTGATTAATGAGGAACGTTTTGGCATATAATTTATCAAGGTTTTTTATACTGAGGGCGAGACAACATTTGCCGGGCCCGCTATATAATAAAAATCCTTAAGTCACACAACAATTTATAGCACTGTCAATGAAACTCATAAATTTTTACAAGGACGTTAAACGCTGCGAGGAATTTACAGCGAGGTCGCGTTCATCGTATATATGGGCGCGACTGTACTGCCATTTTGTTTCAATGGAAGTAACTAACAAATAAAATCAAAGCATCTGTAGTGCCATCTATCAGCTAACTCGGAACTTAAATAACACGGGAAATATTATTACTAACTCTTTGTTATAAAGTGAATAAAATGACATATAGAATAATAAATTGTAATTCATAATTTAGAATCTATTTTAGATAATACCGACGTTAAACTATAATCATTTTAGTCTCTAACATTCATGATCTTAGCACCATGTTTTCTTTTCAAACACATTACTATGATAAGTAACGATTTCAAATTATTAATATTTAATAGTGGTTATGATTAATTATTATCTAATATTGTTTTAAGAATTTTAAAATATAAATATGATTGTAACAAACGTGGAAAATATAATATTTCCGGTTTATTTTAATTATTAGTAAATAATTAAGCGAATTAAGATATATTTCCACTTTTAATAGAAGTTTTGGATATATTTCATTATTATATAATATTGTTTTAACATTTTTAAATAATAAATATAATTTGTTTTTGTCACGGAAGAGTATAATGGGATATTTCCGGTGTATATTTATTATAATTATTTCTAGATAATTAAATGAATTCAGATATATTTCGTCTTATAATTAAGAATTAAAATAGTTGTAGGTTGTTTTGTAAACCGTTAACGTTAGCTATGCTTGTAATAAAGAAAGTATGTTCTATTATTGTCAAAGAAAAAGAGATATAAGGTAGTTTAGTGAGTTACAAATGATCAATATAAAAGTAAAGTTAGATTCAGTTAAAAGGACATTCTTTGTACGATTATTGTAAAGTCACGCTGTGGAGAAGGAAAATAAATTGTAATTCTGACTAGTAGTGTCGTTATTGTGATGGATCCTGGTGAGAGTTATCTGGAGCACGCTCGCACGCCGAAATATACAAGGATTATAGCTGCCCTCAAAGTAAAATATAGATTTCTAAATATATTCAAAAAATAAAATAAATTCCATTCACGTCAATGCATTGATGAACATTATTTTAAACATTCATATATACGTGAAAGATCTAGCACGTGCATAAAGTTGTTTTTTTTTTTTCGAACTGACTGCGCTATTAATCTAGCAAGGTCTTAACAGCTTCATCGGATTACTAAGGCGAGCGCTTGAGGCAGTCAGCCGATTTTATTTGACAACTAGCTCAAGGGTGTACGGCTTACCTCGGCTTGGGCTGTTGCCTGATACACGCAATTCACGACCTATCTTTTTTTTTACGTGGGGAAATCCCTTAAGGATACACTATCCTCTCGGGGGATACACCACTCTCTCGGGGAATTCACTACCTATCTGAGCTAACCTAAGCTAAGTTACTGAGCTAACCGAAGCTAAGTTAACTTTTCATACATACGAGTATATGAGTTGTTGAAACATACACTCATCAAAAAAGTCTAAGCAACATGTTCTAACTTAAATTTAGGGTTCTATGATGTAAAAATAACAGCTGTTGTCTTTATAAGTTCTTTTAATAACAGAAATGAACAATATTAGAATATACTGTAGAAACTAAGATACATAAGAAACTAAACTTTTTTCTTACAAAATGAAATTTCTAAAGAAAATGTATTTATTGTGAAAGAATAGAACAATTTAATACAAGTATGGGCTCCTCTGCTATTCAGAACTTGTCGGCAACGATTATTCATTGAATTAATGAGACTGTTTATGTCATCTTGCGGTATTCGCTCCCAATGGAATTGTAGCAAATCCTTCAGCTGTTGGGTTGTTGTCGCTCCGTCCAAGTCCTTCAAAACACGTCTCTGGAGCATGTCCCATGCGTGCTCGATGGGGTTGAGATCTGGCGATTGTGCAGGCCAGGGCAATACCCGGATGTTCTCCGTTGCAAAGTATTCACTGGTTCACCGAGCTGTATGTGAACGCGCATTGTCATGCATTAACCTAAAATCGGAGCCAAAGGTTTATGCAAATGGGTAGACATAAGGTCTGAGAATATTCTCAATGTAATTTTCAGCATTCATGTTTCCATTTACAAAAACGAGCTCAGTTCGCCTGTCCTTCATAATACCCGCCCATAACATAACCGTTGAGCCGCTGTATGGATGAACTTCCTGAACGCACCTGATCCTTTCAGTATTTCCGGGCCGACGATACACTCGCACCCTTCTTGTATCAGGCTTAAACCCGAATCGCGACTCATCGGAAAACATAATTTTATCCCATTGTTCCTGGGTCCATGTTATGCGTTCTCTACACCATTCATATCGACGAGCGCGATTCCCGTGACGTATCGGTGGGCACCTGATTAGGCGTCGAGCTCGTAGGCCGTACTCATGCAGTCGATTTCGCACAGTTTGAGGACTTACATCAACACAACACACAACAACACATCAACACACATTGAAATTTGTAGCCTCAAACTTATCTCTCGAGCGGTTAACATCGGCTGGCGTCTTGCAGTCAGTTGTATGTACCGGTCTTGCCGAGTGGTTGTACTCCTTTTACGGCCTGGATGCTGTTCAGCGGGTTCTCTTGTATTATTGTAGCGCTGCCAAAGACGACAAATAACACTTCTATGAATACCAAAATGTCGAGATACCTGAGATTGATTACTTCCCGCTTGCAACATCCCTACAGCTCTTTGCATTTCATCTGCCATCAAATGACGTCGCTTCATGACGTAAAGAATATCTAACAATTCAATTTTGCCGCTAACTTTATTTAAATGGTTGGTAAAATTATAAAATCAAGACTAAACGTAGCAATTAAAACGCACTTAAATTCAAACAAATTCGCAGTCATTTGAATTTGATGAAAAAACAAAACATAATCAAATTTTTTTTTTACAACCAGCCAGTATGTCATCAATAACAAAAAAGTTTACTTACCTACGCACTTTGTTTGAGTAAATACTTAGAAATTAATTAATATAAATGGTAAAATTTGTAATATCACGCATGTTGCTTAGACTTTTTTGATGTGTGTATGTGTACCAAGTGTACATACCTCAACAAGTCTTATATATATTTCGTATCGGATAATTTTCTAAACTATTTCAGTTTGATAAGGGAAAAAATAAAACCCTTCCACTTTCATGTGTAAGCGTGTGTGGAGGTGATATGTGTAATGTTGTCGCAGTGATGTAAGATTTTGTGTCACTGTATCGCGCCAGTAGTGCACTCACAGACTCTACGCCGAGGGAACGGACCTAGGCTGAGCCGCTGCAGGGGCCTAATTTGGTGTGCGAGAGCGAAATTTACCCCCAAACCACGGCGGCGTGATCTGTGGTTACGCGGGCGTAGGCGTGAACACGTTCTGTTTGGAGAGACAGGCTGGCATAAAGTTGTGATATAAAAGGTATTCAATATTATTTAAGATTTAATCATTTAAGACATTTTGAATTGATTCAGGTAATTATAAGTTGGTAAAAGCCTTTACCTTGAAAATGTAATTCACAAGTACAGCGGTTGGGACCCTTTATATAAATTTTCAGCTTCAGGGTAGTAGTTACTCTACAATGCTCTACTACGTTCTGTTTGGAGAGACAGGCTGGCATAAAGTTGTGATATAAAAGGTATCCAATATTATTTAAGATTTAATCATTTAAGACATTTTGAATTGATTCAGGTAATTATAAGTTGGTAAAAGCCTTTACCTTGAAAATGTAATTCACAAGTACAGCGGTTGGGACCCTTTATATAAATTTTCAGCTTCAGGGTAGTAGTTACTCTACAATGCTCTACTACGTTCTGTTTGGAGAGACAGGCTGGCATAAAGTTGTGATATAAAAGGTATCCAATATTATTTAAGATTTAATCATTTAAGACATTTTGAATTGATTCAGGTAATTATAAGTTGGTAAAAGCCTTTACCTTGAAAATGTAATTCACAAGTACAGCGGTTGGGACCCTTTATATAAATTTTCAGCTTCAGGGTAGTAGTTACTCTACAATGCTCTACTCTACAAAAAACAAATGTCTACAATAAATCTAGAATCATTTTAGAATTCAGTTGACACTCATCTGAGTGTATGTTATACTTATCGTATGTACGCCAGAGGAAACTTCTCCCGGATGCGTTTCTTTAGCCATGAATGGAAGTGTTGCCAGAGTGTTACTTAAATCATCTATTAAATATGCAGAAGCTTTAATGACGATGACCCATCATGTCTTCAGATGGGCAAAAACGAGTATATTTCATAATAAGAATAGCGTTCTCAAGTAAACGGAAAGTGGCTAAATTGTAAAATCAGTTTTAATACTCGTATATTTGCAGATAAATTACTTCAGGATAATATTAGGGAACCATTATTAAGCTAAGTAGTTAAAACATAAACTAGTGAAGGTATGATGGGTCAGTTGATAGCTTGTTCAGATACCGCGTCTATTAACGTAATTTCGAATCCTTGCGACTGAGTCGGTGAAGGAAAATACCGTGAGAAAAGCACAACATGGTGATATGGGTTTTTCTAAGTCCTCACTGCTATAGCTACCATCCTCAAGCTGAAAATCAATCCCTAAGCACCTGTATGTGCCTTTCGGTACCTGCACTTTAGAGCCAGTCTCCTCCAGGTTTAGTTTATTTACCATCTTTGACCACATTTAACATAAGAAGAGACTGTGGTCAAACAATTAAACCTATAAAGTTTTTAATAAACTTTAAAGGTAACGGAGGATGTCAAGTCACGTACACGGGTAGCTTCTATAGATAAATGTGTATACGTGGAAGGCACAAGAAGCTAAGCACCTTACAATTTAGACCTTTTCACGGCACTAGTTCAATACGGAGAGTGTTCTATTCAATCCGTAGTTTGAAAGCGCGTTTTGTGCGACACTCCGTTTGTGGTTACGTCGGCAGTGTTCATGGTTTGATAGGAGTATATTGTGTCAATTTCTCGGACCTTCACGTATTGATTAGGTTTTGGATTAATAAGTATATTGAATACCTTCATTTATAGTTTTGATTGCTAACTAGAAGCCGTTTTAAGGTGTTTCAGAACGACAAGAAGAAATCTTGTCATGCTTTTCGATTGAGTTATTCAAATAAGCCATTACTATACTCATTTACTTAATGGTTTTCTCCTGATAGCCAAGTTGGCATGACGCCCATTGGAGTTCATTGCCGGATCCTCAACCGCGGGAATGTATTCCGAACCGATGGTAATTTAAAGTAAATGAGTTCCCTCCCGAGGCCTATATTGGAGAAAATATTGGCTATATGGATATTCGCTTCTGGGTAATCACGTCTTTGCGTTTACTGGACAATCAACTAATGTAGTGCTATTTATTTATTGACCCGGTATAAATGAATAAACTTCTTCACCTACTTAAGTTAATGTCTTACTCATATTAACCTTATTTACTGTGACATCTGTAGCATTATACTAATTAGTATATTTGTATCTTATATACTAGGGTGTCCGTTATTTCCCAAGTTGATTTTTTTTTTGCTGCCGCCCCCTGAAGTTTTAGTTTTTACCCTAAAAAAAATTATCCAACGTAAACAAGCTCTTAATTTTCAAGTTAAACCGTGCCCGTGTCATGTTACTTTTCCCATTTAAATAACATGGGATTTTTGTACTTTTTGCATTTTATTTTTTATCTCCAAAGCAAATGAACCTACAGCTTTGATAAAGAAATATTCTAATACAAAATTTTGCGCTCTACAAAAAAGGTCTCTTTGGTTTTTTCGCTAAAATCATTCCTTTAAAAGTTATACGCAGTTAAAGTCATGTTCATCATTTTTATCATAATTATTTTAGTTTTATCGAAGTTTTCTGTGATATAATTATAAAACTCACTTATAATTGTCATAAAAATTTTATTGAATAATCTTATCAGTTACAATAATGGAAACATTGCATGACAACTAATATTACGATGGATTACTAGTTTTTTTTTTCTTTTTTTAGTCACGTTTCTTTGTTAAGCAGCTTTTTGTAGCGTTAGGGAAAGCATCCTTGTATTTTTAACTTGACACGGTTTAACTTGAAAATTAAGAGCTTGTTTACGTTGGATAATTTTTTTTAGGGTAAAAACTAAAACTTCAGGGGGCGGCAGCAAAAAAAATCAACTTGGGAAATAACGGACACCCTATTATATACGTTGTGAGATCTATGCATTTATTACTAACTTTATTAAGCAACTTTGTTTATACGTTTTTTGTATGAAATATCTACTTAGCGACTTTACTTGATATAAAAGAAATGTCATAATAGTATATAATTAATATTCAAATTGAAAACCAATAATTATTATTTTTAAGATATTTCAATTGCCAAATTTTATTGCAGGTTGTGTAATTGTAAATCTATACTAATATATAAAGCTGAAGAGTTTGTTTGTTTGGTTGAACGCGCTAATCTCAGGAACTACCAGTCCGATTTGAGAAAACCCTTCGATTTTAGATAGCTCATTTATCGAGGAAGGCTTTAGGCTATATATCATCACGCAAAGATCAATAGGAGCGGAGCACCAATGAAAAATGTTTCAAAATCGGGTACTTTTTCCTTTCGAGAGATATCGTTAGCGTTAATATTATATACGTTGCCATGGTAACGTGGTAAGTTTCTATCGCAAACATTGTCAAAGTTTATTTTGTTTTCCTATTCAAAATTTGTTATCTATTACGTATTATAAAAATAAAGTTTGTGTATGTACAATTAAAATAACAACTTTTTGATGAATGTATATGGCTACAAATGACCAAAAAAATTTTTTTTTATATTTTGTCTAAATTTTTATATTATTATAGTTTGTCTGTTTGTTTGTTTGTTCCGGGTAATCTCCAAAACGGCTGGATCTATTTTAACGGGAATTTTACTGGCAGATAGCCGAAATTATAGCGGTTGACATATTGTACTTTATTTGTCCGCGGCTTCGTCCGCATTGCTATTTCCAAAATGGTTGCACCGATTTTTACAGGGTGTTCACTGGTAGATAGCAGAACTCATAAAAAGTAATTTAGGTTTTTTTTATTCGCCTTCGGCCACAGTGCAATATCCGTAATGCTTGAACTGATTTTCACGGGGCTTTCATTGGCAGATAACCCACCTTATAAGAAGTAACTTAGACTATTTTATTTTGTTACTCAAGACTTCGTCCGCAATATTCTACTATCTCCTAATCGGTTGGACCGACTTTCACGGGACTTTTACGGGCAGATAACTAGCGAGATCGGAAGACGTTGTCCCGCCCCGATAATAAAAAGAGAACCTTGAAAAATTATACTTAAACCTTCCCCATGAATCATTCTATCTACTGGTGAAAACGGCATGAAAATCCGATCTGTAGTTTTTGACTTTATCACGAACAGATAAACAGACAGACCAGAGGACTTTGTTTTGTAACTGACTTCGAAAAAGGAGGAGGTTACTATGTTCGGTTGTATGTTTTTTTTATGTATGTTAATCGATATTTTCGTCAATTGTGAACCGATTTTAATGATACTTTTTTTATTTGAATTGGTACACTATGTAGTGATGAACTGCTACCTGTGCATTTGGCCGTATGAAATTGATCAAAAATATGTTACAACGGCGTGAGACGTGTGCTTTACTGGACTCCAAGAATAAATATACATAATTGAAAGTCATATATTTGCATGTAATATGAATTATATCATCTTTTTGGTCAATTTGGCGGGCATATTGTTTTAGTTACCGCGTTTGCGTCTACATAACTCAGTGATTATAGCAATGTATAAAAATAACTTAAGTGTATTGACAATATGGGCATATTATATCTATATAATAAAAGATTTAAGACATATTGTTCGATAATGTATAACTTAAAATCTTCATTACTTTCTTATATAGTGTTAGTTAGCACTGAGTGTGATATATAGTAGGTTGAAGTTCCAGGTATGTTGCTGATGACAAATACCATCCCATTTGATATACTATTAGTATTCATATATCTAATGTACACGTTACATGTTACAGTAGATGGCACGCGTGTCGTAGTTACAAATGTTTTTGTAAAAGCATTTCTGTAATGTACACACCTACTTACAATTTTACATTTCTTTAATACATTTAAAAAAAACGCGTGGGGAGCCGCGAGGCACAGCTAGTAGGCAATAAACAGATATGGTTACTAGGGTGGGTCAAAAAAATCAATTATTTTTTTTTTACAAGTGACACGGAAAAATGGGTTGCTAGACACCTTAAAAAAATTCTCACCAAGCATGAGCTCTTAATTTTAATAGGAAGATCCTCCGCATCGCAGTTTTATATTTTTTTCTCAGTCCAATAGAAAAAAATTCATACCACATCATTTATCGATTGAACAGAAAAATGTTCCGAGAGAATTTTTTAGGAAATTTAATGCTCTACAAAAAAGGTATCTTATATTTTTTCCGTAAACCTCACCATTTGAAAGATATTAAGGATTTAATTTTGATTAAAAGCCCTCCCATAATTATAAATTTAAAAAAGACATATCATAATTTCTATTTTTGTAATTAATTTTTAATTTCAATGATTTATTATGGCCTTAATAATATTTTTATTAACTAAAATGATACTCAAATGATTTAAACGGACTTATCATCTATTTCCGGTACCGCTACAACACATCCGAGACGCGAGCGGAACATTGACACTAGCGTCACCCTACTAGAGGGTTCGTCCTATAAAAGGCAAGATGTCGTTGATCTGTGGAAACTTCTTTGTCGAAGTTATAGTAAGACGAAGCTCTGCTCGGATAAATCACGGTGTCACGGTGCCTACAGAGTGTTAATTGGTTTCCCTGATTGACCAACTATAAGTTTGTTCATTACACATAGGATACTAACTACTCAACTGATAATTATGAAATTTTGCATAAACGTTGTCAGAGGTACCTTTTATCCAAAACAATGTACTATTCCTGAAAAATCAAAGCCACATTAACGCGAGCAAAATCATGAGTGGAAATCAGTACGAACATAATCGGTAAATACAAATTACTCCAGTCAATATAGTCCAAGTTATGAGTTTTAATATCGTTTGGTCGAAGCTTCGAATTACACGAGCTCTGATTCAAAATGGTTTCTCTATATTGCAACCGCAACTCTATAGCAATTTCCTTTCAATATCCGACTCTTGACTGACCGGTATATTTTATTCTACATTCAAAGTAGAAATTGATTCGTCTCTATTGAATTTATTACGTTTTCTATTAATTCCCGGCGTCCATTTCAAATGAACGAATAAATTTAATTGCGTACATTTGAATGAGCTTGAAGTTGTTAGTTGTTCAGGAATAGGAATGTTTTTATTTCATGTTAGAGACTGTATATGGACTGAAAATGTTATTGAAAGTTTCAATGAAAAGAAAAATTATATGAAAAATCTGTGAAAAACGTGAATTTTCGAATTTTTATAGGCTCTTAGTTTGTCCAAATGCTTCCCTAAAATCACTTTTTTCCTATTTTTGATTAATTTTTTCTGACTCTTGTTCTGCACATTTTTTCCGGCATTATTTTAACTCTATTTCAGCTTAAATACCATATTAAAGAGAGAGAAACAAGATAGTATTATTTTTACACTAAGTTAATTACAGCTAATCGTTACTGTTTTTTCTTTAAATTATTATTTTTTTAATTACTAACTCGAATTTGTTCATATAGTCTTAATGGCGGTTCCATTGTTATCTTTTATAGCCATTTTTAAGTTGTCATCCACAAACTTTCTCCTATCAGGTTGATATTTTCATACTAATATTGAATTAGAATTATTCCATTTGCACATGTGTGGTATTTAATCGTTGTACCATTGCTGTTAATTAAAATAATCCGAAGATAACTTTACGAACTTTAATTTTTAGTTACTTTTATGCTTATTGAGTAAAAAATGTATCGGCGACAGCGATTATTCAACTACGCGAGTATGGTCGCCAGTCGCGAAGCGATGTCAGCGACGGCGACCGGATGAGATCGCTATATCCCTCAGTTTTTATGGGTGGCGGTTGTGTTATTGAGCATATGTGATGTTCAGCATTTATTGGAGGATGAAGAAGATGATGATATCCTTATTATGTTATTATCCATGCATCCGGAAAAAGGATAAAGATTGACTCGATTTTTACATCATGAGAAATGAGTCATCATGAGTCGCTTTCAAATACTCATAAAACGACATTTAAGTTATAAAGAAGAAAGTTCAGAAAATGTTGTGAAAATGCCGTCATTATGATGTGCTTCTTGTTTGGGTCGCGCGAATGCACTGCTTCCGATGTCACCGGGTCGCGGTCACCGCACCGCTTTTTAGCCACACCCATTGGTCGCCGGGTTTGTTTAGTGCTCCATATAAATTCATACTAAGCAGTGGGTCGCGCGACCCGATTGAGGTTGCGGGTCGCGGTCGCACGTCGCGGTCGCTAAGAACCGAATGTTACCCTTAGGTCGTACAAGTAACATACAAGTATAGTATGTAACCTAACTGTTGCTCGAAAATACGATCATCTCAATGATCATGAACTTTGAAGAATTTAGAAGAAAAAAGATTTTGAATAAAGTCAGCAAATGCCTGTTTATTCCTATAGGCAGAAAATGGAGCACTTAATCTTTCTGAGCATAACTTATTAACTTCCTTGAAATATCAGCTCCGATTTTAACCAATTTCTACCTGCTCTAAATGAAAATAATAATAACTATCTATATCGTAATATATATCTATTAGTATCCTATTAAAAAGCATACGCAATATACGGATGTTTGGGAAAGCGGAGCTGCGAATAAAACCTCGCAGATGGAGAGGTCAAGTAGGCCATTTAATGTTATCGAATACAGCTCTTACAATAAAACGCTTCTTAAGGCAACAGGAAGGCTCTCGAATACTTCCGAAGTAAGCGTTTAATGAGGAGACACGTAGAATGACCTTAGTGAGAGGGTCGCTAAATAGCGTCAAAATGTATAAAACCACGTTACATAATCTTCTATACATATAATAAGAATGTAAATCTAACGTGTCTGCACTTTTTAGATTTTTGTTTAAAAAGTTGTTGCAGGCGTCTAGGAATCTATATCTATACATATAATAAGAATGTAAATCTAACGTGTCTGCACTTTTTAGATTTTTGTTTAAAAAGTTGTTGCAGGCGTCTAGGAATCTATATCTATACATATAATAAGAATGTAAATCTAACGTGTCTGCACTTTTTAGATTTTTGTTTAAAAAGTTGTTGCAGGCGTCTAGGAATCTATATCTATACATATAATAAGAATGTAAATCTAACGTGTCGGCACTTTTTAGATTTTTGTTTAAATAGTTGTTGCATGTGTCTAGGAATCTATATCTATACATATAATAAAAATGTAAATCTAACGTGTCTGCACTTTTTCGATTTTTGTTTAAAAAGTTGTTGCAGGCGTCTAGGAATCTATATCTATACATATAATAAGAATGTAAATCTAACGTGTCTGCACTTTTTCGATTTTTGTTTAAAAAGTTGTTGCAGGTGTCTAGGAATCTATATCTATACATATAATAAGAATGTAAATCTAACGTGTCTGCACTTTTTCGATTTTTGTTTAAAAAGTTGTTGCAGGCGTCTAGGAATCTATATCTATACATATAATAAGAATGTAAATCTAACGTGTCTGCACTTTTTCGATTTTTGTTTAAAAAGTTGTTGCAGGTGTCTAGGAATCTATATCTATACATATAATAAGAATGTAAATCTAACGTGTCTGCACTTTTTCGATTTTTGTTTAAAAAGTTGTTGCAGGCGTCTAGGAATCTATATCTATACATATAATAAGAATGTAAATCTAACGTGTCTGCACTTTTTCGATTTTTGTTTAAAAAGTTGTTGCAGGCGTCTAGGAATCTATATCTATACATATAATAAGAATGTAAATCTAACGTGTCTGCACTTTTTCGATTTTTGTTTAAAAAGTTGTTGCAGGCGTCTAGGAATCTATATCTATACATATAATAAGAATGTAAATCTAACGTGTCTGCACTTTTTCGATTTTTGTTTAAAAAGTTGTTGCAGGTGTCTAGGAATCTATATCTATACATATAATAAGAATGTAAATCTAACGTGTCTGCACTTTTTCGATTTTTGTTTAAAAAGTTGTTGCAGGTGTCTAGGAATCTATATCTATACATATAATAAGAATGTAAATCTAACGTGTCTGCACTTTTTCGATTTTTGTTTAAAAAGTTGTTGCAGGCGTCTAGGAATCTATATCTATACATATAATAAGAATGTAAATCTAACGTGTCTGCACTTTTTAGATTTTTGTTTAAAAAGTTGTTGCAGGCGTCTAGGAATCTATATCTATACATATAATAAGAATGTAAATCTAACGTGTCTGCACTTTTTCGATTTTTGTTTAAAAAGTTGTTGCAGGCGTCTAGGAATCTATATCTATACATATAATAAGAATGTAAATCTAACGTGTCTGCACTTTTTCGATTTTTGTTTAAAAAGTTGTTGCAGGTGTCTAGGAATCTATATCTATACATATAATAAGAATGCAAATCTAACGTGTCTGCACTTTTTCGATTTTTGTTTAAAAAGTTGTTGCAGGCGTCTAGGAATCTATATCTATACATATAATAAGAATGTAAATCTAACGTGTCTGCACTTTTTACATTTTTGTTTAAAAAGTTGTTGCAGGCGTCTAGGAATCTATATCTATACATATAATAAGAATGTAAATCTAACGTGTCTGCACTTTTTAGATTTTTGTTTAAAAAGTTGTTGCAGGTGTCTAGGAATCTATATCTATACATATAATAAGAATGTAAATCTAACGTGTCTGCACTTTTTCGATTTTTGTTTAAAAAGTTATTGCAGGTGTCTAGGAATCTATATCTATACATATAATAAGAATGTAAATCTAACGTGTCTGCACTTTTTACATTTTTGTTTAAAAAGTTGTTGCAGGCGTCTAGGAATCTATATCTATACATATAATAAGAATGTAAATCTAACGTGTCGGCACTTTTTAGATTTTTGTTTAAAAAGTTGTTGCAGGTGTCTAGGAATCTATATCTATACATATAATAAGAATGTAAATCTAACGTGTCTGCACTTTTTCGATTTTTGTTTAAAAAGTTGTTGCAGGTGTCTAGGAATCTATATCTATACATATAATAAGAATGTAAATCTAACGTGTCTGCACTTTTTCGATTTTTGTTTAAAAAGTTGTTGCAGGCGTCTAGGAATCTATATCTATACATATAATAAGAATGTAAATCTAACGTGTCTGCACTTTTTAGATTTTTGCAAAAAAGTTGTAGCAGGTGTCTAGGAATAAGTAATTAAATACGTTTCAATCATTTTTAGAAATGTCTGTCTGTATGTCTATCTATTTGTATGAACACGCATCGTTACTAAAGGACTAAGTTCACGATAAAACTAACTAACCAAGAAAATCATAAAGTATATTTTCGAGAATAACTTAGTGTTTGTTTCATTAAAATCAGTCAACTCTATCAAAAGTTATTTCAATTTTAATGACGACGCGGCGTAAGTACGAGAGAAAAGTAGAAGAGAGAAGTAAATGGAATTAATACGTTCAGGTTACTTTATTAATCACTGTTTTTTACATAAGCTTCCGCGCGGACGAAGTTGCGGGTACTGCTAGTAAGAAATAAAATACATTTCAAACATTTTTCGAAATGTCTGTCTGTCTATCTGTCTATCTGTTTGTTTGAACACGCATCACTACTAAAGTCCTGTGTACACCATTAAATGAAATAAATGAAATCATAAAGCATATTCTCCAGTAACATTTAATTTTAGTTTCATTAAAATCGGTTTACTCTATCAAAAGTTATTGTAATTTTAAGGATGACGTGATTTATGTACGAGAGGAAAGTAGATAAGTAAATGGACTTAATACATTCAGGTGATTTTATTGGTCACTGTTTTTTTTACATTACGTTCCACAATCGGAATCGTGGGCACAGCTAGTACTTTATAATCATGGATGTATGTATAACTGCAAACAGCATTTCAATATAATTTTTTATGATGCAAAAACAAATAATTAATTAGTATTGATGAGTGTGTTACGAGTCGTGGCACCCTAGTAGTTTGACTTGTGGAATATCATTCCGATGTTTGCAAATTTGAATCCCGGAAGGTACCAACGAATTTTACGGAATTCGCGTACATTTACTAATTTAAAGTGGTAACGCTATCGGATAATGGGAAAGGAAAACATCGTGAGGAAACCTGAACCTGAGAAATGTTCTTGTAGTACTACTGTATGTGGGAAAATAGAACTGTGGATTTCTCAGAGTTTGAAATCGCCAAAATGTCGTGGGCTGGCGCGGTGATTATGTCCATACTTTCCTTTGGGAAGAGGCCTGTTGCCATGCAGTGGGTTTTATGTAGTTAAAAGTGGCAAGCTAATTTTTTGTAAATAAATTGATTGATAAGAATCTTTACTCGACTATGTTAAGACCTTCACACATGGTAATAAACCCGTCACATTGACGACAACTCTTTTGATTTCTCGCATTTCGGAGTCCACCAATTCAGTTGACGAGAAAGACCCGCATAACAATGACCATTACCGATGAATTGTAGATTTCTCGCTGGTAACCATTGTTTTTGTATTACATTGCCCTTGCCAGCATGCACAGTGCGGTCACTTTGTCGATTTGGGATAGAACAATCGACATGTTAAATTATGAGTTAATCGCAGCCTATATAGATAAGTATCCAACTCTGAAAAATTAGCTGAAAAGGATTACGTACTTGGTTCCTCACATTCTTAAGGTTAAAGCACGAAAATACGAACTCGGCTTTTTGCTAAATGCTATTAACGTAATCAAACTTTACAGGCACTAATACTTTATAAACTCGGTTCTTGACATTAGGATCACTGCTTGTTTCTATTGCAATGAGATAATTGGTATCTCTTCTCCGTGTTAAGATCAGCGCATTATGATATTTAACTCAAAATCAAAAACATTTTATTCAATTTACGCCCTGAGAAGGCGCTTGTGAACGTCAAAACTCCCACCGATTCGGAGAATAACCTAGTCGTCGAGAAGAACTAGCAAGAATCTCAATCTTGTTTATCTTTTCATTATATATATTTTTAGAAAACTAGATAGTCACATTCGTTTTTGGTGGATGCACAGAGAGGAGCATCATTTCTAGACGTCACCCTCGTTCACATAATGATTAATTTTATAATAGCCTTTAGAAATTAAAACCATCTTGACATGGTGCTGTACTCTACTTATTCAACTCACAACTGTTTAGTTACATAATATCACAGGTAAAGTTACGGTCATATGCTACCATCAAGTAATTTGATAAAACAACTGGAGAATCTAACAAAATCAATTATCTTTTGAATACGCGTAAACTAATTTACGAGGTGAACACAGTAATTGATACGGTGGACAATTTCATTAAAATTTAAACAAAACACGTGTAAACTCTCGACGATATCCTATCTGCGGTCGAAAATAAACTTTTACGTAACACATGAATAATTCATACGACGTGAAAAGCCCGGGAAATATAATCTAACGGGATGGATTAAATGCTATCGGTAAACCGGCTCAACGCTCCGGTTTCAAAATGATCCCATTTTTTAATGGAAATAATTGAGTATTAAAAGCGAAATATATTTTTTTAATTTTGGTTTCTGTGGTTGATCGCTAATGTTTTAACAGTTTGGAGTGAGTTGGATGTTAGCAATTAATTTGATGACAAAAAGATGACCAACAAGAAGTACTCCTCAACTGTTACCAACTTTCTGTGATACCACATACTAGGCGATTCTGATTATATACGTAGCTAATCATTATAAGTGATAGTCTAAGTAACGTTATTGTTATTACTTAGATATATTGTTGGGAGATATTCAATTGGATGTCCTTACCGCCTATCAGTTACTGTTACGTAGATTATAAATATTAAAAAAGTGTGTAAGCAACATGTAAGTGAACATAGTTAAGTATACAAATGATAACTTTATTATATTAGCCTCTCACATGCCTAGTAACAATCGTTTAAGTAAAAAAAATAAATGCACAAAAGCATTTTATGAACAAACTAGCTGTCCCCCGCGGCTCCGCACGCGTTTTTTTAAATGTATTAAATAAGTATGGTGTCATAGTTACAAATGTTTTTGAAAAAGCATTTCGGTAATGTACACACCTACTTACAATCTACTGTAACATGTAACGTGTACATTAGATATGTGAATACGAATAGTATATCGAATGGGATGGGATTTATCATCAGCAACATACTTGGAACTTTAACCTACTATGTACCACCCTCAGTGCTCACTAACACTATAAAAGAAAGTAATGAAAATTTTAAACTATACATTATCGAATAATATGTGTTAAATTGTTTATTATATAGACAAAACATGCGCATATTGTCGATATAATTGTATTATTCTTATACGTTGCTATAATCACTGAGTTATGTAGATGCAAATGCGGTAAATAAAACAAACTGGCAGCCAGATTGACCAACATGATAATATAATTCAAATTACATACATTTATGGAGTCCAGTACAGCGCACGTCTCACGCGCTTGTTTACAGTAAACAAACTATTTTTATTAAATTTACACGAACGAATGCACAGGTAACAGTTCATCACTGCATAGTGTAAAACAAAGTCCTCTGGTCTGTCTGTTTGTCTGTTCGCGATAAAGTCAAAAACCACAGATCGGATTTTCATGCCGTTTTCACCAGTAGATAGAATGATTCATGGGGAAGGTTTAAGTATAATTTTTCAAGGTTTTCTTTTTATTATCGGGGTGGGACAACGTCTTCCGAGCTCGCTAGTTATCTGCCCGTAAAAGTCCCATGAAAGTCGGTCAAACCGATTAGGAGATAGTAGAATATTGCAGACGAAGTGTTGAGTAACAAAATAAAATAGTCTAAGTTACTTCTTATAAGGTGAGTTATCTGCCAGTGAAAGCCCCGTGAAAATCAGTTCAAGCATTACGGATATTGCACTGCGGCCGAAGGCGAATAAAAAAAACCTAAATTACTTTTTATGAGGTCTGCTATCTACCAGTGAACACCCCGTGAAAATCGGTCCAACCATTTTGGAAATAGCAATGCGGACGAAGCCGCGGACAAATAAAGTACAATATATCAACCGCTATAATTTCGACTATCTGCCAGTAAAATTCCCGTTAAAATAGGTCCAGCCGTTTTGGAGATTACCCGGAACAAACAAACAAACAGACAAAATATAATAATATAAAAATATAGACAAAATATTTAAAAAAATTTTTGGTCATTTGTAGCCATATACATTCATCAAAAAGTTGTTATTTTAATTGTACATACACAAACTTTATTTTTATAATACGTAATAGAGAACAAATAAAAAATTGGAAATAAAAGTAGTATAAACTTTTTGCATAGGAAAACAAAATAAACTTTGATAATGTTGGCGATAGAAACTTACCACGTTACCATGGCAACGTATATAACACTAACGTTAACTAAATCTCTCGAAAGGAAAAAAGTGCCCGATTTTGAAACATTTTTCATTGGTGCTCTGTTTCTATTAGTCTTAGTGATGATATATAGCCTAAAGCCTTCCTCGATAAATGAGCTATCTAAAAGAGAAGGGTTTTCTCAAATCGGACTGGTAGTTCCTGAGATCATAGCGTTCAAACAAACAAACAAACAAACAAACAAACTCTTCAGCTTTATAATATTAGTATAGATACGCCCCAGTACAATGTAAAGTACAACTGTGAAAAGAAAAAAGTACTACTACCTACAACTTGAAAGAGAATAATCAAAGCCAATTTATATTCAAATCCCTAGACCCAATTTAAGTAACATTCGTCCAAATATCCGCGATAGTTATGTAAATTAAATTAAAGTTTAACAAATCCTCTTTGCGTTAAGTCCTTAGTCCTTTTTAAGGTTCAGTAAGCAAATTAATAACGCCCAACTAAAGTGCCTCGAAAATCTGTTGAGCGGTTGTGTTTTCTGATTAACACGGACTTTGTTCTACTCTGTTAAATACTGTTTAAGTTTGTACACAAATATTTTACGGAAAACATTTTCAATTTAAGTGAATAGGTTTCGATAGTGTTCGTTATAATGCCGATTACTTTGTACTTTTTTTATTGTTTTTCGGCAACTAATTTTCTAGTAGATTATTACTGTCATTGTCGAATACAAATTCTTGCGATATTTTCAATGAACTCACAAGATGGTGACTGTTTTTGTGGCAAGCCAGAATCCATGCTCCGTGGTATTATTTACCATCCACTTCATATAAAATCCACTATATGACATTAAAAGATTCCACTTCTGGATAATTTAAGGGGAGAAAAACAAGTGACACGCGATTATAATTCATGCATCTAAAAATTTACAAATCTTAGAAAACATCGTCGCATTATGTGTATGTATATATGTGTATGTATATTTGTGTATGTATATATGTGTATGTATATATGTGTATGTATATATGTGTATGTATATATGTGTATGTATATATGTGTATGTATATATGTGTATGTGTGCTCCCTTATCACTTCTAAACTTGTCACTATTATTTACAGAAATTATAGAGATGTACTCGTATATACGTCGGAGATTGCCTTCAGTTGTGTTCAAATAGCCTGATGTCCGAGATACTCGTATATGTCACGAATAGCCTTTTGTCCTGGACATCTTAGCATTTACTGGTCTCGTGCGAGTTATCAGGATGCAATACGAACATAAAATATTCACTGTTCTTTATAGTTCAATCGTGTTATAACACTATTAAAATAACTAAACGAAGGACAATTTTGCTATGAAAATACTGTTTAAAAATTGATTAAATGAAGATTTTACAAAGTATTCTTTTAGAAATACATTATTATTCTAATTATGACAAATGTTAACAAATAGTTCGCATTCAGTGACCATATTAAGATGGTATCTCAGCTATGCTTCGATTGGTGTAATATTATCTTTATTACAATATAATTATATTAAACTAGCTGACCCGTGCAAGTTTATCTACATCAAATCGGTTATCATCGGTTTCAATCGATTTTTTATAAACTTTAATAAAATTTAATATAAATATAATATAAATAATAAATTTATTATAAATTTTAATAAACCTAAAACCCAATTGCAGCCACACTTTCCGTTTCCAATTGTAAATCCAAACTATCAAGGGACTCACTCAAACATATATCCAGACGGTACGTGAGAAATCTTTTAAAATAAGGCTACAATCCGTTCGTAGCATCATCTACCGGGTTGAATTAAAATAAAAAGTAAAAAATATATTGACGGTAATGTAAAAAAAGCTTGAGAGGTCTATGGACCTCCAGTTCGAACGAAGTTCCTTTCTTTTTTTTATAGACGTTTACAATACAGTCAGTATAGTTTACATTATAAAATATCAAGTTGATAGAGTTATATAGTTAATTAAACGATAAAATATTATCCATAAATTAAACACTTCATGATATCATAACTATTTCCAACTTGTATTAAAACTTTTACACACTCCATTGTATTAAAGAAAAATATAAATTTTAAAAAGATATGAGCATGATACGTCAACTGTCACGTGCCTGTAACTATTCGTCTAAGAGCTAACAACGGTTTCGACAGCTAAATTCAATGAACCAGTTTTTTATATATCTTTAAGTTCTACCGAACAGCGTGCGGGCTACATGGCTGCCGGTAAACGTTGCGTTTATTAGTGCATATCCCACCTTTACAGGCAAAAATATTGATTTTTATATAATTTTAGAATGTTTTGTTTTTCACTAACTTTGAAACGCTACTAAAACATGAAATTATTATTGCCACACACTTTTGTTGTTAACAATAATGTGCTCGATGTTGTTTTTTGTAAATAAAAAAAGTATGTTCAAACCACGTTAAGATAGCTGTATTTTTAATATTATTTTATTTAGACATAAAAGAGGGTAAATTAAAAATAATGTATATATATATTAACTTAGCTATAGCTATAGTTTAGCGCATCACTGGCTGTATGATAAAGATAATCGTGGAAGCATCTGTTATAGACGCATGTATTCAAGATGGCGTCAGTCTCAAGTCATATGTCTACGTTTATCGTTGTTTTTTCATTGTTTATGGTGAAATCTCAATATCGTAATGGGTAATAAATGAAATATGTTCTTTGCAATGGAAAAAATAAAATGGCTTGGAATGAATTATTTTATTTATAAAGAATATCATCGGGCACATTGTTGTGAATAACAAAATTGTTTGTAGTGATAAATTAATGTTTTTAATAGCGTTTAAAAGATTCCGAAAAAAAAATTCCTAAAATTATTTATAAATCAAAATTTTGAACTGTAAAGATATGATGCGCATTAAAAAACATAACGTTAACCGGTTACCAGGTATCCTGAATCCTGTTTGGATATCTTCATATTAAAAAACCAGCTTTTCTAAAATTCTCGTTCTTCCAACGTTGCTGGCTCTTGTACTAATGTGTCGCAAAAAAGTCTAGTTACGCTAACTACATTTTTTTGTCTTTCGTTATCCTGAAGAACCCCTTGCGTTTTATGGGACAAAAAGTATCCTAGATGTAACCTTTAATATTAGTTATCACTGTGTCAAGTTTCGTCAAAATTGGTTTAGTACTTTCAGAGTGATACGTGTTCACAGGGACAGACAGACAGACAGACAAAAATTGTAAAAGGATTACTTTATGCTTTTATATCGATAACAAAGTCTACACCGATCAATATTTTCAAAAAATATTTAATGTACAGATTTGGCTTTGTTACAGTTTTATTATAGTATAGATATCCTTTTGCATAAAGTTAGTATAAATCAGATAGTATTAAATTAAGATTAATCAACCTATTTGTAATAAATTATCGATTTATTGAGTTATGTAACCACTAACACGGCTTGTACACTACTTTCTCCCGAGATATATAATGGAAGGTAAATGATTTTAAAGGTAGAAATGAAGTTAAAAATTTCCATATGCTTCAAGGATAGTTTTAATGGTCATGGGCGCTACCGTTGTCTTTCTAACATAAAGTTTAAGTTCAGATATAATTTTTTTATTAGTAAAATAAAAACTAAACTATAGAGTATATTTTATTTCATGCTTAGGTGTAATATTTCCCGAATAAAAAAATTCTAGACAGCTAAATCTATCGTATTATCAGTAGAGTACTCAAATATGTAAATTTATTTCCCTACAGCGTTGTGCCATTTACCTAGTTTTCTGTTAGCAAAATGGAACCATGTGCTTGCAATTCTGGCTTGGATATTTAATCATTCATCGACATATAACAGACTTGGTGGGAAAAACGAAGACAATTAGGTTTAGAAGATCATTTGTATATTGTACATAGAAAAATACATACCTGATAGCATAAGCGAAGGCCATAACAGCATCAGAGACGAATTGCAGCTGTCGTTCGAACTCTGTGTTGTTTACCGTAAGTCTTTCGAGTCCTGAGCAAGCGCGCGTGTAGTGTCCGTTGTATGGAGTGCGAGGGCTACCTGGATAACGACACTGGAAGTGATCCTCCCAAAATTCTGTAGACAAAAATTTCACATTTAGGTAGGTTCCTACGTTCTATAATTTAGAAAAAAGTTCGAATGCTGAAAATGCTGATAGAATACATTGGTCTGCAAAAAAAAAAAATTACCTCCTGATTGTTTTCATGCATGATAACATTATAGTTGGTGCTCTAAACACGAAATTTAACTTGCATATAAAGACAGCACATAGATTTTAAATTCATTAAAAAACGTATTATCAAAGTAGCAACAATTACAAGAAAGATTACGGTGTAAGTTCTACAGCGAAAAATGCTAATTTTACAGTCACAAGTTATGGAAATACTAATATATTTATCTCATTAGGGTAATATAATTCAAGTTAGTTTGTAGTTTTTTTTCTTTTCATAGTTTCCATGGAAGTTTCTCGGCGAATAGACCAACAAAAGTCAGCAAGCATTGCTGCTGACTATTTGCCAATGCAGCCTCTTTAAATATGGATAATATCCTTAGGAAACCTTTCACCATGCTCATCTGATACGACAAAGAGATTTTCCGAAAAATCTACATGCAATTTTTACGTTTTTGGACAACCGATCTTCTAGTGGATTATTGGTACCATTTTTGAGTAGGTATGTAATATTACAAGTTGTTGCGATCATTTCAATGAACTAACAAGAAAGTGGCCGTCTTGTTAGAACTTTCCCAGGAGTTTTTGTGGCAAGTCAGAATTCATGCTTCATTCTCCATTTATTTCACTTGTGCACAATAACCGAAGTATATTACGTGAAATACCACCAATATTAAAAATGTAGAACCAAATAACATAACATTATGATTAAAATATAAAAACGATCACATAACATTCCAAGATCCCGTCAAAAACTAAAATTTATGTTTGTATTGTATTATGTATATATATATATACATATACATGGTATATTGTATGTATGTAATAATTTGTCAAGGTTTTTTTTTATTATCAGAGCGGTACAGCGTCCTCCAGTCCCGCTAGTCTGATTGATATAAATATAATGAAATTAGTGCTTTAAAGTCAAATGGTGGCAAACGTACTTCATCATCAGCCTGTAAGAGACCCACTGCAGGGCCATATGCCTCTTCCCGAAATAAGGTATGGGCATAATCAACACGCAAATCAACAACGTATTTGCGATTTTAAATTTTCAGAAATCCATAGTTCTATGTTTTACCACATACAGTAGTACCTACTACAAGAACATTTCTCAGATTCAGATTTCCTCACGTTGTTTTCCTTCACCGTCAGCCGATAGTGTTACCAATGTAAATTAGTAAATGTACGCGAATTCCGAAAAAATCGTTGGTACCTGCTGGGATTCGCACTTGCGGACGTGGGAATGATATTCTAGAAAACTATTTATACCATAAAGTTATTACTGCTACTGTCATACTTCTTCATTTCCAACAAATTATAATCCTTACAGGTAATGCTAACTTCGTTGAAAATAATGACGTGGAATGGTTGAGATCAAACACGCCAGAAGAGTGTATCATCTAGTTAACAATAGAAATGTGAAGTCGTGCAGAGACTCGAATTAAATACGCGATACAGATATTTAGTTATCCGTATATCTGAAGCACAAACGTGATATAAACTTTATTAAGCCATTTACGGCACATACTTGCTATCGAGGATCTCGTATAGACTAGCTTTTCATTTTGATTCCTCTCACGTACAACTTGTTATAAGCAAATTATAATAAGGAGTAAGGGTAGACTGGAACTAACACTTTATCTGGCCTAATTAACGACCCTGTAGGCGTCGAGTGGCAACGCTGGTCCAATTTGTGATCCTTCCGAAATAGGTGAAGATTTAATGAGCAACGATTAGGGATGTAAGAAATATTGTGCTTATAGCTCTGCCTTGATGTAAAATAGAAATGAACTAAATTTTACCTAGAATGCGATATCTCTAGTGCGTATATAATTTCTTTTCTTTTTTTATTTACTTTTTTGTAGGGGCTTTTATTCCACCGAATATATCAGCCCTATTCTTTCTAAGGCCATCTGTCGTTGATGAGGTATCATTAACAAGTCATACAGTATCTTAGTTTCACCCAAACAGAGTTCAGCCAAAATGATTTAGTAGGTGGTAGAGCCACGCTGAAGGTATTACTGTTTTCATCATGAATGGGTCACAGAAAACCGACGTGAAGTAACAGTGCATGCTTTGTCGCATTTCGTTCGGTCAGTGAGAGCGCCGGATACCCAACTTCCCTCCCCCCCCTTCTTTCCCACTCTCTCTTCTCCCAAACACAGGTTGGCAACGCACTTGCGACTCCCCTGGTGTTGCAAGTGTCTATGGACGGTGGTGATCACTTAACATCAGGTGACCCATTTGTTCGTTTGCCTACTATGATATTAAAAAAAATGCTGTGACAAATACCTATGTTCTCGCAACTACTTCTCATGCTACTCATCAACGACTCTCTTTTGCTGTTCTTTCCATACTCCAGAATATTGTTTTCGTCTGAGTAGAACAAAGTAACTACACTATACTCAACATTAAGCACGGACGACCACTCAGAGATCTAAAATATAGAAGTAGTCACTGTAATGCCATCCTACAATTCTGAGACAAGAATAATAGTCACTCTGACAGTTTTTAACTTCGGTGTGTAGTGACGACAATGACGATAGTGACTTGGTTTCAAATATCCTCTCAACCGCCTGAATACTAATTTATGGTGTTCGTGTTCTACTAGTTTGTAAAATGAGAGAAACCAATCATATATATATATATATCTAGTATATATAGTCTAGAATTTAAGTGACTTACCAAGTCCGCGACTGTTACCATGTGTCTGATCCGTCAAACGATTTTTAGCATTTCTTAGCTCGTAATAGTTGTGAAGGTTAAAAATAAGACAATAAAGATACGCGAATTTATGGATTAAAACTCTTCCAACTATTCCTGGCTCGGATCTCGTTTGTATTATATAAGACACAAAATTCTATAATAGCCGGAGAAGTAATTACAGGAATTTCACAAAAGGAATCTTATAAAATAAGTAGCTAACTTATTTCAGATAGAGATTTACAAGTCTTAACTTCGATTCAAATGGTAATTAAAGAGAAGGAAACTTATTTCTTTAGTTTACTGATTTGTAAAGGATTTATTTCTAGTCTGTTAGATAACAACAAAAGATTAGGTAACTTTTTTTACGTTAAGGTATAAATTGCTCTTTGAAATATCGTTTAGTCAATACCTACGGCTAATAGTGAAAGAAAATTTGGAGATGAAAGTGTTACATTAAATTACACAGTATTTAAAATCACTAAAGTATAATAAAATACCATGGTGAATAAATTCCTATCTTTAGATATATTTAAATTAAGCTTAAGTTATGAAACATATATAAGTTAGCTAGTGTTATTGTGCCATTTGCTTTTGATCAAAGTTCAGTAAAAAAACAACATAACAATACATTTATAAGAAATACCCAGACTCCTTCAGGATGAATAATTTTATACTATATATCGGCCAAAATAAATAATTTATCTTATATACAAGCGATGGAATTTAGATAACAAGTCCTCCAGAGGACCAATTAGTTTATCAGAAACAAATATCTTTGCGAGGCAACTAATAACGATTTTGCAGTTAGCTGAATTTAATTCATGCCTTTGAAACGTAATTTATTACTCTGTGTTTAGACAAAAAAAGAAAATATCTTCACAAGTTTTTACTTTTAACGTAATAGATAGATTTTTTCATTTTCGCTTCTCTGGAAAAGCTAAATTTGTTATCTTTATTGTTTTTGGTATTAGATATTTAGGTATAACTAACTCTGGTAAATATCTTTTTACAATTCCTATCGTAAGTATTTATGGTTTAAAGATATATTGTAGTTTTGTATCTTAACGAAGCTAATAAGGTAATAATGTTATAAATTGGCATCATTTTAGAAATACTATTCTATTTCTTATATTTTTTTCATAATACATACAGCTTTGACCTTAACCTTATTTAAAATTGTAACTGGCTAAGTTCATAGGAATTAGATCCCAAATGCAGTTACTGAAAGTCCACCATTGATTGATTAGTGAGAGATTATAAACAGGAGACAGGTATTAGTCAGTGCTTTACCTCCATTTCATACAGTACATGCATATTCATTAAAATTTGTGAAACTAAAGACTGTAGAAATCTCACCTACAAACCAAGGGTTTCTCCTGTTATTCTTAACGTTTAAGCTTAAGAAATATTCCTTGAAGCCGTTCACATCGTTAGCTTGGGGCTGTACGCTGATGGTACCTTCCACAGCTTTCTCGTTACCATCAGAAACTAGAGACCTGGCACTCCACCCATCTGAACCAACCCAGCTGAAAGCACTTGTTGCATTGGCACGTTCCACAGCGCGCATCACCCCGGCCACTTCTTGGTCTGATCCGAAGATTATTGCTCCTAAAAATTAACTTAGAATAAAAATATGAGGTATTTCACTTGAAGTTCAAATGGATATGTTATAAATTACTGTTTATTGATAAAATAATGCAGACCCGATTATATCACAGGCGTACACTCTTACTGACTGTAACCAGTGAGAAGGTAGAAAAATTATACGACATCAGTCATATGAAGGATATTGTTTGTTATTAGACAGTCTGGGCGTTAAACTATGCGAAATTATACAACTATATTCTGAAATGTTTTTATTTTGGAACTACCAAGACTGACAGAAGTTTAAGTAAGAGCTGTTGCTCAATTAGACAAATACAGCACCCTTTGTAAAAATCAGTATTTTGGGATCAATTAGTACATTACATTTGCAATTTTTGTAATGACCGTGATTAATAATGATCGGTATTCATGCTATTTTTATTATTTCTATAATGGCATTTCTCTTGTATTGTACCGTTTTCTTCTTAAAAATCAATAGTCGTTTATGTGGGTAAACAAATAACATAAATAATTCTGCATTCACATCTACGTTTCCATTGTTTTTATAGAAATATAATATGTTCCTGACAGGGAACCAAAACAAATAGAAATCCTTATACTAATATTCCGCTGGGTCCCTGATGTCGGAGTTAGTAAATTAGTTTCAGATAAATGAGGTCCTTTTGAGTTAATCGAACAATATGAAGGTATTTGATCCTTCAATTCCGAGTACAATATTGTCTTCTATTTGTTTAAACCGGATTGCCATTTTATCGGACTAAAACTGTTAATTAGAAAGGCGACGAACATAAGTATACAAAAAGTACACAAGGCTATTGTTGTTTAGAAAGACAAACTAATCAGTTGGGGCTGTAACAAGAGAATGTGGTACTTAGAGTTATACTCTGAAAAGGACTCTTTTACTTATATTCAGGCCATATGTGTGTATTTATATCTATCATGTATTTTTTTTTTAATCTAAAATGCAATCTTTTGAAAAACTAGAACTTTAATACCAACACAATAAATAACATAAATAAGTTTAATATACTCATCAAAATGCTTTGTTCATAATATCATCTTATTAGCAATGAAAATTATAGAATATACAAAATATTTATCTAATTATAAATTGGGAAAGGTTAGTTTTTTGTAGATAAATGGATTCTACACGTAAGTCATTTTAACTATACAACATTTTATCTAGACTATGAAAATGTTACAGGTACTTCGAGTACCGCAAGCGCTCTCCAAATCTACGATTACGATATCCAAATTCATAATGATATCAATTGATGTGACTTGGGGATTCGTCCGAGAGGGAAAACGATTAATCTAATTTTGCAGTTTGCTATGAAATTTGCGACATTAATAAATATGACGAAACACAACTTTTAATGGATTTATTTAGTTAATATCTATCTAACAGTCTATTCAAATAATTTTGAATCATTATTAAACGTAACTTCACTTGTGTTAAAACCGAGAGAAAAGAATTCGATAGCGTAAAATAATGTCTTTGTTTTTAAGGTAAATAAAATGCAGAGTACAATGAAAAGAGTGTCATAGCTGTAACTAGAAGAATAATAAATTTTTCATCATACATAATCATCCGAAATAAACGGCGGCATAAAAATCCATCGAAAGCGCCCAGATGCGCATGACAAAGTGCTAACTGGGAGCGAGGCTTTATCGCAAGCAACCGTTAGATTCAATTTGTGTAGCCACTTTAGCGAGAAATTGTGTCGCGAGCGCAGCTGGCTATCGCCGGTTTGGGTGAGGAAGCGTGATAATTTGTCACAGAGCCATTGATGCGCTCCGAAGGGACTGCTGATAAGTTGTCTTTTAGTTCCCCTTTTAATGGACGAGATGTTACAAGGTCGACTACAAGAGGAACCACCTCCTATGATGCTATAAAATTGGTATTAATGAATATTTACATTATACTACCTAAAGCTTATATGTTACGTCATGTGCTTGAAGAATCATAATAGTTACGTTACATATAGAACAAAAGTAAGAACGATGATTAATCTACGTATTACATAAATTAAAATTTTTCTTATCATATAAGGCAGGATTGTAAGGATTTTAACTGCTTTTCAAAACAACATTAGAATTAATTACATTTATTATTTGTGTCTACACTTTTTGAAGTCGTTGTGTGTTACAATAATTAATTGTATAGTTCCATACATTTTGCTATTCTTAACTTACCTCTAGCCCTTGGTTTTGTCAAGAGTTTCTGAACAATTTCATCATATGCTCTTTCGTCAGCCACTCCTGAATCTTTGACGAGTTTTTCCTTAACCGCTATACATATTTCGTTCCTTGCCAATAATGCTTCTAGTTCCTCGAACGCCTGTTTAAATGTATATAATAGGTCTTTACCTATGAAATTGCCGTTCTGCAGTACTGGCCATTTCAAATCAAAATAATTTTTGTTTGGTTAAGAATTCTAATTTCAAATTAATTTTATTTTAAAAACATGGAATTCTTTTTCCAAAAGTAGTCATTTGTTTATTGATTAGTGTTACATTTTCATCGCATTTCAATCTTTTTTGTCATCATGGATACGTTAAAAATTCGAGTAATTATGGAATATGAGTACCGTCGTGGCAGCAACGCGGCACAAGCGGCACGCAACATCAACGACGTTTACGGAGCTAACACTACAAACCAACGCACCATCTGTTATTGGTTTACTCGCTTTCGTTCTGGGAATTTCGACCTGAAAAATGAACCTCGCGGTCGTCCGAAGACTTTGGTCGACAATGACGAATTAAAGGCGATTGTGGAAGCTGATGATACACAATCTACGGCTGAATTAGCAGCAGCTTTCGACGTTAGCGTCAAAACAATATTGGTCCATTCGCGTCAAATTGGCAATGTAAAAAAGCTTGACAAAGGGGTGTCCCACGAATTCAATGATCGCCAGCGCGAAGTACGCGTCGAGACGTGCCTTGCACTGCTCAACAGACACACAAATGAAGAAACTTTGAACCGCATTGTTACCTGCGATGAAAAATGGATTCTGTTTGATAACCGCAAGCGCTCAGCAAGTTGGTTGGATCCTGGTTCAGCACCTAAACAATGCCCTAAACGAAAACTTACCCCTAGAAAAGTGATGGTCACTGTTTGGTGGTCTAGCGCCGGTGTGATTCATCACAGCGTCTTACCAAACGGGGTGAGCATTACTGCAGATGTGTACTGTGAAGAACTGAACACAATGATGGAGAAGCTGGCACATCTGCAACCAGCATTGGTCAATCGCTCGTCTCCGCTGCTCCTGCACGACAACGCGCGACCTCATACTGCACAGCAGACGGTCTCCGAGTTGCAAGAACTGGGGTTGGAAGTTCTCCGTCATCCGCCCTACTCACCAGACCTTGCGCCTACAGACTACTACTTTTTCCAGAATTTGGATAACTCTTTGGCGGGAAAAAAATTCAATACCCGAGAGGCAGAACAAAATGCCTTTGAAGAATTTGTTGCCTCCCGTCCAGCTGATTTCTTTAAGAAGGGCATCAATAAACTGCCACTGCGTTGGCAAAGATGCATTGATTGCATGGGTGAATACTTCGATTAATACAAATAAAAAATACATGAAAAAAATTCGTTTAAATTTTTTCATACAAAACGGCAATTTCATAGGTAAAGACCTAATATTTAAAGTTGACCTCTTTCATCAGAAGGTTCGTCCTTCGTTGTATTGCCAATTGCCGGTTTTAGTGAAAATGTGATCAAATACTGTAACACACTAGGCTAATAGGCTAACCCTCGTATAGTTACTGGCTTATGGAGATAGCCTTTATTTTTTAAAGTGATTATTGTGTGATTTTTAAGTGATATAGAAAAGCTCTACCATATTGTTATAATTTCATTAAAATATTTTCCTTCAACGAAAACAGCCTGTCTTGTTTGAAAGGAGGAGAGGTGGGCTTTTGGCGCTCTCACTAACCGAATGAAACACTGTTACTTCACGTGGGTGTTTCTGTGGGTCGGATGGTAGTATCCCGGGCGAGCCGACCCATTCATGCTGAAACCAGTAATAGCTTCAGCATGGCTCTACCACCTACTCGAAATGGCAAATGACATTAAACATTGTAGACTATACAATATTTCGTCGCTTTTTTATAATGCATATTGATTTTATTGTATACATACGTTATGCGATCGATTTCATATTTGAAGCCGATTTAATGTAGCTAATTAGTAAAATTCGTTTTGCATATTCATTATACATTTACGATCCCGAACAGCATGTGGAGTTTGTGTCCATTAATTGTAATGAGTGACGTAATTTAACGCTATTTCGATATCAGCAACGATTTGGACCGGACGCTTAACGTCATTAGCGGTGTGGTCAAACTATTTGCATAACAAACGATTATTTCGTTTTATTTTCTGCTCCTTTTCAATAAATACTTTTTGTACTCTAATTTTGACCATGGTCTTTTTTAAAAATATTAAAATATGCATTATATCAATCTCTCTAAATTTAAAACGTTTTTTTACCTTGATCCCATAACTAGATTCTTCATATATTATTGATACGTAGCTCCAGCCAAGCTTTTTAACTATCTCGACCATGGCACGAACTTGGTGTAGATCCGATGGTATAGTGCGAGTGAAGTATTCAAAGCGCGCCTTATTCGACAGTTCAGGTGATGTAGAAAAGAAGGAAACCTGATGAAGGAATATGTGCTGCCGTGAAAATGACTAATAACAAAAGCAAATGTTTTCTGTTAGAAACTAAAACTTTTTTGCAAGGTCAGTAAACATAAACAATTAATGGCATTTACCTGGGGAATTTTGAACAGACGCAACAAGTTGGCGACCTGCACAGATGTGACGCTGGACGCTGCTCCGACGACTCCCGAGATAACTTTGCGGACAGCGGTTACGTTGCAAGCGTATTCAGCGTCATCGATATTGCTTATTGAACCTTTAAAAATAAATCATTTAAATACGATATGTCATACGCGCTATTGAAATTAATGTTTATTATTTATTTGTATGTAACATGACTGAGCCACTAATTTATTTTCAATCTATGTATGGTTATAAAAAATTGCATTTGAATATTATCTTTTCTGGTTCAAACAAAAAATTTAAAAAATGGTTTACGTTAACTCTTTTAATATTTATAAAGACATATGAAATTCTGACAATTATACAAACCTTTGATGAAATCTACAGCCATCTCCAAACCGTACGTATCTTTATCGCAATCATCCAACACATGAGCACCAAGAGCAACTCCGGGTATTAATTTTAGTTTATTATTAATTATGTCTAAAGTATAAAGCATTGTTTCTAAAGCTTGCACACCGCCTTGAGGCATCACCGGTCCACATGTCATATCATCAGATCTCTCGTGTACCATCATAAGACCTCCCAATACTAAATCTCCTTCAATCACAGCCTCGCGTTTAATCGGCCAGTGTTGAAACTTCTTATCCTTCAATTCACCATATTGGTCATTGGACATATTATGCCAATCTTTTGCATATTTATATGTTGGTTCATTAAATTCTCTATCGATGACACCAATGCCGTCTTTCATGTTAACGTACACCGGTTGATCAGAGAAGAACACTTGATCTAATATATCATGTTTGTGCTTATGTCTGCGATGATGTTTATTTGGGATGTGTTGGTAGAACAGAGATTCATCAGGTGATTGAGTGTAGTGGGTGTCTGCGAAATGCTTCATATTCGAATCGTATAAAATGAAGAAGAGTATCGGTACAAACCAATTGCATCCGGGAGGCATGATAAGGGATATCTCATACCGCTGCGATCAAATGCTTTGTCCATGATAGTGAATGAAGTACAGTCATTTTAATCTGTAACAAAACGATAATTGATTTGGATTAAAGCGAGCAATAAATTACAAAATTTGTTAAGTTAAAAGGCGTATAAAACTACAATAAGACCACTCATATTATATAGATCTGAGTGCTGGCCTACGAACGAGACGGATGAGAAAAAATTGCATGTGGTAGAGATGCGAATGTTGCGATGAATGTGTAGTGTAATTAGAAAGGATAAGATTAAGTATGATAAAGATAGTCTGAAAATAGCACCAGTGGCAGAGAAGCTGAGCAGTAACAGTTTAGCATGGTAATTCTTATTGTATTATTTTAAAAGTAATTTTGTTAATATTACATATGTTTTTACGTTATTTATATAAATAATACATTGTATCAATCATTAATATTTGCGTCCTACAGTTACTACATATCTCCAAACTAAACTGCAACAAATATTTTGTTGACTTCCTCAGTTTATATTAAGTGGCCTCAGTGGAGCTTTTATTTTGTCGTAGAAACTCCTGTCAAAGTAAGTTAATATGACAGATTCAGTTAATAACAAGGCTTTGACCTAGAAACGTGAATTGCAGGAATTGGGGCAGCGTCCTCGCTCTGCACTTTCGGTTTTCGATATTTAACCTTCTATGAGTTGTTAGTCCTTTATCGGAAAAATAGATAGTTAAATATGTACAATATTATGTGTACTTGGTATTCATTTCGTCTAATAAGTTTAGAGTTATACTACGGATGAAACATACGAGAATTTAATACAAACATATTGGTGAACATTATATATGATCGGTGGATGAAAAATAAATCTCATTTTGTAATAAAGTCTATGGCACAATAGAAGTCATATTTTGTACTATAAAAAAGTACCAAAGAACAGTTGGCTATCTCAACCGCAATAAATTAAATCGTGTTCTGATGAATTTCGATTTCGCAATCAGGAAAATAATTTAAATAATACATATTTCAACGAAGTTATTTGTATTCACATGGCATAATTTAGTAATTACTTCGTCTCGTTTCATAATACAAAATAGAATTTGTTATATATATTTAAAAAAACAACCATATTAGTTTATTTATATTTCCTTGAATTATCAAAGTGTGAGAGAGCTATTTATTCTTTATTTCTAAATATGAGGATTTCCGTACTCTCGCGAGCAATTACTCGAGAACAATCGATAATGATTAATGACTTAAGTCTAAAATGCTACTCTAATAGATTATGTATAGAAATCAGCGTTCGCGGGTAAGGGTTCAACGATTTTCATATTGCTTGAAATCCAACAAAACTATTTACCAGTATATATATAGAATTTGTGTCAAGGAAATCAAGAAACAAATTTTACAAAAGAACAAAAATGCAAGTAATTTATTTTAATAATTTTAGGATTAGAAAAAAAATTAACTATAAAAAATAGTATACAGTATCAATATGAATATACAGTATATCATTCATAGCTTATTTAGAACAGTCTTTTTAAAATTGATAATACTAGTTTGCATATATTTCAAGGGCTAAAGGGAAAAACTGGCTAAGTCCATTTTTTTAAAATTATATTTTGTAATTTATGACGACAAAAATACTCATTTCATAATATGACTATCTAAAACAAGTGTAAAACACGTTGTCACATTTTTTATTGTTGTATTTCTTCTTTAATAGTGAATAACTAGCTAAGTCCGTGACCTGACGACATCGGTTATTATTATCATTAGACATATTTTATGCAGAAAACAATTCCAAATACATATAACATACGAAATTTCCTTTCAAAATCGTTCATTCTAATGTATCCAAAATATGTATATGTCCACCATAAAATGATTTTAAAATTTAAATTATCTCTCCTGTTAAGTTTTGTAACTGTGACTTAGCTAGTTTTTCAATTTAGCCCTTCATTTGCTTTTTAAATAATCTATTGACAGATGGCGTGCAAGGAGCTACCCTTTGAAAATTTAATTTAGCCAGGTTTAGAATATTGACAGGTTTATGTCATTCAGTATTTGGTATTTTGAGTGGCACCAGCTGAAGTAAATACAATAGTTGTATTTCATATATTGGTAGTTCGAGCGATTTCACTTTCAGGAATTCAGTTTTTTAACTCTGCCCTCGCAATGCATTCTTAATAATAATTGCATGTACGTCCGCAAAAACTTAAGTAGGCTAGATTTTGGAGAAGAATAAATTGGATTTTCCTATGCTCTAGGCTTAGCATAACTAATAATTGTTTTTTTTAAGCAATAATCGTATAATACTACAATAAATCCATAATACGTTCAATTATGCACCACGATTAACATCAGAAATAAATTATGTTTAATATTATAAAATATAATGCCGCAATTTGTATATAAAATAATAAATCTTCTAATATATAAAAATCTCGTGTCACGGTGTTTGCGGTCGAACTCCTCCGAAACGGCTGGACCGATTTTTATGAAATTTTAAAAGTATAATTGGTAGGTATGAGAATAGGTTGTAAAGTATATTTTATACCTGTAGGTGATGAGGGTGACCATATCCAGAATATTTATTTTTTATTTTTTTGACAGTTTTTCTTTTTTGTATATTTTTAATATGCCATCAAAATATACCTACAACCCCAAATGTTGATCATCCTAACCCCACCCATCTATTTTTTTAGGCGAATTTTGTAGTTTTGTATGAACAATATCCAAATGATTCAACGGTCGTTCGTATTTCAAACAAAACGAAATGATTGATGTTGCTGAATGACAGATGGCGCTACGTCCACCTCATCGAAATTTCTACAACACATACGTAAGCCATTCACTAAACTAACTAGGTATGTGTCTGAGTCAGTCCCTGGATAGTTTGGTTGCCAATTGGAAACGATGGAAGTCGCTGTAACCGGGTTCTAAGTATTTTAAGATATTTCGAGTTTGGAAATACGATTGGAACCAGTAGGTAACCGATTTCACGCAGATGAAGTTGCGCGGGTTAGCTAGTATGTGAATAAATTTCTTAACACTATATTTAAATTTTCCACGGGTTTTTTTTGCCGTAATAAATGGTTGCATAATCTATAGAGTGTATATTGCAATAAAACTAGATGACACTTATTTCATAAAAAGATATCGCTTTGAAGTTTCAACAACAATAAAGTACTAAACACAGAAATATTTTGTGAAGTAATAGTTTTAAATGTTGTTTATCTTTTTAGGTAAAAAATGTATTGATTATATTTTATATCATGAAATATATACAGCATTATTGTTTGAAACAGAACTCTTCTCTTTTCAGAGCAACGCAATATCTTTTGTAATTTACTATTCTAAAACAAATTATAAATATTAATAACATAATAATATTATCTAATATTAAATTTAATGTTCTCATAGTACCTGAAATGATTTATTTCATTAATTAATTTATAAAGATAATAAATTAATAAGTTTTTCGAAGTTAGAGACTGTTAATAAAATAATGTTGTTTTCGACGATTACAGAGGAGTAGGTAATTGGGTTCTACGAGGTTCGTTAAAGTATCTCAGCGTTACCCCAATTCTTAATGTATCAAGAGTTAACGTTTATTAGATGTTGAATTAGCCTTAGACGTATTTCGGTAATAACTCGAAGTTATAGTGTATTTCATATTGAGTTTCTTATTAACGGGCCTTTCTACAGTTTAAGATGTACGGTTATTTTTGATAGTAGATACTGGGATTTCATTTTCCTATTATGTTATTATTTTTCAAGCTCCATATATTCCTATATAATTATCTTACATAACCCATATCGATCTAAGATTATAACTAACATGTATATTTATTTACCTAAAGGTCATCTGAAAATAGGCCGATATGATTGGACGATTTTTCTTTGCCAAAATTTACAGTACACTCTCATTCCTCATCCTCATTGCTTACAACAACTGCCATAAATTCGAAAATTTGGAATCTGGAAATTTCAAGTGCCCTAATGTTCCCTTCATTAAAATTAGCAAAGGAATATTAAATATTTTTGTTACGATTGCATTAGATGCATCAGAGTCTTAACGATGTGAATTACTTTTGGTTGCGCCGCTTTATGTATGTTTGAAAATTCCCGCATTATGTATTAAATCGTGTCACTTTGAATTTTGACCAATTAATGCGATCAGGTCACGCCATCTAGTCTTGCCTAATCACATTTCCCTTTAACTATGGCACACGCTTATTCGCCGCGAGCGTGACGCTCGCGCCGCCAATAGTTTCGATTGCCGCCGCCAGTGTTCGACTGGTGCCGCCATTGCGTTGTGGAACTTCGTCCGCTATCGTCGTGTAGTTTACGCGGCTCGCAGTGTCCTTGCCGAGCCGCGCCGCATGCTGGCATATTGAGTTTTTGCAAGCTCGAGTGAGAAATAAACGCATCGCTACATACGTGCCGACATTTATTATGAACAATAAGTGTTATGTGAGAGAAGACTCGAAGGAAAGAAACGAGAAACACCTAGCCGGCTAGCCACGTGGAGACTGTATCGCCGCCAGGTATGAGCCAAGTTTCCATCCTGCCCTTCTCTCCTTAATCGTAACTGATCGCAATAGTTGAATATCAATATAGCACCCACGCATATACAGTCCACTTAAATTGAACATAGATAACCCCGCACCCGCATGCCCCCGGTGACTCGACATCGCCGCGGCGTCACCAACTTTTATATTTCGTTCTCTCTCTATTACTAGTTTCAGATGTAACTTTTTCAGGTACATCTTGGACAAATAAAATTAAACGTTTTTGGTTGCAGTGAGACGTGGTAACGGCCAATCTATTCCAGGCGGAATTGTAAAGTAACGTCTATTATAATATTTAATGATCGATTTCCGCAAAGCAATGCCTTCTTCAATCAAATAAATTACTTTGACGAGTTACACCTCTTCAAATGACAATAGTAAAACATAATGAAGAAATTATAGAAACATGGTAGAAAGTATTGAGTTACCCGGAGTATACTAAATACTTTGAACGTAACAATTTTTTGATAAATATTTGCTAGTATATCTCGTCTACTGCATTGGAAAGCAAGCCACCCTTTTAAGTTTAATAAGCTTCCGTATCTTTCTAATGCATAACTTAATTCGAGGTATGATTAAATTTAACTGTCTCACCCTTAAATACCGATGTTGGTTCGTAGTCCGGTGAAGCTGTTAAGACCTTGCTAGGTCAATAGCGTAGTCATTTCGAGAAAAAAATACCGATGTTGGTAAAAGAGAATGTGGTTATATATATATTTTTTGAACTGACTATACGCTATTGGCCTGATGGGTCTTCACAGCTTCATCGGACTAACGTGTGGTTATTATTTGATCTCTCTCGACTCTTTGATATTTTTTGGATCATATTTGATTGTTCGCACAGTGGCTCGCTTTTAGTAACCAATAACAATGAGAGGTGGAAATCTCAAGAACCCAATTAAAATCGATTTATGACACCGTAATATAACATAACAACCGATACAATATTAGCAATGATTGAATATCCATATATGCGTGTTCCGCGCATAGAGGAGCTATCACGTTACGCTATTTGTGACTACGATTGTATTCGCGATGTTTGTAGACAATTCTAGATAGTCTTATACATATTTTGTGTTTACCATTCTTTTTCTACAAATGGTAATAATATAACGTCGTATTTAAACATGTTTAAATTTCGATTTTTTTTTTCACAGCTTCACCGGACTACTTTACATTTTGTTGAAATATACAGATCTCAGGCGTATGAAATGTGATGATATGAAATGGACGACATACAATATTTTAAAGTCTAAACTCGTAATAAACAGCAATGAAAATGGTCTGTAGCTTAAATATTTAATGTCGGTAACGGCAATCCCTTGCTTCCCCTTTCTAAATATGGAAAAAAATTTCGACGAAATACAACCCTAAAAGTGCGACTTGACGCCATGCTCCGGTAATTAACGCGTTTGAATGAACACGGTATTACGCTTAAAGCAGACATTTTGTAAATTAAACCGAAAATTTAACCATAATATGAACATTTATCTACGACTAGCTGTTACCCGCGATTTCGTCTGTGTGAAATTTAGCAATAGCAATAAAATGTTCAAAGAAATGCTCATGCTAAGTTTAGTAATATTCTTCTTTTTGTCTTTTCGTTTTTTTTTGTTTCACTTTTGTTGTTCTTGTTTTGTGGCTTTTCGTATTAATATAAATGAAATATCTATTTACATACATTTGATGTATGAATTTTTTGGACTAAAACAAAAACGCTAGTGCCATACCTCGCACGTGAACATGGCACGAATAGCGCAGCCCGTGGTTAAACTAACTCTTGGTTAAATCTATGCCACCTTCGCTTAATATTTCCCTTTTGTCTTGTTGATATTCATAGCAAAGCTGACATCGATAGGAAATTGCAATCTTTTGAGTTCAAAGCGAAATACGAATCCATGGTACAAATACCGTCTCACTATTTCCTGACACGGATATTATATTAACGTTTCTTTGAATTATACTATTCGCATACTTATTTATATATATATATATTTCGATATATCGATATTTTATCAACAGTCCTAGTTCTTAATCATGGAGTACTTTCTACCAGTAATTTCTGGACAGTTCCCCTCTCATCATGATAATTTTACTAAAGTTGAATATGCTGTCATGTTTTCTTTTGAAAAAAGATTTTCACAATGTTTCCGAAGTGCTGAATGTTTTAAACGTTAATTTCATCGGTCCTAGTTCTGGTGCTATTTATCTAAAATCTTCAGCGAATAAAAATATTACTCCTGCAAATAATTGAGTATTACCGCTTAGGATTTGTATTATTTTGTTCACTGCTTCCATTGAATTTTATTCGCCATAGTGCATTCGTCCCACACTACAAAGATACAATCTCGTAATATTATGGATTTATGGCTATTTTGCTATACATTGCAGACTTGATATTACATACGCTTTATTTCTACTGGTATTTTAAACATGGACTGTGCCGTTTTTCCTCCAGGAAGTAAAGTTGTAGCTATTCCGGACAATGCACTGCTATGGCAATTTTTTTTAAACGTATTTTGGCCAATAAAATATTTATGAGAAGGGTTTTACCAGTACCACCTCCAGGTGGAACATCTAAGAATATACACCACCAGCTTTAGTAGCATATTTACACTATCAATGAAGAGTTGGTAAACTTGACTTTGTTTCTTATTTAATCTTGGTTCATTCTGATTTATCGTATGTTACAGTTCAACTGGGTCAAAATTTATATGTTCAATATATTCTCTGTGCAATTTATTGGTAATACCATTGGTTGCCTGTGGAGAAGGTAAACCATAATGAACGAAATTGTAGCCGCTTATCGAAAAAAGAATGTCTTGTAACGTAAACAAAGCATAATTGTTAAAGTTTTCTAAATAAGCAGTTATTTCTGAATTTCAATAATGTTGTTGGACGTGTCTTACAAAATCTTCTTTGAAATGATCTTTAAACTTGTCCCATAACTCTGAGAAGACGCTAGAAACATTGAGGCAGATGCTAATATAATGGCAAGTAGCCTCTGTTAATGTGCTGCACCAGTGATTAGTAAATTTACTACATAACATGTTATTTGAGATGTAGAATGTGAAATACCGTTCACGCTTTTGAGTGTTTCAAATCAAATCAAGTTTTATATGGACCCACTGACTACACTGATTATTAGGATGTACAGTATAAATTGTACCACGGTATGCTCGTGAAATATGCCAGGATGATCCTTCACAGGAGTAGCTTGGCGTCGCCGTTAGAATGTGTGATTTTGTTTAGTAAATGTATAATAACCTAGTACTTTTTCATACAAATAAATGACTGCAAATTCGTTGTTATGGCATAGATAGAAAAACACCATGTCGTATTCATCCAATCATTTCATGGACATTGTTTGAATCAAAATAAATTCTAGGAACATTTTCTAAATGGATGTCCAGATGTGTTACTGCAGGAAAAGGTTTGTGATTCGAAAATTATAATATGCGCCAAATTATTTAGGAAATATTGATATATCTTCTGTCTGAATCTGAACCCTTATGGACTGGTGACGCCGCGGTGATGTCGACGTCACCGGGGGGTGCGCGGGGGTATCTATGCTAATTTAAGTGGACTGTATATGCGGGGGTGCTATATTTGATATTCAACTATTGCGATCAGCTATGAAGAGGGAGACAAGGGTAGGAAGGAAACTTGGCACATACCTCGCGGCGCTGCAGTCTCCACGTGGCTAGCCGGCTAGGTGATTCTCGTTTCTCTCCACCGAGTTTCCTCCCACACAACACTTATTGTTTATAATGTCTGTCGGCACGTATGTAGCGATGCGTTTATTTCTTACTCGACCATACGAAAATTCAAAATGTTAGCATGCGGCGCGGTCACAACAATCTCGATGCGGCGCGCAAACAACAATGACGATAGCAGTCGAACTAGTAGCAACAGTCGAACACTAGCCACCGCGCGTCCGTCGCGCGCGGCGCGGCCTACTACACTGACTATAGCAATGGCGGCAGCATGGACGCGCTACCGAATAAGCATGTGCCAGGAAAGGGTGATTGGGCACGGCTAGAAAGGTGGCGTGACCTGATCGCAATTAATTGGTTGGGCTTCAAAGAGGCGTGATTTAATCCATAATGCGGGAATTTTCAAATATACATAAAGCGGCGCAACCATGGACAATATACTTACAAATATATTTTATTGATTTTACACAGCTACAAAGTTCAACGTTGATGTGTGCTCTAAAATTAAGAGACAGTATCAGTGACAACGGAACAATCCAGCGTGTATCGATATCAATAGAATTGGTTCATGATAGGATTGTCGTACGTATACCACTTTTTTACACGGAGATTGAGAATTGTAAGGGCCATATGGACCGTATACCAACTGGCTTTTTAAAAAACTTAGAGACAGCTCTGGATCAACTTATTGGTGTGGAAAATCTGCTCGAATAACATTTTCAACTCGAATAACGTTAACAATTTGCTTCGCTCTTATTTTTATTTCTAATCATATTAAGTTATGGGCATGGGTACAAATCACATTTCTGTCATTCTACACTATATATAAAACAAGGAATAGAACCGACTTTTTTCTTTTCTTTTGTTTTCGTTTAAATACGCTTGCAATAGCATCACGTCGATCAGAAGCCAACTGCCCAGTAAAAAGTTCAGTTGTAATTTCGTCCCATGTACGGATGATCATGAACGTTATATAAAGGTTGGGACTTCCATATTTCCTAACGTAACAAAATGCACCCTATGTTCGTTGGTGTAAATATCTAGGTCCTCCCATAAACGACGAAGGTAAAATAATTAAATGACCTAATTTCTCTACATTCTCATAGTGATTCATTGCATCTTATATATTATAAACATAATTTTTAACTCACAGCTTTTTTTTATTACTTCGTATAAATGAGCCTCTCTGTTTTTATTTTGACATATGCGTCAACCAAGTATTGATTAAATAATTGTTTGTAATTATGTTAATAATTGCATTTATTCTTTCCAATTATTAACAGACAACAATAATTACATAGTATAAAATAAAGTCCCCTACCGCGTCTGTCTGTTTGTCTGTTCGCGATAAACTCAAAAACTACTGAACGGATTTTCATGCGGTTTTCACCAGTGGATAAAGTGATTCATAAGCACCGTTTTGGTATATAATTTGTCAAGGATTTATTTTTAATCAGGGCGGGACAACGTCTGCCGGGCCCGCTAGTTATATTATAATTTGGAAACTTTTCTTGTAATTTACTTTGAAGTTATATTCGTCTTCCCCATAAACAAACATTAGATGACACTGTAGAGCATAGACATGGGTAACTCAGCGAAAATCCTTGCGCTAACTCAGCAACTCAGGCGCAGATCACTGCGCTGGCTCATTGCGCTAACTCAAAATTGCGCCATTTCAAAACAACAACATAATGAAAACATGCCGAGTGAGCGACGTAATGTGCGCCATCTGCACGCCGCGCTCTCAGTTATTTAGCACAAACAGCGCGCAAACTGCGTTGGCTCATTATCGCTTATCGAGTGAGTCAAAGAATGAATAATATCGATCATGATGACACTTGACTGTGTTTATTCGGGTATTGTGTGTGTTATGAATATTTATGGTAAGATGGCATGTCCAAAAATGATGTATTTCAATGAATTTTTGTCTTTGTTATTTCACTACACTTTAGAACACAAAATAACAACACTTTTGTACACTAAAACACAATAACAAATTAAAATAAATCAACCATGTTTTTCTTTCAACTAGTCCATACAGAATCGATTATAGTTCATTCGTTTTGATTTTCGAACGTATCCGTCATTTGTCTTACACACAGGTGTTAACACGGCCATCTGTCAAAATAAAACCTTATGGCCAGAACACTGCTTGGTTTACAGGTCATTGCGGTATCCCTGGGAACGAATCAGTGGATTCTTGCGCAAAGAATTGCGCAGACTGGTTCCTTGAACTATTATAGACTCTATACAGAAGATCTACGTTCTCTAGCTAAAACTAGATTATTACAAGCATGGCAATGGGATTGGAATTTTTCCAGAAAATATAAGGGCAAATCTTAAGGTTCTTTCCAAAATGAAGTTCCTCAAAAACCATGTTTTTTTTTTAAATTTCCATATCTAAGCAAGGCCGTTATTTCTATTATCTGTCGTCTTCGTCTAGGTTATAACTGTACACCAGTGAATTTGCCTAAATTAAAGATTTGGGGCCATTCTCTCTACGAATGCAGCCTAGACAGTTCTCCAGATCATATATTCTTTAATTGTTCGACAAACACATTTTCCCTTTTTGATGTCCTCCCTCCTTATATTCCCCATCCTACTAACCTTACGTGTGTCCTACTAACCTTAGCTTTAGTGAATAATAATCCTTTAATTTTACATGTCATTATTTATTAAAATTAACAAAATGAAACCAATCAGATTGTCTATTTCTTAATCGATATGTATTTAAGTTTGACTATATGTATATTTGAGGGAAACGTACAATGGGAAACGTACAATAACTAGGTCTGAACATAAATTAATTATCTCTCGTTTTCACAGACACCGCACAGGTATCTATATCTATCTACATGACATTGGCGGAATTATGTATTGCTTACACACGACGCCATAAATTAAAAAAGAAGAAGAAGAAGTAAAGTGAAATCTAGAATGTAAAGATTACCTAGGTATAATTCCATTTACATTTCACAGAGTTGCTGTTTATAAAAATGATATTCGAATTTTCCGGTACTGCGCTGTGCGCCAACTCATTTTGTAGGAGTGAGTTAACACATCCAGCGCAGTGAACTGAGTTGGCGCAATCGCGTGGCGCAGCGCAGTGTTACACATCTCTAGTAGAGCATCATATGATTTGTGAGTATCCCTGATTCTCTACAATTCATTATCATGTCCTCGAAGTTTTATGCCCCGTTTATCACACTCTTGATCTACCAGTAACACAGATACTTCGTTCGTTATGGTTTTTTGCTCTGCTAGAGTCATCGATCAGTGTTTATAACTATTTTATAGTTAAAATTAAGTTAGTTAAAACTTCGTGGAAAAGATTGAACAGCAGTTTTGAAATCACGAATGTAACTTTCAATAAGCATAGTTCTTAAGCTTTCTACTAGCAAAGTGTTCAGATTTGGAATTCATTGTATTATAGTAATTGCTATTGAAATGTAGTTGTAAAAATGTTATCTGGCATAATATATCTACTGGCAAATAAAACATCAGGAAACCATCTAAATGCCCTTTGCCCTTGTATTTTGAATGTGGGCATATAACTTCGTTCATAAAATTCTTTTACAACAAAATAATTAATTTGAGACGTCCAATTAAAACATGTATTATTAAAAAAAATTTGAAACTGATCATATTTGCTAATAAATAAAGACTTAAGCGCTTCAGGTGGCTGCTAACTGGAGTCCAAGCATACTTTTTTAGAAGAACAAAACTATCCTTTTGACTTATCTTTTCACCTTAAAGTTTTACAGTAGTTACAATATACAATCACAGGGCCTATCTCCGATGCAACAGAATAATTTATTTGGGCCTTACTTATTGTTAAACTCATTGTTGATTTACTTCCCATACAATATTACGTCTATTACTACTTATTATTTCGTAATTATTGTCGCCAGTTCGCTTCACATTCAATATCCCTTATAGCACTCCTCATTTGTTTGGCATTAGCTAGACGTCTTTCTTGATCAAAATTTCTTGCTAACTAAACTTTGCTAAGTTACTTATGATATCGATCACATTGTTCAATAAGACGCATGTTATGGTATTCTTGAATTCAAGTTGATTTTGGTGATGACGACGATTAACTATCAATCGCTGCTCTCTTAAATCATCTGTTTCTAGACATCACAACATAGACTGAGTGTCGAATGCGGTCAACTTCCAATCGCTTCTCTCTAGAATCATATGATTCTACATTTTGCGAGACAGCGTGTTCTATCCGATCATTTTCAAATCGTTGCTCTGTAGAATCATCTGTTTGTAGACATCGCAATACAGAGTGTCAAATACGGTTATCGTTTAACCGTTTCTCTATACAATCGTCTGATTCTAGATTTCGCGAGATAAAGTGTTGCGTACGATCGTTTCCTAATCATTGCTTTGTAGAATCATATCTCTCTAGACATCTCAATACAGAATTTCGAACATGGTCATATTCACTGCTTTCTAGGATCGTCCGATTTCTAAAGGCTGTTCTGCACTTCTGAGATTCTTGACTCCTTAACAGTTAATGACGAGTTCTTATTAGGTATCTAACTTTAGTAGTTCGTTCCCTTGATAAATACTTTCATAACTACACATGGATTGCTTCAAGTAATAATTTGTATGGTGATTTTCTCAATTCTGTTGAGATTCATCTTCAAGTTGCAATCTTTGACTTATTTCTTTTCTTATTTCCTTCTTGACTTTAAAGAAATTTGATATTCTTTTAGGCTTGATTAATAACTGAACTACACACGAACACGCTTCAAAACAATTTATAATATAAGCTCGTCGGCACTTTCTGAGCGTGCGCGAAAGGCAGGCTTTGTAATATTAAGTCGTTGGGGAAACGTTGGGAGAAGGCTTTCGATGCTACGATAGAGATGAAGGTGAACTAGTGCGTGGGTCGCGCGGCATTAAACACTTTTTTTTTAGTTTATTATATACTAGCGGGCCCGGTGGACGTTGTCTCGTCATGATGATAATAAAATTTGACAAATTGTATACCTGAACCTTTCTCATGAATCAAATTATATACAAGTTAAAACCGCATGCAAATTCGTTCAGCAGTTTTTGAGTTTATCGCGAACAGAAAGACGTGGCAGATGCTTTGTTTTATAATATGTAGTGATGTGGGGAACCCTAATTCTTTCTTCTTAAGTATCCTTATGAAATCGTCTTTATTACTTTCATATTCACTTCCTAAAAAGTTGTAAATTTGATGTTATAAACAGACTCTCTATTTATGTGTATAGATATTAGCCTGCAAGAGTACAAAGTCCTCTTCCCGAAGGACGGTATAAGGATAATCTCCACGTCAGTTCATGACGTGTCGGTGATTTAAAATTCAGAAATATTCATATTTCCATATTTGTAACAAGAAAAACAAAGATAATAGAAGAAATTATATATTAATTAATTAAATAATAATGAATTAGGCGAATCGTACCACGAAGGATACACAAACACTCCAGTTTCTGAAACTCAGGCTTGTTTACTCACTAAATTTATACACCAGCAACAGCCAACGACTCCATCTGCATTAAATTTCCATTAATAATTTCATAACAATAAAATATAGTATATCGTCACCTAGCGGCGAGTTATATTTAGGTCACATTAAACCTTCTTAAGGAGACAGCGCTGAAGTTTAGCTGTCTCAGATATACAAACATCCGATTTTATATATATTTATAGACGTTATAGATTGTTCTATTGAAACGCTAAATAATCAGACGTTGCAAAATCATTGTTTGAGTTCAATAATACGAAATGTTAACAGAAGTTGATTCTGCAAACAAGTCTACCTCGGTCCTATGTTTACTTCCTCTTCAACTAGTAATTTAATTATTTGTTGTACGATAATGTTTAATTGTTTTCTTTAAAGATTGACCTTTGTTACTTCAAATATTGAGTCAATATGGTCTACGTATACAACAGCTATACGAGTATAAACAAAGATTGTGCGTAACTAAATAGAACGGAGTATATTTTATGTAATCTAAATAATATAGGTATATATATAACATGTAATAAAAATTAAGTGGCTGTATGTAATATCAATATAATTTTTTTTTACTGATTGGGTGTGAAAATATACACGCAACTGATAGCATAAAATGCAATTTTTAATATTTTTGTCGGTCTGTCTGTTTGTTCAGGGTAATCTCCGAAACGGTTGGACCGATTTTGACAGGAATTTCACTGGTAGATAGCAAAAATTACAGCGGGTTACTTAGACTACTCTAAATTAAACTAGCTGTTAACCACGGCTTCGCCCGCAGTGCTATCTCCAAAACGGTTCGACCGATTATTACGAGACTTTCGCCGGCAGATAGCGGGTGTCATAACAAGTAATTTAGTCGATTTTAATTTAGACTAGCTGTTAACCGTGGCTGCGCCCGCCTTGCTATCTCCAAACCGGTTCGTTTGATTTCTACGGGACTTTCACCGGCAGATAGCGGACATTATAAAAATTTTTTTATTTCGAACTGACTACGCAATTGACCTAGCAAGGTCTTAACAGCTTCAACGGACTACTATGGCGAGCGCTTAAGGCACTTAGCCGATTTTATTTGACAACTAGCTCAAGGATGCACAGCACACCTCGGCTTGGGCTGTTGCCTGACTCATGCAATTCGCGACCTATCTAAGCTAACCTAAGTTAAGCTATATATTTATATTTATAAGAGTTATTGAAACATATATGTGTACCAAGTGTATAATGTGTATTTTGTGTAGGATATTTTTTTTTCTAAACTAATTTAATTCGATAAGTGAAAAGAATAAAACCCTTCCACTTTCATGTGTAAGCATGTGTGCGCCTACATGTGTGGAGGTGACAAGTGTAATGTTGTTGCAGTGATGTAAGATTTTGTGTCACTGTATTGCGAGAGCAGCGTACTCAAGGGCTCCACGCCGAGGGAACGGAGCTAGGCTTGAGCCGCTGCCGAGGAGGGCCTAGTCTGGTGTGCGGGAGCGAAATTTACCCCCAAACCACGGCGGCGTGATCTGTGGTTACGCGTGCGTGGGCGTGAACACGTTCTGTTTGGAGAGACAGGCTGGTACTGATCGTTTGCTTCCGTTATATCATCGGGAGGATCGGTAAGAATATGTCGCGGACGTATTTTCTGGCGCGAAAAATAATCGCTAGGTTCCGAACCGTCGACTCCGTCGGACCATACAATGTCCAGTACGTTATAACTGAGCTACGGCTACATATTATAAAAAGTAATTCAGTCTATTTTAATTTAGACCAGCTGTTAACAGTGGCTTCACCCGCCGTGCTATTTCCAAAACGGTTCGACCGATTTTTACGGGACTTTAACCGGTAGATAGCGGACATTATAAAAAGTAATTTAGTCTATTTTAATTTAGATTAGTGGTTAACCGTGGCTTCGCCCGCAGTGCTATCTCCAAAACGGTTAAACCGATTTTCACGGGACTTTCACTGGCAGATAAGTGACATTATTAAAAGTAATTTAGGTTATTCTATTTTAGACTAGCTGTTACCCGCGACTCCGTCCGCATGAAATTTAGCAAAAATATGTTGTTCACTGTAAACATGTGCGTAAGACGTGCGTTGTACTGGACTCCAAGAATAAATATAATTTAAATTCATATATCTATATATATATCATTTTGTTTTCAATGAGCACTATTTAAATTGTCGAATATTAAAAACTGCTTTTTATACCTTGATTTATGTTTCTGCAAGATTTCAAGATGTTAGCTGATTCATTGTATACAGTTCAATATTATAATTAGTAATAGTAATTTTAAAAATAGAAGGGGTTTATCTAAAAATAAATTAAACCATAAACGCATTACTAATTGACAATATGGGTATATTATATCACTAGCTGACCCGTGCAACTTCGTCTGCACCAAATCGGTTATTACCGGTTTCAATTGTATTTTTAAACGCAAATAATCTTAAAAAACCTAAAACCCTATTGCAGCGTTATCCAGCACTTCCAATCGTGAATCCAAACTATCCAGGGACTCACTCAAACATATACCCAGTTGGTATGTGAGAAATCTTTTAAAATAAGCCTAGACTCTGTTCGCAGCATTACCTAAAGTAGTGTCATCAAAGTGAAGATCAAAACTAACTTACATATATTGCCGATAAATGTCTTCCCAGTACCCCTTGTAACTTCATCATGTAACATACTGTAAAAGTTGAACTTTATCTACATTAAATTTCCATTTTGTTTTAGTTGTTTGTTTTATAAGAATTTGTAAAGTATACGTGAAATCTGCATTCAATTTTAATTTGGTCACATTTATTTTACTTTTGACATACAAACCACCTTTTTTACCGAGATACTGAACTTGGGATAATATACCTTTCTAACAGTGAAAGAATTTTTGAAATCGGACCAGTAGTAGGTACCAAGCATTCCTCGAAAACAAAACTTTACCACTCATTATAATATTAGTATAAATACAACATAGTAACTGCAAACAGTAGTCCGGTGAAGCTGTTAAGACCTTGCTAGGTCAATAGCGTGGTCAGTTCGAGAAAAAAAAAGTAACTGCATACACCTCAACTGATTTATTTTAATCTTAGATTCACAAACCTGAACCCAACTACTTCAAGACTCAATAACATTTAGAAAACTAATTTTATCAAATATCGAAACAACACACGTACTGATAGAACTCTAGTTGAGATTCATCTTCTACAATGCAATGTAACTATTATCTAGGTATATGTTTTAGGAAAAAATCTTGTCACCTTTGTTTAGCAAACATTTTTTATACAATAAAATAAATGTAACAACATATAAGTGACAGTTTCGTTTATACGTATTTTTTTCATATGGGGTCGATAATTACGTATAGAAATGTCATATAGCCGTAGCTCAGTTATAACGCATTGGACATAATATGGTCCGCCGGGGCCGACGGTTCGAATCCCTGCGATTTTTTTTTGGTATTTTTTTAAAGTAGCTTAGGGAAATATAGCTTATCTTTTTAGCTAATCTGTCTGCTATATATAGCACAATGAAAATTTACCAAAATCCGTCAAAAATTTCATTAACTACAAATTTTTGACTTTCGTCCGTTATCCTGGAGAATCCCTTGCGTTTTATGAGATAAAAAGTATTCTAGATGTAACCTTATAATATTAGTTATCACTGTGCCAAATTTCGTCAAAATTGGTTCAGTACTTTCAGAGTGGTACGTGTTCAAAGGGACAGACAAACAGGCAGATCCTGGAGAATCCCTTGCGTTTTATGAGATAAAAAGTATCCTAGATGTAATCTCGTAATATTAGTTATCACTGTGCCAAGTTTCGTCAAAATCGGTTCAGTACTTTCAGAGTGATGCGTGTTCACAGGGACAGACAGACAGACAGACAGACAGACAGACAAAAATTGTAAAAAGATTATTTTTGGCTTCTATATCGATAACAAAGTCTACCCCGATAAAAAATTTCAAAAAATATTTAATGTACAGATTTGACCTTGCTACAGTTTTATTATAGTATAGATTATAAGAACATCTTTAAATCATTGTTTCATTAGTTCCTCATACAGTATAAGTGAGCACTGAGGTTGTTACATGGTGGGTTAAGGTTCCAAATATGTTGCTGATGATAAACCTCATTTGACACACAGTATTTATATATCTAATGTATACGATACATGTTGTAAGTGGTGTGTGTGTCGTACTTACAATTGTTTTTAAAGAGCATTTCTATAATTGTACATGGTCCCACCATTTTAAATGTCTTTAATACAATTTAAAGAAACGCGTGCTTAGCTGCGGGTACAGCTTGTTATAAAATATATTTATACTAACTGCCCCGGCCACGCGTGGGCGTCAGTTATTTATGAACTGGAGTTGGAATAGAATTTAAATTTAAAACATAGCGCCATCTATGAGATATCTATAACACTCGGTTCTACAGTTTTCTGGCAACAAAATAATTTAAAGCGCCATCTGTTCGAGATTGATGAAACATAAATTAATAACAACAATAATTTAATTTTGTAATCAAAAAAAACTATTGAAAGCATTCATCGAAATATAAATGATCCTATCTCTTAAGATTGACCAAATATTAGGTCTTTACCTATGAAATTGCCGTTTTGTATGAAAAAATTTAAACGAATTTTTTTCATGTAAGTTTTATTTGTATTAATCGAAGTAATCACCCATGCAATCAATTCATCTTTGCCAACGCAGTGGCAGTTTATTGATGCCCTTCTTAAAGAAATCAGCTGGACGGGAGGCAACAAATTCTTCAAAGGCATTTTGTACTGCCTCTCGGGTATTGAATTTTTTCCTGCCAAGGAGTTATCCAAATTCTAGAAAAAGTAGTAGTCTGTAGGCGCCAGGTCTGGTGAGTAGGGCGGATGACGGAGAACTTCCAACCCTAGTTCTTGCAACTCGGAGACCGTCTGCTATGCAGTACCAGGTCGCGCATTGTCGTGCAGGAGCAGCGGAGACGAGCGATTGACCAATGCTGGTTGGAGATGTGCCAGCTTCTCCATCATTGTGTTCAGTTCTTCACAGTACACATCTGCAGTAATGCTCACCCCGTTTGGTAAGAAGCTGTGATGAATTACACCGGCGCTAGACCACCAAACAGTGACCATCACCTTTCTAGGGGTAAGTTTTCGTTTAGGGCATTGTTTAGGTGCTGAACCAGGATCCAACCAACTTGCTGAGCGCTTGCGGTTATCAAACAGAATCCATTTTTCATCGCAGGTAACAATGCGGTTCAAAATTCCTTCATTTGTGTGTCTGTTGAGCAGTGCAAGGTAGGTCTCGACGCGTATTTCGCGCTGGCGATCATTGAGTTCGTGGGGCACCCATTTGTCAAGCTTTTTTACCTTGCCAATTTGACGCAAATGGACCAATATTGTTTTGACGCTAACGTCGAAAGCAGCTGCTAATTCAGCCGTAGATTGTGTATCATCAGCTTCCACAATCACCTTTAATTCGTCATTGTCGACCAAAGTCTTTGGACGACCGCGAGGTTCATTTTTCAGGTCGAAATTCCCAGAATGGAAGCGAGCAAACCAATAACAGGTGGTGCGTGGGTTTGTAGTGTTAGCCCCGTAAACGTCGTCGATGTTGCGTGCCGCTTGTGCCGCGTTGCTGCCACGACGGTACTCATATTCCATAATTACTCGAATTTTTAATGTATACATGATGACAAAAAAGATTGAAATCCGATGAAAATGTAACACTAATCAATAAACAAATGACTACTTTTTGAAAAAGAATTCCATGTTTATAAAATAAAATTAATTTGAAATTAGAATTCTTAGCCAAGCAAAAATTATTTTGATTTGAAATGGCCAGTACTGCAGAACGGCAATTTCATAGGTAAAGACCATAATGAAACTGTGACAAGGCCAACCAAATCTGTACATTAAATATTTTTTGAAAATTATAATCGTGGTAGACTTTGTTATATCTATCTACATACAAATCTATATACAAAAATAATCCTTTAACAATTTTTGTCTGTCTGTCGGGCAGCCTGAAGGGCAGCCTTGTGAACACACATCACTCTGAAAGTACTGAACTGATTTTGACGAAATTTGACACAGTGATAACTAATATTACAAAATTACATTTAGGATACTTTTTGTCCCATAAAACGCAAGGGGTTCTCCAGAATAACGGACGAAAATCAAAACATTGTAGTTAGTGAAATTCTTGACGGATTTTGGTAAATTTTCTTTGTGCTATATATAGCAGACAGATTAGCTATAAATTTAAGGTATATTGGAACAAAGTTCCTTATTCCGCATTAGACGCTTTGAGCGGATGGGAGCTAGACCGAAAAAAGTGTAACAAGACTTTTTTGCAACACCTTAGTACAAGAGCCAGCAACATTGGCGTAGTCCGGTGAAGCTGTTAAGACCTTGCTTGGTCAATAGCGTAGTCAGTTCGAAAAAAAAAAAAAAAAAACAGAAACATTGGCAGAACAAAAATTTTAGTAAAGCTAGTTCTTTAATATATTTTTTTTATGCTCTTCCAAACAAGGTTCAGGTTACGTGGTTGCCGGTAACCGTTGTATTTATTAATGCACATCACCACAGCTTTACAGGTTAAAATATTGATTTTTAAAAAAATTTAGGAAACATTTTTTTCCTCATGACACGAATTCAATCATGACATGACATGAATTTATCGCAATCAGACAGTTTTGTTATTGACATTAATGTGCTCTATGATATTCTTTATAAATAAAAATAATTCATTTCCAACCATTTTATTCTTTCCATTGTAAAGAACATATTTCATTTTATTAACCATTATGATATTAAGATTTCACTGTAAGCAATGAAAAACAACCATAAACGTAAACATATGACTTGGGACTAACGCTATCTTGAATACGTACGTCTATAACAGGCGCTACCATAATTATCGCTATCTTTGTCATACAGCCAGTGTTGAGCTCAACTATAGCTAAGTTATTATATACATATTATTTTTAATTTACCCTCCTTGGTGACGCCGCGGCGTTGACGACGTCACCGTGGGGTGCGCGAGTGCGGGTGCGGGGGTATCTATGTTCAATTTAAGTGGACTGTATTTGCGGGGGTGCTATATTGATATTCAACTATTGCGATCAGTTACGATTAGGGACAAGGTAGGAAGGAAACTTGGCACATACCTCGCGGCGATGCAGTCTCCACGTGGCTAGCCGGCTAGGTGTTTCTCGTTTCTTTCCACTGGGTTTCCTCTCTCACTACACTTATTGTTTATAATATATGTCGGCACGTATGTAGCGATGCGTTTATTTCTCACTCGATCATGCAAAAACTCAAAATGTTAGCATGCGGCGCGGCTCGGCGCGGACACAACAAGACACCGTGCGAGCCGCGTAAACTACACGACGATAGCAGTCGAAGTAACACAATGGCGGCAACAGTCGAACACTGGTGGCCGCAATCGAAACTAACGGCGCGAGCGTCGCGCTACCGAATTAGCATGTGCCAGGAAAGGATGATTGGGCTAGATAGATGGCGTGACCTGATCGCAATTAATTGGTCGGGCTTCAAAGTGACGCGATTTAATCCATAATGCGGGAATTTTCAAACATACATAAAGCGGCGCAACTACTCCTTTTTGTCTAAACAAAATAATATTAAAATTATAGCATCACAACATGGTTTGAAAATACTTTTTTATTTATGAAAAATAACATCAGGCACATTATTGTTAATAATAAAAATGTCTGGCAATAATAATTTCATATTTTAGATTTGATTATTTAAAAATCAATATTTTTGCCTGTAAAGGTGCGATATGCACTAATAAACGCAACGTTTACCGGCAGCCAGGTAGCCCGCACGTTGTTTGGAAGAACATAAAGATATATATAAAAAACTGGCTTACAAAACCGTTGCTAGGTCTTAGACGAATAGTTACAGGCAAGTGATTGTTGACGCGTAGACGTGATGGTCATATCTTTTTCATATTTATATTTTTCTTCAATACAATGGAGTGCGAAAAAGTTTTAATACAAGTTGAAGATAGTTATGATATAAAGTAAGTGGTAGAGATGATTATTTAATTTTATTTTTACGTATTATCCATGTTCAGAATCTATGTGCAGTAGGTTAGGTGTCATTACAGAGAAAAAAAGAGTGTATATAGTATACACATACGTAAAATTTTCATATCAATAGCAAACCAACTCATGGATTACCTATTGATATATTAACTTTTATTAACTTGATTGTCCAAATCATTCAGTGTTTAATTAATCATTATTTATTTTATAAATATATTTTTTCCTTTATTTTACAGTTTAACTTTATCAACTTGATATTTTATAATGTAAATTATACTGACTCTATAGTAAACGTCTACAAAAAAGGGAAAAGAACTTTCTTCCAAACGGGGGTCCATAGATTCCTCGAGCTTTTTTTTCATTACCGCCAATATATGTATGTTAGTTTTTATCTTAATTGAACCCGGTAGATGATGCTACGAACGGGTTCTAGGCTAATTTTAAAAGATTTCTCACATACCATCTGAGTATATGTTTGAGTGAATCCCTTGATAGTTTGGATGTACAATTGGAAATCTGCAATCGGGTTTTAGGTTTATTAAACTTTTTCGAGATAAAAAATACACTTGAAACTGGTGACAACCGATTTAGTGCAGACGAAGTTACACGGGTCAGCTAGTTATACATAAATGACAACTTTAAAGATGATCGGTTAAGTAGTTTTGGAGTTCATCGTGAACAAAAATCATGGTACCTTGATTTTTATATATTTAGATACTATTAGCTACTTAGATTATATGTATTTTTAAGACAATATATTGAAATTCAGGTGACATATCCCTTCTTGAGTTTTTACTTACGTATGTAAAATTTTTAAATGCTGTCTGGGTGCCTATAAATGCATATAACTTTGCATTAAAACATGTCAGTTTGGTTAAGCTCCTGGTATCGGCTAATTGAGTTACAGTGTTAGCAATCTCAATCGTGTCATCAACATTCTAATTAAGAATTCCTCTCTAATACATAGCACGTAATAACTCAATAACTTTAACGCAACTCAAACTTACTGTTACTTACAACTTACTGTGTCCGTTATCAATAATAGTTGACCTTACTTCTGATTACTAAGAATTTTATTACTTTTGAAAATTAAAAAATATTCAATATAAAGAAATGCAACAATTTCTTCGAGTTTTCAAATATTGTTAAGTATCGTCCACTCTGTATAATATAAAATGTGTGGTGTGTATTGATATGAAACTGTCGTGATTTCATGGACGGCTTAATGCATGTAACTCAGTTACATAGTGATAGAGCACGCCGCGCCGAGGCCAGAACGCAATACGACGACATTACTTGCGGATCACAGTGCCATTGTGAGGTCAGTATTACAACACTTTTGTAGCTTTCTGTTAGATTATCTAGAATTATAGACGATATATGTATATAACTATAAGTGAGAGTAGCTTGGTGTCATGGTGGTTTGACCGATGGAGTATCAACCCGATGTCCGCTGGTTCGAACCCCGTCATGCATCAATGAATTTTTCGGAATTCGTGTACATTTACTAATTTAAATTAGAAACACTATCGGCTGACGGTGAAGGAAAACATCGTGAGGAAACTTGAGCCTAAGAAATGTACTTGTAGTACTACTGTATGTGGGAAAACATATAACTGTGGATTTCTAAACTTTGAAATCGCTAGTACGTCATGGGCTGGCATGGCGATTGTACCCGCATACCTTGCTTCGGAAAGAAGTCTATGGCTCTGCAATGGGTTTCTAACAGGCCGATTATAATAGTAGTTAGGTAAGGTGTACCGACACCGTCTCATACCCTGATGCTCCTCTTCATTTAGTATATTTGTGTTTGTGCTTTGTAATATCCAATTGGTTAACTATATTACCAGTAACTTAAATGTTTACAAATTCTTATCCTATTAATTAGATTTGAGAGCCAGTCCCATCTAAGCTTAAGGATCTTGCCATTTTAAGTCAGGTTGTCACTTACAGAATTAGTTTCAATAAAGTACAAAAAAAAGAAATAATCGTAATGTCGAGGTTGCCAAGAAATTACAAGTCCGATTGTGTAAATTGGATAATGTGAAATTAGGCGTATATTTACACCTTTTTTTACACCGTATTTGATCATTTTCTAATTATTTCCTTAAATTAGATGCAAAAATGTCGTAATCTCGGTCCAGTTCCTAATTCATAAACTTTTTTCCATTATTAAAAAATCTAGTAACTATCAACAGAAACATCAAAATTATGTACATCTGCGTGGTATGGGAACATAAATCCCATTCAATTGACACGTGTTGAAACTTGGATTTCTTGTACGTGTTTTCTTTATAATTGGATACTGCAATTAGCCGATTTGCGTGGAACAGATTTAGTTTGGAATGCCATGAAAATGTTTGTACAACTCTTTTAAAAATTTCAAACTCAGTATGCAAATATAAAATTTTAGTATTTTAGAAGTGATTAAAACAGACTTGTTCTACTGAAGCAATGTCAACTGTGCCGCTGAAAGTGTCCAATGGTTTGTCCGTAGGTCTGTGCTTATTTGAGCCAATTTGTCCGGGTCGTCTTAAGCTTCTTTTGATGAGGTAATCGAATTTTGTCGATGGAGGCAATATTGCAGATTTATTGTCGTACTTTCATCCTCAATTTTATTTTATTTAGTGAACTACTTTCGAGTATTTCACGAAATAATTCGATTCCTTTCATACAGAAGGTAAGATGTTTCATTTTTTTTATTTAGTACCTTAGTTTTGAGAGATAAAAGCCGAGAGAAGCTTTGAAATATAGGCAAATTGAGATAATGGTTGAATTTTTGAGAGAAAAACAATATTAGACCAAGTAAGTTAACTCTCGTTAGACCTGCCAATCTAAATTATGTTTAAATCTATTCCAAAGTATTTCTTTAAGTCTAAAAATTTGGAACTAAGTTTCACAGGGTATTTAATTAGATGAAAAAACTGTCTGAAGGTTGTGTTATGTTTCTATTATATTTATTTTATCACAATAATATTATACGCTTTTTCTTGTGTGAAGGAAAATCATCTCAAAGATTCTCTTCTGCAAAACACCAATATTCAAATTGCTTTATTTTATATTAAAACTACACGTATTGGCACAGTATACATTCCCGACTAGCAGTCTTATATATTGACGTCAGTTACGTCTGTTATCGTTGATATTTTTAAGATTAGTTATAATTATTTATTAGGGTGTTTTTTTTTTTGCGACTATTTTTTTTTCTTTACTCCATTGACGGAATATCGTTCGAACTATTAAATAAAAAATTCCCACCAAAGGACGGCTCTTAATTCCAATTTTAAGTACTCGCTAAATGAATTTAAAGTTTTCTCATTTAATTAACACGTAAAAATAATGTTTTTTGCTTAAAATATTTATAGCTTGGAGACATTTCATCAAAATTCTTTGACCATAGAAAGAAATTGTAGAGAGATCCTTCTTCTTCAAAAGCCCTAGTAGCAAATATTTAATCTTTGATGTATCTGGTCAGTAAAAAATTTTATAGTCGATTTTCACTCAAAAATTGTGGTTTTTCGACTTTTTCTCCAAATCTATTGACTTGACGCCAAAATTGCAAAGGACCTCTTTTGAAGAGAATTTAATTTCCTACAAGATAAGATGACAGCCAAGCTCGAAAAATAAATTGTTTTTGAAAAAGATTTGATTACAGTTAAGAAAACACCGAATTAATCTATTTTATTGCAATTTTACACACTAATTATAAATTATTAAAATCATAAGTTAATAAATTGTTTCAATAAGTAAGTTCAAATAAATATTAATGCGTTTTGTTTAAATATATTAAGTATCGTTATTCTGACTATTAAGATTAATTTCATACTACTGATCCATAAATAAATTTTTTTCTGTTGTAAAATCCAATACAAAAATAAAAATTGCAATAAAATAGATTAATTCGGTGTTTTCTTAACTTTAATCAAATCTTTTTCAAAGACAATTTATTTTTCGAGCTTGGCTGTCATCTTATCTTGTAGGAAATTAAATTCTCTTCAAAAGAGGTCCTTTGCAATTTTGGCGTCAAGTCAATAGATTTGGAGAAAAAGTCGAAAAACCACAATTTTTGAGTGAAAATCGACTATAAAATTTTTTACTGACCTGATACATCAAAGATTAAATATTTGCTACTAGGGCTTTTGAAGAAGAAGGATCCCTCTACAATTTCTTTCTATGGTCAAAGAATTTTGATGAAATGTCTCCAAGCTATAAATATTTTAAGCAAAAAACATTATTTTTACGTGTTAATTAAATGAGAAAACTTTAAATTCATTTAGCGAGTACTTAAAATTGGAATTAAGAGCCGTCCTTTGGTGGGATTTTTTTATTTAATAGTTCGAAGGATATTCCGTCTATGGAGTAAAGAAAAAAAAATAGTCGCAAAAAAAAACCACCCTATTATTTATGTATAAATATATATATATTACCTACATATTATAAAATGTAACGTCTCTCTATATATAATTTGCTCATAATTCAAAATCCACTTAACGGACGTACATAATGCTTAAATCATCTCCTATGATTGACGTTGTGTCAACGACAACCTAGTTGTAGTGCGTGGGGGGTGGGGGTTTGGAGGAGAATTGGGGAGTAAAGGTGCGCCTGGCCACGATGGCCACAATCCTCATGGTCGGGCGCATCCGACGGATAGGCCTCAGGGTGGTCCTCGAGAAGACTGAGGCCATACTATTTCATGGGCCTTGGCAAGGGCCACGACCTGAGGCCCATATAATTGTGGATGGTGCCCGTGTCAGGGTGAGGACCCAGATAGAGTATCTGGGCCTCACCCTGGATGAGCGCTGGCGTTTCGAGCCCCATTTTGCGGGGCTCGGACCAGGTATTGTTGGGGCGGTGGCGGCGCTCGGCCGGCTGCTCCTCAATATAGGGGGGCCGAGTGCTGGGTGTCTCCGACTCTATATGGGAGTCCTGCGAACGATGGCTGCCTACGGGGAATAATTCACTAAAATGATGCACGGAGTTACGATCATCAACATTGATATTACCGACAAAAAGATAGAATATTCTATAGAAACAATTCTTTATCACATTTTAAAGAAGTTGAAATTTTTAGATAGGAAAAGATTCAATATAAAGATTTAATTTCCAAAATTTTCATCTGTTTTTACGAAGGGATTACGTCCAGCGGTTGTGGAATAAAAGTTGTAAAAAAATGAGCCTTAATGTCTTACAAGCGGCGATAAGCGGATTATCCGAACGGAGACAAATTTCCAGGAGTTCGTTATTTAACTTACAATATAATCAAATTTTTTGTTGATATGAAGGCGAGGTAGCAACCTCAGATATCACAGACTAAACTTAGCCAAATTACTTTAAAATCCAAGAACAACTCACTTATAGTCGTCCATTACCATACGCATTTCAGTTGACTACAAATTTCTTGTCACCAAGATTTATTGAATAATGTACATAAACGTCGACTATTCAAGATACAGATATCAAACTTTAATTCATATATGAAAATTTTTGGGTTTAAAATATTCAAGCATATCAGATAGAATTTACAAATTGACTTTTTGGCTTTTTCTTATTTCATAGGTTTTAGCGTTGGACCACAATCTCATCTGATGTTAAATCACGATGTGCTCTAAGATAATAAACACGCTAAACCTGGAGGGGTCTGACTTTCAAGTGCAGCTGCCGGTATATGTTCCGTTCCAACAGGTGATTGGCGACAGATTTTCAACAATGGTGGTAGCCAACTAGGCGGACATAGAAAAAGTCCTACCTAAAAGCACATGCACCTACGCCATTACTTACCTAAAGTATTAAAATGAATTACAATAAACCACTTTCCTCACCTTATAATTAAAGGTATCATAAATCGCTTCATTTTGTCGTAGAGTTATACATTTCTCAAAATAGCTGACTTATAAAAAAATACAATTACTTGGCCTTTGGTAACTATGACCATATAATAAAAAGCCAATATTTCATGTCGCTCATTAATTTAAATTGCGAACTAGTCTAGACTTGCTAGTTTTCTATTTCTTATATCGTCTCTACGTTAACTCAAGGTTAGTCGTGAAATTTTTGTATCCTTTTTTATTTTGATTAACTTGACCAATTAGCGGTAATTTTATGGAGTTACCAAAACAGTTAATTTTGTAGTAACGTAATTAGTCATTTGTTGGATTTAAAATGCGTTATTGTTAGATTTTAGTGCACCATAAAAGGCTTGCAGAAGATTTCATAATTGAATTGAAAAATAATTGTCATGTCTTTATCCTCCGTTTGTTATTCTCATCCAATCAAATGTAATATGTTACAATTAAAAACATTAATAGAAATCATGATTGTGCGTGACGGTATGTGAATAATCTTAAATTGATTGATTTTCTATTGGAATAAGACAACCTGATAAAAAAAGGAAATAAAATATACTTGTTTAAATATTTAAACTGCTAACTGAATGAAAACACGGAGAGACGTCAATTTCTCCGACAAATATTTATTTTCTTTCAGAGCTACTCCGAACTAATCACTCTGCAAAACCACGCCTCAATCAATTTATTTTACATTAGAAACGACAAAATAGTTGTTAGTTTTATTACCTTTTCATTACGTAATTCCAATTACATCACACGATTTCTACGCGTAAAACTCGCTCGCTAATGAAACCCTCCAATGATGATGGATCGCTCGTGTTAGTTAATTTTGGAGGGAATATGATGTTTAGTAAATTGCGTGGGTTGAAATGTAATTATTATGATATCTCTCATACCATATGTGAAGTAGTCTAGTGAAACTTTACAACTATATAAATATACTAGCCGACCCGTGCCCACTTCGTTGGGCGGTAATAGGCATTATCAAGCTACAACTTTTCTCTAGAACTCAATCATACACTCATCAAAAAAGTCTAAGCAACATGTACTAATTTAAATTCTAGGATGGTTCTTCACATTATAACGTTGTATTTTATTTTTAAAATAATATCTTTAGGGTTCTATGATGTAAAAATAACAGCTGTTGTCTTTATAAGTTCTTTTAATAACAGAAATGAACAATATTAGAATATACTGTAGAAACTAAGATACATAAGAAACTAAACTTTATTCTTACAAAATGAAATTTCTAAAGAAAATGTATTTATTGTGAAAGAATAGAACAATTTAATACAAAGTATGGGCTCCTCTGCTATTCAGAACTTGTCGGCAACGATTATTCATTGAATTAATGAGACTGTTTATGTCATCTTGCGGTATTCGCTCCCAATGGAATTGTAGCAAATCCTTCAGCTCTTGGGTTGTTGTCGCTCCGTCCAAGTCCTTCAAGACACGTCTCTGGAGCATGTCCCATACGTGCTCGATGGGGTTGAGATCTGGCGATTGTGCAGGCCAGGGCAATACCCGGATGTTCTCCGTTGCAAAGTATTCACTGGTTCGCCGAGCTGTATGTGAACGCGCATTGTCATGCATTAACCTAAAATCGGAGCCAAAGGTTTGTGCAAATGGGTAGACATAAGGTCTGAGAATATCCTCAATGTAATTTTCAGCATTCATGTTTCCATTTACAAAAACGAGCTCAGTTCGTCTGTTCTTCATAATATCCGCCCATAACATAACTGTTGAGCTGCTGTATGGATGAACTTCCTGAACGCACCTGAGCCTTTCAGTATTTCCGGGCTGACGATACACTTGCACCCTTCTTGTATCAGGCTTAAACCCGAATCGCGACTCATCGGAAAACATAATTTTATCCCATTGTTCCTGGGTCCATGTTATGCGTTCTCTACACCATTCATATCAACGAGCGCGATTCCCGTGACGTATCGGTGGGCACCTGATTGGGCGTCGAGCTCGTAGGCCGTACTCATGCAGTCGATTTCGCACAGTTTGAGAACTTACATCAACACCACTTGAAATTTGTAGCCTCAAACTTATCTCTCGAGCGGTTAACATCGGCTGGCGTCTTGCAGTCAGTTGTATGTACCGGTCTTGCCGAGTGGTTGTACTCCTTTTACGGCCTGGATGCTGTTCAGCGGGTTCTCCTGTATTACTGTAGAGCTGCCAAAGACGACAAATAACACTTCTATGAATGCCAAAATGTCGAGATACCTGAGATTGATTACTTCCCGCTTGCAACATCCCTACAGCTCTTTGCATTTCATCTGCCATCAAATGACGTCGCTTCATGACGTAAAGAAGATCTAACAATTCAATTTTGTCGCTAACTTTATTTAAATGGTTGGTAAAATTATAAAATCAAGACTAAACGTAGCAATTAAAACGCACTTAAATTCAAACAAATTCGCAGTCATTTGAATTTTATGAAAAAACAGAACATAATCAATTTTTTTTTTACAACCAGCCAGTATGTCATCAATAACAAAAAAGTTTACTTACCTACGCACTTTGTTTGAGTAAATACTTAGAAATTAATTAATATAAATGGTAAAATTTGTAATATCACGCATGTTGCTTAGACTTTTTTGATGTGTGTATATCTCTCATAGTTAAGGCAGCGTTCGTAAGATACGTTTTCGTTCGACCATTTTTCTCCGACTCCCCAGATATTACCCCCTACAACCTCACAAACTTTACCTCTTTATAATATTAGTATTGATTATAGATAATATAATTAGTTAATAGCTTCTGCCCGCGACTTCGCACGCGTGGTATAGTTATTTTGGGCTAAGACGCAGCGGAAGCTCTCAAAAGGAAAAATACCCCGATTTTAAAACATTTTTCATTGTTGCTCCGCTCCTATTGGTCTTAGCGTGACGATATGTGGCCTATGACACTCACAAATAACGTGGCTTTGTATTGGTAAAAGAATTTTCAAAATCGGTTCAGTAGTTCCTGAGATTATCCCCTACAACGTCAGAAACTTTACCTCTTTATAATATTAGTATAGATAATATAATTACTTAATAGCTTCTGCCCGCTACTTCGTACGCGTGGAATAGTTATTTTGGGCTAAGACGCAGTGGAAGCTCAAAAGGAAAAAAAGCCCCGATTTAAAAAAAAATTTCATTGTTGCTCCGCTCCTATTGCACTTAGCGTGATGATATGTAGCCTATAACCATTCTCGATTAATGAGCTATATAACACTGAAAGAATTATTCAAATCGGACCAGTAGTTCCTGAGATTACCCTTTACAACGCCACAGCATCACAACGTCACAAACTTTACCTCTTTATAATGTTATTAGTATAGATTATATATTATATATATTATAGTATTATAGTATAATAGAAGATCCCTGAGACTAGTGACGAATAGCGAAAATGTGAGCCTGATGGTTGAAAAGCGCACGAGGAGGCATGTATTCGCGGTTGGGAACATAGAAGGGCTGTGTGACGTAGTCCCGCTAGTCACACTGCATATTATAACGCGTTAAATGCAGTCGACAATTTTGCTTTAAAATCAGCTTATCCAGTTGCGGACGGAGGGGCTCTCGAAAATCAATCCATTTATTCAATTTAGGCACTAGAAAAGCGCTTGTGAACTTCAAAACTACTACCGGTTAGGAAAAAACCCAGTCATTGAGAAGAAGCGGCAAGAAACATGATCTGGTTTATCTTTTTAACATATATTTATTTAAAATACACTACACTTAATTCCAGACTTCACCATCGTTCTCATAACGATCCACTCTATAATAAATAGTCCTTAGACATCAAAACCCGCCTGACATGTGCTTAAACTTACACCTCGGAAAATCGGTACTATGCTTTTGGACTTTATTTTAAAACCTAAGTCTATTCTTAAAAAAACGGTTATTAGTTTTATACTGAATCTGAAACCGACCTGTATGTTACAGTTTCTAGTATTTAGATCATGCCGGTCTTTTACGAAATTCAGCTTTAGGCCTATGATGAGTATTATCACCCTTATTTTTAATAAAACCAAACAACATATCAAGAGCTACATGCCTTTACTTTAATTTGGTGTTTGAAGATATAGAAATAAAAGCACCTTAGTATAAAAGTATCAACATGCCATTAAATAATTTGTAAAGTAAAGTAGATTTTCAGGTGTTACCGCATACGCGGTAATCTGTATTAGGAAGTTTTAAAAAGATTTTCAAAGAATTTTCATTTCAAAGGGTTTAAAACCAGTTTGGCCTTAAAATTTACCTTATTACCGAGGCGCTGCAAGACGCTCAAACTCTCCAACATTCGATTATCACACAAAACTTTTCACTCGTAAATTCATTAGCAAATTCTGAAAATGATTAAAATACCATTCAAACTTGAATATTACTTTGGAATTGCTCAGTTTAGCGAGCGTCAGACGAATGTTAAATTAACCTTTCTCGTTTACGCTTTGAAAATGTCAAAACTATATATTTATGAACAATAAATGTCGTTTGTTCAAATGACATCCAACTCAATCAGTATGTATGCGATGGAATGAAGTAGAAAATTCTGTAGGCGCAATTTTTTTAATCGGTTCTGTTAAAATTTCAGTTATATTCCAAAAGAAGGATGTGTAAAAATCTGTCGGTAAAAAAATACTGTAAATTAAAAACAATATCAACAGGTCTGCTCTGATCACTTGACGTCGAGAGACTCGCTGTATAATGTATATGATCGGCTATTTTCAATGACTATGTAAACTTACTTTGCGACGATATTAATTTAGTAGGTACTTTGTGCAAGCGTTTGAAGCAATAATTCTATTGCGTTTGGGCGTGGTTCTGAATTAAACTTGAATAATACTAGTTTGTCAAATTGCACATTGAATTGCAATATTTGGTGATTGTTCAAATAAACATTTTCTACTATGTACAGAGCTACCTGTTCCACTTTAACACGTGAATAATATTTTTGTAGTGACTGTATTGCACTTAATCATAGGAACAATGACAATTACAGACAAATTTACAGTTATTCGCCACTACCAGCTAACATGCCAACCTGTAAGCTTCTCAGCAGGATTCTGAAATACTACAAAGCAAAAGAGAGTGGCCGTTCTCATCTCATTGGCATAGTCATGTAACTGGGCAAAAGCCCGTTTAATAATACGATATACAGCGGCTGGTCACGAAATGCTACATGCCTACCGCTACATATATTACAAAAAAAGCTGGATATGATGCTTGCCTTTAGTCCTGATTCATTATCTATAATAGCTACTTACATTTATTTCGACGATGACATTAATAACTGAAATCCATCTGGCGCCGCACTATATATCATCGGGAAATATCTATGCATTAATTACGTCATATATTACTGTTGTTGTATTATTATCTTGTTCTGTAATTATATGTGTTTGTGTTAATTTGTTAATGGCCTCGTTACCTGAATGAAAAGTTACGTATCACCATTAGTAGCGAACACAATTACTCAAACATAACAACTGTAAAAAGCCAAATAAAATTTGACAATTTTCCTTTCTGTTTCGTAATTTAAATAATTAATAAATATAACTGCAGTAACGTTGTACGTATATTTATTCGGTTGCAAATCAAGCAGAATAGTTTATTGGTCATTACAATTTTAAGAGTAATTGAGAGGATTTTTTTACCGAGATCGCAATTGTCAGTCTGCATCTAATCCAGTGAAAGACTTTATTAAGTTGTTTAGCGGAGTTACTTTTAATACAAAATGTCAATATAAACAATAGTAAGTTCTTTTTGACAATATCTGTAGCGGCTATAAATGCATTTTATTGAGTACTTTCCAGGTCGATCTAGATAAGTGAAATCACTAAGAACCTTTTTTCTTTTATTGACTTCAAACGAAATCCGTTCATGTAGGTATTATGTAGCTATAATTATCTATATCTTCTATATAATAAAAAAGAAGTGTCTGTATTTAATATCAAAATAAAAAAAAAATACTGATTGAGTATGAAAGTATACACGCTACTGATAACAAAAATGCAATTATTAAAATTTTTGTCGGTCTGTCTGTCTGTTTGTTCCGGGTAATCTCCGAAACAGCTGGACCGATTTTGACGGGAATTTCACTGACAGATAGCTAAAATTACAGCGGGTTACTTAGGCTACTATAAATTACACTAGCTGTTAACCGTGGCTTCGTCTGCAATGCTATCTCCAAAGCAGTTGGACCAATTTGCATGGGACTTTCAGCGGCAGAGAGTGGAAATCATAACAAGAAATTTAGTTAATTTGAATTATATTGTCGTTTTAGTCATTTTGGCGGCCATTTGGTTTTATTTACCGCGCTTTCGTCTACATAACTTAGTAACCATAGTAATATATGAGAATATTGTATTGAGTTCAATGAGCACTATTTACGTTGTCAAATATTAAAAAATGCTGTCCTATATAACGTTTTATATCTTGATTTATATTTATGAAAGATTTCAAGACGTCAGCTCATTCATTGTATACCATTCAACATTATAATTATTAATAGTAATTTTGAAGATAGAAGGGTCTTTCTAAGATATTAGATCATAAACGTATTACTTGTTGACAATATGGGCATATTATATCATTATACTAACATCTTTAAGTCACTGTTTCATTAGTTCCTTATACAGTGTAAGTGAGCACTGAGGTAGTTACATGGTGGGTTAAGGTTCCAAATATGTTCCTGATGATAAACCTCATTTCACACACGGTTAGTATTTATATATCTAATGTATATATCGGGGGAGCCACTATTGACCTGCGATACCGCGCTATTGACTATATTGGGGGTCTTACTAATGACCTCAAACGCTATTAGTTGAAGTTATCGGCTGTCCATTATTTACCTCGATGTGAAACGCCATTGGTTGGAGGTATCGGCTGTTTATGTATCTTGATGGCTTAAAAGGCGACTGACGTCTAGAAGCTGGATATACACGCTCAGACAGTTGAGCTAATCACACCTAAGGATAATTCATCGTAACTATAATAAGTGTTGTATTTCTGTATCGGTTAACGTTTTATTCGATTGTTCTTGGTGGATTGAGCGATCAAATTATAACCATGACGTCACTATGAATGACATCATACTTATACGTGGATGCCATTTTATCGCTGCTCCGACATATACGTTACATGTTGCTGTAAGTGACGTACTTATAATTGTTTTTAAAGAGCATTTCTATAATTGTGCATGGTCTCACAATTTTATATTTATTTAATACAATTTTAAAAAACGCGTGCGGAGCTACGAGTTTAGCTGGTTATGAATATGATTCAAGGGTCAATATAAAGTGGTAGGCTTACAAATTATGATAACGTCTTTACAATTTCAATGCGCAGGGTCGGCGTGGGCGGGAAAATCGACTAAATTCATTTACATATTTTTCATAGATTTACCAACTAACGTTTGATCATTGTACCGTTTGATGTTTTTAATAGTCATTCTAGAGCTAATCATAATAGGTTACTTCTCTTAATGCCTCGAGTACCAGTATGTGTTAACCAAGCACTTTAAACTAGAACACAGTAGCGTGAGCACCACTGCTTAGTTGAAGATGTAGGTCTGACTGTGATCTTTTTACAGTCGAAAGTTGGATAAACTCTATTACTTTCGAGTTACAATGTTATCGAAAATGCTATTATATTAATTTTAAATAGAACACCCTACGAGTTCCCCTGGAATGATGTACTGCAAAAGGATTTACATTTTTCCATCACCTTTTACACCTCTGTCACAACAGAAATAGACCTGTAAATGCCTAGGGGTCACCACTGTCGGTGCATCGGAGTCACCATTGTAGGAGACTAGATCGACTTAGAGAGCGTGTTAGTTACACTCAGAATGCGTAAAATAAACTGTTTCCTTTAACTCCATAATTAGTAGTTATAAGAGATCTTTCAACTGTTTGAATGACATATTCAATTTACAATAAATTTAAATATTTCAGCCAGTCTGCTAAAAAGGATGACATACTTGAGAGTTACAGTAAAATGACATCTCGTGCAGGTAGCTTTAATGTTTGGCACTCTGTGACGATTTTTCTATCGTTACAGTTCGTCCTGAAATAATCAGCTTTCTACTAAAGTTCCGTGCGACATTATCTACTTACTACATTGTTCTAAACGACGTACTTACATCTACCCGCGTTATGTCCAATTCTCACGTACTTACGTACTTTATTAAATACTAGCGGCGCGTCCCGGCTTCGCTCGGGTGAACAATTGTTTTAAACATTTGGGTTAAACATATCTGGATTGGCTAAAACTGATCATAGTCTTGAAAATCTTGTACCCACAATCTAACCCAGAATCGAAAATCTTAAAGAAAGAAATGTCTTCTGTTCGAGGGTAGATGATTGTGCTAACCTAACAAAATGATAAGATAAAAAAACTACCCGGTGAATTCATCTGTTTTGGTGCGTGATAGCTTAGAGGGAACTACTCTTTACTGTATCTACCAAATTAAGTTACAGTTAAGCTAAATACTGGTGAAACACGCCATAATAAACACGCCATTATTCAAAAAATGAGCGGATTATCAGTGATTATTTGCCAAAAAGGCTCTTTATTAGTTCTGGTGGTTCTTCAATATTAGTAAAAAGTACTTTTCCAGATGCGCAGCACATATCATTTGCTTCATCACTCCATTTTTTAGCATAAGATTTAGTACAAATCTTATTGATTGTCTCAATTTTTTATGTTGTTCTGATGAACATAATCAATTTGTGGATTGTAACTGAATGCTGACTTATTACTATGAGCTAAAATCCAATTGCGCGAATAAGCCGCGCGGTTATATACGCTATAGATGTGCGCGACCCTCTCCCTTAACTCCTTCTTCGCCGCATAACGGACTACGAACGCATTGCGTGTCCAATATAATAATATTTTCAGAATGTTATTGGGATTACCACGATTTTGTAGCGCTTCTGGGATGTTTGCAAATGCTAGGGTTGATGATTTCTATGCTTTAATCCGTAAGAGAATAGCATCCATCCTGGGTAGACTTCGCGATAGTTCCAATAATATAATGAGAACAATGGTAGACATGTACGACAGTCCTTTCATGAAGCACTGGATATCTGTTGTAATATAATAGTGTGATGTTCATCTTTTCATCCTATTTCATATTCATTTGTATAAAACATATTAATATAGTTACTTAATCTTATTTTTAAATTTACTACCAATTTATGTATTAGTATATAATTTGTTTTTGTTTTTGTGGACCCTTGTTGTCTTATAAATAAATAAATAATAATAATAGCCCGCACGCACACACCACACAATGACACACAATGACACATCACACAATTTAAATTGACAACTTTAAACTCGTAATATCTTTTGAATGCAATGGCCGATTTTGATAATTCAAAAGTTATCTACAGGTACTGAAACACTCTTAAATTAAAAATAACTTATTTGGATAAGGATTAATATAAAGACATGAATAACATAGTCTTTTAGGCATGGTATGGTTTTTGTTAAGATTTCTTTCAAAAATGTAGTTATAGTGGCATAATCACAATAGCTGGACATATGGTACCGCGAGGTTTTTTATAGATATTAATATGTTCTTTAATATAGTAGAACATATTTTTGTTCTATCATTCATAGTTTCCGCAGCGCATGCGATGAAAGTCATTTTAAGGCAATATTTTTCATACCTTGGATTACACTATTGAAATTTTAGTAGAGATCCCCATTTTTTTTCTAGTAAAAAATATAACCTGTATTACTCAAGGATAATGTAGCTTTCTTATGATGAACGAATTATCGAAATCCGTCTAGTAGTTTTTGAGTTTATTCGTTATAAACATACAAAAATACAACGTTTCCTCTTTATAATAATAGGCCTTTACCTATGAAATTGCCGTTCTGCAGTACTGGCCATTTCAAATCAAAATAATTTTTGTTTGGCTAAGAATTCTAATTTCAAATTAATTTTATTTTAAAAACATGGAATTCTTTTTCTAAAAGTAGTCATTTATTTATTGATTAGTGTTACATTTTCATCGCATTTCAATCTTTTTTGTCATCATGGATACGTTAAAAATTCCAGTAATTATGGAATATGAGTACCGTCGTGGCAGCAACGCGGCACAAGCGGCACACAACATCAACGACGTTTACGGAGCTAACACTACAAACCAACGCACCACCTGTTATTGGTTTGCTCGCTTCCGTTCTGGGAATTTCGACCTGAAAAATGAACCTCGCGGTCATTCGAAGACTTTGGTCGACAATGACGAATTAAAGGCGATTGTGGAAGCTGATGATACACAATCTACGGCTGAATTAGCAGCAGCTTTCGACGTTAGCGTCAAAACAATATTGGTCTATTTGCGTCAAATTGGCAAGGTAAAAAAGCTTGACAAATAGGTGCCCCACGAACTCAATGGTCGCCAGCGCGAAGTATGCGTCGAGACGTGCCTTGCACTGTTCAACAGACACACAAATGAAGGAATTTTGAACCGCATTGTTACCTGCGATGAAAAATGGATTCTGTTTGATAATCGCAAGCGCTCAGCAAGTTGGTTGGATCCTGGTTCAGCACCTAAACAATTCCCTAAACGAAAACTTACCCCTAGAAAAGTGATGGTCACTATTTGGTAGTCTAGCGCCGGTGTGATTCATCACAGCTTCTTACCAAACGGGGTGAGCATTACTGCAGATGTGTACTGTGAAGAACTGAACATAATGATGGAGAAGCTGGCACATCTCCAACCAGCATTGGTCAATCGCTCGTCTCCGCTGCTCCTGCACGACAACGCGCGACCTCATACTGCACAGCAGACGGTCTCCAAGTTGCAAGAACTGGGGTTGGAAGTTCTCCGTCATCCGCCCTACTCACCAGACCTTGCGCCTATAGTCTACTACTTTTTCCAGAATTTGGATAACTCCTTGGCCGGAAAAAAATTCAATACCCGAGAGGCAGTACAAAATGCCTTTGAAGAATTTGTTGCCTCCCGTCCAGCTGATTTCTTTAAGAAGGGCATCAATAAACTGCCACTGCGTTGGCAAAGATGCATTGATTGCATGGGTGATTAATTCGATTAATACAAATAAAAAATACATGGAAAAAATTCGTTTAAACTGCCATATGTTTTTACATTTTGTTAAGAAATTCATTTATTCGCAATATGTGTAAGCATGTGGTTCCATTATTTATTCATGACACAAGTCACGTTTGAATCGTTGGAGTTGAAGCAAATTGATAACTACAGGATTCATTTACTGTTGTTACTGTTACAGAAGTAATATGTATAAGTTGAAGAGAAGGTACTTTGCCTTTGTCATTTCTAATATACTTTGGACAAAATCCAAACACAAAAATCATATATTTTATTTTCTTTGAAACGTAAACAACTCTTAATTCGCATTGTTGGTATTATAATATATAAAACTATAATATAAATATAAAACTTTGTTTAATTTACGAAAGCTTACCGAAAGTTTAGCTAATTTTTATAACAAACTTTTGGAAACTTCGGCGTCTTTTATATTTCAGATTACGTCATTTAAACATAGCGGGTATTTTACCAATTATATGTCTGTCTATAAAGAAGATATAACACTACAGCATCTAATAGTGTGTAAATTATATTCAAGGAGTGGTGAGCGTTGATCCTTTTTAGTTGCCTGTAAAATTCGGTAGGTGGTAGAGCCATGCTGAAGTTATTACTGATATCAGCATGAATGGGTTGGCTCGCCCGGGGTACTACCACCACCCTCTCATAGAAAACCGACGTGAAGTAATAATGCTTGTTTCCCCTTCCCTCTCCTCTCTCCCTTCCCTCCCTCCCTTTCCCCCAAACACAGCCAGCCTGTGCAACGCACTTTCGACTCCCCTAGTGTATTTAGTGTCTATGGACGGTGGTGATCACTTAAAATCAGGTGACCCACCTGTCCGTTTGCCTGCTATGATATAAAAAAAAATCACAGCGACAAGTTTTATAAAAGTAATTGCTAGAATCAAGTAGGTAAATACAATCTCAGTTGATGTTTTAGACAAAGTTTTGTAATAGAAATACGCTACATGTAGAATGTAAATTAGATTTCAAGACCTGGTCGGAACAGAACGATAGTGTTTTGTAGATGAATTTTCTATTTAAGGCTGTAGAATATTATCAAGTACCTTGTGGTTTCAGAAAGAGTGTACACATAGTCTACAATTCGGAATTCATCGTTTTGGATAAAGTTTGTGATAATTGTAAATTTCTGTATAATTAGTGGATGGTAATTACTTTTTATTTTTTCCTCTTCCATGTTTACATTCAAACGCACATTGGTAAAGAAAAAAAAACTAACAGGACGAGTAAATCTAAGCTGTCGTCGACAAATTGAGATGTCGTTTTGATTGTCCCGATGAGAAGCAATCTTGCTTGTTCCATTTTCCCGATATATATCAGGCTGTCGAGTTTTTGCTTTGTCTTTCGCAATGCTGATATAACTGCTGACAAATCTTCATTACTTTGCCAACAGGAAAAGTGCATTAATTTTACGTAAGCGCGGAAAAAGAAAATAACACTGAATCATAAAGGATATTTTCCAAAGATATGATCTCAGAGTGTATACAGGTTTTTGTATTATCTGAGCTATAATATTTTCTTATTATGAACCCTCTTCAAAGGTGAACGGTTATGTTAGTATGACGTCGGTTTAAATAATAGCTTAGGTAACGTGGGTTCATATCTATTGTTCAACGGAATGGGGGCTTTAAAAATATTATTCTGTTGTTTTTTTGTTACTCAAATCTTGTAATCTATGCATATAATAAGAATGTCAATCTAAGGCTACTGTACTTTTTATTTTTTTGCAAAAATTTTATTCTTCACCCGTCTAGGAATAAGTAATAAAATACATTTCAATCAATTTTAGAATTATCTGTCTGTCTGTTTGTATGAACACGCATGATTACTAAAATACTGCATTCATAATAAAATCCCTTCAATTATATGTAACGAAGTTTATATAAAAATCAAATAGCTAGGAGCGTGTCACGCACGCACGCAGCATATTGTGCAGTTAAAAGTATATATATATACGTGTGTATATATAATATATATCTATATATATATACATGTGTATATATAATATATATCTATATATATGTATATATAATATATATCTCTTGCAGTAGACCGAGTATCGCGTTCAGAATTTGTATTGTTTATAAATTAATTCAATTTTTTCAATATGATTCAAATATTTTGTAAAAAACAACATTGCTTGTATCAGCGTGTACACGCGGAAGAAGTGATACTTCTTTAGTTTATATATGATTAGCCGGCACAGCGGACGTTGTCCCGCTCTGATAATAAAAAAAAAAACTTTGAAGATAGACATATGCTGTCTTTTTTGTAGGCATTATCAAGCTCTACAACTTTTTTCTAGAACTCAATCATATATCTCTCATCGTTAAGGCAGCGTTCATGAGAAACGTTTTAGTTCAACCGTTTTTTCTCCGACTTACTTTGCAAATCCGACTACCACAAACAAGGCTTTTCATTTTTCGGGTTAATATATAGCCTATGACACTCACAAATAGCGTGGCTTTCTATTGGTAACAGAAAATCGGTTTAGTTGATTCAGTGATTAGCCTTACAACGTCACAAATTCACAAACTTTACCTCTTTATAATATTAGGATAGACTAGCGGCCCGTCCCGGCTTCGCACGGGTGAACAATTGTTTTAAACATTTGGGTTAAACAAATGTGGATTGGCTAAAATTGATCAATAGTCTTGAAAATCTTGTACCCACGATCCAACCCAGAATCGAAAATCTTACAGAAAGAAATGTCTTCTGTTCGAGGGTGGATGATTGTGCTAACCTAACAAAATGATAAGATAAAAAAACTACCCGGTGAATTCATCTGTTTTAGTGCGTGATAGCTTAGCGGGAACTACTCTTTACTGTATCTGTCAAATTAAGTCACAGTTAAGCTAAACACTGGTGAAACACGCCATAATAAACGCGCATATTTTTCAAAAAATGAGCGGATTATCTGTGATTATTTGCCAAAAAGACTTTTTATTGGTTCTGGTGGTTCTTCAATATTAGGAAGAAGTACTTTTCCAGATACGCAGCACATACCATTTGCTTCATCACTCCATTTTCTAGCATAACATTTAGTACAAATCTTATTGATTGCCCAAATTTGGACGTTGTTCTGATGAACATAATCAATTTGTGGATTGTAACTGAATGCCGACCTATTACTATGAGCTAAAATTCTATTGCGCGAATAAGCCGCGCGGTTACCTACGCTATAGATGTGTGCGCCCCTCTCCCGTGACCCCATCTTCGCTGCATAGCCCTCACGCACAGACCACACCCGGGAAACGACGCGAGCGGCATATTTTGTTTATACTGACAATTTTAAACTCGTAATATCTTTTGAATGCAATGACCGATTTTAATAATTCAAAAGTTATCTACAGGTACTGAAATAGTCTTAAATTAAAAATAATTTATTTGGATAAGGATTAATATAAAGACATGAATAACATGGTCTTTTAGGCATGGTATGGTTTTTGTTAAGATTTCTTTCAAAAATGTAGTTATAGTGACATAATCACAATAGCTGGATATATGGTACCGCGAGGTTTTTTATAGATATTAATATGTTCTTTAATATAGTAGAACATATTTTTGTTCTATCATTCATAGTTTCCGCAGCGCATGCGATGAAAGTAATTGTAAGGCAATATTTTTCATACCTTGGATTACATTATTGAAATTGTAGTAGGGATCCCTATTTTTTTCTAGTAAAAATATAACCTATGTTACTCACGGATAATGTAGCTTTTTAAGGTGACGATGACGCGAGTTGCATGATTTTTGTTCACCCAAAAAAGTGTTCAACGCGCCTAAAGAAGTGATTACTTCAAAAAATCCTACATACAGCTTGTTCAAGTTATTCGTCCCAACCTCGCGGTGGAACTCCACGTTCATGAGTGCCTAATTAGGACGTTGTTTGCATAAAGGTTGTATGAATACGGGTTGCTATTTAAATAAAACATGCCATAATCAACCCTCCCCATCTACGATACGGTCTAAATTTATTAGCGGATGATTCTAACACGTTTACCTTCGTTATCATTATAAAATTATTCTTTAAACAAATTTTGGTGAGCGGTAAAATATTTAAAATGTTATTCTTCCACGGATTTTATTTTTTTATGTCCAATTAAGTACTGTCTAAATATAGGTTATGTATTCTGTGAATTATTTAAAACTGTAGAAAAATGTTATCACTAAGTTACACCTTCTTCATTACATAGTATAAAACAAAGTCCCCTACCGCGTCTGTCTGTCTGTCTGTTCGCGATAAACTCAAAAACTACCGAACGGATTTTCAAGCGGTTTTCGCCAGTGGATAAAGTGATTCATGAGGAACGTTTTGGTATATAATTTGTCACGGATTTTTTTATAATCAGGGCGGGATAACATCTGCCGGGCCCGCTAATTTATACATATAATAATACTTTTTAGATTTTCGTGAAAAAAATTGTTGCAGGTATCTTGGAATAAGTAATAACATACATTTCAATCAATTTTAGAAGTCTCTATCTGTCTGGTTGTCAAAATAGAAAGCAAGATGGCGGTTTGACAATTATCTTCTTATTTGGAATGGACACATAGTACATTGTGTTTATAGTGTACAGTAAACTTATAATGAGTGTCACAGTTAAACACTGCAGAGTTCTGTTAACTTTTTTTTATAATCTAAAAATTCGACGATGTAATTCGTTTAATTTTTAAATAAAATACAGTCGTTTCTATTTGAGGACACATGGCAAAGCGTCGACAAATCTTAAATTCAATTTTCATACCTACACAAAAATACAAAACTAAATGACCCGCAAAGTCGTAAATTTCATTCAAATTCAATCACTTTATATCATTCTCGTATCGATACGGGTCCGATTGGCTTCCTCTATAGACATCCACGTACATTCCTGTGAATACCATTGATATATACTTCACTGACTTACTAGAAAAGCTATGTTAATTCATAAATGCGAGTGTGAGTTTGTTTCGCTTGCATCGTATGACCACTAGACCGATCATCATCAAAATTGGGATACACGTTGTCAGGGATACTAGAAGGCCATACAGTACATTTTATCTACAGAAAGTACTTTATTTTAAGGATTAGTAAAATCTAAAAGCGAACAAGGTCGCGGGTAAAAGTTAGTTTCAAATAAAGCCGTGAAAACATGCTAATAGATATTATTTTTGGGCTTACATATTATTATTATCATATACTTAGTCTGGCCATGAATACTGTTACAATTAAAAATAAACAAAATATTACATTTGAATTTAGAATCTCTCATTTTTATGTGATTATTCATTGAGTTTTCTCATTTTAGCGCCAATACATTGTACAATATTTTGTGATATTAAAATAGAGTGCGGTGATAAAGAGAACCGAATCGCTGTGATTGCATTACACAAAGTAGGTATGTAGCCAAATGCAATGGTTGCGCCGCTTTATGTATTTTTGAAAATTCCCGCAATATGGATTAAATCGCGCCACTTTGAAGCCCGACCAATTGATTGCGATCAGATTACGCCCCCCGCCCCCGCTTCCCTTTAACTATGGCACATGCTTATTCGCAAATACAGTCCATTTAAATTGAACATAGATAAACCCCGCGCGCAGCCCTCCGGTGACGTCGACATCGCACCGGCGTCACCATTTTAGTTGGTCCAATCGAGCCGGATTATACCACACCACCATGCAATATTTAAAAGTCTCCATACGCTTGGTATTAGTAAAATGTTTGTGTACCGGGCTATTCATAGGTACAATGAGACCTCTTCTTTTTGTGACAGAAAAAGATCTGGCCCTCCACGTAGTGTTCGTACGAAAAAGGGGGTCAAAGCAGTAAGGAAAAGAATTGGAAGAAATCCTGTCCGAAAGCAAAAGATTTTATCTCGGGAGATGAAGATAGCACCTAGAACCATGTCGTGTATTTTAAAAGATGACTCAAGACTTAAGCCTATAAGAGACGTACTGGTCATTTCTTAACTGATAATTTAAAAAAGAATAGGGTGGTAAAATCGAAACAACTACTGAAGCGGTACGCAAAGGGAAGTCACAGAAAAATTTTGTTTACGGTTGCGAACATTTTTACAATTGAACAACATTTTAACAAACAAAATGACCGTAGTTATGCTCAAAGCTCTAAGGAAGATTCCCAATTAGTCGTCAGAGTGCATCGTGGGCACTATCCGACTTCAGTGATGGTTTGGTGGGGAAGGTTTGCTATGAAGGAGTGACTGAGCCATACTTTTGTGTGCAAGGTAACATCGGCACAAGTGTATGAAGATACCATACCTGAGAAGGTAGTGAAGCCCCTTAAAAACACCATGTTCAATAACTAAGAATGGTCCTTCCAACAAGACTCGGCACCTGGTCATAAAGCTCGGTCTACGCAGTTTTGGTTGGAAACGAACATTTCGGACTTCATCAGAGCTGAAGACTGTTCCGATCTTAATCCGCTGGATTATGATTTATGGTCAGTTTTAGAGAGTACGGCTTGATCTAAACGCCATTACAATTTGGAGTCCCTAAAACAATCTGTACGTTTGGCAGTGATGAATTTTCCCATGGAAATAGTGCATGCTTCTATTGATAACTGGCCTCAACGTTTAAAGGACTGTATTGCATCCAGTGGAGACCACTTCGAATAAGCTTTTTATATTTTAAATTGTTTTATATTTATGTATTAAACTAACACACTGTAAAAGTAATAAATGTTATTTGCAATAGAAAATTTTTTTTCTTTGTTTCAGTATTTATGGCAAGACTAGGTATAGTATAACTGATTGAAATTGTATTTATACGAATTTTTATTGTAGTATCCGTACACTACCAGGATTAGCCTGACCACAAAAATATCGTCTACTCGATGTTATATTGTGACTGTATAATTGTGATATGTTATTACTACATTATAACAAATAAATTCTCTATTTGATCGTATGTTAATGAGAGAAGTCCCAGTGTAAGATCATTTTTATATTAACCAATAAGATAGAAAAAATCTATTTCTCCTTTCTCTAAGTCATACCATATACTGATATATATAAATCAATATTAATATATCGATTTGCATAAATATGGTCAAAGTAAGTTCATAAAATACGAGTATGTAATATTTAAACTTATTTAATAAAACAGACTTTAACGGTACTATCGATTTTTCTTGACTTTCGAATAGAAGGAAATCAAGTGTACATATGGAGTTTTTAGTGGGATCTTCGTCTTTCATGTAGTGTATTAATTTTATTTATAACCTTGTGTTATGACCTCTATATTTTGTAATATATGTGGCAAGTTACGTAATATAGTTTGTTTATTGTACGTAAGTAAAGTGGGTGAAAAATAATACCACAGATTTCTGAAACGCCACAAAAACTCTGGAAAGTTCTAACAAGGGGCCCACCATCTTGTAAGAACATTGAAATTATCGCTAGACACTTGTAATATTATTACCTAGTCGATAATGGCAGGAATAACCTGAAAGATTAGGTACCAAAAAAAAACAGTGTGCATATTTATATGATAGATCTAAAATGTGTAAAGTTTAAAATTGATTATTTTAATACTGTTTTTTTTTAATAAATTTATAACGTATTAATATATTAATTATTTCGACGTTGTTATTGACATTATATTAAAAACTTTTAATTTTAATTTGTTTTAATAACGAGGCACACTGTCATGGTGGCGCTGGAGAAATGGTGTGTTGTATTCACTACTACTTCGTACTAAGCTTGAAATAAAATTATATTTTTATTATGTATTAATTACATTCAAATAGGTATTTTCTCTAAGCGTTTTAGGGTACACATGTGAGGTTCTTTCTTCTTAATTTATTGTAAAGTGTGTTACAAATTTGAAAAGAGTGGGAGGGAAACCTGCAAGGTTTGACTGTGGAAGCTTCATCGTCTGATCCCAGGCAGTTATGACAAGTAAGCTAAGACCCCAAGGTACAGTTCTCTCAAGTTCATCAAAAGGCACTAACAGACGAAGTTTGACTGAGTCCACAATAGTGGTAACTTATTACGCAGTTGTACTGAGAGTGGTTACATGATTTGATACGTAACTAACTATAGGCTGTAGCAACAAGTTGCATCAGACGTGCTGCACGCTGCTTCATAACATAAAAAGTAATAGTATTATTAATGGAACGATGTCGTTTCTAGTGTATTATAACTAAATCATGTATTCGCGTATCAGACAAGACATTATTCAAATTCGTGAAATTGAAATGTAAAAGTGTTCTGCATTTTTTTGCGATAAATGATGAGTGGCGGATTCCAAATGAAATTTTACTACCGCTCCGCGGGTATAAAGGTTTGTATAACGATATTTCTCTTACGATTCGGTTTTATTTATAATATTGCATTTTAGTATATTACTACACCTTGAATTTAATACTAGATTATCTTCTATTTTTAATAAGCAATGAGCATGATGTGCGTCATTGTAGTGAGTTTTTGGCGAAAGAAAAACATCGTAATAGAAGCGTAACATTGTGGTAGAGACATTTCTAACGCCCATTTGGTTACCTATAGCAATCAACTTAAATGTTCCCATTTGTTTATCTTCTTCATACATAACATTTGGTAACAGAGTTTTGATGACTATAACGTGTCCCAGTATTACTTTTCTATTATTATCATATAACAAGATCCTCTAATTATTTTTTTATAAAACTATCATATTAACAAAACATAATAATATATGTTAGCGAGAAAAATGATATTGAATTACGTCCGAAAGGCGGCCCTTATCATATTTCACAATATATTACACTTACGGACAATACATGTTGATTTATTAGAGCCTCGAATAATATAAAAAATTCGGTTATGCTCCTTTTGTCTGAGAGCGCGATGGGTATTTTTTTGTTGACGAATTCACCGCGTTTTCGGTAAATGGTTTTTGTTCGAAAACAAGTTATTTTTCCCTCGTTGACGTGTTATTCTGTAGGTGAATTGTCTTTGATGGATTCCATTAATTTTATATAACAACAACTAGTGTCCTTTGTTTCTTCTGATTGCTTTTTCATGTAATGTCGACTGTTGCATTTTCACTGCTATTTCTGTATTAAGAACGTATTGATTGAATATTGTAATTATGTATTAAGAAGTTATATTTTTTTTGTTTTATATTAAAATGTAATAAAGAGGTGGAGGGTAACTAACTGCTAAGAGTAAACTAAAATACAGTGTTTCAATGTTGTGTAACCAGCCTTACGAAAGTATTTTATGTTAAAAGAAGATTTTATATTATAATGGACGTTACTCTGCAATTTCGCCTAGATTTGGTTGGCCGCTATCACTTCTCACTGCAACAAAAAACGTTTGATCTTATTTGTGCGATGTGTACCTGAAAAAGTTAAAACTGAAACTAAAAATAAAAAGAGCGAAATATTTCTAATTAAAACAATAAAAAGAATTACAAACAGCATCCTTGGTTGACGGTTGGACCTGACGGTTCACACTGTTGGTATGTAACTGTAAAATATAAAATAAAACTATACAAAATCTTACTACTTGAAGCTCCTGTATTATTATAATGAAAAATAATAATAATGACAGTATATAGCTGTTCCACTGTTGGACCTGAGGCGTCTTTGTATTGGAAGAAAGTATAGGCATAATGGCTACGCCAGTCCATAACGTATTGGCAATTTGAAACAGAGAAATATACAGAACTATATTTTACTATAATACGGGGATATTATAAGACTTATAAGATATTTTGTAGGTTCAGATTTCTTCACGGTGGCTTCCTTCACCGTCAGCCACTAATATTCCTAATTTAACTTACTAAATGTAGTTGAATTCCAAAATTGGTTGTGTTTCGAACCGAATCTCGGACGTTGATTTAATATTTTAACCGTCAAAACACTCAACCACTACGGCTTACATAATTTTATTTAATATTACTCAGCTGTGTTTATTTTTCCTAACCTAGACGCAGAAATATTGGTTCCTATAGAACGTAAATAATTCATGAGTCAGCATTTCCGACCCACAATTAAGCTATTATTACAATCATTCATGAATAACTTTATCCTAAGGAAATGCGAAAACAACTTCAATGGATTTTTCTTATCATTACAAATTGTATGCTGAAGAAAGATATTAATGAAGCCGCCATTGTATCTAGAATTTCGGCAGACATCTTTATTCATACAATATACGTTTGATACGTCACTTAAATCTGCCACATAAATATAATTACTATACGAGATACATAAAGTCAACTATAAACAAACGTATGATAGTAAATACATCGTAATTTACTTTTCGCTACAAACTAACTTAAGTTACTGCATTAAACTTGGAAAACTTGCAATCGAAGATCCAGAATTTGCTGCCAGAGTCGTTCGTGAAGTACTAAAAGTCTTCGAAGATGAATTATTAAGCGGTTATTTATGAAGGTGAAACTACCAAAATGAGTTACGCGCCGATAAATTTTCTCATCGTGGTGCCAGATTCCATTAATCGATTTCCTTCGATGAATCAGGGTCGACGCGGGTACGAATTTAGGAGATTAGGACGCTTGTAATAACCAATTTTTGGATTTTCTGTTAATATTCTTGTGAGTTCTTTTAAAACCGCTACCAGACCAGCAAACGCACTCTTCTTTTTTATAAGGCACAAGTCGGCTTTGCGTGGAATACTGCTTGTATTTCTGGGACGGTTCCGCAAAGTACCTTTTGGATACTCTGGACAGGTTGCAGAGAAGGGCTGTCCGCATTGTAAATGATGCAGACATAACAGTGTATATAGAGCCGCTTCAGTTGCGCAGGGACATAGCCTCATTATGCGTGTTCTACCGTCTATATCACAGCGAGTGTTCTGAAGAGTTATTTAATTTAATCCCTTCCTCCCCTTTTGATAATCGAACCACGTGCGTTGGACTTCGGAGCCAGTTTTACGGTAAATTGTATCTGAACACGAACTAAAAAGTTCGCAATGTCTTATCTTTGCTGTACCGTGAAGCTGTGGAAAAATCTCCCGGCCAGTTCCCTTCTTCCTATGACATGGGGTTCTTCAAGCGTAACGTGAAGAGATACTCACACAGGCCGGCATGAGAGCGGAGACCGGCGATATATAGTTTTTCTTTTTGTTGTTCGCCATTGTTTTTGATTACACTGTGCTTACCATCAAGCATAGTGCAGTCACTTTGTCATGCTATGATAAGAAAAACGGTTATGTTAGGTATCTTAAATGTCGGCGACGGGTAGGCGATGACCTCCGGCTGCCGTAGTTGTGGCCTGGGGGCGATAGACACGATCACTGTCTGTCGCTCCGGGCAGTTAAACTGCACAGGCCCATGTGGTGGAGTTGCATTATGCTGATGCGACTCCCACAGTTCGTTAGGGGGGGTGACACCCATTTCCCCTTGAGGGGTCCAACATCTTGACCCCTCAGGCCGCAGTTTGGGCTGCTTAGGAGGGGATAACACCTATTGGAGGAGCAGACGTAGTGTCGATTAGACAGTCCCTGCTCCTCCGGGCAAAAGGTGTAAGAAGGTACCATGGGGTTTTAGTCCGTGCGACTCGGGCATATCCATCCTCTGCTGCCCGGCGAGATGGATATCCGCTAGGGATTTCTCCATGGAGAAAAAAAAAGGTATCTTAAATGTAGACGTTTTGATCGACAAACATTTAGAATTAGTGCTTCAATAACACTAAGAAATAGATGAGTTTGAGATCAGAAATGAAAAGTGTAGATAATTATAAATTGGTCAAAAACCAGCGTTAATTGTAAGATCTCTAAAAGCAACAAGTTTTTTTCATCAATTGAAGCATTAATCAAACCTAAAGCCGACTAACAATCTATAAACCTTCAAAATTTACAAATATGTTTTACATTAAACTTTTAGAATTTGCCGAGTAATGATTTAGCGAGGGACCGATATCCATAACAGGCTCTTAATACATATCTTGTTTAGCAACTGTTACCTGCCAATCCTAATTACGACGGAACGTATTTTTTTAGTTAACTGCCTGTAATGTAACAGATTTTGTAGTATAAGAGGAAATTGCCTGGTTACGCGGAGGTCACGCGTAGTTCATGTAAAAGGGGAAAATAACAAGAGATGATTTCTTATGTTCTCTTCTCGGAAGTTATTATTATGTATTTATACAGAACGGAACAGCAAATGTTACCGTACTTGTTTTAATAACAAAGGAAATATAAAAAAAGTATTTTGCTGCCAAATAAATTCTGGGTAATAGCGAACAAAAGTAACAGGAAAATTACCGAGCGATTGAAATTAAATTTAAATCGCAATTAAGGCGTGTTTTGATGTGAGTTACTGAACGTCAAACATAACAAAATAAAAGTAAATATTAAGTGTTTCTATCAAGTGCTATGTGTTGAAATGAAATTACTTTTTTACAGAATATATGTACAATTAGTTAACGACAAATAAACTGAAACACACTAAGTTGCAGTAACAACAATTCTGGACATTTGTGTTAGTTTCAAACTATATCGCAGATATCAATATATTTTAAATAATATTATATAATTTCGGTGAAAGCAAAAAACTGAAGCTTAGGACAATTGCCGCATATTTAACTATAAATTGTTTTATGTCATTAAGTAAATAATGTAAAGTAATTTTGATCACAATTGTTCTCATATCTCCATGTATCAGTCGTGATCTAGTGTATTCCCTACTTCCTACAACATAATGTCTTTCGAAAATACCGTAAAGGGTAATCCTATTGAACAAACTACTATGACAGAAGCGATTGGTGATAGATTGTAGACCTGCCGAGAAAGGGACAGTAAAAAATCCGATCTCTTTGTCTCGATTTATTAGTATAGCGTGTTATTTAAATTTCAGGCCAGTAGTTGAGAACTATTTACGTATTCAGAAATTTGAGGTTAATAGATCTCACCCGGAAGCCGCAGCAAACGTGTTATATATATAGATGGTCCCAAACATGTCATTTGCATGTTTTATAACTCGCAAACATCCGTGTACTTGGTAGCAGCTGATCTGAACGTCTTCGTCCCACGCAACACGCCGCACAGTGTAAACAAACCTTAGGGACACTCAACGGGCCTTTGTTTATTCTTTGACCGCACCCCGAGTCCATAAACCTATTTACTGGTCAAACATTTCAACCTTGTTTTAGATACATGTTGCGATAGATTGCATAGTAACTCCAAACTTAGCTACATGATTTATGCTATCATGCTAATCGGTAAATATCTTAGCTTATTTAGATTCGCGGTGTTGCGGAATAAGGCAACAGCCCATGCTCCAAATCGGCTGGTACCTGAAGCGCTCGCCTTAGTAGTCCGTTAAAGCTGTAAAAGTCTGTTAGGCCAATAACGTAGTCAGTTCGAAAAACAAACAAATATCATAAACTTTGTTACATTGTATTCGGCTTGTATCTCTAAATTTTAAAATTAGTTATCTAATTTGTTTTCTTCTTTTCATCCATTTCTATTAACTCTGTTTTCTGTATATATCAATACTAATCTTTACAAAATACAGCAAAATAACGAAGTACGAAGTTCATCTTAAAAAATCCTAAAGGTAATTCACAGTTGCCATTTTTACATTTTAGATAGAAGATAGAAAAATATTAGTTACCTTGGAAATTTCATATAGAATCAAATTGCTATTTAAAAGAATATAATTCCAATGAATTTCTTACAAGATATCACAGATTTAAAATCACGTGTAATAAAAAAGTTTTTTATGTGAAAGATTTTGATGTACTTTAATTGTCAAAGGATAAGAAAACAATTCGGAGAGTACATGTACCTGTAACATACATAACCATATATAAAAGATAACTGTAAATTAAAGGTATTTTTAGAATAATGTAAGCAACCATCTTTTTACTCCCACTCGAGTTCTGAATTACATTTATTTGGTTATTTAAAAATATTGAATTACCTCTGAATTGTGGAAGAAAGCTAATAATTATTTTCATCGCCATATATATATTGCTATATATATGTATATTGCCAAATACTACATTTTAGGACAAAAATTCAATATTCGTAAGCATGCTCTAAACAAATTCACTTACGTACTGTATTTACACATAGATTTCTAGTGTAACATCGTAGAAAAATAGAATATGCGTCATGTCGAGACAAACATCAGCAAGGCTTTTGATGAGAGCTATTCCATTAAAGAAGAATGGAGTGATGTTCTTACAATAACATGACCTATTTCATGACAAAAGAATGCTGAGTGAACGCCTCATTGCGGTGTCACCGTTTGTGGTAAAAGAATCGACTCGAGTTTAATGGAGGAAACAATTATGTACCGCGCAAATTATTCCAAGACTTTTGGATCGTCACATAAAATACTTATATTATTGACGTGCCTTTCTAACGGGAAAATTAATTCAGAAGTCAAGTTCTTAAAGTTTTTTTAGATTAAATGTACTTTGCTAGATATTATTTCTGGAGGTATATATTTTATTGGTATTGATATAGTTATTGATATAGTTCTTTGCTAGATATTATTTCTGGAGGTATATATTTTATTGGTATTGATATAGTTCTCTACTATTGTTGCATCTTTAGATACTTTATTAACACGTTTCGTGCCAAGCCATTCTTGCCTGAGATGCCTTCAGGCTATTTGATGTTTTTACAAAAAATTGATCTATTATCATACAATTTTTTTTCAAACTGTCTAGGCTATTAGCCTAACAGGTCTTCACAGTTTCGCCGGACTACATCACGTACTATCATACAATATTACATTATATAATACATAACATGACATGAGTAATTCTTTCGTTTTCAGTAGTTATCGAATCGTGAGCCACCAGGGTGCTACACGTGGCACGTAACGTGTTAGTAGAACAATGCTTTGAATAAAGACTAAGGTCAAAACAAAACAAGAAAACATAAGGGAAAGTATTTCTTTGTGTCTAGTTAATTAGATTATTTTATTGAAATAAATTCACTAAAATTAGTGTAACGCTTAAAAGGTCTTATTATATAGATGTTTCATAGAATACTAATGTAGTTCCTTTGAAATATTATCAGAACCTAGTAAAATTCAATTTTCTTCAGTCCGATAAGAAGGAGCTTTACAAAACAAAACATCTTAAGAAATAAGCATAAGCGGGCCCTTTGAAAGCAGCCTCTCCATTAGCGAAGGAAGGCACAATGTTCTTCTGTACAATAATATCTATTTTATGACAAAGCGATACCAAATGAGAACCTTGATGTGGTGTTGCCAGAAGGTTTACAACATTTTTCGCAAAAAATACAGCGCAATAAAAGTGTTGAGAATACGTAGAATATATATTTTTATATTGTAGACTTTCGTTTGGTAAACACCGGCAAAATAGCAATTATTGTGATGGCATCATTAGTTTAAAAAATAAGCAAATTTAAATATCAGCGCTTTCAAAAAATATATGTAAACCAGCGTATCGCTGATCACTGTCCTATTTTTCAGCGGTCGTCTCGGACACAGTCTTCAGATTCTTAACTAACCAGTATGGCCAACTTGGTTCGAAAGGTGAAGAAGGAAGCCATACTGTTATGACATTTTTTTAGTACTATATTTTTACCATACACACATTACATTAATATTTTTACTTCACTCGAAAGACACGACTCACTAATGTCCCTAAAACTAACACTAAGTATGGCCCCAATTCAGTAATGATAAGATGCGTCCACTTATACAGTGAAAGAATATCAGATATAGATATTTTTCATAAGTGTAGTGGATCCTTTAAGGCGAAGGTAACAAGAAGTATTATTAACCATACTTCAGAGGTATGAGATGAAAGTCATGTAACTAGAAACATTTTGAGTATGAAGGTGGACGGATATAGGAGTAAAGGTAGACCGAAAAAGGTATGAATGGATTGTGTGAAAAATGATATGCGTATAAAAGGCGTGAAAACTGAGATGATATCTGACAGGGGAAAGTGGAAAAGGAAAACATGTTGTGCCGATCTTACCATTTTTTTTAATATAGTTGGCAAACAAAAAGACTGGTCACCTGATGGTAAGTGATCACCGCCGTCCATAGACACTAGCGACACCAGGAGAGTCGCAAGTGCATTGCCAGCCTGTGTTTGGGGGATGGGAATGGGGGAAGTGGGGAGGCTCGAAGTGGGGAGAGGGAAGGGGCCTTCGGCGCTCTCACTGACCGAACGAAATGCAACAATGCAAATACTGTTACTTTATGTCGGTTTTCTGTGAAAGGGTAGTACTACCCCGGGCGTGCCGACCCATTCATGCTGAAACCAGTAACAGATTCAGCATGGCTCTACCACCTTCTAAAACCTAGGTGGGATAAGAGTAAGAAGGAGAAGGCTTCAAAGGCAGATTCCTAAAGCATACGCTTATTCATTGTTACATGTATTACGCATTACATGTAATACGCGACCATACACACATGAACATAATGCAAGTATCATTTGTTTTTGGTGCGACAGTAAACACTGTCAGTGCATGTTGGCATCCACTTTTCAGCTCAGAATACAGCTGTTACAGCACTACTGCATTGTTGCAGAAATAGATATCGCCTACAAACATTAGAAATATAATTAGCTTCTAAATTTAAAATAAAAACAATTACCAAATTTTGTATTTTATTTTATGTAATTGTATGTCATTATTGGTAATTGGTTTTAATTTAAATTTTTATTCCAATTTTTTTACTTATATGTTATGCGATTTAGCTATTGCTTAGATTATTTATATTTTACTTTATCACTAAAAATTAGAATTAGCCACATAATAATAAAAAATAAAAGATGATTATAAGCGTATTTATGTACTGAAATCATAGTTGGTGAAACTAACATTTTTCTTGTAGGTTTTTTTAAGAATGTGTAACTGTAGATCTTTTTGCAATAAATAATTTATCCTACATTATTATCTTCTAGGATATTATAGAATTCCGAGATCGTGTAGGAAGTTTTATAAACCTGGTACTCTAATACAGTCGCTATGAAGGACGCTCAAGTACAAAAGAATACATAAAAAGATAGTATCCCTCGATATCGTTTGGAGAAAGTGGCAGTTGTAAAAATGCCTTCAAATCTTATTGTTAATACATTTCATTCGGAGCTGTTTTATTTTATTACTTTATTATGAGAAAAGTAATAAACGCATTCAAAGAAGACGCCCTTGAGGTCAGTTGTAGTTTGATTGCTACTCGAAGGGATTAGATTAGAATGGATAGTATGTGGTGTTAGAACACTACTCCATTGTTGCAGAAGTAGATATCGTACTGGTCGTTACCTCTACAAACAGTACAAATATAACATAGCTTCTAAAGGGTTTTTTAGAAACTTTTGGATTTCCCTGAAGGTTTCTATCGTCAGTGGCTGTTAATAATAAAGTGAGAATTATTAATGTAACAAGCGGGACTTTAGCAGTAAATCGTGGCAGAAAGAGATAGAGTTTTTCTATTTTAATACACAGGTATGATAGAGAATCACGACACACAAAAATAATTAGGTATCCCTAAGTTACGGACTTTATTATAAAAGTAAAGCGTTGCTAGCTTAGTCATTTACATTTTGATTATTTTATATATGGTGTTATAGATTATTTGACTTTACATTTACTTGACAAATGACTAGAATTTAATTGGTAAACAAAGCTGATAAAACATATTGATGCGCGGTTATTTGCATATAGTCATTAAAGTAGAAACGAGCATTAAAAATATTTCTTAATTGAAAACTTCAATTTAGGTATTATTTAACCGACCAGTTTTTAAGTTCTCAAAATTTGACGTTTATTTTCGAACTAATTAGATCCGTGTGAGAAACCGGAGAGGTATAGTGATGATTTGTATATTGTATTGAACGCGATATGCCGCAGTAAAAATTAACATAAAGGCAAAATCTCTAACAGGCGTTTACGAGTACATTATAATATCATGTAATCTGACCATTTAAAGTAGCTGATTTTATACGACTTATCTGTTCCGTTGTTTATTTTAAATAAATATGATATTAATCGTGCCACCAATGCAGCAATATATTATGAACCGACTCACTGGTTTAGTTGAATTATATTAGAACGATTAAATTATTTTACTTTTTAGACTAGTTCATGCCCATAATAGTTTTGTCGTTTAATGTGTGTTTACTGTTTACCGAAACTTTGTCGACCTAAGCCTTTGTTTTTGACCAACACGACTAAACGATCAGACAACAGGGTCATTGATTAATGGGGAGACCTGGTTAATTGAATTACGTCGATTATCGGATCGACAGCTGCATGTCATTAAAAGACAACCACCACATGAAAGCGCGAGCTAACTGTACTGTGGCGTCATCTCTGAATAATCAACTAAATCTTGTGTGATTAAATGTAATACAGAAGTTAGTTTTTCTCGAGTAATGAGTCTTACATATTTTATTTGAATTCTGGGTTGTCTTTTTTATAGCAACTTTATTATTAATTGACCACCAAACCCTTATTATTATATGAAAAAGTGTCATAATATTTAGCTTATATAATACTCTGAAAAATTTCTTATCTGCCTAAGAAAATCAGTTGAATAAGTTTCAGAGGCCATGTTAGGCAAAATACACTACCAAATAATATCAATTTTATTTATATGTATAGATTATGATACACGTGCCTCCTTTTCTACCAACAATATAACAGTTACGAAAGAGAAATTCCGAATTACTCGTCTAATATAATATATAAGTGCTACACTTGATACAGTACTGTATAATTGTTATTCAAAAGTACCTGTGCTCATAGCTCCGCACACGTTAGTTACAAAATAATTATTTTAACTCATATTTTATAATTGCTAAAATTATTATTGATAATTTTATAGCTCACTAGCTATGGAATTAAATATGCTATCTTGAGCCAAAATCTTCTTAAAATATGTTAAACAGTTTTTGAATTAAATCGACACATGAACGGATCTATAATTTTTTTTTCTATGTCACGTTCGTAATCGCCTTTATATATCTATCTAAATATATAAAAATCCAGTGTCATGCATGATGTTTGTCTACGATGGACTCCGAAACTAATCAACCGATTATCATGAAAGTTGGCATTTATGTATAATTTGGTCCAGCATGAGAGATGGGATGATTTAAATTTTGATTAATGGCCTCAATATTTTTTACTTATAAATTAAATGATTGGCAATGTTCATTATTATTATTAATTGTAAGTTTCATCAGTCTCGAACAGATAGCGCTTTAAATTAGTTTGTTGACAGAAAACTGTAGGACCGACTTTTATAGATATCTCATAGATGGCGCCACGTTCTAAGTTTAAGATTTCTTTATCAAGATTTTAGGCAGACTCGTTACCCCATAATACCAAATACTTTATCATAATTTGTAATAACTGAGCCACAGCAACGTGTGGCCGGGTCAACTAGTCTATTATAAAATTTTGAAAAAGAAATTAATGTATAGATAGATCTACGTATTTATTAATATACATAAATAAATAATTTTTAGATTTTTGTGAAAAAAATTGTTACACGTGTTTAGGAATAAGTAATAAAATACATTTCAATCATTTTTAGAAATGTCTGTCTGTCTGTCTGTTTGGTTGAACACGCATCACTGCTAAAATGATGCGTTCATGATAATACTTCTTCTAGAAAATCATAAAGCATATCTTCGAGTTTGTTTTGTTTCATTACAATCGGTTTGTTCTATCAAAAATTGTTGTAATTTTAATGACGATGCGACTTAAGTACGAGAGAAAAGTAAATGAACTTAATACATTCAGATGACTTTATTAATCTCTGTTTTTTACATAAAGTTCCACGCGGATGAAGTCGCGGGCAGTACTAGTAAAGAATATTTTTACTTAGCATTGAATATTTATAATAGAGGGGCGGAGATATGTGAACATATGAGACCATCATCGTAGAGGCATCGATATGAGACGTGATGGGAGTATTAACATAGAAATAGAAAATAATGGTGGCTTATTGTATCGTAGAGTGAACGTTCGGGTAAAAATTCGCGGTGGCGTGAACAGAAATAGGAGTATTTATTGATTTTATATTTATGAGGTATATTATTTGCAGACGTCCTCGCCAACCGAAGGTTGTCTGAATTCTTCTGTCATATTTATTTACCAGTATTTTTTGAAAGGTTTTATTTTTTCTACGTTTAGAAAGATCTAGTATCTTAGGATGCCCCAGTTTTTATCCTTTTTAGTAATACGTTTTTAAAAACTAGCAGTCGTTCGCGACTTCATCTGCATTTGTTTGAGATAACAGGATTTTTTTAAACTTACTTGACGCATTATATTTAGGCCATCTTAAACAATACCTTTATAGAATATAGCCTATAGTTGTCGGTGGGATCCTGGAATGTAATGTAGTGGACTTTTATTGTATTCATAATCTTGTATTATTTGGTTTCATATTTTGTAATATTAGTGGTGTTTTACGTAATTTAATTTGGTTATTGTGCATAAGTGAAGTGGGTGGGGAATAATACTAAGGAGTATGGGTTCTGATTTGCCACAAAAACTCCCTGGAATGTTGTAATAAGACGGCCACCATCTTGTTACTTCATTGCAACAATCGCAAGAATCTTGTAATATCATTAATTACTCGACAATACTGTAATAGCATACTAGAAGTTTGCCAAAATAAAATATATATTACTATTGTAAAGGTTCACCGAAATCCGTTCAGTAGTTTTTGCGTGAAAAGAGTATATAAAATCCATCTATCCTGACAAACTGTCTCGATTAAAATATCAATAGGATATACTGCTCCTTTGGAAATTGAATACTTCTTCTAAGAACATCAAAATTAACACAATACCAGTTCTGTATTCTGCTGATAAAAGAAGATTGTGAAAATTGTTCATTGTTAGTACGAATAAGAGTCTAAAAAGAGTTGATCGAATGCTATTAGCAAGCATATACAATTAAAAAAACATTTCTTATAAAGTATACATTAATTGTTATAAAAAAGTTCGAAACCGGTTGGTTTAACGACTAGCGAGCGATTGATTGCATGAGTCTATTGCAGTCTAGTTTTCAGAACACGGCATGGTTTTTTTAATTAGCAAAATGCAAATGTGCAATATTTATTTATTTTTATGTGACTAATGTGAGTCAAATATGCTTGTCTAATAATAGTTTAGTCTATCTAAATTTCCTAAACGAACACAATTTTTGTTGTTAGCTCTAGTATTTATGCTAAAGTAGTACTTAATATTTCAAATGTCTACGCGATTTTGCATAACAATATTAGCTCAAAATAAATTAAGTCATCAAAATATACAAATTAAATTTTTGATACCCATATCAAATTCTCCCCATCCCAAGGGATCCAGTAGATGGATAATTAATAATGTTTTGTAAGTTGTTCAACAAAACGAGTAAGATAAAATTAAAACAAAAAAGATATTACCCCATTTTAAATTAATGTGAAAAGTATTGTCATTTAGGCATCGGGAAAAACATTTTTTTTTCTTTAATGTTTTTAGTCTATAAACTAACGACTTGAACGTTACCCAAGTCAATAAAGATAACTTAGTAAATTAGGGACACCCTATAATGGTGATTAAACCATCATAGTGACTGCCTTTTAATGTGTGTTTAATTTCTTTATAGCACGACAAAGTGTCAACATTGTGCCATATAGTAAGAATACGCTAGTTACCGATAGATACACAGACTATACGCTGTAAATTACAACGGGTGTTGTTACATCTTGCGAATTGTGGTCGCGATATTGTTTGTTGCCATTGCCGTATTACCCCAGTACGACAATTCATTGTACAATACTAATTGGTTGTCGTTATTTTTAGACATCATTATATTGTATTATAATAACATTTTGCTGGATAACAAAAAAAAAAAAAACAAAAAGTTTGATTACTTAGGTATGAATATAGTTTACTCGAAATTAAGCTTTAATACAATAGTATAGTGTACATTATCCCAAGTTACGTGTACGAAATAAAGTGACTAATATCTCAAAGGCAAGCTAATATAATTCGATCCCTCAGGAAATAGGGGACGCCTGCGTAATTGAACCTTCGAGACTGATCACACGGATCGCTGATAATAAAACAGGCATAACTGATATTTTATAGGAAATGTAAGAGAAAAAAATGAATACCTATGTCAAGCTGTGGTAAATACAAAACACTAGAGCAATTGATCCAGCTTCGTACAGTTATAATAACTAATCTGGTGTTGTAAAGTTCTAAAGCAATTTAGATATATGTACTACTAAACGTGCCCGCGACTTCGGCCGCATGGAACTTGATGTACAAAACAGTTATCAATAAAGTCATCTGAATGCATTAGGTCCAAATCCTATCTACTTTTCTCTCGTACTTAAGTCGCGTCGTCATTAAAATTGCAATAACTTTTGATAAACTGAACCGATTTTAATGAAATAAAAACTAAATTTTACTCGAAGATATGCTTTATAATGTTGTTGAAAAGGTTTTATAATGAACGCAATACTTTAGCAGTGATACGTATTCAATAAACAGACAGACAGACATTTGTAAAAATCATTGAAATGTATTGTATTACTTATTCGTAGACACCTGCAACAATTTTTTTATGAGAATCTACAAGGTACAGATATGTTAGAATTACATACTTATTATATGTATAGATTAGATACATTTTCCCGGCGTTTGTTATTAAGCCAAGGAAGGGTCGTAGTTCTTGTCCCATAAACAACAATTTTGTAACGCGTAATTTTGAATCCGTGATATCATTTAACGTATTTATTACAATGATGTACTACAAAGGATAATTTGATCTACAATAAATACCTAAAATAATTAAGATATATAAATGGATAACGATTATGTATGGTATAGAAATATACCTATTGATCAAAATGACTTCGCAAGTAATGGATTATTTCTAATAATATGTACAAAAGAAACATGATCACTGTGAGCTATCCTTAGGTGATTGACTAATACGTTACAGGAGTTTTTTTTTGTGCCTTTTTATGATAAACAATTCTGTAGCAACTTATTTTATGTATCTCATAAGGTGAACCTTATGGGTGAACGCAGTGTTAGCAATTAGCTCTCCTGAAAAATATTTTTACGACTTGATTACACATTACGTCCATTTTCATCTACTTTCTAAAAATATAGTATTTATGTATTACACATATACCTAAACTTGGGAATTATTCTTGTAGTACAACTAACTGTATGTGAGAAAAATATAGAACTGTGGATTTTTCGGTTTTGAAAGCGCCAAAACGCCGTGGGTTGGCGTGGTGATTATGCCCATACCTTCATTCGAAAAGAGGCCTATGACCCTGCAGTTAGTCTCTCAATAACAACTTCAATTTATACTGTTTATTAGCTACACACCCCGCCTACGTACGAGTGCAATTGATTTATGAAAATTACTTAATAAATGTCGTAAGTCCTTAAATATGCACTATCCGACATATTTTGTGGCACTTTGTCATTCACAGTTCATTAAAATCAAGGGAGCTTCCTAAGTTCTGTTACTAAAATAACTGTTTTGTTACACATAATTTTTGAAGTGAAAATTCTTTAGGAGCGTTGAGCGGTATTTTTTGGCAGAAGATAAATTTATAGTTCCGCGTCATGACATGCCAGTAAGTGTGACTGAGCGTATTGCGATTGCGCGGTTTGCGTCAGACTAGCGATTCGTAATATAAGAGCCTGTGTACATGTAATATTGATATTTTGTATTGAGATTGTGCAGCGCATCATCCTTTTGATGAATTGTATCTGATCAGATGAAACTGTATAATAAAGTATATAATTATTATTCGAAGTGTTAATAGATGTTAAAGAGAGAATAATGATAATAATTTCAATTTACAAATGATGATATTTAATAATTCACAATATAAGTAATTTAAAAAAACACAGTTTAAATTATATTGGTTTCAGTTTTCCCTTCTGTCGGCAGTCCTTATGGCTGCCTCGACATTTTTAAATGTGATACCATCTAATATATATGAATTTATATGTCATAAAGAGCAATTTAATCTAAATAAAGTCGTCAAGGTAACTAATCTTTAATTAAATAAAGATGAATATTATATTGGTTAAAATAGGTTCGCAAATAATTCATTATGTAGGCCTTCATAAGCCTTCAGTGGCATTTGTTTCAAGAAGGCATTACAGAAGTTTATCATTGAATATTATAGTGGACGTTATACTTTACACTTCTGCTTGAAATTTATTGGCCGCTACCAAGTCTAATTGCAATAGCAACACAATCGATTGTGTTCGTTATACGTTAATTTGCAATGTATTTGAATTAATTATATTTTTTACAGTTATGTACCAACAGTGTCAACCGACGTTACGTTCAACCGTCAACCAAATATGCGTTTGTAATTCTTTTTGTTACTTTAGTTACTAATATTTCGATCTTTATAATACTCGTTTCAAATTTAACTTTTTCAGGTACACCTCGCGCAAATAAAATCAAACGTTTTTGTTGCAGTGACGTTGTAGCGGCCAATAGATTCCAGGCGGAAGTGCAAAGTAACGTCCACTATAATCTTCAATAGTATATGTCTATTGGTTCAGGTTATCTGTAATTATTTTTATTTTTTACACATATACATTATAAAAAAGTATTTGAGAACCTATTTTGACTAATATAGAATTAATCCTTATGTAATGAAATAAAAATTATGTACACGGCAAATATTGGGTCATTTTTAAAAACGGAAAACTCAAATTCGTCTATAATATGATTGCGTTGTTTTTTTGAATACCCTTGGGCGTGTGTCAGACATTTTCAGCCTAATCTGAGTTAAGTTGCTAGCAGTTTGGATGGAAGTTTTTGTCGTATGTAAATACTAAGGCTCGCATGTCAGTGTACGTTGCCAAAAACACTATTCTGACTGGAACTCAGCAGCTTTAGTACTACCGTTTTGCGACAGAGATGGATGGAATTTAAATAAAAAACAATTTAGATAATTTTACATATTAATTATTAGTAAAAGAACTTCTTGTCCCCGTGATTCTGTTTTCATGAAAATGAATTTTATACTATCACGTGTTATATATAAATTAATTGAAGTCTGTATTTTATTTCTTATATTATAACTTCGTCATTATTATTTAAGTTACATAATACTAATAAATACTGAAGTTAAACCCTACAATCCTATATGGTTTTTAAGGTACCTATATTAATATTTTTAATCCCAATGTAGTACATAATGCTATGTATATAGATAATAGTCTAAAAAGTCATCTAATTGCCAACAAAAGTTCTGTTAAAATGATTTTACTTGTTTTGGATAATAGCTCTGAACAAAAACAGACACTATGTTGACGCCGCGGCGATGTCGACGTCACCGGAGGGGTGCGGTGCGGGGATTTCTATGTTAAATTAAGTGGACTGTATTTGCGGGGGGTGCTAAATTTGATATTCAACTATTGCGATCAGTTACGACTAGGGAGACCAGGGTAGGAAGGAAACTTGGCACATACCTCGCGGCGATGCAGTCTCCACGTGGCTAGCCGGCTAGGTGATTCTCGTTTCTTTTCCACTGTGTTTCCTCCCTCACAACACTTATTGTTTATAATGTATGTCGGCACGTATGTAGCGATGTGTTTATTTCTCACTCGACCATGCAAAAACTCAAAATGTTAGCATGCGGCGCGGCTCGGCGCGGACACAACAACACTGTGCGAGCCGCGTAAACTACACGACGATAGCAGTCGAACTAGCACAATGGCGGCAACAGTCGAACACTGGCGGCCGCAATCGAAACTAGCGGCGCGGGCGTCGCGCTACCGAATTAGCATGTGCCATAGTTAAAGGGAAGCGGGGCGGGTGGCGTAATCTGATCGCAATTAATTGGTCGGGCTTCAAAGTGGCGTGACCTAATTCATAATGCGGGAATTTTCAAACATACATAAAGCGGCGCAACCACACTACAATTTCATTTATATGTATGTGTAGGTTGTGATAGAATGTGCAGTTTACTTTTATTCTCTTCTAATTCTTTATTTAATATATATAACTTATCTATATTATTTGTGTATTTTTGTCTAACAAATGCATGACTTTTTTCTTTTTTTTAGCATGATATTATTATCTCGACTTCTTTTCTGTTATATATTTATTTTGCAGTTATTGTTAAACTGACTTTTCAAACGTCTGTCATATAATCAAGATATATTTAAATAGAAATTGTAGATAAAACCAAGTGAACTAGATATAATTATGGGATCACATACGACAGAGTAATGTCGACACACAATAAATATCGAAAATCCATCAAACGAAAACGACACTTTGTCTCAATGTCAGCGAAACACTGTTTAAAGAAAATTGGGCGTAAAAAAAGGAGATATCACCTTGCGCAAAAATTAAATTAATAAATACCCGCCGACTAAGCTTTGATTTTGAACAATAAACCCAAACACACGCGATTATGGCCGTTTAATCCAATAACGTAAGATTTACACCCTTAGTCGTCTATCGCAGAAGTTTATTGCAAAGTTTAATGGCATATAAATTACGCCTGATATATCTATGTGGAGTATCGTAAAACACCGACAAATACGTATAAATAAACCCTATTCGGAGGGTTAATCCGTATACCCCCGTATTGGATACGATTTTATTGTTTTCTCATAGTATTTTAAACGTGTGATATTGGTAAAATATTGTAGAGGTTGTACATTGTGATAAAATAATTTATTATGTAGCACTGTTGTAAGTTTGTATACGATACAAAATAGTCCAACGATGGCACCACGCCATAGTTATAGTACTCTCGCAAATGGCTTCTAACAGTTGTTTTGTATTCGCTTTGCTTAGAGCTTAAAAAGCGAGTGGCCAACTGCAATTATAGTATATATCGGAGTGTCGTTGAGATGAAAGTTATAAAAGTATGGCGTCGTCCTATTTAGTAGCCGAAACAGTAATCCACTGGTCTATATAGTTACGAATATATGTAGAGATGTGAACGGTCCGACCATCCGTGCGAGATTGGACCCAGTTTCTTTTTTTTTGTTTCTCGAACTGACTACGCTATTAGCCTCCTAGCAAGGCCTTAACAGCTTCACCGGTGTAACGAACCCAACTGGGCACATTATGAAAAAAATATTGATACAATTAACACTATCTATATCATGTAATGGAACTATTTAGGTACCTACATAAAAAAGAGGAAAAAAAATATTGTTAAATATTTTAAAATATTGAATAGGATTTTAAATAAATGCTAAAATTCATAATAAACAAAATAATTTTAAATATTAATATTTAATCAAGTACTGAACCGTAAGTAAAAAATGGAAGTGTTCTATTAACGACTAAGAAACCCTGACACAGGCGTGGTTGAGAATTTTAAAACTGTAGTATGCTGTAACTCAATGTGGTTTGTATAGAATTGATATTGGAAAGAATAAGGACAAAAAGAGATGGAGAGAAAGCACGAAGAATAAGAAAGAGAGATCCTGAATTTATGGTGGCGTACACACGGTGGCAATATTTAGTATGGAAGTTCGTTTGGAAAAAAAATTATTAGAGCGAAATGGGAATATAATAGGGGAATGTAACAAAGGAAAAGAAAGAGAAAACCTGAAAATTTTTGTGACGTTCATGGGGACGCAATGTTTGTAAGAGGTGATTTTAGTAGGACAAGAGAGATATAAAAGGGTTTTAACGATCGATTCGGGACCTCCCTGCCCGTTAGTGGTATCCGCCACGAATTACGAATCCGTACCGAACGCCGCGCGTTACAAAAGACGTCCACGACATATTCTCACCGATCTTCCCGACAAAATAACGGCAGCGAACGATCAGTATCAGCCTGTCTCCCACGCCCGCGTAACCACAGATCAAGCCGCCGTGGTCTGGAGGTAAATTTCGCTCCCGCACACTAAATTAGGGCCTCCTCGGCAGCAGCTCAAGCCTAGGTCCGATCCCTCGGCAGGGAGCCCTTGAGTACGCTGCTCGCGCGATACATTGACACAAATTTTTATATCACTGCTACAATACTACATATATCACCTGCACACACGTGCACGCCCACTCGCTTACACATGAAAGTGGAAGGGTTTTATTTTTTCCCCTTAACGAACTGCAATAGTTCAGAAATTTAACTCAAATGCCTTAGCATAGTCCATATAAATGGACTCCACTTGCTGATGATTGTTAAAGGAATTACAGTTATAACTTTTATATACAAGCAGGTTGCTAATTGTAGAACGACCACTACCAAACCATGCTGGAAGAGAGAAATATGTTGTTTGACATAATTATATATGAGGGTATATGAGAGACTCAAATACTTTACCCATGCAAGATAGAACACTTACAGGTCTATAATTTTCACATTTGGTCTTATCACCAGAAAATATATAGGAATTATGAATGCATTTTTCCAATATGATTGAACAGGCATTTTGATGCCCTTTTGACCTCTCAACCTCTTCCTGTTCCAATTAAATCAACGCTCGTTCGTGCTCCTACAAAAATGCTGTTATCGACAACAATTCAGGACAAAAGTAAAAACTGACGACTTTGTTGTCGTTTCCAAGTATCCTGGATTGGTCCTCATCAAACCTGATAAGTAAACGTAATTCTAGTCCGCATAATAAAAAAATTTAACACAGAATTCTTGTATCTTAAATAAATTTATTAGTAAATATTTGATTTCACAACAAAGTAAACTGTTTAAATATTACTCTTAATACGCTAATATTAGGTCTTTAACTATGAAATTGCCGTTTTGTATGAAAAAATGTAAACGAATTTTTTTCATGTATTTTTTATTTGTATTAATCGAAGTAATCACCCATGCAATCAATGCATCTTTGCCAACGCAGTGGCAGTTTATTGATGCCCTTCTTAAAGAAATCAGCTGGACGGGAGGCAACAAATTCTTCAAAGGCATTTTGTACTGCCTCTCGGGTATTGAATTTTTTTCCCGCCAAGGAGTTATCCAAATTCTGGAAAAAGTAGTAGTCTGTAGGCGCAAGGTCTGGTGAGTAGAGCGGATGACGGAGAACTGCCAACCCCAGTTCTTGCAACTTGGAGACCGTCTGCTGTGCAGTATGAGGTCGCGCGTTGTCGTGCAGGAGCAGCGGAGACGAGCGATTGATCAATGTTGGTTGGAGATGTGCCAGCTTCTCCATCATTGTGTTCAGTTCTTCACAGTACACATTTGCAGTAATGCTCACCCCGTTTGGTAAGAAGCTGTGATGTATCACACCGGCGCTAGACCACCAAACAGTGACCATCTCTTTTCTAGGGGTAAGTTTTCGTTTAGGGTATTGTTTAGGTGCTGAACCAGGATCCAACCAACTTGCTGAGCGCTTGCGGTTATCAAACAGAATCCATTTTTCATCGCAGGTAACAATGTGGTTCAAAATTCCTTCATTTGTGTGTCTATTGAGCAGTGCAAGTCACGTCTCGACGCGTACTTCGCTCTGGCGATCATTGAGTTCGTGGGGCACCCATTTGTCAAGCTTTTTTACCTTGCCAATTTGACGCAAATGGACCAATATTGTTTTGACGCTTACGTCGAAAGCGGCTGCTAATTCAGCCGTAGATTGTGTATCATCAGCTTCCACAATCGCCTTTAATTCGTCATTGTCGACCAAAGTCTTCGGACGACCGCGAGGTTCATTTTTCAGTTCGAAAGTCCCAGAACGGAAGCGAGCAAACCAATAACAGGTGGTGCGTTGGTTTGTAGTGTTAGCTCCGTAAACGTCGTTGATGTTGCGTGCCGCTTGTACCGCGGTGCTGCCACGACGGTACTCATATTCCATAATTACTCGAATTTTTAACGTATGCATGATGACAAAAAATATTGAAATGCGATGAAAATGTAACACTAATCAATAAACAAATGACTACTTTTGGAAAAAGAATTCCATGTTTTTAAAATAAAATTAATTTGAAATTAGAATTCTTAGCCAAACAAAAATTATTTTGATTTGAAATGGCCAGTGCTGCAGAACGGCAATTTCATAGGCAAAGACCTATTATATTCTTGTAAGCAGTTTAAGTATTTAATTTATTCCCTTTTTAACGCCGACTGCTTTGACGGAGTGTGATGTTTTTCGGCCTTATGTATGCTCATTTATTTGTCACGCTCTGTTGCTTAAACAACTTGATGGATTTTAACATATGAGACGTCGTTAAATTCGTTTCAGTTGCGTGGATAATTTTCAAGTATGGCAGGTCTAAAGAAAAGTATTGCGTTTTAGTTTCTCTTCTTTGTGAGTATTCAATCATCTAGTAGGCATTAAAGCAGAAAATGTGGTGTGATCTATTTGCTTTTTTAATATATGACATTTGGAAAATTTCTTGCTCGTTTTTAAGGGGTATCTGTAATTAACACAGTATAAAATACTTTTTTAGAGCATGACAGGGCTACTAGAGTCGTCGATCGAATTTCTATTAATTTCGATATTTTCGGACTACATTTTTATGACAATCTAACGACATCGACCGATAGTAACCTTTATTAACTGGATATAGAATCCAACTAGCAAATGGGATGTAGAAATCCGAATTTGTAAACAATCACTGATAAGTAAGGTCATTCATTTCACGTATCTCTTGACACCGTGATACAGTTATACCAAGATATTGTACAGCGTCATCTATGGGTACATAAACGATTTAACATACTTATTCTAATATGTCATATAATAAAAGCTATTTTGATGATGATATTTGGTGTACAGTCGAAATCAAACTTTGGACCATTACGAGTAACTATAAAAAAAGTCCAGGCAGTCATAAGGCGGAGGAGGAGTAAACCTCGGTAAAAAATCAATCTCGGGGTGGCGGCGGAGCGGCTTCGCTGTTCCGCTGCCAGCCGAACCCAGGGCGAAAGGGGCGGGGGCCCTGGACTCCCATTGCACGGTTTGGGGGGTGGGAGGCAGTCTCACAACCGGGCTGCCTCAGTCGGGTGTGGCGCGGGAAGCGCCTGCCGCCGGGGGTGTTGCGGAGCTTGCTAACGCAATCCCGGGACACTCCCATAGTGCGGCGTTGGTTGTCGTGGAGTTTTAGCCGGTTAAAGTCGCCGTATGGCACCATCCCTGCGTGGCAGCACAAAGGCTGGTGGTCGGTTCAGGTCGGGCTCTCCCCCGGGGGCCTGAAGGATGAAGGATTTTCTCTCCACGTTAAAAAAAAAAAAAAAGGCAGTCATAAGGAATGACGACAGATGTGAAAACAAAAAACAATGAAATAACTGTGGTCTCATTGTGGAGGGAAATCCGGCGAGAAGGACCATAAAGTTGGTGGATTGTCCGGCGAGAGGGGCCAAGAAATGCGGGCTCGAACGAACCACTCACTTGATTCCTTTCACCGCCATTATTTACGGTAGTTTTCTAAGGAGAGATGTGGACTGTGTTTTGGCGGTTTGCGTGGGCAAGGTATCACGGGAAATATGCTCAATCGTAGGATCCAAGACTATATAATCGATTGAGCTAGGATAGAATAGAAATATACACGCTTACTTGGCAGAGACTGATCGCTGGTTTCGGCAGGTTTGTGTCCGTATCCAATCAGTAGGCGGGTCATATTAAATGTATTCACTATTCACTCACGAGTCCATTTGCGTCTGGTTCGTCACACATATAATAGCGGAGAGTTCACGTACGTCTCGCGGCACGTATAATAGCGTAGTGCACCTACGTCCTTCTCGCGGTACGTATAATAGCTGACTGCATGCGCGATGCGTTCGCGCTCCAGCGGTAATAATAGCGGACTGCCTGGCGGCGTGCCCAAGCGCTAGCGGTAATCAAAATGGATGAAAGGATCGGGGGGGGGGGGGGTAAGGGGTAAGGGAGGAAGCCAGAAACTGCCCTCTCGCGTTAAACTGTCTAATATAATAACTACCACATTTAATTTTTAAATGAATTACAGTATCAATTATTTAAATTTCATAATTTGTTACCAATTTATTAATTAATCAAACATATGGGCTACAAAACATAAATAGTTTGACGTAAACCGCGCAAGCGCAATACACTCGGTCACGCTTTACTAGCATGTCATGACGCGAAATTATAACTTTATCTCCTGCCAAAAATACCGCTCAGCGCGCCTAAAAACTCCGCTAAATGTTAGTAAGACTGTTTAGTCTTACTATATATTTATATAGCTTTCAACTTGAGTTCCCTAACCCGTCCTCCTGATAATTCATTATGTATTAAAAGTCATACATGCTCATTAGGATCTATATGCAACTGTACAGTATTGGAAAGGACAAACGTAATAAAATATTTAGGGGTTCATGTTGATGAATTCCTAAGATGGAACTCTCAAATAATTGCTTTGGTCAATCGAACGCAATAATTAATATACATATTTAAAAACCTAAGAGACTCCGCTGATTACCAAACTCTCAAAATTGTTTACTTTTCGTTATGCCAGTCACTATTATCATACTGCATTCTGGTATGGGGTGGTGCTTCAAAGTCTATACTTATCGCACTAGAAAGAGCCCAAAGAGCTGTTCTAAAAGTAATGTCATCTAGACCAAGACTTTATCCAACTAAAAAACTATATTCAGAGTGTCAAGTCCTATCGGTTAGACAGCTCTTTATACTCAAAGCTACCATCCGTAAGCATTCAACACTGACAGTAGACTCTGATAATGATATAAATCACGGACATAAAACTGTATCTTTAGTCCCAAAGCACCGAACAACTTGCGCTGAAAACCAATATTATATACTGAGTTCTAGACTGATTAACAAGATTGACAGATTGTTAGATATTCATTAAAACAGGCACAGATGCAAAATGAAGATTGAATCTTGGCTTCAAAACTTAGATTATGATCAAACGGAAAAAATATTACTGGCAGATATATAAAGTGTAATAACTGTCAACGCATAATTTTTCACACAGGTATCATTAAATGTAATAAATGTAGATGATTAATTTTTAGAATAAGAATTTTTGTAACAAAATTTAATATTCAATATATTTTACCACTAATTCTTATATGTAAGTATATTGAGATTGTTGTTAACGTGCACTTGTTTTTGCATATAGCGCTTCAAAATAAATTATCCACTGCGGTTGTATAACGCGTTCATTAATAAAGTCATAATGTGTACGGCCACCTGAGACACGGGATTACCTAGTTTAGGTGGCAGCGGTCATATGTAGAATTCATAAATTTTTAATCTACTTTTTGTTACTTTGCGGGCCATAATTCTACTTTGATAAATTATATAATGTTTATTATGAGATTAGAACAGTCGTTTTACCAAGCGCAGAAGATTCTTATAAAGGAGTCAAATAATAAGTACACTTTTGAAAATACAGAACCCAGATTATGGAAATCTTAAATAATATAAAAGTTATTATAAGAACGGAGCGAAGCTGTCTGATGAAGATAAACTTTTTCTTTGATACTTGAGAATATAAAAGTTTAGGGTCGCTTAGTTAAATACTGTATTAGATTAAAAAGGGGGACGTAACTTCTTTTATCTAATTTTTGGCTTCTGTCTGAAATTTCTTTGGTATTCGTGACAATTCGCGTTCAACGAATTAGGTTATGTTTAATATTATTATATATATATATATATATAATACAATACATATTCTTATTGAAAGTTTTACGTGTTTTAGTTCATTTTATTTAAAATAACAGATGTAAAGTGAGATTTTGTTATAATGGTGTATACAATTTATGTGGTCTAGTGGTTTAACCGAGTGTATATCAATCTAAGTAATCGGTAAGTACCGACGATTTTTTCAGAATTCTTGTACATTACTAATTTAAATTGGTAACACTATCGGCTGACGGTGAACGAAAACATCGTGAGGAAATCTGAACCTGAGGAATGTTCTTGTGGTACCACCGTATGTGGGAAAAATATAGAACACATTGTAAGCTTCGGGAAGAGGTATGTGTTCCTGTATTGAGTCTCTTACAGGCTAATAATGATGATGATTTATCCTCAAACGCAAGGGTCTAATTTATAATTATATATCCTTAGCGTATTTCATATAAATAATTATAAAAAATATATTAAACATAAAAAACAAAACTAATAAAAGTGGAGAGCGGTCGGCTCCCTACGACACAACGACGTGTAATCTCACTTTATACACCGTTTTTCGTGTACTGTTCTTATCAATCCTAGTATATTTCATGTCAACCTTCAAATTAAACAAACTCTAGTTTGCAAGTGTTTCTTACGCAGTCACCTTTTTATGTATATACATGTAATAAAACGGTAACGCGGCTAAATCTGTAGGTACATTAAATATTAAAAAAAAATATATAATCGAGATAGACCTTTTTATCGATATAGAAGCCGAAAATAATCCTTTGCCAATTTTTTTCTGTCTATCTGTCCCTGTGAACACGTCTCACTCTGAAAATATTGAACTAATTTTGACAAAATTTGACACAGTGATAACTAATATTACAAGGTTATTTTTATCCCATAAAACGTAATGGGTGCTCCAGGATAAAGGACGAAAGTCAAAAATTTGTAGTTAATGAAATTCTTGACGGATTTTGGTAAATTTTCTTTGTGATATATACAGCAGATAGATTAGCTAAAAATTTAAGCTTCAACCCCATATGCTACTTAAAAAAATTAACGTTGGGTTCCAAACCGACGCCTTCGTCGGTCCGTATAATGTATAGTACGTTATAATTGAGCTACGGCTACATAACATTTCTATGCATAATTATCAATCACATATGAAAAATTTGTGTAAATGAAACTGTCATATATCGTTACATTTATTTTATTGTATAAAAAATATTTGCTAAACAAAAGTGACAAGATTTTTTCCTAAAACACAAACCTAGATAATAATTAAATTGCATTGTAGAAGAGGAATCTCAATTAGAGTTCTAGCAGAACGTGTGTTGTTTCGATACTGGATAATATTAGTCTATTTTTTTTTATTGTAGCACAGTAAAGTGCCTGATGGTGAGCACAGTACAATCCAAAAACAATGACGATTACCAAGAGACATCCCTCGTCGGTTGCCGCTGTCATACCGGCCTGAGTAAATGTCACGTTACGCTTGAAGGACCCCATGGTATAGGAAGGAAGAAATATAATGGCCGGGAGATTGTTCCACAGCTTCACGGTATGGAAAAGATAAGTTGTGAATTTTTTAGTTCATGCTCAGATCTAAACACGAGGCAGCGTGTCAAACCAAGTTCAAGCTAACAGAATGGCGAGCGTGCGCTACCGGCTGTAATATTACATGATCCTTTGGAGCCACTTTTCACCCCTTCATTTCTCAAAAACTATTTCACATAAACATGTCAAATTCGGCTCACGTATTGACACTTGTGAGATATATATGCACTCCAAATTTTATAAACACACATCAAACCGTTATTTAAATATTAATGACCAGAAATCAACATTGTTATCACTGACTGATCTATAGACCATAATTCTAAACCAGTTCCAGATGACCTAGAAAGCTGAAATTTGGCATTCAGGTAGGTAGTGGGGTTGGAAAACAGAAATTAGCTTGCACAGCTTTGGCTATACTCCAGTAGACTCGACTATTGGTCGGCAATATAACAACCGAGTTCATACAAATAATGATCCAATTTATGCATATCTACAGTATATGCATCAGCACTGAGAATCTCTCTATAAGTCTCTTTATATATTTTAGGCAATTCTACTAGAGGGGGTCTCCTGGAGTATAGAGATTCAGCTAACCAAAGCGGTATTTCTATTTTAATTTCTGCTTTTAAATTGTCTTCAGCAGCCGATGGATCTAAGAATCCCATTTTAGGCAACTCATGGAAAAACTTACAAGGTACCTTTTCATTAGTTACTAAAATATTTATTGATAAGTAATTATAGTTTTCCATTATAAATTTTTCAATAAAAATAACCACAGTATATATTTATAGTCCATGTCTCTGCAGGTAACGTAATAGTAATATATATTAGTTTTCTAAATATTGTTGAGTCTTGAAGTAGTTGGCTTCAGGTTTGTGAATCTACGATTAAAATAATTAGTTGAGGTGTTTGTAGTTACCATACTATGTTATATCTATACTAATATTATAATTTTTATTAAATATTATAATAATAATTTTTGTTTTCGAGGAATCCTTGGTACTACTGATCTGATTTTAAAAATTCTTTCAATGTTAGAAAGGTATATTATTCCATGTTCAGTATACCAGTGAAAAAGGTGGTTTATATGTTAAAAGTAAAATAAATTTAATAAAATTAAGTTTGTATTTAGATTTCGCGTATACTTTACAAATTCTTATAAAACAAACAACTAAAACAAAATGGAAATTTAATATAGATACAGTTTAGTTTTTACAGTATGTTAACTGAAGAATGTACAAGAAGTACTGGGAATACATTTATCGGTAATATATGTAGATTAGTTTTAATCTTAATTGGACCCTTTAGGTAAAGCTGCGAACGGGTTCTAGGCTTATTTTAAAAGATTTCTCACATACCAACTGGGTATATGTTTGAGTGAGTCCCTGGATAGTTTGGATTCAGAATTGGAAGTGTTAGATGTCGCTGCAATCGGATTTTAGGTATTTTAAAATTATTTGCGTTTAAAAATGCAGTTGAAACCGGTAATAACCGATTTGGTGCCGACGAAGTTGCACGGGTCAGCTAGTTTATAATATTATTACGCAGAAACTATTTTCGTATTGTATATATTTATTTACATTTAAAACTAATTTATAAACTTATTGTGGTTTATGAATTATGAAATCACATATACATATATCTACTCGCTGTACACAATTCTTGTTAAAACTTGTTAAAAGTTGATAATTAATAAAAATAGTTTTTTATATAGTTTTTAGAGTAATACTGAGTTTTTTTTAGCAAATCAATAGAGGAATGATACATCCGGATACATGATACATACATATAAATATATTCATCCGTGTAGAAACTTTTAAAAAATTTAGTAAAGAAAATTTCAAGCTAAATACAGAAATGTGTACATTGTACATCTATGTTATATTTTTGGAAGTATACGTTTGTATCGCTATGTGGGATTGGATTCGTTTATCCAAAATTGCAATGTCTAGTAGAATGCGATGATGCTTCTACACCGTTTTATTTATTATATTTCATTTTTGGCAACCAATCTTCTACATCATTACTGTCATTGTTGAGTAAGCAATAATATTACAAGTATCTGATGATAATTTCTATGTTCAAACAAGTCGGTGGCCTTGTTACAACTTCCCATGGAACTTTTTGTGGTATCTAAGAATTCACGTTCCGTCGTATTATTTCTCATCCACTTTACTCGTACATAATAACGGAACTATATTAAGTAAATTACAGCCAATATTACAATATATATAGTTAAGTAATATAAGATTATGAATAAATGATAAAATCCACTACGTGGCAGACTAAGATCTCGCCAAAAATTCGTCTTATATGACAGTAAATATTAAGGGCAATTTTATTTACAAACAATTCATTTGCGAACCGTTACTTAAGCTTAATAAATTTTCGTACCTTTATGAGATGGCGGCTTGCCTGCGCTTATGAATGTACCTGACCCGGTACAAATATCCCAAAGTGTGACACAAAATCCCTTTATAGTTATTATTTCTTGTAGAATATTGTTGTGTCCTGTCATTTCGCTTATTCTAGGGCCTTCAAGTATTACGTAGGTAGAATTGTTGTAAATTGTTAAAATTGTGGTTAAACATTAAACCTTATTAGATATATAAAAATATCAAAGCAGGTATGAAAGCAGCACCAGCAGTAGTAGAAGTAATACGTTAACGCGATGTAGGCGTGTCATAAGGAGAGATGAAAGTCACATGAGTCTAATTAAATATATCATAATATAGGAATATAGGAGTATTAAGTATAAAGGTGGGTGGTGGTTGAAGGTGGTACAATGGGTAGAGGAAAATTATAGAAGCATGGATGGAATGTATGAAGAAAGATATGCGATCACAGTAGAGGAAAGTGGAACAAGAAAATATGTGAGAACCATTTTTTGATGGGATAGGGTAACAAATTGAAGATCATTGAATATTAATAATATATAAGGTAACGAATATTAGTGGTTAGTGTAAGAATTTGTATACTTTCCAAACATGAACAAGCGCATCATTTATTGGGCAATATTTGAATGGAACTTTGAATTATTTTTTTGCGTAGAACTGTTTTTCGGAGTTTATATAAACGCTGTTGTTTTCAAATACTTGACAGAAAATACATAATGAGTTTTTAAAGTGAAACTATTTTTACATCCCCTTAAATTTTTTCGTACATCTTTTTTTATATCATAGGAGGGAAACGAACTGGTGGGTCACCTGATGTTAAGTAATCAGCACCGTCCATAGACATTAATAACACCAGGGGAGTCGCAAGTGCGTTGCCAGCCTGTATAATGGGGGAAGTGGGGAGGAGAGACGGGGGGAGAGAGGAAGTGGGCCTCCGGCGCTCTCACTAACCGAACGAAACGCAACAATGCAAGCACTGTTACTTCACGTCGGTTTTCTGGGAAACGGTGGTACTACCCCGGGTGAGCCGATCTATTCATGCTAAAACCAGTAATAGCATCGCCGTGGCTCTACCACTTACTAATACTACTATATCGAATATCATATTACAGCCGGCCGGGGAGTATTGGTAAAGTGAAAGACGCTCGGCAGAACAGACAAGGCCAATATAGCGGCACCCAAGGCTCAATTGAAAATGATTTAAATAAATATTGTTCTCAGTTTATAACATGCGTCTATCATCTGAATGATTGTATTTATTATATATTCCGTACTCTAATACGCAGATTGAAATGAAGAAATTTACAGTTGGATATCTTGTATACTATTGATTTTCCAGTATCATTCCTATTTTCCAATTATTAAGTTACGATTAAAAACGCAATTTTAAGACCCTAAATCTAACAATTTCAGTTAAATGCCTACGATCTGAGAAAAGTCACTTGCATCGTGGTTTCATAAAAGCAATTTTTTTTTATTATACGATGATAATGAACAATAATTATAGTCTGTATAATAAAGCTTACAGCGTTTCAACGCGGTTTTACGACTAAAATTAACTTTTTCAAACACCCTCGAGGATTCTCGAAAGAATCTGAGATTGAAAGATTTATTCGAGTTTCTAATTTATTAAAAAAAATGTAATTACGGAACCAAAAACACCAATATCTCGACAGACCGTGAGTAAACTTTTTTCTATAATCAATTAAGCGGTATTGTATAGGGACCGACATTATTTATTTAATTGGTAGTTATTGTTATGTTTAGCTGAAAGCTTTAGCTTTTAATATTTTAACTACTAGTTGGTGCTCGTGACTTTGTTCTTGTAAAAATTGTTTTGCTCTTTCATTACCCCAAATTGTCGGCTGTCTTATTTTCTAAATTGCAATATTGTCATCACTGCCTAATCCGTATGAAAAAGCGTTATGGTATTAACTAAAGTCTAGTATTTGGACCGGTGAAATACTATTCCGATGTCCTTAGGTTCAAACCCCACCATGCACCAGCGGAATTCGCGTATATTGACTAATTGAAATTAGTAACACTATCAGCTGACGGTGAAGGAAAACATCGTGAGGAAACTCGAACCTGAGAAATGTTCTTGTAGTACTATTGTATGTAGGAATACATAGAACCCTCTAGATTTTTTTCAAGATTTCAAATCGCCAATACTTCGTGTGCTGGCGTAGTGGTTACGCCCATATCTTCCTTCGAGAAGAAGCCTATGGCCCTGCAGTGGGTCTCTTACAGCCTGATGATGATGATGATTAACTAAAAAAACTCATCCAATAGACTTCATCTAATTCGATAATTAATTCGTATAAACAAGGGACCACTTCAGTTTTATTTATATGTATAGATTTATTTTTTTATTTTATTACGGTACTATTTATTTGCTATGTATTGGGTTTCGTTCGGGTATAATTTTCTAATTCATTTTAATAACTTCGCGATGAAAGAAAAAAAAAATGTGACCTTCAGGAAACACCTGTCAGGAAGGAAATTCCATGGTAAAGTAAGGTATAGAATCAGAAAGTGTTATTTGAAATTTTCAGAAAAATAATAATTTATTTTAAAAATTTGGTATAAAGTAGTGAATAACCACAGTATATAAAATAATCTATACTAATAGTATAAGTCAGGACCAATAGGAGCGGAGCACAAATGATAAATGTTACAAAATCGATTTTTTTTTCGCTTTGGGAGCTTCCACTCCATGTTAGCGTTAACTCAAAGTAACTATACCACGCGGACGAAGTCGCGGGCCGAAGCTAGTGCTAAATAAAAATAATTGTTACTTCAATTTCCACACCTTCTATAATGAGGATATATAAAAGGCAACGCACAAAGTTCGGCCGCACGAAAGTCAATGTTCGTAGACTCCTGTGTGTATAAAAAGAGAATGTCGCATGAAGTGTGCATAACGTATTTACCTTATGTGACGATTTCTATTAGTCATCTCTTACCGCAAGCCACTATAAGGAACCTGGTCTACAAAACTGAAATAAAATGCAAAATCTATTCGATTCAGTTCGCTTATGACATGGTGTATATTCTTTAATAATTTTCAAATTTGACAATTAATAGTTACAAACGCATGTCAAGCTGCAGGCATAGGCTTATTATACGGTTTCGTACTAATCACACCACATTTTACGCTAATAAATTCGTTTTTTGGTTTTATAGATACCACGAGATCGCGGTGTTAGTAAAAGTAACACGTTATCGTTTTGTTATCGAACAATAGTATAGTTGTTATTAATTTGTATTGAATATACCTTCTACTGCAAACACGTTGGTCCGATAGTCCGGTCAAGTTGTAAGGACCTTGTCAGGTCAATAGCATATTCAGTGGGGAAAAAAACCTTGGTACGGCTGAGTGCCTTAAGCGCTCGCCTTAGTAGTCCGGTGAAGATGTAAAGGCCTGTCAGATAAATTGCGTAGTCAATTTAATCATTACTGTACAACGACTATGGAAAGGCGTAATGCATGCAGCCTACTCTGAGAAGTCTTCTTATAATATACTAGCTGTCCCCCACGGCTCCGCACGCGTTTTTTTAAATGTATTAAAGAAATGTAAAATTGTAAGTAGGTATGTATATTACAGAAATGCGTTTTCAAAAACATTTGTAACTACGACACGCACGCCATCTACTGTAACATGTAACGTGTACTTTAGATATGTAGATACGAAAAGTATAGGATGGGATTTCTCATCAGCAACATACCTGGAACTTTAACCTACTATATACCACCCTCAGTGCTTATTAACACTTATCGAACAATATGTGTTAATTTTTTTATTATATAGATATACCATGCCCATATTGTCGATATAATTGTGTTATTCTTATACGTCGCTATAATCACTGAGTTATGTAGATGCAAACGCGGTAAGTAAAACAAAATGGCCGCCAAATTGACCAAAATGATAATATAATTCAAATTACATACATTTATTCTTGGAGTCCAGTACAATGCACGTCTCACGCGCTTGTTTACAGTAAACAAATTATTTTTGATCTATTTCACACGAACGAATGCACACAGAATACATAGTGTAAAACAAAGTCCTCTGGTCTGTCTGTTTATCTTTTCGTTTGTCTGTTCGCGATAAAGTCAAAAATTATAGAACGGATTTTCAAGATTTTCTTTTTATTATCAGGGCGGGGCAACGTCTGCCGAGCCCGCTATCTTTAAAATAAAAAAACTGATTAGTTAGTTATCTGCCAGTGAAAGTCCCGTAAAAATCATTTCAAGCATTTCGGATAATCCACTGCGGCCGAAAACGAATAAAAACCCTAAATTACTTTTTATGAGGTCTGCAATCTACCAGTGAATGTCCTGTGAAAATCGGTCCAACCATTTTGGAAATAGCAATACGGACGAAGCCGCGGACAAATAAAATACAATATGTCAACCGCTATAATTTCAGCTATCTGCCAGTAAAATTCCCGTTAAAATAGGTTCAGCCGTTTTGGAGATTACCCGGAACAAACAAACAAACAGATAAAATATAATAATATAAAAATATAGACAAAATATAAAAAAAATTTTTTTGGTTATTTGTAGCCATATCCGTTCATCAAAAAGTTGTTATTTTAATTGTACATACACAAACTTTATTTTTATAATACGTAATAGATTGCAAATTTTGAATAGGAAAACAAAATAAACTTTGAAAATATTTGCGATAGAAACTACGTTACCATGGCAACGTATATAATACTAACGCTAACGATATCTCTCACAAGGAAAAAAGTGCCCGATTTTGAAACATTCTTAATTGGTGCTACGCTCCTATTGGTCTTAGCGTATATAGTATATAGTATGATATATAGTCTAAAGCCTTCCTGGATAAATGAGCTATCTAAAACCGAAAGATGTTCTCAAATCGGACTGGTAGTTCCTGAGATTAGCGCGTTCAACCAAACAAACAAACTCTTCAGCTTTATATATTAGTATAGATTTATATATATATAGATTTTTTGGGCCAGGAAGCCTCTCGTGCGTCCCCAGAATATTCTAAAAAAATATTATCACAGTCTGTTCAGTACTTTCAGAATGCATTGAGAATAAACATACGAACATTGATTTTTATATATAAAGACTAGCACACACCCGCTACTTCGTCTACGTTTGTATCTTTAATTCTTTATAAATGATGACCTCGCTGTACTAAAAATAGTGACTAACAAAATCATCTGAATGTTTAATACACTCATTTAATTATCTACTTTTCTCTCGTACTTAAATCGCATCGTCATTAAAATTACAATAACTTTTGATAGAGCGAACCGATTTTAATGAAACTAAAACTAAATGTTATTCGCGGATATGCTTTATAATTTTCTTGGTAAGGTTTATCGTGAACGCTGTACTTTAGCATGTCAAACAGACAAACAGGCAGATAGACAACCATTTCTAAAAGTGATTGATATGTATTTTACTACTTATTCCAAGACACTGCAACAATTTTTTTCACAAAAATCTAATAAGTACAGACAGGATAGACTTCCATTCTTATTATATGTATAGATATATATATTTTCTATTTCCCACGACTTCGCTCATCTTGATGCCGATTTGACCCATCGACCGGGAACAATAATTTATTCTGAATGAAAGTACCCAATGTCTTATTCAGTAGTTCAAATGTAATAAATAAACTCACCAACATTTATAATAATAGTAAGGATTTGGCACCTGTATTACTTATTAAAATACCCAACATAATATAAATCAAGGGAAAATTTAAATAGGTTAAGACTAGGCTTCAAAAGATACAGGCCTTTAAAGCTAGGACGGACTATGCAGGCTTAACAATAGAGTTACTCCACAGAAAGCGGTGTAATGACTCGCTAAAATTGCTCAGCGATATTAGGGTCTGTATTTAAGGCTGATATTTCCAACTACGAGGTAGATTTTATGTAAAAAATGTCGAGGCAGTCATAAGGACTACTGACAGAAGTGAAAACTCAAAACAATGGAATAACTGTTTTCTCTTTTAAATTTTTAAATTAATTATAGTGTGAATTATTTAAATTTCATAATTGGTAAATTGAAATTATTATCATTAGTCTCTATTTCACATCTATTGGAACTCCGAGTAATATTAATATATTTTTATACAGTTTATGAACTAATCAAACATATGATGAGTTGCACAATCTCAAAACAAAATATCAATATAAGACGTACACAGGTCGCTAAACTACGCGTCTGGTCTGACGCAAGCCGCGGAAGCGCAAAACGGTCGCTCACTCTTATTAGCATATCATGACGCGAAATTACAAGTGTATCTCTTCATTATCATCTATCCAAAAAACTGTAATTAAGAAGTTTTCACTTCTAATATTGAATGCATTCATTACTTTAAAATGAACTGATGATAAGACACGGCCAGAAGTAACGTTTTCAATTAAAACCGAGATTTGCGTAAACGACTTTTTAATGATCTCCCTAGTTGATATGTTTGCGTTTAGTCAATATTTATTCTACCGAATTGCTGAATACGTCTGTTCGGATTGAATTCCATTGGGGGCGGCATAGTATTGACTTGTAGATCAGGATTCTGTCAGGTATGTATTTAGAACTGATGGGTATTTCCAAACTACAGCTGAATGAATGAATTTCATGAAAACAAATAGAAAAAAAATGTGTAGTTTTATGAAACCACGATTCAAGTGAAACTGTTTTCGGATCGTAACATTTAACTGAAGGACTTTGAAAAATTATTCGGTTTAAGATTTTAGAATCGTGGATTTAATCTTAACTTAATAATTGGAATGATAATGGGAAATCAATAATAGACAAGATATTAAATTCAATCTACGTATTAGAGTACGGAATATATAATAAATACAATCTTTCAGATGATACACGTATTGGGCTTGGCTGGTTTACCAAGCGCCTTTCACTTTACACCTACACCGCGGCCGCGCGCCCGCAGTAATGCGACATGCAATAATGAGCGAAAAAAATTCAGGCGAAGGAAAGAAACGTTTTACTTTAACAAAATCGTAAAATGTTTAATTTACAGGGAGTGTCAAAAATATACCTGAGTACCTACATTCCCAAGAAAAACAACATTACTTCTCATTTTGCAATTGCAAATTGCAATTTTATATTATTTTATTCATCATTTCATTTATGTAATTTTACAAATGCCTGTCTGTCAGTTTTTTTTGACACGTATCACTGCTATCGTAGTGCGTTCATGATAAAACCTCACCATGAAAACCATAAAGCATATTCTCGAGTAACATTTGGTCATTGTTTCATTACAATCGTTCCACTTTGTCAAAAGTTATTGTAATTTGAATGGCTCGAGTAAAGTACGAGAAAAGAATAGCTAAGTACATGCAATTCAATCTCTTACAAAAACAGACTATTATATGATTTATAAACAACATCTAAGATACAGTAAACGAAAGATTGTTTTTGCATTAAGTTCCACGCGGACGAAGTCGCAGGTACAGTCATACGAAATAAACATAAGTTAGTGATACATCGAATTATCAGTAAATTCTTATGATTAAAAAAAAAACAATGATATACCCTCAAAAAGTTGTAAATCCGGTTGAGTCAGTAAAGTTCAATACACCGGCTTCCTACGCTATGTCAATATTTGATTAATTCAATTTGAAAGTTTTGCTACAATTTTTTTACATTTTCGTTTGTTTGTCATCTCGGTTTTAATTGAAAATTGATAACTGTAAGCCAGTATGTTGCATGTTACTTTGAATCCTGCAGTCAGTTGATGTTTTTGGTGAAAGAAGACATCGTAATGAAACCATGTTTGTAGACCTATTTCTAATGTCCTTCTGGCTAGCTAACACTCTCAAGTTGACAACTCCAGTTCGCTTGGTAAGTATTTGTGGTTATCGACAAAATCTTGATATAATTGCTGAGATGTTATAATAGCTGGATGGAGAATATTTTTACTGCTAAATAGAATTGCACTAGTTACATCCTTTAATTGAAATGATAATATCATTTACGTTTACGAGTATCTGCAGTCCGTTCGTCCTTTCATTAATATTTTTTTATATTTGCAGAGACCCTGTCAATAGCCACATTGAGATTTTATACGTTTTCTTTTATCTTAAGTAAAATATTATCTGAAGTATAGTATGTTTTAACATGGAGGTGGTGATTAAAATATTTTCTTTTATAAGAGAAGCTAACTGCTTTTCATTACATTGCAAGGATGTTATCGGTTCTTCATACCTTATTCCATCATTCTCGTCAAGGATGCCAAATACATTTTTCAAGATTGTACCTATACCTCCTATCCAAGCACTACGCTTGGTCCTATTATCTTTGTTCATATTTTGGAATCGCACTGTAAGTGGTTGTAATAAGTTGTGACATTTTAACTAAATTTTCGCAATTTTAGTTTCATCACACAGACTTCTCGTGACTTTTAAGTTAGTTTCAATATTTTGTATATGTGGTTTGACGTGTGAAATATTTATCGGAATTAGAATTTGTAACTGAACATTATTTATTCTAAGTTTGCCTAGGTAATCGTAGTATAGGCCTGAGCTCAAATTTATCGGCCGGGCGAAATCTTTATGAGATTCTCCCCGAGATGAGCTGTAAATAACAGTTTCCATAACTGAGTATTTAAAATCTATTCTTATTCTATTTAATATACAGATTCATTTAAAAAAAGGACACATGACCATAAGTAAGTATTATATTTACAGTAAAGTTAGTATCATAGTATTTAAGCTATGTTAATAACTAAAGGATTTTTATTTACGCGTTATTCCCAATTTCGGCTGGCTTCACGTGATCTTAGTGATGTGTCACATGACGTTTGTTGATCAGTAGGGTAAGTGTATTATTAACGTTGACTTTTATTATTTTGTATGGTCCCTTCCAGAGGGGTGATAGGGCTTTGCGCATTCTTAAATGATTTTTCAGGTAAACGTAGCCTCCTGCTTTATACCTGACTGGTCGACTGTGATTATCGTAGTATGAGTTTGAAGAATCTTTAGATTGTCTAACAAATTCTAAGGCTTTATCTCGTGAATATTGTAACCTGTTCTGGAGCATACGAACATAGTAAGGATAAGTTGCGTCTGAAACCTCCTCATATATGGAGTTTGGTATTAACGGTTTGTTTCCAAACGTTAGTTCATATGGAGTGTAATGTGTAGTGGAATGCACGGATGTGTTGTATGTGAGCATAGCTGTGTATACATATCGGGGCCAATTTGATTGGTCTTGGTCTACAAATTATCTTAAATATTCTTTGAGTGTCAAATGGCTCCTCTCTAAGGCGCTCTGGGTTTGTGGATGATATGGGGAAGCCCAAAGACTTTTGATTTTTAAAAATTTACAAGTTTCTTTAAAAAGTTCTGATGTGAAGTTTACTCACTGATCCGTAAGGATTGTTTTAGGTATCCCGAAAAGGGATATGAAGTGCAAGAAGCATTCGCTCGTCTCTTCGGCTGTTGTCAATCCGACAGGGTAGGCTACTGAAAATTTTGTGAGGTCGTCTTGTAAGGTGAGTATGTATTTTAAATTAGCCTGCTGCTGGTAATGGACCAACTATGTCCATTGCAACTTGTTCGAATGGGGTGGTAGATGTACTGGTTATCTGCATTGGCGCTGTATTGATTTTCCGAAGCGCTTTATTCTCTTGACAGTTCTTACAGGATTTAACGTAATTTTCAACGTCGCTGCGCATACTCTTCCAATAAAAAGTTTCCTTAATTCTTTTGAGCATTCTATTACCCCCATGATGTCAGGCAATCGGGATGTCATGAATTTTATTCATTATCTTAGGTATTTCAGAAAGAGAAGGGTATATGATTTTGTCTTTATATATATGTACATTAATTCTCGAATTGTTAAAAAGGAAGAGGAGCATATTATAATTTTAACGAAGTGGTGTGTATCGAATGGATACTTAAATTCTGTTATTGCTATGCCCTTTACAATATTTCCACTGAGATTCACCACTAGCTCGTTTCTGAGGGATTTTAAGCTTTTATAGATATCTACATAGGTGGATTTGACGAAATGATAGACCTTAAAGAATAGAAGATAATATATCTTATCGTCGTGTTTGAATGTTAAAAATGAATTGAGAGTTATTTCCATATTTAGAATTTTTACTTTATTGGGTATGTTATGAATAGTATTCTTGATGAAAGGGTTGGATTCATCGAGATCAATTGAGGTATCCCGGAACGCCATGGTTGCTAGCTAGCTCGAGCACGTGTCGCCCCATCAAGGCAGTAGAGGTATATCGGGGGGGTTTTAGTCCGTGAGAGTTGGACATAACCCACTCTCTCCCCCGAGAGGATGGGTATCCATAAAAGATTTCCACTCGTCAATAAAAAAAAAAAGGTAATATTATTATTTCATGTTTTGATTTTGTTATGTTTTCATTGTGTTCTATAATTTTTGTGTTAAAAGTTTTATTATTATTTGCCAATGTTTTCAAAAACGAGGAGTAGTCGTTGACCAGATTTAAATCTGGAGAAACGGTTGTTGACGGAGTCGGATTAAATACGACCTGATCGTCAGAGGGTTGTATTATTTCAAGTAAGTTGATTGTTTCAGTTTCGATTCCTTCTCGTAGTGCATCAGGAATATTTGATGGTAAGTTAGCGTCATGCAGCGTTACGGAATCCTCGTCTAAGGAGTCTTCTCAGGCAAATGGGCGGTTTCTTCGATAGTTTGGAGAGGATCCGGAGTGTCAGCATTTAGTTCATCGGGATTGAAAGACGGAGGTAATACGAGTAAATCCATGAAGTCTCTATCTAGTTCCTCAATTAGCGTCTCTCCTGTGTTCTTTTCAGTTCCCGAAAGGTCTTTCGAATGGACTGGGTTCACTGGGAACCGGGATAAAGCGTCGACGTTTTTATTACTTTTCCCTTTTTTGTATTTGATGTCGTACTGGAATTTTTCTAACTTTAAACGCCACCGAACTAAACGTGAACCTGGATCTTTACACTTGAACAACCATTCCAGTGGTTTATGGTCTGTTAGGACAGTGAATCTGTGCCCATAAAGGTAGGGCTAGTGCCACAAATACTTTGGTGCCAAATATCACGGCGAGGCATTCCTTCTCTGTGACGCTATAATTGCACTCCGCGCGGTTGAGAGTACGAGATGCGAATGCGATAGGACGATCTCGTCCTATGGGTCCCTGCGATATTATTGTTCCAACAGCGTAGTTAGAAGCATCGCAAGTAAGGTTAAATGGTTGGGAAAAGTTAGGATAAATAAGAATCGGATTGATTGTTAATTTATTTTTTAATGTATCGAAAACGAGTTGCTGTTGATTATCCCATTTCAATGGTGTATTCTTTTTCAATAGATTTGTAAGTGCCTTTGCTGTTTTGGCGAACTCAGGAATAAATCGTAGATACGGGACCGAGGAATGACTTTTTGTTCCTTCCTGTAATCAATTACAACATACCATTTTTGTGCATTTGATAAGTCGAGTTTTTTTGGTACTACCCAAATAGCTAATGACCAAGGGGAATCGGATGGTTCTATAATATTTTGCTGAAGCATTTTATCTATTTGGTTCCTAACTTCTGCCTTATCTACTTCAGTAAATCTGCATGATTTTGTATATATTGGAATATCTGTTGTCATCTTAATTTCGTGTTTCAGGGTGTTTGTGTGACTAAGGTTTTCTCCAGGAAGATAAAATATGTCAGAGAAATCGGAACATAGCCTAATGAGAGCGTCTCTCTCTTCGCTGTTTAGATGTGAGATACGTAACTGTTTTAGTACCTACTCTGTACGTTCAAAACAGTTTATTGTAGTTTTTATATGGTTTATCGGAACGAAATGGTATTCATTTAATTCTGATGAATATATAGGTCCGAGTTTTAAATTGAAACTTAATTTCATGGTAATAGATTGTTTCGACATATTAAAGATAGATATATTGACTCTATTATTTGTCTTGACTCGTACCAGACAGGTGGCGATTAGTAGACTTTGTGATAACTTTTGATCTATAACCATTCCTTCCTTTATTTCCGGATTAGCTACGGAGCATTCTATGATGGTTTCGGTTCTTGTTGGAATTATATAGATCGGATCGAAAAACTGTAGTTTCATGTTTAGGTTTCTGATGTGTAAAAGGTCATTGATATAGTCAATGTTACAGCCAAAATTAGTTAGGAAATCAGATCCAATAATGCCGTCGTAGAGCAGATTCATCTCCTTGATAACATGGAATTTATATTTGATCTGTTTATTTCCGGATTACTGTAAGTTTAATAGGAAATGACCAAGCGTCGGTGTCGTTTCTTCGCTTGGGTCAATGCCCTTGAGCTGAATAGGTTCCTTGGTTATATTTGGATTTTTGGAAATAGAGGATTGTTTAAGTAGGCATATGGCTGAGCCGGAATTAACTAACAATGTTAAGGGAATATCCACAACTTGCATTTGTACTAGGATATGAAGTAGTAACTTTTTGTTAGTATCGATATTAATTTTGTAGACTTATTTTGGTCTTATCGAACTATTTTGAGTGTAGGATTTAAACGGGCTTCCGTTTTGGGGCTGGTTACCCTGATGTGTAGCAAGTTGGATATTATGTTTTAACGGCCTTCCGTTTTGGAGCTGGTTATCTTGATGTGTAGCACGTTGGATATTATTTTTTAACGGGCTTCCGGTTTGGGGCTGGTTCCCTGATGCGTACCATGTTGCATGTTCTACTCTGACGAGCATGATTTTTAGATTACAGTGTCGACTTTAATGGTGCGTCTCGTGCGACAGTGGTTCGAGGTGCCTATCCGTTTAAAGCGTTTTCATTATATAAATTCGATCTTCAGTTTCATCGGGAATGTCTTGGACATGGTTAACCGTTTTATGCATGGGGTTGTTTCGGTAGAACCCCGATGCCTGGCCTTGTTGTTGATTCCGATAATGGTTATTGTAATATTCCCGTTTCTTACAATCTTTTATATCGTGACCTTCTGTTTTACAATAACGACAGAATAATCCGGATAGTTGCGAGAATGTTCTAGGTTGTTGGAATTGGTGTGGATTCCGTGGTTGTTGTAAGTTTTGAGTTGGTTGAGTATTCGAGGACCCTGGTCTTGACTGGAAGCGTCTGTTGAAGGTTGAGATGTTGGTTGGTCTTGAGTCGGGTTGCGGTATTTTCTTTTTATGGTTGCTGAATTCTTTCTTCCGAAATTGCAAGATTTGTGGCTTCAAGAAGAGGTGGAGGGCTAAATCCTCCATAGCGGCAGTACGCCCGACGAGCTCACTTTATTATTAGAGCTCACTAATTTACTTATTCTTAGGATCCGTGGCGATTATGCGGTACGGCACTTAGGCACTGGGAGTTTCCGGATCCCACCGCTGCCACGAAAATGTTAACCCGTGAATTTAAAAAGGGTTTTTGAAAATAACTTTTATTAATAGTCACTATTAATATACAATTTAAAAAGATAATTAGGACAACCGCTCTTTCCAAGATCTGAATACATCGGTCGGTATCGGTGGAAGAATGACTATCGAATAAAGCTTGATGTAGCTTTGCTTACTAAGCAGATTTTGAGTAGTGCTGGACCAGCACTAACCCTTACATGCTTATGGTATAACAGTACCATCATGAAGATCAGATGATCCAATAAAGTACGAAATATTTAAGTTTTCGACGAGCTAATGTTGGTAGCGTTGAAGCGTATTTAATGCGTCGACAGCTTCGGTGGTGCAGTCATGCATCTCGTATAGTGGAGGAAAGAGAGGCGAAGTGCATCTTCTATTCTGAACAGGATGACGGAAAACGGCATCATGGTGATCCCCTCCTCTGGTACAAGAATGTCCAAAAGCGACACATGAAGAGATGCAATATAGAGCCCTCTTTTTGGGAACGTTTGGCAGTACAACGGCCAGAATGGTGCAGGATGGTGAACAGCCAAGTATACGAGTTTAGGCTCATCGTAAAGCCGACCTTGATACCAAACACGACCAGTTAAAGGCTCGCCCTCCTGTTGCCATAACATATCATTATGAGAACGTCGTAATTATGTGTTCTCAATGTTCACGAAGTTTCGCCGCGAAGATAGACTACATAAGCCATCTTCGAGGACACTAGTGCCATTTCGAAGTTTAGGGTTCAAAGTGGTCGCTATGTTCGAAACCGGTCGGAACAATAATCAGCATCACCACGAGTGTGTGTATGTGCGAGTATCGAAATTCGAGCAAACGAGTATCCTATTTTACCGGTTGTATAACCTCAATACTGAACACTTGGAAATTTAATTAAAATTTATTTTAGCACTTTTATATACATTTTACATTATTATATACTGAGTTATGTAGACAAAAGTGCGGAAAATAATACAAAATAGTCGCCAAAATGACCAAAAAGACAATATAGTTCAAATTACATACATAGATACAGATATATGAATTTCAATTATATTTATTCTTGGAGTCCAGTACAACGCACGTCTTACGCACATGTTTACAGTGAACAACATATTTTTGCTAAATTTCATGCGGATGAAGTCGCGGATAACAGCTAGTCTAAAATAGAATAATGTAAATTATTTCCGATAAGATCAGCCACCTGCCAGTGAAAGTCCTGTGAAAATAGTCCAAACATTTTGGAGATAGCACTGCGAGCAAAGCCACGGTTAACAGCTAGTCTAAATTAAAACAAACTAAATTTATTTTTGTAATGTCCGCTATCTGCCGGTGAAAGTCCCGTGAAAATTAGTTCATCCGTTTTAGAGATAGTATTACGGACGAAGCCGCGGTTAACAGCTAGTATAATTTAGAGTAGCCTAAGTAACCCGCTGTAATTTTAGCTATCTGCCAGTAAAATTCCCGTTAAAATCGGAGATTACCCGGATCAAACGGACAGACAGACCGACAAAAATTTTTAAAATTGCATTTTTGTTATCAGTAGCATGTACTTTCATACCCAGACAGCATTTTTTTTTTCTTTTGATATTGCATGCAGACACTTCAATTTTATTATATGTATAGATCTATAATTTATTATTTTGTACCTCATTTTTAAGAAATCAATACTTATCACAAAATATTAAATAAAATTTATCATTTGATTTGATTACACAAAAAAAGAGAGAGAAAGGACAATCGCATAAAAGAGCCATAACACTTTTTCCTTACGTGATGAAAATTTACTAATATAATTTAAATCTCTATATCGAATAACATTCATCGAATGCCAACGTTAAACAATCGAGTTGAAGAAAAACCGTAAAGAATTTCGATCGTAAGTACCCTGATCGCACATTTTTTTATTACCTACTTTCTTTTACTTATGTGTATATGCTAGCTAGATTTATTCGGTTGGGCTTGCATAAAAATAACGTATAACTTCATGCGTACGACTTATAACGCGTCATATAAGAAACGTATATTAATAATTCCAGAGAATATTTTCCAAACATCCGTACTTCTACGTAATTATGTTCCATACGTCTACCTCTCACGCGCCCTATTTCCTAAATCTGATTAAATATGTGTGCGCTCGTAGGCAGAGAGCTCTGAACGATCAAATTTTCATCATGTTTATTTTTAATACATGCAAACGATTATTGTTTATAGATGACACCTTACCTCTGACCTGCCTTTATATTTGTGTCCGATAGGCCTACTTTACAGTGGTAACGCCATCTATTGTCATTCCAACAACCCCTAACTCCCAATCCTTTCCAGTCGTGCACGAATAGTCGCCGCTCCTTTCTTTTCACAATGTATACCGCACCGACATGACATATATTATAACCGCTCATGGTTTTATATCCCGCGCTCCTGGTACTATTATAGTTGCAGGAGATATTATTGCTATTATAGGCAAATCCTATAATATTTCGCTTGCCACGTCCACATGGTGGTAACGCGAGTCCCATATAGCGGACTTTTACCGTAACCTTGTGAATGTGAATCATATTGAGCTATTGGAGGTGCTCTGGGCTGCTGTACGCGTTTGTGGATGCTGAACAAGCTACATAAGAACACCAGGGCAGTGCATATATTTCCGCTTCCTTACATTTACTTTTCCCTTCATCATTGTGGCGACGAACCACCCGCCTATACTACGAAATTTATGAATTTTTGATCCCTAGATTATGTTAACGTAATGATTACGAGCTCTTTGTGTCAAACATAAAATGTACTGGCTTGGAGCCCGTCAAAACATGAATATTAAGAGTCAAAACATATTTCCCGTATACCCACACAATGTGTTATTCGATGCGAGAAAATAAAGGTAATGTTCTTAATCTTCGAAGGGAAATCATTGTATTTTTTATCCGTTGACCATAATTCTTTAATAACACACGTATTTACATCGGCCGTTTCAATTATTTACTGAGTTATCCTAATTCTATGTAAATATATAAAAATCCAGTGCCATGATGTTTGTCCACGATGAACTCCAAAAGTACTAAACCGATCTTCATAAAACATTGGCGTTTATTTATGTATAATCTAACTTAAAATTACTACAAAAATGACTCGGAAGTATATGACGCGTTTGATTTTGAATGAATGAATAATTGAATGGGTCTGCGCGCTATCTCTACTTTGACTTTTGATTGAGGCAACCTAAAATGCGTAAGTAACACTTAAGTGCAATTAACGGAGGTATAACTTCAAGAGTCGAGTCTTCGCGTTTAAGTATTAAGTGCTCATACAATGATTTCCATTGTATATATAACAACATTAAGATTATTATCCAAATTTAAAAAAAATGTACTTACATAACGTTGTGTTGGCCTTCTAAGGATATTTTGTAATATGTAATGGAAGATTATTGTTAAAAAATAAATTGTACAAATATATTCATTCTCATCGAAGAATTCTCGAAAATCCAGGAAGATTTGACTGGATATAATGCTTGAATAAAGATCCTTCCGTTCCTTAAAACAACAATGGTTTTATTTGAATAATCATATTACATACTCGCGAAATTTAATCTGGCTCCGGGCGGGGCCGGATTCAGAAGCAGATGCGAGGAAAGAAATTATTTGTTCGATTTTGGAGCTTATCTAAAACGAATCTTTGCTTAATATATAATAATATTTCCCTAAATATTGATTACACGAAATACTCTTTAGTATTATTGTTTTTCAGGTACTAATGTAACTATACTCATTATATTATTTTACAGTTTTCTTGAACCTGCTGATCTCTGGAAGTAGTAATAAGATTTCAAAAATGGTTTTTATTTATTTATTCTGACTCAACAAGAAATACAAATAACATTTGTCTCCCTATTAATGTTGGGCACAACACTTATACTAAATTATAGAGACAATTAAAAACATAATTGAGTTGTGAATGTTATTAGGTACAGACAAAACAAAGTATGTTATAATAGTTACATGCAAATATCGTTTTTATTATCAAAATATTATTGATACCATTGTAAGTCTTGCTTATATATCCATAAAATATGTCCAAATCCCGTGCGATATTATTTGAGCAATGTGGAACTTGGAAGATATTTTGATTTCTGTTCACTCTTATGATTATTGATATTCATTATATAGTCTAATTATTAAGGAAGTTTACATGACGATACGATCATTAAGAGCAAAGTAAATATCATATACAATGCGATGCAAAAAGTATACTAAGCGAGAAGGAAGTAATTCACAGGCCATGTGACAAAACGTCAGATATTTGTCATGCCTTCAATACTTTTACTATTTTTGTACCTTAGGTATATTTATTCCAGGATGCGAATATATTTATGCGATTATACCACGTTATATAGCTAATTTTGTTATAAACTGATAACACTTATCTCCTCGCAGGGATCGCGCGGTTTGATCCCGAACTATATACTCTGGGTGCAATTCTGTCAAGCGATATTAAAATAATACTATATTTACCCACCATCGAGATAGGTTTAATCTGGCTTAAATCGTACATAAGCTTAATTAGAACGAACCTATGTTTGACGTGAGCAATCAAACTCGAATTAAATTGAATCGTTTCGAAACTTTAAGCTTGTTTTGAAATACGAAAGTATTATTTGCTTTCAGAAATGTATATTTGATTTTATTTATTTATTACGTTGACTACATTTAATTCGACATATATAAATATGTCTGGATGAGTTAGCGGTTCAATAAATATTAATAAATGAGTCTGTCAATCTAAAAGTAACATATTATGTACTATTTTTTAAATCTTAGGCTTATAAAATAAATATAATGTTTTAAGCGATAAACATATTTCGGACAACGTTTTGCTCATATTCTTTTCGATTCTTTTAACGATTCGACTGCAATGTTAAATAAAATCAAGAATACTGTGTATAAAGAAAATTTTGTATTTTGTATACATATTTTGTAAAGAAAAATATTTGTTATGATTATATCTGTTTAATTTATTTATTATGAATAATTGTGTATTCTTATAATTCGTGGATATCTGAAAAATTAAACTACATATAAAGAGATTCCAAGGAGAATTGAATCTAGCCAGGAAGGAAAGGCTGAATCTTCATTTACAACATGAAGGAAGAAACATATTGTACTGAAGTTGAACAAGAGCAAGAAAAAGAAGACAAATTAAATACAGTCGAGTATAGAGCACTCGTAGGTATATGTTTATTATGGTAAAATTATATAAGAAAATGGAAATGCATTGTATGATCGTACTATATCATGCATTAATACCCTTGTTTAAAAGTACTATAGCAAACATTACGGGGTAGATGAACCAGATCGATTTAAGCCAAATACCAGTAAAGCTGATATCATCTGTGAATTGTAAAACATGTGAGAATATGCAAAATGGATCGTAACGTTAACAGCTAAGATATGAATTCCCAAGTGAACATAAAAGTTGAAGCATTTTTTCTTTCGATGAAATCAAATAAAAAGTGTATTTATTCAAATTTGTTTTATTGGTTATGAATATATTTAGTGTATAGCGTACAATTGGAATTCAACATAACATCGGAGATAACATCTGATATTTTAGCGAGGCGTCTTTTATAAAAGTAGCTGAAGTCTGTTTGCTAACAATTTGATACGCGAACCAGTAACGATACGATTGTCGCCACAATATATTTAATGGAAGTGAAGGCTTCTTTAGGCGCGTTGCGTGGTATTTTTTTGGCAGGAGATAAATTTATCATTTCGCGTTATGATATGCTACTAAGCGTGACTTATCGTATTGCGTTTGCGCGGCTTGCGTCAAACTATAACAGCCTGTGTACATATAATATTCATAGTTTGTGCTGAGATTATGCAGGCCATCATATGTTTTATGAATTAATAAACGGTATAAAAAAGTATATACTTATTATTCGAAGTGCCAATAGATGTGAACGAGAGACTAATGATATTAATTTCAACGTACAAATTATGAAGTTTAAATAATCCAGACTATAATTTATTTTAAAAAAATCAAAAGAGAACACACTTTAAATTCCATTGTTATCAGTTTTCACTTCTGTCGCCAGTCTTTATGACCTTTTATTACAGATCTCAGATGATATCGCCAAAGATGTTAACTGACTAATCCTTTAAGATTAATTACTTTATGGTATGATTGAATTCTGTATACATTTTGCTGTGGTTTACAGGGAGATTATAAACTGTAATTATAAATTGTAAGTAAATCAGAGAGCTTAATGGAGCCTAAAGCTAAGAATACAGTGAATGAAGTTAGATTTAACTGTATCTTATATTAAGTTAGATACACATTTTTTGTACTTTTTCCTTTAATATGATTTTATGTTGACACTCTAGTCACAATAATGTTATAAATGTAAAGCTAAGACCGTCTGTATCCTTAATTATTGTTTTTCACGATTAAATACTTAAACAGATCGCGACCAAACTTTCCGAATTGTTTTTTTATTCCGAATATACAAAAGTTGTGAGTTTTCATTTCTGTCGGTAGTTCTTATGACTGTCTCGATTTTTTTTCATTGTTTTAGGGACATGCCGTGGATTATCATTGATAATATCCCATCTTGGATTACCAAGGATCATGTATTAACATTTCTGTAACTAAAAAAAATAAATAATAGTTTAAAAAAACTAAAAAAACACGCTTTCATAAAAAATCCAACTAAAAAACAGAAAATAAAATTTAATAAATTTGGATTAAGAATAGTGTAAATTAAGAATAGTGTAACTGTAGCGATGCGTCACTGTTAATATCAGCACCTCCAGGTATCAGTATTTTTATCATTTTTTTGTCACTTTTTACAAAACTATACATTTATTTCTAATTTACACTATTCTTAATCCAAATTTATTAAATTTTATTTTCTGTTTTTTAGTTGGATTTTTTATGAAAGCGTGTTTTTTTTAAACTATTATATATTTTTCATTTTTTAGTTAAATTTTTTTAACTTTTTTTTCGGGTTATTGCATTGTCATCGACCTTTGACAGGTGTGCAAAGTTTGAATTAAATCTGATCGTTCAAAGTAGGACAAAATCGAGCTCAAAGGGGTCGGTTACAAACATACATAAATACAGGTGAAGCTAATAAAAGCGTGATAAAAAAGCCACCTGGCTTTGAGAAATTGAATTACGGATCGGTTTTACTAAGCTGTAATCTCGGCAAATGGTCTTCCATTAAACGGAATCGAACAACAAACATTCTGCCTCCGGTCAAAGTTCTGAGTGAAAACAATTCTTTATTAGAAGGAGCTGTGAAGAAATCACTCTCATTATTTACAGCCAATAATTTATATCCCCGTCCTTTTTATTTGTGTAGTAGAGTAAAAAAATACGGAAATCCCTGACTCTCCCCTTCGAGGAAATAAGTTTTCAGCGGCTCAATTATATGGGTTTAGTCGGCGAGGGTTGTTTTTTGTTTGTCATTGTCTTAATACAGATTGGGGTAAAGCAAGAATGTCAAAAAAAAAAACCATGTTTACAATGATGTCGAATTAAAATTGGAGAATATACCTATATTTCAAAAAAACATATATATTTTTAATTTCAATAAAATTTCAACACAATACCACAATAAATTATAATTAATTACATAATTATTTAAGCATCTATTTAATAGAAAAAAGAAAAATACTAACTATGCCTGCCGCCCGTACACTTTTATAACGTAATTATATCTAAATGGATATTCTGTGAATATGGTTTCATTTCATTCATTCATTTAAAATATCAACATATATAAATATGTATAGCGAAGAATAGAGAAGTTGGTGTGTTGCAGATCTAAGGGCTAGTCAACATGAAAACTTCATTATTTTTCTTTTTCTACACTTTCAATATTACAATTTTAATAGTAGCATTTCATGGTGGGTCAAACGGTTGTGAAAATGAACCACATTTTTATAAACAACCCGCAACCTGCCCGAGCTTTTCACGGGCCCAATGTACTAATGTGACGTCATAATTAATTAAAATAACTATACCCATTTTTTATACAACACTAGCTGACCCGTGCAACTTTGTCTGCACCATGTAGGTTACTACCGGTTTCAATTATATTTTTAAATGCAAAAAATCTTAAAAAACCTTATACCCGATTACAGCGACACCTGCAGTTCTCAACTGTGAATCCAAACTATTCAGGAACTCACTATACCCAGTTGGTATGTGAGAAATCATTTAAAATAAGCCTAGCATCCATTTGCAGCATCACCAATCGGGTCCAATTTAGTTGTTTGTTCTATAAGAATATGTAAGTATACGTGAAGTCTGCATCCAAACTTAATCTTTATTTATTTTTCAAATTTATTTTACTTTTGACACACAGCCCATCATCTTGTTGACTGAGATATTAAATTTAGATATATATATGGTGTCGCAGACTTTCTAAAAGTAATGAATATTTTTGCCATAGAATTTATTATTTTATTAGAAACCGATCAAGCAGCGCACGTTATATTTGCTAATTACATTTATCGTGATCAAATATTGAAAATATTTATGTAGCAAAAAAGGCGTCTAATATACTTTTTGTAACAGCGAAAGAATTTTCAAAATCGGATCAGTAGTACCAGAGATTACCCCGAACATCCAAACTTACTAACTTCAACTTTTTAATATCAGAGTTTATTAGATACGAATTCTACCAGCGTGAACTCCGTTATGGGAGAGTCACTTAATATTTAAATTTTTATTGTATAATTTAATTCGTCCAAATTAGGTCACTGAAATACACAAAGACAAACACAACACATATAGACATCATGCCTTAAATAAATATATATTTACATAATAATTACTGTTAGTTATTGCGTTACCTTAAAGTTTAATTTTGTTAAAACTTATAAAATTAGCCAGAGTTTTGGCAAAAGTACAAAATACACACCTTTGTGCTTTTGTTAAAATCTGACGAATGTAGTATATTGTTAAGTAAAATATCATACAATACTGTATTATTATATGTACTGTATTATATTTCGATTTGGGCAATTGAAAAAAATGTGTTCTAGAGAGCCTTAATTCAACCTACATTTACATATTGAGTTGTTCCTGATTCTGATCTCTGCAAGATGGACTGGAGAGCACACCTCTACAGATAGATCGTCAGTCTACAGATAATAGACGCAGCAAGCTTATAACAGTTACGAAACTTATAAAGCCATCGCTTACCCGGAATGTTATCCTGAATATATCCGGAAGCATATGATTTGTCATTAATTTGGTCGAACGCATACCAGTTTGAGTTCCATGATGCAAACAAATCAGTCTTGTTTGGGGATAATAAATCCTGATCCTAGGTATTATAGTGATCAAAATATGCAGTCTGGATATCTTATTTAGCTATAAGACCAACAGCTTCAATATCCTGGTTCCCACTATATCCTTTTACCCATGCCAGAACTACATAAATTCCTAAACAATGACGTTGATACAAATGGAATTTAATAATTATGATAACTGGAGATTCTACTTTAGAAAAAATCGGACTATGAATAGTTTGTAAGCAACTCAGAGAATCTGTCAATATGATACTTTGATCTTATTTATGTGATAGTACAAATATTTATAGCTTCTGATATAGCAACTACTTCACCTGTGTAGGTGGAGGATAAAGAAGGGTATTTATTACGTTCAATATAATATTACTGTAGATAAAAATGATATACATATGTAATGTATCGCATTGGTCATTGTCATCATATAAATAAAAGTATAGCAATAATGTATATGCAAGCATACGGGTACATAAATTTCATTGAGGAATGTCGCGAAATTTAAAAAAGTAATTAAAAACTTAGCGTATGCCATTTTGACCTATTGTGGCTAATTCGGAAGCCGATGGGTTAAATAGCTAATTATATTCAATTGAAATATGTCAAAATAATATTGAAATATAGCGTCAAAAGTTCTAATAAGAACGAAAAACCCTTTCTTTCTTTAAGGAAAACAATTTCATTAACATATTAAAAACACACTTATATATATATATATATATATATATATATATATATATATACAGGAACACTCTAGAGCGTTCCCAAAATAACCCCCCAAATTATTGTCACAATCTGTTCAGTAGTTTCGGCATGCATAACGGACTAAGATTTAAAGATTGATTTTTATACATAAAGATTTACAGTTCAACAACCATACAAGCTACTAACCTTCAGACAATTTTGTTTTTGACTGCGCGTAATTTTAAATCTCAGCTATTTTAATTAATTTTATATAATATTTAATGCTCTATGTAACTAAAATATTTAATTGGATAAAGATTAATATCATAATGATCAAAATAAACTCGCAAGTGATCAAATAATTTTTAATAATATGTGAAAGACAACAACGATTACATTGGGTTGTCCTTAGGAGAAAAATACATAATATCGTGAACTTTTACGTAGGCAGTTTTAACATGTATAACTCCGTAGTACATTATTTTGATATACCTACGACGATTTAGCTAGCATTGCCAATTGAAACTCCTACTTAGAATCCTTTATTAAAATACGTCGACTTTTATCTTCTGTCTTTTTTTTATGTCATAGAAGACAAACGAACAGGTGCATCACCTGATGTTAAGTGATCACCACCGTCCATAGACACTAAGAACACCAGGGGAGTCGAAAGTGCGACCAGCTTGTTTTTGGGGGAAAGGGGAGGGGGAGGGGGAAAGGGTAGGGGGAGGGGGAGAGGAGAGCGGAGGTGGGCCTCCGGTGTTCTCACTGACCGAACGAAACGCAACAATATAAGCACTGTTACTTCACGTCGGTTTTCTATGAGAGGGTGGTACTACACCGAGTGAGCCGACCCATTCATGCTGAAACCAGTAATAGCTTCAACGTGGCTCTACCACCTAAATAAATACATAGAGATCCAGTGCCACTATGTCTCTCCACGATGAACTCCGAAATTACTCCACCGATATTCATGAAAGTTGCCATGTATAATTTGGCCCAACTTGAGAGATACAGTAATTTATAATTTGATTAATGGCCTCAATATTTTTTAATTACAAATTAAACTATTGTCATTGTTATGAATTGTACGTTTCAGCAGTCTTGAAATTAGTTTGTTGACAGAAAACTGTCTGTCCCACTGTTAAAGATATGTCATATGACTCCACGTTTTAATTTTGAATTCCTTTTTCAACTCCAGTTTATTTTATGGTGCACGTATTTTATTTAATTCAACATATAATATAACTGAGCCACAGCAACGCGTGGCCGGATCAGCCAGTTGCATATAAATATAATATATATAAAAATTCCGCAAGAATTTCTCTAAACGATAGTGAAAAAAGCATTAAAATCCGTTACGTAGTTTATAAAAACTTACGGTACACACCGACGGGAAAAATTTTGTTTTATAATATTTGTGGATATAGGTTACGTAGTTTTTATGCAAATATTGTTTTTTTTATTCAGAAACTAAATTACCCAATATGTAATAAAATTCATGGTTCGTGTAGATGAACATACATCAAAGAAATCGACTTCCTGAAATACCCCATTCTCTTTCAATAACAGTAATCCACAAATGTTACGTAAGGCAATAAAAAGGCGCCAAGCGGAGAAAGGCAACGATATAGCAAATGGAATTACACTCAGGGTAACTTAATTTTATAATCGCAATCAGTAACGTACTCAGGTAAAAAGAATGTGGGTTTGGGTCTCGATTAAGAACTTCGAATTGAAACGGTTTATCAAAAAATATTATCGATATTTATATGTCTAAGACACAACTAACTGTACGACAATAGTGTACTAAATATCGATAAACATGTCGAACTTTAAAATTATTTGATAAATACCATTTCGTTCCATTATAAAAAAATGGCCATGGGACGCCTATCACTCGTGTCGGAGCGCTTTTAAGGCTGTAGCGGACAACTGCCGCAACAACAAAAAAACCGCCGGACTGCAGCGAAATACTTTATTGAATTTACCAAAAGTTAAGTTATCATATAACTAAAATAACAAATTAAATAATTAAATATTACAAACTTCAGGGAGAGGGAAAATCAAGACGATAGTTTGGAAAAGAAGAAAAGATAAAAAAGGGGTCCATAAGACTTAAACTAGAAGAGTAGAGGTAGCTTAGCTGCAGGTAGTTTCGGCCGCGAACACAGGACTCCGAGGGGCATCCACGAATGCACCGATGGATGTAGATTTTGCAACCGCCCAGACTGGCAGGTCAGCAGAGCACCGCAGTACTCGCTGCAGCTAGGTCCCGTAGATCAAAACATGAAACCCCAAAGATCGGGGTTTAGATGAGGAACTAGACGACGTGTTGAACCACGCCACAACCGTCCCGTAGGAGCTCGAGACTTGACTTGACGGCTTGACTAATAGAACTAACCCTGGGAGCAGCTGAAGGCAAACCTCCAACTCGGGGTTTCAGATCAGAAAAGAACTTTGATCGGCGCGACATGATAAGCCAATTTTACAAATCTGACAGCTCTCGGGATACCAGATTAGGAAAACAAATTCCGACGACGCGAGTGCCTCGGCTAATCGATTAATTAAGAAAATCGAACTGTTTCAAGTGTAATATTATCAGGTTGCAATGATTTAATATTTTAAAAATATAAAGGAATTTTAATTTGTACTAAAAGCAATTATTTTATTTTATTTTGTTACAATTCAGTGCAACGTAAAATCTGAGAGCAACAACACTCAATCATAGATTATTAACCCTCTTAGAAAATAATCGAATGAGCCACAGATATTTAGAATATTTACATTTACAGAATATTTACTACCAATCTGATAAAATAAGTGTGTCAATAATATTATATGTTCTGAGTAATGTGCAATATTATAATGTTATTATTAAACAATTATATTGAGTTATTAGATACAAACACTGTTGGAATTTACAACGTGACAACATTTTTATTGTTACGTACTTTAAATTTGTTATATCTCTAAATAAAAGAAATGTGATATCATTATGATTCATGTTAAAAGGCACCTAAAGCTTACCACTATCACAATCATATTTATCTTACTAAAAGTAAATTTTCAAAAAAAGTATTTACCGACTTCAATATCAATCAAAAACCCATAAGGCACTAAAAAGCGGAAAATAAATAGTTTATCAAATTAACCAAATTAAATAAAACATATGAATATGTGTGCTACCTAGAGATGTATTGGAAATCGGTGCCAACCGAAATTTCAAATTTGTTCCATGTAGAAAAGTATTACAGAGACGCGAGAGTGAACTTAAACTTTTTGTACCTATGTAGATGATACGATTTTCAGTTGGCACCGACTTCTAATATATCTCTAGGTAGCACACATATTTATATGTTTTATTTAATTTGGTTAATTTGATAAACTATTTATTTTCCGCTTTTTAGTGCCTTATGGGTTTTTGATTGATATTGAAGTCGGTTAATACTTTTTTTTTGAAAATTTACTTTATTTTTCCATTTTTAGTGTACATAAATATATTTTACCAGCAGTGCCCGCGAACTCCGTTCCGCCTTATGTATATTAAAATATGCGCATTTTTGCGGTATGGTATCTATCGGTATGGTATGCCATATGGTTTCAATTGGTTGTACAATAAGTAACGTTTGGTACGAACGCAACCTTATCAATAATCCGCGATAGTTTCTACCACCAACTCGGCTACCATCGCTTCACACATAATACACCTTAAGTAATGTAATTACAATGCTTGCGTCATGTTGCAACACAGCAACGAACATAAGCACAATAGGCTCCTAAGAATTGAAGAGTTTTTTTTATAATATTGGTGGCAAACGAACATACGGGTCATCTGATGGTAAGTGATCACGGCCACCCATGGACACCTGCGACACGAGAGGAAACACAGATGCGTTGCCGGCCCTTAAGAAAGGAGTAGGCTCGTTTCTTGAAAGTTTTCTTACTTTGTCACGGATCCCATGATCAGAACCTAACCAAATTCTCATCAAACTACCCTTGAAGTACATCCTCTCCAATAAAAAATGAATCATCGAAATCGGTTAGCGTGATATTGAGTTATTCGTCTATTTGTCGTTTACATAATTAATGCAAATTTAAAACTTATACGGTTTTGCACTGGATGCCGTTGTCGGAACTGGACCAAATTTAAATGGGACCACATGGGAAGTACCAGCTTTCAAATAAAAAAAAAAATAATACAAAATCGGTTCACCCAGTCCAAAGTTATGAGGTAAAAAACTTAAAAAAAAAAAAAAAAAATACAGTCGAATTGATAACCTCCTCCTTTTTTTGAAGTCGGTTAAAAAGCACTACAGATATCGATAGTATTTAGTTACGAATTTAATATATCACGGATCGATGTTTTTTCAATCTAGATGTGTAGCGCCGATCTCAGTCTAAGAGGACTGTGGATACTATATTATTTTATTATATTACATTACATAAAGTAAATTTTCAAAAAAAAGTATTAACCGACTTCAATATCAATCAAAAACTCATAAGGTACTAAAAAGCGGAAAATAAATAGTTTATCAAATTAACCAAATTAAATAAAACATATGAATATGTGTGCTACCTAGAGATGTATTGGAAATCGGTGCCAACCGAAATTTCAAATTTGTTCCATGTAGAAAAGTATTACAGAGACGCGAGAGTGAACTTAAACTTTTTGTACCTATGTAGATGATACGATTTTCAGTTGGCACCGACTTCCAATACATCTCTAGGTAGCACACATATTCATATGTTTTATTTAATTTGGTTAATTTGATAAACTATTTATTTTCCGCTTTTTAGTGCCTTATGGGTTTTTGATTGATATTGAAGTCGGTTAATACTTGTTTTTTGAAAATTTACTTTATATTATATATGTGAGTCAAGTTACTATGTTTTATGTACTAAACTTTTTCAGAAACTTTCTTAATTTCCTTAAATCACTTTTAATTCGCTCCCTACAATACTTTCTGAGACGGGCCTGTATTATAAATGTGTCCCTAACATAGCCGGATTGTTCGGAAATGATAAAAGTTCTGAACTGTCGTGCAGTACTGAAATGTACTACCGGATGTGTGAAGTTGCAATTTGAATAATAAATATGCTTTACGTAGAGAAATTACCATTTCAAAGAAATGGTAATAATGAATTCAAATATATGTACAATTTTTTGGCCAGTTAACTAGTATCCTTCGTTCTATTTTAGTTTGAACCGTTTTCTGTTTATTCTTCTTCTTATTCTTGATAATTGATTGTATGTGCGGAAAAAGTTGGATTTAAATTAAAAAAAAACATCCTTTCCATGCATTTTATTAAATATAGTTGTGCCCACGATTCCGTCCGCGTGGAACCCAATGTAAAAAACAGTGACTAACAAAATTATCTGAATGTATTTAGTACATTTACTTATCTACTTTTCTCTCGTACATAAGTCACGTTGTCATTAAAATAACTTTTAATAGAGTGAACTGATTTTAATGAAACCATAGTAACTCCAGGATATATTTTATGATTTTCCTGGTGAGATTTTATCGTAAACTCAGTACTTTAGCAGCGATGCGTGTACGAACAAACATACAGATATTTCTAAAAATGCTTGAAATGTATTTTATTACTTATTCCAAGACCCCTGCAATAATTTTTTTCACAAAAAATCGTTAGATTACATTCTTATTATAGGTATAGATATACATTATACTTACATTACAGGTAAATTAATCATTTATTTCATAATTTGATTATAATCATTAGTGTAATGTAATAATGAATAAATATATAGTTAGGTAATTTATATTAAGGTCAAGAGCCTTCCGACTGGTGCAGGTGCTCACCTGTCACGGTTGTTTCGGGTGGTACCTGTACCGGATCGCTCTCAGGGAGCCGACCGCCGCATGCCAGTGCGGCGCTGACGAGTAAACTGCGCAGCACACTGTGAGTGTCTGTGAGTGCTGCGTGGGAGGGACAGTGCCGCGCTCTGGCTGCGATGGTAGGGTGTGATCTGTCGTTGCCGAGCGTGGTTTCGGCCATGCTCGGAGCGACCAGGCTTGGCGAGCGATGGCCTTCTCTGCGAGTAGGGGATTTGGCACAAAGCGGCGGTGGAGAATCTGTCTGTCAGTCTGCCTCTCTATAGGTAGGAGCCCGGCGGTCACCTTCCATCGAATGGACCGTTGGGACGGCTCTACAAGGTTGATTAGCATTGTACGATCCTTTGCCGCCCCAACAATTACGGTCTGTCGGTACACCGTGGGGTTTTAGTCCGTGCGAGTCGGACATAAAACACCCTACCCCCCCGGGAGGGTAACGTATTCATAAGGGATTTCCCCACGTTAATAATAAAAAAAGGTAATTTATATGAATATATTCGTATATTACTAGCTGACTTGCGCAACTTAGTCTGCGTGAAATCGGTTACCTACCGGTTCCAATTGCGACTCCCACCGTTTCCAATTTTGAAGTCAAACAATTCAGGGACACATTCAAACACATACCTAGTTGGTTTAGTGCATGACTTACGCATGTGTGAAAATTTTGATGTGGCAGGCGTAGCGCCATCTGTTATTCAGCAACACCAATAATTTCGTTTTGTTTGAAATACGAATTACTGTTGAATCATTTGGATATTGTTCACACAAAAATACTAAAACCGCGAATAAAAAATGAGAGGGCGGGGTTACGAAGGTGCAAATTTGGGCTTATAGCTATGTTTTTATGGCAAATAAAAAAAATGCAATAAAGAAAAATTCACAATGATATTAAACAAAAAAAAAATCTGGCTAGGGACGCCCTAATCACTTAGAGGTATAAAATATACTTTACGACCTATTCTCATGCGTACCAAATAGACATTTAAAATTTAATAAAAATTGTCCCAGCCGTTTCGGAGGAGTTCGAAGACTAACACAGTGACACGAGATTTTTATATATTAGATTAATATAAATTATAATACCTAAATACTTAAAAAAAAACACTACTGCTTATTAAATATTTTGACAATTCTCTCCTCGGGTAACAGACGCGCCAGCCCTTCAGTACATAACTGTTAGGTGGACGGTGTCAAAATATCGATGCATGTGGTATGCCATTTAGTTATTTTAATTTGTATTATTCATCAGAATGTTTGTCAATAAGAGATGTGAAGAAAGATCAAATTCCTATTAATTCTGACAGATGTGTCAATAGCATTTATATGTCTAAACGCCTATTATTTGTCTTATTCCAATGAAAATAATCTTAAACTAGCAGAGGTATTTTGAAGTAGAGTGTAAAATAATATAATTGAATTAGTTAGGTATACATGTGTACATATTTATATACATACTAGCTATTAGACGCAACTTCGCCTGCGTCGTTTATTAACTTAATTGTTTTCTTATATCTCAAGGAGATTAGGGCGCGTTTTTGACGAAAGCTCCCGACACTTCCAACGATTATCGTTATATTTCAACTATAAATTGATTTTGATATATTGTACACTTAAACCTCCCTCGTCAAACACTTTATATTGCATGAAAATCCATTCAGTAGTTTTTGAGTTTATCGCGAACAAACAGACGCGGCGGAAGACTTTGTTTTATAATATACTAGCTAGCCAAGCAAACATTGTCCCGCCCTGTCTATAAAAAAAATCTTGTCAAATTATATACCAAAACCTTCCTCATGAATCACTTTATGTACTGGTGAAACCCGTATGAAGATCCGTTCAGTAGTTTTTAAGTTTATTGCGAACAGACAGACAGACAAACGCGATAAGGGACTTTGTTTTAAACTATGTAATGATAATGATCATTGCTGTGATTATAAATGTATAATATATTATGCTGCAATACGTTAATAAGTGACATTTAATTATATCGATTATATTTTGTTTACTCTACATCTATAGATATAAAATAAATCCGCTTTTAATGTATATATGTATGTTTTGTTGATTTTCATAACTACGGAATACGAATAAATGTGAACATTTGGACAATTTATTTAAAAAAAAACGTTGAAAAAAGTTTTTTTTTTAAGTCTCACTTCGGCAGACGCTGCACTTGTGGAATGGTGGATTATATATTGGCTAATGGCAGCGATGAGGTGCGTTAATAAAAAGCGCAAACAAACTCCTAGAAGTATTCACGTAATAGAGTATGATCAGGTTGACAGTAACAGATCGAGAAATAGTCCGAGAGGGCGGTTTCAGATAGGAGATAGGCGATTAATACAGCAAGCTACAAGGAACGAACTACAAAAAAACGAATCTACGGGCAACGATACTATGAGTGACGACTTAACACTTTATTCATTGTAAGCCCTAAGAAGGCGCTTGCGAAATTTAAAACTAACACCGCGCCGGTTCGGAAAAACAGCCCAGTCATCGAGGACAACCGACAAGAAACTCGATCTGGTTTATCTTTTTATTATACATAACATAACACAACATATTTTTATAGACATATACAGTTACATTTACTTATGGCGAAATCACAAAGAGAGGCGTCATTTCCAGAGGTCACAGTCGTTCACATATTGATCCACCCTATAATATTTATACATTAAAACCCATTTGACGCGGTGCTTGAACTCACTATCTGGGAAATCAGTAATGTGCTTTGGGACGTTGTTATAAGATCTAACACTATTATCTAAAAGACTGTTACTGGTCTAATGTCCGGTTTCTGAGATACTCGGTTAAACTACCAATAGTTATTGACTCAACAAAGTTACCTATAAGATAAACTGTCAAATAGTTCGTTGAGTTTTACTAACATTTATGGTATGATTGTGTGTTCAGAAACGCAATTTGATTTTTGATAACGCTATTTAATAGATAAACTATAATTAAAGTACTTCAGAAACCAGGCATAAGTGAGCCTGTAACTTGGAGTGACTAGCCATAAATATACAATCAGTCATAATTATATATTCGCAATAAATATATCAGAAGATATCCCACGTAAAGTTTCGCTCAGAGGTAAAGCTTTATGGCGAGAGTTACGAAGTTTATTTAACTCTGATGAACTATATCAGCGCGGATAACTCATGTTTATAAACTTGTTCAGACAGGTACACTGCACACTCGTGAAGATTCTTTGAAGATTGTTATTGAATTATCAAAGATAATAGTTATATTATCAATCCAATAAACTTTAGTTTAGTAAAAGAAACAAAGGATCCTATTCGCATAGCTAGCAAGGCATTGAAGAAAAAAAGTGGTGTTAAAAAAACAGCAGCGACGTTTCTTATTTTTATTTTATTCCATTATAATATTGAAGCTGAATTTATTGTAGATTTGATCTATTCATCGAAAACAGTACATTTTTTCAAATTGAAATATAATTCAACGCCTTACGTCCTTTCCTGTACCCTAAAATGTTTTACCTAAAAATTGCCCGTTAATCTAGGGTAAGGTTATTTGCAATTTCTATTTTTAATTTTCATGTTATTCGTTTTTGTTCTTTGCTTACTTGCATACCTTAACCGAAACCGATCGCTTATTTTTAGACGTCTATTTCGATATAAGATATAAGTTATGCACAAATTAACTTTTTTTATTCAGATTTATTATTATTACGAGAAATATAGACGAGAAATGATTATCGGATGCGATAGTAACACGCATGTCAATACTCGATGTTTGCTATAAAATTTCCAAAGGAAATGAACTAGTGACGCCGCTTGTGGCATTTAAAGTGACAAAATCTCAGAGAAATTTAGCTTTCTTAAGAAAATTTACTTTTAAGTTACGAAGTACTCAATGTGTGAGCATTAAACTTAACTTTTTGTGAGTTTTAGAGTTGGAACACAATCTCTCTGATGTTAAATGACCATGTGGTTTATGGTGGAAACACACTGTACCTAGAGGAGAATTGGCTCTCAAGTAAAACTGCCGGAACACATGTTTATTACATAGCGACATTAAGGATAGTAGCTAGATATTGTTAGAAAAAGCTCTATCACTATGCTGTGGCTTAAGATAGATAGATGGAGATAAAACGACTATCAACTTAATCTGCCATTTTTTTACCTTATCAGGCTCTAAATAGTAAATAGAAATTAAATTGAGCTTGTTATTTATCATTACAATAAATACTGAAGGTATGTGAAGGAAATTACCATATATTTCATAAGAAAGCCCATATCAGTATAAAAGTATTTTATGCGAGGGCGAAAAAGAAAAATACGAAATATTTCCACATCACAGCGTTTGGTAATTTTCACACGAAGCATTGCCAAAATGACACATAAGTGTACTGTCTCTCAACTGGGACAAGATAAAGGTGACGCTGTCCTTTATCTTTGTCGGTAAATGTGTGAACACATCCCGAGGGGAAGCCGACGCGGGAACGACTAGTGTGATATACTGTAGCGTATAATAGTATATACACGTTAATAAATTAACAGAGATGTGTTGGGTTGGAGAGCGGTCGGGAATTATGATAGGTTGAAACAGACTCGAATGAGTTGGAAAGATGACGTATATAGGCCCATCTATACTACCATCTTCCGTGAGAGTTTACTCGCGTTTAATAAATACTGTCTATTTTGATAAATACTCGTATCGTGACGGCAACCACTACCTTTGTTTTATAGTAAAGCATTATCAGCTTGTGAAACCGGTATAAATCTATCTTTAACTCTAAAACTGATCGTATGAAAAGTAATGAATATGTGACAAGTAAGACCATTAGTATTTGTGGGCTTTAAAGAAAGATCTTAGCTAGAATTCTGCTATAAAATGACAACTTTCTTAGGCTCAGAGATTTTTAGAAGCCGCCTACTTATTTTATGAAAATCTACTTTCTCTTCAAAGTATCCTACGTTGAAAAATAATACTGGAGTTTAACTCAGCTACCGTTTGTTAAGACGCAAAAACACCCACGCGAATACGAAACTTCAGACTTATATTTATACAAAAAAAAAAAAAAAAACTGGCAAGCAGCGAATCACTTCCTGAGGGTTCTATACAATTACATGTTTTACGTAATATTGTTAACTAGGTGATGCACACGACGTCGTCCTTGTAATGTATTCTATCCGAAGTAAATTTGGGCTACCTTTAATTATTCAAATTGTATTATTGACATGTAGACACATTAATACTCTGATAAATTAATCTGTCAGTAAAAGTCATGTCGAAATCGGTTCAGCCGTTTTGAAAATTACTTTGGACAATTAAACACCAGTCACTTTAATGATAATCCTAATATATAAATGCGAATGTCAGTTTATATATTTGTTATCGTTTTACATCTTAACCAGTTGTTAGGGCAATGATAAAGCTTATTAAATCGTCGATAGAATTTAGCATATATTTCGATAATTTTTGGACTCTATCTTTAACACTTAACTCTAAGGATATCAACTGAGTACAAAAACCCTCTAACAAATGAGACGTAAAAAGTCAATTCTGCAAATAAGCACTGGTAGGGTCATTAATGTGGCGCTCTTCTTGACATCGCATTACAGCTGTTTCAAAGATATTGTACAGCGCCATCTATTGAAGCACAAGAGTCTTAAAACCGGTCATCATTTAATTTCGGACACACGTCAGCGGTCTGGAAAAGATATACGGAACCTTTCATCCAGAAAATAAGTACTGTTCCTGCAGGATAAGTCGTATCTAGGTAATGTGAGCGAAATCGCGAGCAAAAGCTAGTTTTATTTATATTTATTATTTCTCCAACGTCTTCGATGATATGAGATAACGCCTCTGATGTGTCACACTTTTAGTTTGCGGGCGCTTAGATAATACATATTACGAAATTAACCCGAAATGTAAGTATCTAAGGCGCATTAATTTTTGATGGAATTATATGATAACATATTATTTTTAAATTTTGTTCTTTGACTTGTGTTAAATTTCAATAATAAATACTCCAGAAATATTTAACGTTTTCATAATGGCTCATTGAACAGAGTTTTACGATATAGGAATTATATTCCATTAACATTTGGTCATGATTCTTTTACAGCAATATAGGATTATATACTTTAGTACTTGATATTCATTTTAACAGTATCTAAAACCGCTTTTAAAATAAAAAAAGAATTTGTGTAAAAGGAACGTCTAGTTAAGTTTCGCTTTTAATTTGGAGTACAGAACTCCAAAACTGTATCTGAAGAAAATCTTTTTTTAGAGATTTCTAACTCCCAAGTGGTTGAAAACCGTTTTATATAAAAATAGGTAAGTGGTACAGGTGTAACTATATAGGCTTAGGCTTTGGAATAAGAAAGATAAAGTGATCTACCGATTATAGGAACATATTCCGAATACATCGTTTTTGTATTATTTTTTTCTATTACTTTAGCCACGAGTGTTGTATTATGTTATTTATCACCGAATCATTGAAAAACTTACATCTGTATGAGTGAATATGCAGTTCTACCTATACAATTAATAATTATTTGAAATATTGTGATAAATGTCTAATAAAAATAAGACTGATCACAGATATAAAGTTATGATTATTATGCTGATAATCGAGTTGGTCATGATGTTCGAGTGGTTTGATCGGTGAAATGTCAATTCAATATCCACAGGTCTGAACCCCAGCATGTACCAATGATTTTTTCGGAATTTACGTACATTTACCAATTGCAATTGGTAACATTGTCGGCTGAGGGTGAAGCAAAACATCTTTAGGAAACTTGAACCTGAAAAACTTGTAGTACCACTGTATATGTAAAAATGTAGAGCTATGGATTTTTCGGAGTTTGAAATCGCTAACACTTCGTGGGCTCGCGTGGTGATAGTGGCCATACTTTCCTTCGGCCTGCCTGACCCTGCAGTAGGTCTCATAGGCTGATTTATGTGTGACTCACTTGGCATATGAATTAAGTTCTCAGGAATGATTTAAAGATTGCACTAATTTTTGAGAATGACTGTGAATAGATAAAAACTTAAGATAGTTACATTAACGGCATATATTTTTCTTCCTAATGCCGCACAAAAAAAAAATCTACAAAGAAGCTTATACTGTAAGATACTCCCACGGTAATAAAGTGTCAGCTTTACGATAGTTTTTTAGTATCACGGCGCTAATTGGCTCGGTTTCCTAATTAGGATTTCTAGAATTTCACAACTCGAGTGGCAGAGTAATTTTGTCGTCTCTCGTACTTTCGCGAAGTGCTCGCTTTGTGAAGCTCATATGTACGTTTTTGATATTATATCATCAAAGTACTTGGCTGTGAAATAAATGACATCACGTCAGTTCGGTCACGTAGTATCTCGTGCTGTCTCGTTTAACCTGGTTCGTTTGGTCACATGGGACAAAGAGATAGGTGACCTTAATTTTGTTTCCACGTGTCGAGACAAAAAAGGGATTATTCAGATTAAAATGTTTCTCAGGTTGCAAAATTTTATTAACACACTTCGTGTAATTTCCAAAAAGTGTGGCATAACTGAAGATATTTGTTATTTATTTGTGTATTTTTAGGAAAACAATATAAATTATGAATGACAGACTTTTCCTTATGACATTGCGAACTCGAATCCATTTTTTTACCTTGTCTTTAGACTTTTCATAATGTGACATGGGTGTTTTACTAAGAAGGTTGATACTACTTATAAAAAGAGAATAAAGTTACTACAAATTAATTGAATATTTAAAGGATTATTTTGAGTAGAATTGGTTTACACTTTACACGTTTACACTTACCGTTCCTCCCGATGATGTAACGGCAGCAAACGATCAGTACCAGCCTGTCTCTACAAACAGAGCGTGTTCACGCCCACGTCCACGCCCGCTTAACCACAAATCACACCGCCGTGGTCTGGGGTAAATTTCGCTCCCGCACACCATACTAGGCCCCCCTCGGCAGCGGCTCAAGCCTAAGTCCGTTCCCTCGGCGTGGAAACCTTGAGTACACTGCCCGCGCACAGCGATACAGTGACATAAAATCTTACATCATTGCAACAACATTACACATATCACCTCCACACACGTGCACGCACACATGCTTACACATAAAAGTGGAAGGGTTTTATGTTTTTCCTTTATCGAACTGAAATAGTTTAGAAAAAAATATCCGACACAAAATACATATAAGAGTTGTTGAGGTATGTATGCTTCGTACACATATATGTTTCAATAACTCATATAAGTATGAATATGTAGCTTAGCTTAGGTTAACTCAGATAGGTCGCGAATTTTTCTTTTTTACCATTGGCGGCAAACGAACATGCGGGTCACCCGATGGTAAGTGATAATCGCCGTCCATGGACACCTGCGACACGAGAAGAATCACAGATGCGTTGCCGGTTTTTGAGAAAGGAGTAGGCTCGTTTCTTGAAAAAAAGCAGATTGTTATGGTCCGGAAACGCTGCTGCTGGGAGTTCATTCCGGAGAACTGTCGTACGCGAAAAAAACGAACTTGAGAATCGCACAGTGTACGACTTCCGACCATCGAGATGACACTGATGGAATTTCAGTCCGTGGCGACTCGTTCTGTAACGTAACTCAGCAGCAGGTATCAGTCCAAATAGCTCTTCAGAGCATTCTCCATGGTAGATCTTGTAGAAGACGCAAAGCAACGCAACGTCCCTACGAAGCGCCAGAGTGTCTAGCCTTAAGGAGAGCACCTAGTTGCCGATGATTCGAGCCGCTCGATTTGGATTCGGTCAAGAGGAAGTAGGTAAAATTGAGGTACCACGGCCCAGAGGTGGGAACAATATGCCATGTGTGGATGGACTTGCGCCTTATAAAATTGAAGGCGGTGACCCGGTTTGAAATACCGTCCTACTCTGTTAAGAATACCTAAGTTTTGAAGCCAGTTTTTGTCTGCCTTCCAAATGATCACCAAACTGAACGTCGTTTGATATATCGACACCCAGGATACTGATGTTAGGCTTGGCGACTAAGGGGACTCCCTGAAAGATAGGAACTGCGTCAAATAGGGTCTTTTTTGCGGTGAAGGTACAGACTAAGACACACTCAATAGACATCTCTATTTCAGATACAAGCCTATTGCGGCTCTCATAAACGCGATCTCGAGAAACACCTGCACGACTGGTATAAAAAGAATCCATAGTACTATCATCTGCATAGCAATTAATTTTACAGATCTGCAAGAAATCATTGATATGCAGGAGACACCAGCACTCACAGACCTAAGATCCGAGCATGCTCCGTCAACGACGACTTTTATGCTCCGATCCGTGAGAAAACTAGTAACTAGTAACACCCAATTGCGTAGTTTCTCGGGAAGTCATGCGAAGTCAGCTTCGTGAGGAGCGCATTGTGCCAGACTCGATCGAAGGCCTTAGCAACATCCAAACTAACGGTCAGGGCCTCCCCTTTATTTTCAACTGCTTCCACCTATCTGTGAGTCAGAAAGGCTAGAAGATCACCAGCTGAGCGGCCTTGACGGAAACCGTATTGACGATCATTAATAAGCTGGTTACCTTCTAGATACTTCAGAAGCTGGCGGTTGATGCACGATTCCATTATCTTACAGAGCAGGGAAATAATGGAAATAGGCCGATAGTCGGATGGATCAGAGCGGTCGCCTTTTTTATGGATCGGGTGCACCGAAGCGCTCTTCCACTTATTAGGGACAACGCCTGCGGAATATGAGCACCGAAAAAGATGTGAAAGAATCAGACCAGTTGCGGAGCACATGTTCTAAGCACAATTGCGGTGATTCGGTCTGGCCCACTCGACTTTGAGATATCCAAAGAGAAGTGTGGATTGCGTACAGCTCTTTGCAGAAACCGAACATTAGGCATCGAGCTTTCGCAACGCGGTAATGTAGGTGGTAACTTCCTTTTGCGATGGAGAGTCGAGTTGGACGCAAAAAGGCAACTAAGAAGATCGGCCTTGTCTTTAGCGTCATGGGCTAACGACTCGTCATCCCTCCGCAATGATGGAAATGATGGTCGACAGAAATTTCCAAGGACAGCTTTGGCGAGTGACCAAAACGTCCGTATTCCCGATGAGAGACGAATCAATTTCTCACCAATTTTGTCAACAAAGGTGGACTTAGCTAAAGCGATTGCACTTTTGTAAGACCTGGAGGCAAAGTTGTACTCCTTTTTAAATGCGTTGCTGTTTACATCCTGTGATGCCACTGCATTCACCAAGGTCTGGTAGCATTTCTGCTTTTGACCGCGGGCCATTCTACACGTGCGACCGAATCAAGGTTGAGATTTGCTCCCGATGGGTATCATGGAGCTCGGAATAAACAAGCCTATTCCTTGGAGTATGATGTCGGTTATACTATTTACGATGGCATCTGGATCATCTAGCGAGAAGCACACCTGCCTCCATGGGTACGAAGCGAAGAAAGTACGCAACCCATCCCATTCTGTTGATCTGTAGTGCCAAACTTAGCGTCTGTCCACAGATCGTGGACGAAATAGACGCGAAAGAGGCACAGATGTCCGGATCAGGCAGTGATCCGACGAGCCCAGAGGGGCCTCGACGTTTATCTAGTAATTATCCAGATGAGACGCCAGCAGACGGTCCAACAGTGAAGGCATATGATTCTCCACATCCGGTAACCACGTAGGTGAGGCGATCAATTGTGTGAGGGAGGAATATGCTAAGAAAAAATAAAAAAACAAATCGCCCCGCGTAATCGCTAGTACGTGAACTAAGCCATTCAACAGGATGTTCGTTGAAGTCGCCAAGAACTACGATTTCCGTGGAAGGGATATGATGAAGGACTGAATCGATCGCCATTTGCATGTGCTCCATAAAGCGGGTGCTTTCTATGTCACCGCTATGCGACCTGTATACGCAAGTATAGACTGCGCAATCCATACGGAGAATCAGAAGTAACAGATCTTGACCTTCAAGATTGGCCAGACGACGGACGCAAATATCCTGCCAGATAAATGCGCATACACTGGCTCGAGGCATGAGGGCCTGCTCAATGTTGTAGCCAGGATACCGCAGATATGCAATGTCTTACGGGGAGGATATCTGCGTCTCAGTTAGGAACATCAAGGCCGGCTTTTCCGTCTCAAGATGATGGTGGATGGAAATAAGTTAGAGTAGATTCCCCTTATGTTACAGAAGTACACGCGTAGCATGGAAGGGGATGCCGACAATTTTTCCGTTTTGTTTGCTCTGGACGATATGACGAGCAAAATTTTGCCCACTCTAGAATACGAAGAGCAGCCTCAACGGGTACGATCAGGGGAGGATTCTCCTACACTGTGAGTGTCGGTACCCCCCTGGGGTAAATCTCTCTTCCAAACCGCCATCATATTTTGGGAAGGGAGAGGGAGGGCCTCTGAATTGCATGAGCCAGGCAACAGCCCAAGCTGAGGGGTACCGTGTACCCTTGAGCTAGTTATCAAATAAAATCGGCTGAGTGCCTTAAGCGCCCGCCTTTGTAGTCCGGTGAAGCTGTTAAGACATTGCTAGATAAATAGCGTAATCAGTTTCTCGAAAACGAATTGGTTTCAATCCCAGGGGTAAGAATTTATTCCATACTATATCGTTATAGTGCGATGGGGCTTCTATATATATTATTTAAAATTATAGATTTTTACTGTATTACAAAAACTACTGGATAATTTTTGATTATTTTGTTTAGATTAATTTCTTAGACAATTTGCCCTTATCTAAAAGAATATACGACATCTTTATTTATCGAGTTTCTTGCTGGTTCTTCTCGATGACTGGGTTGTTTTCCAAACCGTTGGTAGTTTAGACGTTCATAAGTACCTTCTTAGGCCCTAAATTGAATAAAGTGTTTTTGATTTGATTTGATTAAAGTTTTAAGCAACTAAGATTTTACAAGCATTCGCAGGTTCAATCATATGCCAAGTAAGGTAAACGGTGTAATATGCATGCGTAGGGGCCTTAGTAGTAAGTAAACGTATTTTTTTTATATATTATAGGGGGCAAACGAACAGGCCGGTCACCTGATGGTAAGTGATCGCCGCCGTCCATAGACAATAGCATCACCAGGGGAGTCGCAAGTGCGTTGCCGGCCTGTGTTTGGGGGAGAGGGGAGAGTGGGAGAGTGGAGAAGGGGCTGGAGGAGGTGGGTATCCGGCGTTCTCGCTGACCGAACGAAACGCAACAATGCAAAAATTGTTACTTCACGTCGGTGTTTCTGTGGGTCGGGTGGTACTATCCCGAACGAGCCGACTCATTCATGCTGAAACCGATAATAGCTTCAGCGTGACTCTACCACCTATAAACTGTTAAAACTAAGTTGGTATTTATTTTACAGGTTTGAGTGTCGTTGAGTTTAAAATAATAACAACATCTTGTAACTTTGCATTAAATACAAACCTTACAAACTGTTAATTTTTTAACGAAGTACTTTTACAGTCAAAATTGCAATATTCTACAAAAATTAATGGAGTTATATTTTGTAAACCTACATATAATCCTCTGCGCCAAATCGTATTTACAAACCAATTCAATTGTATTTCCAAATACCAAAAATATATTATAAGAATTTGTAGAGTATAAGCGAAACCTGTACCCAAACTTTGTACAATGTATTTTACTTTTAACAAAAAGACCTTGTTTTTAGCCGAGATATTAAGCTTAAATATATAATATAGCTATGTAAGCTATAGTTTTTATTCCTTTATTTCAAATCGTTCAGGCAGCGCACGACCTATTATAGATTTTTTGCCGACTTTAGTTACATATATTATGATTAATTATGGAAAATATATATTTACCAAAGAAAAAGTAGTTACTACCACTTAGAGAAGTTATACCTTTCTAATAGTGAGATAATTTTCAAAATCGGATCAGTAGTACCGGAGATTACCTCGAACATCCAAACTCATAAAATTTACCTCCTTATAATATAGTATAGATTTATTTAGAATACTATAGTGGAAGAGATGATTTGAAAGATGCTAGAACTCATAAAATTATAAATAGGGATTATTTGAAAATAATTATATAAAACATTTACATTTTTCGGGTTAACAAATTAATTTTGTATCTTCGATACGTATTTCTAAATAACTTGATTTTTCTTTGTATATATTATCAAAAGCGAATGGCTTACTCGACGTTCCCTATCTCCTGTCAAACCTCAACTTTGCTATACCCACGAGACTCCCTAGATCTGCAAGATTTATAAGTATCGTCAAAGAAACTCACAGTAATTCTAACCTAGGTAAAAACGCACCACTTAATAGATTAACTCGTGAGTTTAACAGTACGTCGAAACAAAATACAAATGTTGACTTATTCGCAGCAAACATTACCATGTTTAGAAAGGAACTAAAAGGAGAAATTGTCTAATCGTTATTGCCCGTACTCTCATTATATTAGATTTTTTTTTTTTTTTATTTCTTTTAATATTAATTATTCCAATTGATCATATACAATTCTGCTTCAAATCTCAAACTACTCTCAGATGTAATGTTTTTGTTTTTTTTTTATTTCAAATTGTGTTTGAGTTTGTTTAGGGAATTAATTTTCTTAATGTAAAATATTAAGTAAACTTAGTGAATTTCATAATTTCATTTTGTAACCCTAACTGTTTGCTCATTGTCAGACTAAGCATGCAGTCTTCACCTCTAATTGCGATGACACTTACCGTTACAAATTGTGCGTGTCTTATTTTAATAATGATCAGTGTACATTGTGTTGGTGTTCAATAAATAAATAAATAAATAAAAATAAATAAATTACAGTGTTTATTTTGTGAACTCCGCAATATAGTACTTTAGAATATATGTATGCTTATTTGTTTGTCACGCTATGTAGCCTAAACTTCTTTATGAATTTTGATATCATTATCATTACATAGTATAAAACAAAGTCCCTTACCGCGTCTGTCTGTTTGTCTGTTCGCGATAAACTCAAAAACTACTGAACGGATTTTCATGCGGTTTTCAACAGTGGATACAGTGATTCACAAGGAAGGTTTTAATATATAATTTGTCCATATTTTTTAATTATCAGGGCAGGACAACGTCCGGCTGGCCCGCTAGTATTATATAATATGAGGTGTCGATCTCATGGTGGAAATATATGTAAGTGTATATATTATTTTAACATGAAGTCTGTGAATACATAAATAGAAGTTCTCCGTCTGTATGTTTTGTTTTCTATTATTAATATTCCTATCACATTTCATTATAACAATGTCTATATTTACATCTTTATGGTTTGAAGAGGCAAATTGGATGAAAGTTTCATAACACTTTATATGGAAATATAACGCTTTAGACTAATAAAAATTATTGAAGCGATCTTTAAGCAGTATAAAACTTGCATAGAAATTCTCTCTCGATGACAACAACACAACAGAATAGCATTCGACCGTTTCATGAAGGTGAGTTTACCGTTTTAATCCACGTAAAAGGTTTTATTTAAATACAAGACCGCTTTAGAATAACTATTGCGCACTTTTACGAAAATTGATTGATATTTGTCCATTTTCTACTTATTCACTTAAAATAAATAGGTTACTTTGTTTTAGTTAAACCAGGCTAAAACATAAACATACAACTGTATAGCCGACTAGAGGATTTTATGAAATGTGTTTTTTTAGGATTCGTTTTCGAATTAAATTTTGGAAATAAATAAATTAAATACTAAATTAAGTTAATTCAGTTTTATATTCTGACTTTCTTAGTTATTCCCAAGACTTTTAACATCTATTCCATAGTCATAAAGTGATGCTTATTGAATTTTATTTTAGAGGACAGATTATATTGTGTTATATTTTCTTTCGAAATACCTTTTGGGCTTCTAATAGGTAATTCTAATACTTCTGCATCTGCATAATGTAGACACAGTACCACCTGTGTTTATTGTACCGACGTGACCGAAGACGCAATTAATAGGTTCACGCACCGGCGCGGCACATTGTGGATTATAATTTAACAATTGCTATAAAAGATGAAAATGAAGCCGTTATAAAGACAATAATCTGAATTAAAAATCCGATATATAATAGTTAAGTAAAATAATAACGATAGTTGCTCACATTTAAAACGATTTAAATATAATATGAACGAAAGCAGAAAAAAGGTGTGGACCACGAGTCTGCAGCAATAAAGAAAAAAATAACATAAGTACCGATTCGCAGTAATAGAGTTTCAACTTCAAGATTATTATCGGCTTAAACATATACTTTATGACCACATTATTATTTAACTGTCATCATCTACCACACTTTTAATCAACCAAGATATTAAATAACTTATAACGTAATAAGCGATCGTTCCAAATATAAGACTGAAACTAAGTTGACAATTGTCGATGCGACGCAGGAAGAAATTTTAGTCGAACAACATAAATAAATGCTGAGAAGTTACCGTAAGTTCTAAATTGCTGCAAGAGAAGTTTCATGAAGTAAGGAAAATCGGTTTTAATTTTTGAGATTACAGCGTTTTTATTAATCATAGAATTTTGTACTTCTTACGAGTACTTCTGTTATACGTTTTTTTCTTTATTTGGTATAAACTAGCTTATGACCACAGCCATCCTGGGATGAAATAGTAATTCTTACGTACCCGAGTGTTTAAGGCAGATATTCAAATTTATCTGAATCAAGGGCGTTTGAAATTTTATAATCGGACGACTCTCTGATCAAATCATACAGTTTCTTATACAAGAAATTGAAGCACACAGTCATTCGAAACTTTACTGAGTTATTTATCAATCGAATTTAAAGGTTCGATAGCATGCTTTTCGTAAATAGGGAAATCGAAGGCTAGTATAACTATGTTTTATGATGCTGTACCTACTGTGTCTGTATATGCTGCTAATAAGAGTAAGTACAAGAAATAGGTTATAAAGAAAATCACACTTGAAAATGCTCTGTTATGCTGATTTACAAAAAATGTGAAAATCACGTTGACTATTTAATATTTAAATTCGATACAATAACCTAACCTTAATAGGATCTTTTTATATAAAGTATACTTACATAATGCGAATATTCCTCAAACCGAAAAACATACTATAAATAGACAAAATAAAATATCAAGAAGATGAAATAAGGAGTTATTATAAAAAACAGAAATCATGCGACGCGAGAAATTAATATTAATAAACGAAAACGGTCCGAGAGTTGAACTTCCAAAGGTCATTTCATTTAATTGGGTCTCAATTTATGCATGATTTGAGAGACAGTTAATATTGACAAAATTTAACAATTCATTGAAATTTATTCTATCAAAATTTCTAAAATTAATTTGATTATTAATTTGATATTTTGCTTTAGAAGTACTTTTGAGAGTAAGGATTAAACAATTTTGATGGTACTACTTCGTATTCTCGAGTAAAGAATCTCTTAAATATGTATTAATCTATGTTGTTTTATATATTTTACAGTGCGATAGGACATGGTTATTGTGTCGACTGGATCTGTCTTCTTTTCTTTTCTTTTGATGAAGTGAAAACTTCTTTAGGCTCTTTGAGCGATACTTTTGGCAGAGGATAAATATATACATTAGCCTCATGACAGTAAGCGTGACCGGCCAGACTAGCCACGCGTAGTACAGGAACCTGTGTGCTTGTAACATTGATATTTTGTAGCTCATCATACGTTTCATTGATTAAAAGACTTTAAAAAAATATATATATATATATATATATATAATTATTGCTCCGAGTGGCAATAGATATGGAATCCACACTACTGTTAATAATTTCAATAAACAAATTCTAAAATTGAAAAATTGTTATTCACACTATAATTAATTTAAAAATTCAAAACAGAACACATTTATTTCATTGTTCTGAGTTTTCACTTGTGTCGGCAGTCCTTATGAATGCTTCGCTTTGTTTTTTCTTTCTCCCTTTTGATTTGCCTTATTTAGTGTTCACCTGTATACTCTACCTGTACATTCTGTTTGCAAGAGGCTTGTACGTCGAAATAACAATGACGACTACCTATGGATTGTAGTGCTTTCGGTACTTATCGTTGATTTTAGACTGTTCTACTGTCTGTACTATTACGTATAATGTAATTATTGTGTCGTACAGCAATAGAAATATTTCAAGGGATATTACTGCATAGGTTTTCAAATAGAACATGAAAATTTCTGAATAATAATACTTTGTAGTTTGGCTCACTGACGAAATGAAAAGAGCGATCTCTTGTCGTAAAATCTACTTTCTGTTACTGTACTTTCTGTTCAATGTTCAATTTCCAACAATCCAGCTCTGGAATTCTACTCCCGACTTTTAATTTTCAGTATCTTATATCACGGGCCCAGGTGTAACAAGGAAACCAGACTATACTCTCTGGATATATATTTGGATTTTTTTATATATATAGGTACTTTGAAGAATGTAAATTGTCATCAGTCTTAAACCGGAGGATTTTTGCCCTACTAGTATACTACACATATCGTTATAACGTAACTTTGCATTTGATTTCTAATTAAAGTCTAAATTTGTAATCTTCACTTATCCAAATTCTAACTATTTTCATCATTTCTTCGAGTAATCTGTTGTCATTTTATGGCAGCAATTATCATGCTGGCTAAGCTAATTTGTATCTTCATCATAATTAAGTATTACACATTATTTTTACTTTTAGCAACGAGGAAAAAGGCAAGAAAGGTTATGTAAATAAATCAGCCTACTCAGCCTCTGCTGTCCCGATTAATAGAGATCAGCTTCCGTAAATGCGGAAACTTAGACCGTTTATGTTCTACGGAGGTCGTTTAGGAAACTTTATTATCCTGGGTCTCGTAATGAACGTAAAGAGGAGAATTTTTAAGTGTTAATCCAAACAGTTGTGGTCTGAGTCTTCAAATGAAAGTGATTTATGAAAAGGTACACTAGATTTCTTTTAAAATAATTAAAATTTACTATTTAAGTAGAACAAAGTAGATCCACGTTATGCTTTTTTTAACTATAAAGAAATAGTGTTGACTACTGATAAAATTCTGTAGGTGGTAGAGCCACGGTGAAGCTATTACTGGTTTCAGCATGAATGGGTCGGCTCGCCCGGGGTAGTACCACTCTCTCACAGAAAACCGACGTGAAGTAACAGTGCTTGCATTGTTGCGTTTCGTTCGGTTAGTGAAAGCGTCGGATACCCACCTCCCTTCCCCTTCCACTTTACCCTTCCCCCCTTCCTCTCCCCCCCCCCCCCCAAACACAGGCTGGCAACGCACTTGCGACTCCCCTGGTGTTGCAAGTGTCTATGAACGGTGATGATCACTTACATCAGGTGACCCACCTGTTCGTTTGCCTCCTATGAAAAAAATTTAGACTACTGTATTTTTCAACGAATTTCAACAGGGAAGAAGCATGTAGAAATTTATAGAAAGCGTTTAGTAAAGGTATAGTTTCTTAGAACCATATTTTAGGTGTCAGATCACCATCTGACTATGACTTGTTTTTGTTGTAAGAAAAAATTGTATTTTGTTTTATTCTAAAAACAGACAGAACTTTCCAATAGAGCTATTGATATGTTTTGTAATGAACCTCTTTAAAATTCCCAGATTTGATAACATTTTCGTATATTCTAACAATTTTTAATAATCATTATGAAAAATAGTATTTCTAAAAAAGAACTGCTTATGATTTTTAAATTATTGATCTCACTTAACCAATATTGCATTTTATTGTGCAGAAGTCTTCTTAGTAGAGTATATAAGTATTGATTGATCTCTGCTCAGAGCAGAACTAAGATGTATAGAACCAGTACGTTATTTGTCTATTTATCTGGTTCCATGAATGAGCCATCATAAATTTATGAAAAGATATGAGAATACGTAGCATTCAGTTGCTTTAGATAAAAAAAAATTAACAAATTCATTATAATCGCTACAGCTTATGCCTCGTGAAACATCCTGTTACATACGTACAAGCAGGAATTTTTGCAACTAAGTCAGGTTTGTTAACAAACTTTTCGTTGCTCCCATTACTATCGTACGGGATTTTCGACGGTGAATGAGTCAAAGTTAGACAGGGTTAACACTCGCACTTGTACAACAAATACTACTTATCATAGCGAATTATATTATCTTTAAAATTTCCTTTATATTTTCCACAAGCGTCACTGTATCCATACCTGCAAGAATTCGTCTAAATTGTAACTAACAATGTTTTAACAATTTAATCACCTGGTAAAATGTAGTGATTGAACCATGGCCAGTAGAAATGCCTAATGACAGCAACAAATCTTGAAATGTATTCTCAAACTATGAAGTCTACACATTGTTGACAAAGCAACTTAACAAATAAGCTTTATCCGGTTTAGATGAAGAAAAAACGAATGTCAAAACCAACTCCGGTTTACGATTGCGAACAGTCTACGGTAAATTTGAGATGGCCTGTCATCATAACTTTTTTATTTAGATATTCAAAGTGATCGTCTAACTAAAGAATAAACCATAGAAAAGCGGACAAATTTGTAGCTTTCCGCTTTAGAAAAGTACTAACAACATGTTTTTAGATTTTGTTTAATTATAACGGGAAACCGTAATAAGCAAGCAATTAATTAATATCGTGAAAATCGCCAGATGCTCTCCTCTTACTTAAGACAACAGCATAAATTTGCATTTCTCTACTCAATATGCTGGAAACTATTGAAAGACTATTTTCATATATCATTATCATTCATATGAACACACGTCATGTTTTCATGATGAGATAACACTTTTGATTTAATGATAGACCTCTGTCACAAAATACTATACTGATTTATTCAAGTCTTCTTATTTTGCGATATCCAGAGTTAAGTATTATATACTTTTTACCGCACTAAGTAAAATCGTTAATACATCGTCATTTCCTAGTTAAGTATCAAAATAATAATTTAATCAAGGACGTGTAAATATCACCATAAGGCAGGAAAAAATACGACCCTCAAATATTTGCTATGTTAACCCTACTCCATAAATGCGTAGAACACGTGTGCTCAATATGCACGATAGAAACGAGAAAACATGAAAAGTCGGATGTTTGTCGAGGCGTTGCTACTTTATTTTATGAAATTTACCAGGTGCTGTCAGAAGGGACGGTCGTTTCTGAAATCTCTTTTACCTTTTTTGCTTTCACTAGCATTTTCTTGTTGTAGCAAAAATCTTTGTTTTTTTTTTTATGCGAGTGCAATTTGTTTACTCGTATTGCATGGAATACCTAGGTAATAATATTATTGCTTAGAGAAACATTATTATTAGCGAATACAATTAGGTGTTTTGATGAAACGGTGTTGGTATTGGGTAATTGTGTACTACAAGATCGTTTGGTTTATAACAAACAAAAAATAAACTTATTTTAATTTTAATATAGTATAAAACAAAGTCCCCTACCGCGTCTGTCTGTCTGTCTGTTCGCGATAAACTCAAAAACTACTGAACGGAACTTTATTCGGTTTTCACCAGTGGATAAAATGATTCACGAGGAACGTTTTGGTATATCATTTGTACAGGATTTTTTTATAATCAGGGCGGGACAACGTCTGCCGGGCCAGCTAGTTTTAATATAAAATGGCGTGTGAAAAATATTAAACAACATTTAATATAGAATATGTTGAGTGTTGCCGCAAGAATAAAAAGTATAATATTTTCCATTTATCCGAACGTAAGAAATATTTTATTAAAATTTATTAGAATACTTTTTCTTGAAACGCTTCTTCAGGAGATTGTAAGTTGACCTTCGATACTTTTACGATTGATCGTGAATGGTACATTTCCATTGTATATAACTGTAGAATTACTTCAAACTCTTTGCATGATCTTACTAAAATATAACCTCAAATATGTAGGTGTGTCTTTGAGACTGATGAAAAAAGTAAGTACGCGCTGGGACAATGAAGCAGATTAAAGCTACAGTTATTCTTTCATATCGTAACCTAACGCCGTTGTGTTGTGGTTATAAGAAACGATGTAACGATTACGTTTTTTTGAACTTTGTATAAAAATATTTGTTCTTACTGGTAGGTTTTTATATAAAATAGCGTTTAGACTCGGATTAGGTTGTAGAGACGTCTATCATAATATTTACCTATTTCCATATACATCATTTAGAATCGAAGATTTGAAAAGTAATAAAAATATATCATAGTTCGATGAACGTGTTCTAAATATATATTTAAAATCATGTATTAAAAATATTGCATCTTGAAAATTATCTACAAAACTTTAAGCACGATTTAAGAAATTTCAGAAAGCGTCCGCTATCTACAAGAACTCGTTGCATAATGGCTACTTGCTGGTGCCGCGTAAGTAATGAGTGCATTTAATTCCTTCAAATAATATTTTTCCAGCTATCCTACCTTTCTGATGAAATATTTATAACTATTTATATTAGGTCCATCATGAAAAATAAGGCTACATAAATAATGATACCTGATACTTCAGTAGGTATTCAACCATTTTAATAGAAATAATTTATCTAATATAAATTAAAGGTATCTTCACGCAAATAATTTGCCTCAATGTGAAATCATTACAGCCCACTTCTTTAAATACGCTTTCATCTTATTTATTTAAGAAATTGCGAGATAAAATTTTCCTTGAGTTCTTTGATAATCATTTTTGAAAATTATACTTCATTTTAAAGCAATTAATGCTTCGCTAAAGGCTGGCCATGTTTTACGATAACATTCAAGATTATAGCTGTAGATGGCTTACTAAAAGTCTCTAAATGACTGGGTTTTGTATAATTACATTATAGATTGCTTGATGTCGGAAGTTTTAATGTTTTACTACTGCTGGTTTATCACTATATGTTTAGCTGTTGTATACCGGTTACCTAGGATACCTTAAAACTTGGCTAACATTATATTAGGCAGTAGGAATGAACGCATAGATGCAAATATCTTTACAAAGTTAGTCGACTTATTTTATAAACGACTAAATTTATAAAGAAATTTCATACTTAACCGGATTACTAAACTTTCGCGAGAAATTGAAGTTATAAGTCGATGATTTCAAGTTTACAATCGTTTTTTATGACCGTATTGTACAGTCGTTTGATTGCTAGCAAACGTAAAAAAAAATCAAATTGAAAACGGGTGACGCACTCTTGTTCGCGTAGTTGATTGCTATACAAAATATAGGCAGCTGCATCCATTTTTTGTGTTGGGTTAAAAAATAAATACATAGTTGGAACGAAGCAAAACAGTATAAGAAAGTATAGTTGCACAGGTCGAATGGTTAATATTATTGGAATAATTCGTTTAAATTTTCCACGTTGAATTTTATAGCCAACATTTAGTATTTACGAGGGATGAAAATAATGCGACGGTACCTGAACCTTTTAGAGATTTACCTCTGTTGTAATAACATAATCTAGTAAGAAATGCAGAAATGTAGATACTTTTAAAATCCTTAATACATTATGATTTGGCGTGTGAATATCAAGCCACTTACAGATTTGTACTATAAACCCGATTAAAATTGTCACAAAAATTGCTATCCAGAAGTGGATTACAACAATGTTAAAAAAAGCAAACTATACAAACTTAGCTTTACTCTTGAAATAAGACGTAATTTAAATAAAAAAGAATCAGAAACCATCATAGCCTGCAGACACAAGGTTAATTTATTTGAATATGTAAAACAAACAAATAAAGAGGAAAGAAAAATATACACAACGCGTAAGCGTTTCAAAGGAAAGCGAGATTCATCCATACTGATTGAATCGAAATTTCCAAAGAGGATTTAAAGAGTCTGATAGAAGTAAAAGTGACTTGCAAAAATATAGATAACGCTTCATTAATCCCGCCCACTCCATTAGTGATTAGATAAATGGAAAGATAAAGAAAGATAAAGATAAAGTATAAAGAAATATGAAAAGGAAGCTTAGAAACAACTGTAACATATTCTTCTATGTTGTAGCTAACGCAAACCTGTTACATTTTACCAAATCGATATTTTAATATATCTCAATGGACGTCATTGCTTATACATTTTCATTATACTAGTGAAATTTGATGTTAGATTTGGATTTTGTCAAACTAAAAAATTGCAATTTTTATTCTACCGTCTGAATGTATTTTATTTATTTGAGTGAAATTTACGCAGACAGCGTATTGATATGCGTATTTTAATGCTTTATAGATCTTAGCGTTTCATAATAATCTCACAAATTTTAAATGACGACGTGGATTGAACTTATAAGAGAAATATAATTGTGTATAGATATTCTGCGACAGATTTTTAACATGAAGCTGATAGCTAGTCCGACGAGTATTAGAAAAGGCCAGCCAACGTATTATGGCTTCATCAAAAAGTTTTCCTTATAATCTTGAATCATTAGTCAAACTGTTATCGTTCAAACCATTTTAGAAATAATTTGCATGATCATTACTAACAAAAAATGTCAAATAATTACATCATGGAATATCATGTGCTCTATGTCAGAGACACTCAATAGTCAATCTTTATTTGATTCAAATTATAATATGCAAATCGCAGTGAGAGGATCGAGCGAGGGTTGACTTAAGAGATCTTGTATAAAAGCACCGAATCGAATTTAGTCTATAGGTATGTAATGTAACAATTTATTAAAACTGTCGATTTCGTTTACGCCAATCAGCTCGAGGAACGATGTTTGCTGAGGAAATAATTTCTGAGCGAAAAACTCCCGCAATGCCAATCAAAAATTTTATTAATATAGGAAAGTATTTAACTTAATACATACATATGCGTTGTATAATTTAAGAGATTTTATTTTTAACTTCGTTATTCATTCTATCGAACTTCTAAAATAGTCCATTAAAATATTTGCCAGCGGCTATATCGGTAATGTTGTTACTTACATATTAACGCTACCGCAGTGTGCTGGTCGACCGTTGCCGAGCCGGCTCGCGCTATATTTTTTTTGCAAGTCTATCCTTTTTTTTTTAACGTGGAGAACCCTCTTCACAGACATTGCCAGGTCCCCGGGGGAGGTCCTGAACTGAGTCGACCTTTAATCGACTAAAAAACTCCACGATAACCTACGCCGCACTATGGGAGTGCCTCGGGGTAGCGTGAGCAAGCTCCGAGACGCCCCCGGCGGCAGGCGTTTCCCACGCCGCAGCCGCTGAGGCAGCCCGGTTACAAGACTGCCTCCCAGCCCGCCGAACCCGTGCAATGGGAAGTCAGGACCCCCGCCCCTTCCCCCCTGCGTTCGGTCGGCAGTGGAGAGGCTAGGCCGCTCCGCCGCCGCCACACGATTGATTTTTTATCGTGGTTTACTCCTCATCCGCCTCAGCCTTCCTGAAGGACCTTCCAGCCTAAATTAAGCTACACTACCCACCCCCCCCTAAATCCCGCCCCCTATCCTACCTAACTCTAAACTAACCTATCCCTACAGACCTACTCCTAGCTCTAACCTTACCTACCTAACCCTACAACCTCCCTTCCTTCCCTGCCATCCCTCTCTCGTTGCCTTTCCGCCTCTTCCTTTTGTGACATAACGGCCTCAGAAAATGAAAGGACCGCGGTTCAAGCCATCTCCTCCCGAACCATGGATTGCACCACAGCTGGTAGGGTAAGATCAGAGCCGATCACTACCACGAGCTCTGCACGCTCTATGGACCATGCTGGGTATTCCTCAATCGAGTGTTGGGCTGTGTCCATATCACACTCCTGGCAGTGGTGACATCTAGTTGTCACTTCTTTCTGGCTATGTTGTGCAAATATCGCCCAAAACAGCCATGATTCGTCAATATCTGGACCAATCGAAAAGTCAGTGGTCCATGCTGCCGTTCCACCCACTCCCTAAGCACAGGGCGATTTGCTTCTACCGTTCTGAGTCCAGCTGTCGGTGAGGCTAGATTGTCCATCCAGATTTGAAACACACATTCTTCAAGGTGTAATCTGAATCACTCTTTTTCCCTGAGCGTAGTTATCACTCCCCTGGCAGTTCTTTCCGATTGCCAGCAAAACATTGTGGCATGCAAGCGCGCTACTAACTCCCACGGTGGTGTACCTGCCAAAACACAGGCCGCGTTATACGAGACAGTGCAGTAGCCTCGTATGGCTCTAAGAGCCATAACCTTGTGCAATTTGCGCAGCACCACCACATTTTTTGGCGTTAATGCGTCCCACCAAACCGGAGTCCCATATAGCGCCATGGAGCGCACTACCCCCATATACAGGGATAGGCAACTAGCACCAGGTCCCACGAGGTTTGGCAATAGACTTGCCAGTAGCGAGGCATTTCGCATGACCTTGGGAGCCAGTGGTTGAAAGTGGTTGGAAAAAGTCCACCGACTATCCAATATAAGGCCGAGGTATTTCATGCTGATACCTACGTCTACACGAACCCCGTCAATCTCTATATGGATTCCAGAAGGCAATGATTTACGAGGGCCGTAGAAGCAAATCGCTTCGGTTTTGTGGAAAGCCACCTCCAAACCAAGCATTCGCATTCTTCCCACCACCTGTGACACACTAACTGTGATTAGTCGGATGGCGTCCTCAAGGGTACCTCCTCGAGCAGTCACCAGTGTGTCATCGGCGTAACATACTATGCCAGCTCCGGGCAAGAGATCCCCTCGGAGCACCCAATCATATCCGATGTTCCACAGGAGCGGGCCGAGGACCGACCCTTGTGGAACAACACCGCACGATATGGCTCTCCGGTGAAGGCGAGCATCCTGTCCGTCACATGCATTGCAAGTCTAACCTAACCTAACTGTGACGGGAAAATTGAGAAAAATAATTAGTCCACCTATTAATAAACACGGAAAAATATCAATTACATGGTCCAGGTGTAGCTTGTCTGCACTTGACCAACTTCAGTTGCGGTGGCGTTATTACGTAAGTACCGCAAGTAAGTACGTAATTACTCTGAATTGTTTCTTTTTTTTAATATAGGTACCTAGTAAAAATATAAAAAAACATTAACAAAACAGCAGGGTGGTTAATAAAGCCACACGATATAATTGAAACTTTCGTATTACAGGGAAACATTTTAATTGTTCATTAATCACTTATGAATAGTATAGACACGCAAACACGGACAACGAGAAAGAAAGAAATCGAGAAGAGCGTATGTCTCACTGTTCTCCAATATGTGAATACAAGTGAGACACTGCTCCCACTCTACCGGACACAGTGTTTACCCCCGTCATTTTTGTCACATGAAAAGGTGGCAGATGAAAATTTCAAAGCCTTGCCATAATACGTTTTGCAAAATTAAATACAACTCTTGAAACGCTAAGAAGCAGTACACGCGCCTTTATATCGAATACATTATTATAATTAATGGTGTTTTAATAAAGCTTTTTGTACTTTACGTATATAATTTCTATGTAAAAATGTATTTCACGGCCTTTCTTTTACCCACATAATATTACTAAAACAAGATACCAAATTGAATGTCGTCAAGAATTAAGAAATTTAATTGTGTTGATTATTTACGTCGCGTTTGTAATTTGCTTTGTCTCGTTAAAGCGGTCACTGTGATTTCAATTAAAAGTTAGATTCATGATACTGCCGAGGTTTTAGCAAATTATATGCTAAATAAATATCTATCTGCATTATATTGGTTGATATTTAACATTTTAAGTAAAATTTAGCAATATTGCCATATTTACTTTATGTCATAATATGCAATAAAACTTAATCAGTGTACAAACTTATGAACTAAGTTAAGAATCATGTAAAAATGTTCAGTGATTAACAAATTATACGTAAAGTAACAAAAAGAAAGATAACTTGTCCTTTATAATATACAAGAATAATAGTAATACGTAAAATACGTGAAATATGCAAAAGTAACTTTTATTTCGAACTGACTAGCTATTGACCTAGCAAGGTCTTAACAGCTTCACCGGACTACTAAGGCGAGTGCTTAAGGCACTCAGCCAATTTTATTTGACAACTAGTTCAAGGGTGCATGGCACACTTCGGCTTAGGCTGTTGCCTGATACATGCAATTCGCGACCTATCTGAGCTAACCTAAGCTAAACTAACTATTCATACATATATGAGTTGTTGAAACATATATAATAGGTCTTTACCTATGAAATTGCCGTTCTGCAGTACTGGCCATTTCAAATCAAAATAATTTTTGTTTGGCTAAGAATTCTAATTTCAAATGAATTTTATTTTAAGAACATGGAATTCTTTTTCCAAAAGTAGTCATTTGTTTATTGATTAGTGTTACATTTTCATCACATTTCAATCTTTTTTGTCATCATGGATATGTTAAAAAATCGAGTAATTATGGAATATGAGTACCGTCGTGACAGCAACGCGGCACAAGCGGCACGCAACAGCAACGACGTTTACGGAGCCAACACTACAAACCAACGCACCACCTGTTATTGGTTTGCTCGCTTCCGTTCTGGGAATTTCGACCTGAAAAATGAACCTCGTGGTCGTCCCAAGATTTTGGTCGACAATGACGAATTAAAGGCGATTGTGGAAGCTGATGATACACAATCTACGGCTGAATTAGCAGCAGCTATCGACGTTAGCGTCAAAATAATATTGGTCCATTTGCGTTAAATTGGCAATGTAAAAAAGCTTGACAAATGGGTGTCCCACGAACTCAATGATTGCCAGCGCGAAGTACGCGTCGAGACGTGCCTTACACTGCTCAACAGACACACAAATGAAGGAATTTTGAACCGCATTATTACCTGTGATGAAAAATGGATTCTGTTTGATAACCGCAAGCGCTCAGCAAGTTGGTTGGATCCTGGTTCAGCACCTAAACAATGCCCTAAACGAAAACTTACCCCTAGAAATGTGATGGTCACTGTTTGGTGGTCTAGCGCCGGTGTGATTCATCACAGCTTCTTACCAAACGGGGTGAGCATTACTGCAGATGTGTATTGTGAAGAACTGAACACGATGATGGAGAAGCTGGCACATCTCCAACCAGCATTGGTCAATCGCTCGTCTCCGCTGCTCCTGCACGACAACGCGCGACCTCATACTGCACAGCAGACGGTCTCCAAGTTGCAAGAACTGGGGTTGGAAGTTCTCCGTCATCCGCCCTACTCACCAGACCTTGCGCCTACAGACTACTACTTTTTCCAGAATTTGGATAATTCCTTGGCGGGAAAAAAATTCAATATCCGAGAGGCAGTACAAAATGCCTTTGAAGAATTTGTTGCCTCCCGTCCAGCTGATTACTTTAAGAAGGGCATTAATAAACTGCCACTGCGTTGGCAAAGATGCATTGATTGCATGGGTGATTACTTCGATTAATACAAATAAAAAATACATGAAAAAAATTCGTTTAAATTTTTTCATACAAAACGGCAATTTCATAGGTAAAGACCTAATATGTACCAAGCATACATACCTCAACAACTCTTATATATATTTCGTATCAGATAATTTTCTAAACTATTTCAGTTTGATAAGGGAAAAAATAAAACCCTTCCACTTACATGTGTAAGAGTAAGCGTGCACATGTGTGGAGGTGATATGTGTAATGTTGTCGCGGTGATGTAAGATTTTGTGTCACTGTACCGCGCGGGCAGCGTACTCAAGGTTTCCACGCCGAGGGAACGGGCCTAGGCTTGAGCCGCTGCCGAGGGGGGCCTAATCTGGTGTGCGGGAGCGAAATTGACCCCTAGACCACGACGGCGTGATCTGTGGTTACACGCTCTGTTTAGATAGACAGGCTGGTACTGATCGTTCACTGCCGTTATTTCATCAAAAAGAAACTTAAATTCTAATCATCTGGGAGCTACTTTTTTCTACATTAGACGTATTGGTTTAAGAATGACAATCTGGAATGATAAATATTCAGGTATTCGCATACTCACAATGAAAGCATAGGTATTTTATTTAAATTATTGTTTTGTTATCAAAATTGGTTTCAGTTATAAAAAAAAGCTTCTTTGTTATTTAGAAACTGCCCTTTAATCGCGGTTTCGTTATTTGACCTATCCTTCGGTAACAGCACTTCTTTTAATAAAAGGTAACCTATATCCATTTCTGTTTTTCTGGCGACTTATACGCAAAAATTCATGTTGATTGGTTGACTAATTAAAACGTGAAAGCGTTAGAAACAAACTAATTCATATTTATAACATTCGTATAATTCATTGATTCTCTGACTGAAATCTTGAATGATAGTTACTTGAGTTTGCAATGATGATTTCAACTTTTAAGATAATAGTAAATATAAATATAACATCTACTGTTATGAAATATACGTTTACTGACAGAGTAATATATCGAAGAATACAATTAAACACAACTAATCTTGAATTATTATCACGGAAGCAATTATTTCAACATATCTATAGAGTAATTCGGAAAGACATGAAGTACTAAATGTCCCTTAATACTATTAGAACCGAGTTCATTAAATTATTCGTGAAATATTTCAAAAAAACGTGATTCGATTTTATGAATATTCGAGGCGAGTCTCGATGATGAGTCTTATAAAAATATAATTTAATTTTCTTACAAAATATTAATATTTCTACTGTATATATATTTGTATTTGCTGTTATATATGCTATAAATATATGGGTTCAATTATTCAAAATCATGGTATTTACAAGGTGATCGTACTGTTGTCCTGGTATTTGTACTAATACACGGCTAACCGTACATAAACGACTTGACTGATTTAAATACTAGAAACTGTAACAAACTGGTCATCCCATGTTTCAGACTCAATAAAACTAGTGACAGTTTTTTTAGGTAATAGTATTTTAGGTTTTATAACAAAGTCCCCGAGCATATTACCGATTTGCCGGACTGTAAGTTCCAGCACCATATCGAGCTGATATTGATGTTAAAAGGCATGTTTATAGCAATGGTGATATTTAGAATGAACATCTCTTTCTGTGCATTTGCTAAAAACGATTGTAACGTGTAATGTATTCTAAATATATGTACGTTAAAAAATTAACCCGATCGTGTTTCTTGTTGGTTCTTCCCGGTAACTGGATTGTTTTCCGAACTGGAGATAGTTTTGACGTTCATGAGCGTCTTCCTAAAGTTTCAATTGAATAAAGTATATTTGATTTGATTTGGATGACTTTCAATTTACTCGTACTGAATTACTATTTGCTCTTAGGACAACCAATCATAATAATACTTAATTACTATTGGTTATGTGCTACAGACTGGATGCCTGAACGGCGACCGACGACTGCACACGACGCATTCCCGCTTTAATCCCCAGACCGTTCACATCTCTACAGACATTCCATAACCATTCACACTTATATGTATTACTGTTCAAGTTATTTGCTTCTATTAATAAACTAGCCGACCCGTGCCCACTTCGTTGGGCGGTAATAGGCATTATCAAGCTACACCTTTTCTCTAGAACTCAATCATATATCTCTCATAGTTAAGGCAGCGTTCGTAAGAAACGTTTTCGTTCGACCATTCTTTCTCCGACTTCGCAGATATTACCCCCTACAACCTCACAAATTTGACCTCTTTATAATATTAGTATAGATAATATAATTAGTTAATAGCTTCTGCCCGCGACTTCGTACGCGTGGAATAGTTATTTTGGGCCAAGAAGCAGCGGAAGCTCTCAAAAGGAAAAAAAGCCCCGATTTTAAAACATTTTTCATTGTTGCTCCGTTCCTTTTGGCCATAGCGTGATGATATATTATAGCCTATGACACTCACAAATAACGTGGCTTTATATTAGTAAAAGAATTTTCAAAATCAGATCAGTAGCTCCTGAGATTACCACCTACAACGTCACAACGTCACAAACTTTACCTCTTTATAATATTAGTATAGATAATATAATTAGTTAATAGCTTCCGCCGCGACTTCGTACACGTGGAATAGTTATTTTGGACTAGGACGCAGCGGAATCTCTCAAAAGAAAAAAAGCCCCGATTTTAAAACATTTTTCATTGTTGCTCCGCTCCTATTGGTCTTAGGAGCTTTATATTGGTAAAAAAAAATTCAAAATCGGATCAGTAGTTCCTGAGATTACCCCTTACAACGTCACAAACTCACAAACTTTACCTCTTTATAATATTAATATAGACTAGCGGCCCAGGAGACATTAAAAAATCTAAAAATCACTGCGACAACATTACACATATCACCTCCACACACGTACACGCTTACACATGCAAGTGGAAGGGTTTTATTTTTTTCCCTTATCAAACTGAAATAGTTTAGAAAATTATCCGATACGAAATATATATAAGAGTTGTTGAGGTATGTATGCTTGGTACACATATATGTTTCAACAACTCATATATGTATGAATAGTTAGCTTAGCTTAGTTTAGCTCAGATAGGTCGCTAATTGCATGTATCAGGCAACAGTCCAAGGCGAGGTGTGCCGTGCACCCTTGAGCTGGTTGTCAAATAAATTCGGCTGAGTGCCTTAAGCGCTCGACTTAGTAGTCCGGTGAAGCTGTTAAGACCTTGCTAGGTCAATAGCGTAGTCAGTTCGAGAAAAAAAAACTTGACAAATGATATACCTAAACATTCCTCATGAATCACTTTATCTAAAGGCCAAAACAACATGAGAATCCGTTCAGTAGTTTTTGAGTTTATTGCGAACAGACAGATAGACGTAGCAGACGTCTTTGTTTTATAACAGGTACTGGTATCGATTGGCTTTACTGAACTAAATGAGTGTTGGAAGGTGTTGGATCATATTATTTAGTATCATAAACGAGAAAATTATGAGGAAAGATGTATGTTTATATGATAAATTTATAGTAATATAAGCGTAAACATAAGAATAACATATGGCATATAGATTACGAGGATAATTTTATGTACCAAAATATACTGAGAAGTTTGAACTAGGTTGGACAGAATCCTGTCATCTGAGGAATATCTCAGTATGCATCGGATATCTATACTTCTATACTAATATTATGAAGCTGAAGAGTTTGCTTACTTGAACGCGCTAATCTCAGGAACCACCGGAACCGATTTGAAAAATTATTTCTTTGTAAATAGCTAATTTATCGAGGAAGGCTTATAGACTATATATCTTCTAAGACCAATAGGAGCGGAGCACCAGTGAAGGTGTAAAGTGAAAGTGAAGAAGTCGCTGAGAAAAAGTAGTTTTTTATAAAGATACAAACACAAATGAATCCATAAAAGACTAATACGTGCATGTTGATAAAATCCTGTTCTTTTCTGTTTCAGCAGAACAGCATATCAAATTAGTGAACGATCGTTCAAGTGTACTGATTCGTTTAAGTTTAGCTTTGTTGTTCACAGGATTATAATCATGTTATCATAATATGATAGGCGGTGAATGCGTACATAACGTCTGTGGTATACGCCTCGCCGCAGAGTACATAATTTGACCTCAAGCACGGCAGATATAATTGACAATAAATTATAATTTAATTGATATACTTACTTTATATTAACATATTCATTCATTCACAAAGTCATTTCTGACGTGTGTTTGATACCAATATAGCTCACGGTATATTGAAATAAAAAAACAGTGCATGTATCAGTGGAATCAACGTGGAAGTGACACTTTTTTAGCTTATATGCATTAAATTATGTATATAAGAATGCTCATAAACAATATATGAAGTCCCATAGTATAAAAACTATATATTTACTCATTTCGTTATACTACTAGACTCGAACAGAAACTTATACGTACTTACACAAACACACGAATACATACCTATATAAATTACGTTGAATGCGTAACGCAATTTAGTAACCTTGTAATTCTTTACGATTGTAAAATATCTGAATATGTCGGTGGCTCGTAAAATTATATTAATATAAAATAAATATTTTCTTAAGAAGCAGACAAACGTAAGTTATCCTACGCCCGCAATCTTCCAATGTTAAGCAATATTCTTGTTAGCCCTATGAAATTCTGGTTGATCGTAAACCAAGCCATAACTGCTTCCCAAGCGGTCACCCTTATTTATATTCATACCGGGATTGTGACGTCATTGCTACCCCGGTCCCGGCAAAATGACAAGCTTAACACGATTGAAGATTAGTATTCCAGGGATGTGTTAACAAAATTACTCTCACTGAAGTGTGACAGATTCGGTACTATTGCGGGAGCAAGGTGAGCAGGGACTTTTCCTTTCCAAATATTAGATAGAAGTAATTTTTGAAGTGAAACTGCTTTTAGGACGGTGTTAATTGAATTTTATGAAACGAAAATGTGTAACGAAAGAGAGATAGCTATAAATTGCGTTACGCATTCAACGTAAGGTATATAGGTATGTATTGGTGTGTTTGTGTAAGTTCAATCTTATATTACAAATAGGATGCAAGCTGTAGTAGTGGGTGGTTCTCGTAGTGATTTTATTAAACTCTGGAGTTCCTGGAGTTCCACAAGAATTGATTTTAGGTCCGCTACCTATTCGACATTGGAAATTGTTTCAAATACTCAACATTTATAATGTTAGCTGACGATAAGAAAGTTTATTTAAAGGTTAAGTCAGAAATGACTGCTTAAATATCCAACGTGATATTAATACTCTTGAGGATTATTATAAAAAGAACAAGATTGCAGTTAATGTCGATAAGTGTGTTACTATCAACTTTTCACGTAAATCAAAAACTATTAACTTTCAGTATTATATTAATGATATTCATATTAAAAAAGTTAACAAGGTCACAGAGTTAGGTATTATTCTTGATCACAAGCTGTTTATGAATGATCATATAGATGTAATTGTTAGTAAACCATATATGCATTACTATTATAAATATTTAGGCTTCATAAAACATACAAAGATTTTAAACAATTTACAAACTACGATGATTTATGTAGCTATTTCCATTTAAACACTTTAGAAGTTAGGCGTCGACAGCATGACATGATAGTTTTGCATGCTATACTATCGGGTTATATTGATTGTCCCGATCTTTTGGGTTCCATATCACTACGAGTGCCAACATACTGCACACGAAAAGCACCGCTGCTTGCAGTCCCACATGCTAAATCTAATTATGCACAAAATTCAGTACTGTGTTGCATTGCTAGAACCTATAATGATATGTATGATAAGATAGATAGTTAGTAGATATAGTTATTCACGGAATACATTTAAAGTTGAAATTATGAAATTAAATCGCGCTATTATGTAAACAACAATATTTAAAAGGATATAAGCACGTAAATATGCACGCACAGGAACCGCAAATACACACGCGCACTCACTCACAGACACTCCCTCGATCACACACCTAAATACACATATACATCCACCTAAGTACGCACACGCATCCACTCACATATAGTTTTAAGGTCAGCATATATATATTTGTTTAATAAAAACACATGTAAGCTGTTGAATTTCCAAATAAATAAATAAATAATAATAAATGTATGTATAGGTTTTAGCCTGTGAGAGAATGAGAATGCGTTTCTATACAGTTTCCTTATCCTCGAAATATCTACAATTAGAGGGAGTGAGTGGAAAAAGTTGAAATCTATAAGCACATTATTTTCTGTTGGAACGTAGTGACTATCGCGTACTTTTAGAAATTATTCTGTGTTGTGTATTATTAGCGTTGTTAATATATATTAAAATAAAACAAAATAATACCGAAAACGAATGTTTACCACCTCCATGAAGTATCCATCTTATCCTCTTAAAAAATAAATCAGAATACTAAGTTTCACTTTTACAGATGGTGAACTCATACTCTTCATTTTTTTGTGACAATTCTAGGCTGTATTCGAATCATTATGCCGTATTGAAGTTTGTCTAAACTTTCAATACTGTCACATAGCCACGCGATAAAGAAGGTTTACCATTTTGTGACTAATGTCCTTGTACGCAATAAATTTTCGTATTATCTGTTCTTTAAATTGCGAATTATAATCATCTATATGTTATTGCGTGCTATATGTTATATATGGACATTATTTTGACGTACTTAATTGTAATATTAAAATTATATTATTATTATAGGTGAGAAAGATTGAGAATGAATAGATTTGACTCAAAAACTGGTGAATGCGTTTTGTTGAAATATTACAATTATATAGCTTATACGTCAGTGTAACAAGATTACATACATTTATTCTTGGAGTCCAGTACAGCGCACGTCTCACGCGCTTGTTTACAGTAAAGAAATTATTTTTGATCAATTTCACATGAACGAATGCACGGATAACGTTCATCACTACATAGTGTATAGTGTATATTATACATGAGGAAGGTTTATGTATAATTTATCAAGGTTTTCTTTTTATTATCAGGGCGGGACAACGTCTGCCGAGCCCGCTAGCTTAAAATAAAATAGCTCATTAGTTAGTTATCTGCCAGTGAAAGTCCCGTGAAAATCAGTTTAAGCATTTCGAGTATTCTACTGCCGCCGAAGGCGAATAAAAAACCTAAATTACTTTTTATCAGGTCTGCAATCTTGATAGAAGCAGACCATTAAATATCCCGTGAAAATCGGTCCAACCATTTTGGAAATAGCAATGCGGACGAAGCCGCGGACAAATAAAATAGAATATGTCCACCGCTATAATTTCGGCTATCTGCCAGTAAAATTCCCGTTAAAATAGGTCCAGCCGTTTTGGAGATTATTCGGAACAAACAAAATATAATAATATAAAAATATCGACCGAATATAAAAACATTTCTTTTTTTGTTATTTGTTGCTCCATTTTTGTAATATTCCAGTATTTGTAGCTGAATATCACCAAAAAGTTATTAATTATTTTTACAAACACACACTTATTTTTATAATACGTAATAGATTGCAAAAAAAGAAATTGGAAACAAAACTAACGTAGAATAAACTTTTTGAATAGGAACACAAAATAATCTTTGAAAATGTTTGCGATAGAAACTTACCACATTACCATGGCAACGTATATAATACTAACGCTAACACGCAGCGAAAGCAATCAAAACGAAAAATATGCCAGATTTTGAAACATTATTCATTGGCGCTCCACTCTTACTGGTCTTAACGTGATGATATATAGCCTAAAGCCTTCCTCGGTAAATGAGCTATCTAAAACCGAAAGTTTTTTTCAAATCGGACCAGTAGTTCCTGAGACTAACGCATTCAACCAAACAAACAAACAAACTCTTCAGCTTTATATATTAGTATAGATTACGATTGCATCGGTTTTGAGAACTCCTTTCCGAAAGATCGTACCTAGAGTTGAGTCACGACGGTGAGAGGAGGCGAACATGCGGTAGTACGGAATTGTTGTTTTTAAAGTTTTGAAGCATTTCTCTATCATTTTTCTTTATACATCTCGTTTAATAATTAGCAAGGTTATTTTGTGTGAGTAATTCTGCCAGATATGACATTAATGACTCTTATAACTAGTCCTCTCAAGAAGGATTTCGAATATAATACGATTACTCAATTGGTTTAATTGGTTTAAAAATACAATTCACACACAAATTATGATTTTACAATACATCATTTGTTATTTTTCAATTTTATTTTGTAGTAAAGTATTTTTTTAAGTTTATGCTGCCAACAGCCTGTTGGCCTTTGCCTCATGTGGTCTCCATTTATTTGTATGGAGCTTAAACCTTTATGGTTTTGGACAGTTCAGAGTTTAATCTCAGCTTCAAAATCACAAATTCAGATCGCATATATAACCAAATCATGCCAAGCAACGATAATACCACGCCTGTGTAAGTAATACGAATATATTTCTACGAGTAAGTGTACTATTAATTTCACATTATGGCTGATATATTCAGACAGCTCTAAGCCAAAGTATAGAATTTTTCGCTATAACTTTTCTCTTGTGTATTACGCGATTATTGGGCTACACTAAACTGAACTCTTCAGCACTGTGATAAAATTTTAATTTCAGTTTCTTGTCTCGAAGAACGCGTAGTACAAAACGAGTGAAATGTTTTTCAAACTGATTGTAGGACTGATTGTAAAGAACGATTTTCTACAATTACATAAATTAACGATAAATTACAATTGATTTATTACACTTTTGTCAAATTGGTAATCTTTTATGCAAATGTGGATGGTCTCCTATTTGACATGGGATACCATTCTTATTACATTTTGTTTTATCTTATAGGCTTTAGCATTTGACTAGAATCTAGATCAGCTCATAACATGTTAAATAACGATGTGTTCTAAAATGGTAATACACTAAACCTACCGATGGCCCTGCAGTGGGTCTCTTACGTAAGTTTTCACTTCTATCGTGTTGTCATAAGTAAGTACACACTGACATTTTTTTTAAACGAAGTAAAGTTACGGTAATACCGTAAATTAATAATTCATATGTTTGCGAAAATCATGAAAAACAAACTTTTATCTCGAGAGAGGTACTTTTTAAAAGTTATATTTTATTTCCTAACTTTGTTCATATTATCTACTTATGTACGTCCAATACTTCAACTTTCTACTTAACGTTTAGATGTGTAGCATATGGATTAAATATGCAAAAGAAATGACCTGAAAGGATAAGCCCGTATTAAAAATAAATAATAGTTTAAAAAAACTAAAAAAACACGCTTTCATAAAAAATCCAACTAAAAAACAGAAAATAAAATTTAATAAATTTGGATTAAGAATAGTGTAAATTAGAAATAAATGTATATTTTTGTAAAAAGTGACAAAAAAATGATAAAAATACTGATATCTGGAGGTGCTGATATTAACATGCGAAAGGGGTCGGTTACATACATACATACAGGTGAAGCTAATAAAAGCGTGATAAAAATGGTCGTAAAGAAATAATTGTTTTAATTTCAAAAAACCATTCTTATACGTGTGATAGGAATCATATAATGACGCCTGTGAATAAAAAAATGCTATTCACTTCAGTTCATTTAATATATATAATGGAAAAATAATTTTCTTTTGTTGTGCACACTACAAACATTACGAATATGTGACAAAACATTGTATATCAAATTATAAATGTAGTGTATAATGTATAGGGTTGTCATATTTTATTTTAACATAAAGAGTATATTATTGGTAGAAAAACTAAGAAAAAAAGGAGGTAGTCACATTCATTGGCATCCAAAACAATAATTGTAAATTTATTTTGTTTAATTTAATTTAATCTTAATTAAATTAATGAAACATACGACGGGCTGCACAATATCAATACAAAATATCAATATTACAAGTACACAGGCTGATATACTACGCGTCGCTAATCTGACGCAAGCCGCGTAAGCGCTCCATCGGTCACGCTTTACTAGCATATCACTGACGCGAAACCATAAGTTTTTATTCTGCCAAAAATATCAATCAAAGTGCGTAGAGAAGATTTCACTTCAAAAAAGTTACAATGGAAATATAAGAATAAATAAATCTATTACCGACTCGGAATATCGGTCTATTATTAAATTCTATGTTTCCGTTATTCATAATAACAAAAAATAGAGTATTCGCACATATTTTATTCTCCCTATTAACTACGTTCTGTAATTGTCTAAAGTAATTTACTGTAAAATACAAGTGGCAACCCTAAAGCACATAAATCTCTAGCAGAAAGGCGAAACGCCGCCGCAAGCCTTCTAACGAGTTTATAACTATATTATATATACTGGTTTCAAAAGGACCCAAAAACACTTCAAAAGAAATGGACTTTTAAGTGTAGTTGCCAGAAAACTTTCATGGACTTCTGGTGATAGATTTTCTCTTTTAGAGTTTTAGCTAGTCAATACAGTATAATAAAATTTAAACGCATCATTTGTATCCTGAAATTTTCTTCTATACAAAGTTTTATTTCAGTTTAAGTTCAATTCAGTTGCTATGAGATTTAACCATGTCTGCCATAAATCTGTAATTATACGAGCGACCTCATGTGACGTTACGAGCCTGTAGTAAATTATCTTAATTGCATTCCCTTGTCCCGACACTTGAAATTTCCAAATGTCTAGCGCCGCAAGAAATATCAACTTTGGACATTTTGCTATCACCCATAGACATATACATTCATACAAAACGTTTGTGTGCGTCTGTTTAACGTAGAAATTTATACGTAATCTCAAATCATTCTAGAACATTTCTTCAAACACACAAAATTAACATGTCTATAATTAGATTGTTATTTGTTATAAGAGGAGTAAATTAAAAGTTGAACGTAGTTTGGTGTAAAGTGGTAATAGTTTTTTTATATGCTTAATAGGTTTTAGCATTTGACCACATTTCCACCTGATGTTAAACGACGACGTTCTAAAATAAGCTAAACGCAGATGGACTGGTTGTCAAGTACAGCTATCGGAATACACCGATCTAGCTCAAAGAGGTTGATTGGTAACGCATACTGGAATATGAAGTATTCCAACCCAAGCCCTCAGGAATAGAACTGCAGTATATTCGAGGTTCTTTGTTTATTGGTATAGGTTGCTATGACCGTTTTACATAAATCAAACTGCCTTAGTAAGATTGCTACTATAATATAAGCTAAAATGCACACCCTTTTGCATTCTTACTTGTAAGACTTTGGTATTATTCATATAATCACTAGTAAAGTTGTCGCAACTTCACTAAAACTTGATAAGAAGATTCTCCGTCTTAACGTCCATATGATGACGTTGCTAAGAATATTAAACCGTTTATTTTGCGTAGAAAAGGTACTTCCCTATTCTAACATCTTTTTCATGGATTTTTAAATGTTTATTCAACCTACTTTTTTCTCTTTTTCACTATAGAACCACGTTGTCAAGTTCCATAGGTTCCTTAAGGTAGTTTTCATCTAAACGTTAACTAAGAAGATAATTATACAACTTATTGTAATGTGAAGCTGTGGAACCGTCTCCCGGCTTGAGCTTCCTCTTCTTCCTACAAGATTATCTCTTTACCATTATATCGTTAAGATACTTTTGACCTGTTTGCCATGATAGCACTGACAATCTCTGCTTACCATCAAGTACAGAGCTATCACATTGTCGGGTCATAATAAAGCAAAAAAGGGAATTGCGAACTAAGCAATTAAAAAGTCAGGACAGCGCTGGTTTGAGCACGTTAATAGTTCAAATCATTAACACCGATATATCGTTTTGCAGCTAATTGTAAAGTTATAAAAACGCACGTTTTATAATTTTGTCACGAAGTTTAATAATCTGGTATTTAACATCGTTCCTGTTAGAGACAGCCGGTGCGTTACACAATGACAGTCGACATCGCTGCAGCCATATTCATTAACCGCGTGGCATCTGTTCCCACCCCAGAGTTCAGTCTAATTGAATTTCGGGAGTGTATTCAGCCAGTTCACGCTATCCGAACATCGTATGCTAAACGAGCGTGCTATCGTTTACACATATTTTAGTCTTATATCTATCGATTTAAGATATAATTTTTAGTACAGGATTATTCTGTGGCTACGGTTATACCATTTAAGTGGACATATCATTTTAGGTAATATGACTATAGCACACTTAGATTAGGGTAGATTGCCTCTTAAGTATAACTGATAATAACTAACGAAAGGTGCTTGACGATAGATTTTCAGTTTATTTTCAGCATACCTATCTATCATTACATAGTATAAAACAAAGTCCCCCACCGCGTCTGTCTGTCTGTCTGTTCGTGATAAACTCAAAAACTACTGAACGGATTTTCATGCAGTTTTCACCAGTGGATACAATGATTCATGGGGAAGGTTTTAGTGTATAATTTGTCAAGGATTTTTTTATAGTCAGGGTGGGACAGCGTCTGCCGTGCCCGCTAGTATATGTATAAAATAGAGGTATGTGCTGTTTGTTCGCGTTAATCAACTTGTTAAATGGTAGAACCAATTCTGACAGGACTTTTAGATGTAAGTAGAAATGTTTTCAGGGTATTGATATAGGTTGGTAATTGATAAAAAAAGTTGTTGGGATAAAGGTAAAATTGCAATGTAAAGACTAGGCGATGACTATTCCGAATGAGATACATAGTTACTATGACACAAATAAACCATTTTTAACAGAGTAAAGATACTGGTAGTTTAAAAAGTGAAAAAGGAAAATTAAATCTACTCTAAAACAAGTAGGAATACATAGAAAACATTGACGTGTTTTTTACATTTGCAAGAATATACCTTTCTACTTAGGTATTGTAAAATTTAGTGGGGAGATATAACAAACTCTATTAGCTAAAAGAACAAACAAACCATTAAATAGTTGCGTGAGAGATTAGAATTTATAAATTGTTAATTAGTTTCAGTTCGAACAAATCGAAAAGTTGCCTTGCCTATACCTATTTATAACTAAGTTAATTTCAACGCGTAATTACTTGCCAATTTTCTTATTATTCAAGATTAAAAGCAACGTTTATTTAAAATTAACTCAAAATAGGATTTAGTGAGATAGAATTTTTAAACGCAATGATGATATTAAAAAATATTTTTAAGCATGTCAGGAGAAAATGCTTTCTATATTTCGTCCATTTTGAGGTAGTGTGAATAAAATTTTGATAGCACTGCAAATTTCAGTTATTACTGAAGTTTTTTTTTTTGTTTGACAAAGCAATGACACTGCCTGATGAGAAACTACGATACGATTGTCATTTGATTTAACCCGCTTACCGCCGCGTACGGATTAAATATGCACTATTACCTGTATATATTTTGTATATACTCAACACAGATGACCCCACATGCGTGCACACATACAAAAGTAGGTACACATATGCTGGAAGGGTTTTATTTCTTTCCCTTATTCGACCTTAACTTAGTTTAGCTTAATTGTCAGATATGAAATACAAATATGAGTTCTTGAGGTACACACTTGTATCTCAGTAATTCCTATATGTATTGTTAGTTAGATTAGCTTATTTAGATTCGCGATGTTGCGTAACAAGGCAACAGCCCCAGCCGCGGTGTGCCATGTACCCTTGAGCTGGTTGTCAAATAAAATCAGCTGATTGCCTTAAGCGATCGCGTTAGTTGTCCGGTAAAACAGTAAGGGACTGTCAAGCCGATAGCGTAGTCAGTTCGAAAAAAAAAATGTATAGGTATACCCCGCTCTTGGCTTTTAGTTTCATTATGAAACGATTTCCGCGTCTTACTCCGTAAAATAAATTTAATTCAATGTGAGTGAACCTCCAACAGCAACATACTTATAGGGCTTTCGAGGATTGACAACCGCAGTCAGGGACGTAAACGAGTAACTGTTTTATCCATCCCCTATCGTTAACATACCCTCACATTCGTATATATAGACACAGGCTGACACACTTCCTTGTATTCTGCCATAAAGGTTCTAAGAGTCTCACGAGTAATAATACCAATAGTTTGCTGAAATATTATTAAATAAATGAATTGTTATTTCACTTAATAATTTTGTATGAGGTACAGTTTTACTATTCCAATTCCAATGTATGTTTGAAGAGTTACGTTCATAAAAATACCTTTCTGGGTCCCACGTATAGGCAGTCGTTTATTTAAACAGCAAACTTTTAATCTACCATTAGTAAGACCTAACATAAAACATACGCCAAAATTGCCCTTTGTTTCGCATTCTTTATTTTTGTAATAGTTAACTTTTCAAATTTCATATATTATTTTGTGTTTCTTTCGTGTGAACTAGAAATAAAATTTCTTTAAATGTTGAATTTACTTAAATTTTTCATTGTTTTTCAATGTTATGAGGAAACACTTTTTTTTATTTTGGACATATTGTGTTCACATCTAGCAGGATTAATCAAAGAGATGAATATACTATTTATAAAACACTAACAGCAGTCCGCGAGTTTATCCTCGCGTAACTTATAATATCAAATTTAATATTAAGAGATAACTAACCAAATGCAGTATTATGAAAACGTTATGTGAGATATTAGCGTGCCTAAATTTATGGTAATCGGTCTTTCGTCAATACAGTTTCTACAAGGATCAATCACGCCAAAACTACATAACGTATCGGCATACGACCATGACTTTTCGATACGAATTGTTTTGTATATGGTTCTAGAATACTATTTACTGTATTCAATTGAACCTTTGCAATTTTTTTAAATTTGCAAAGCGAAGCAAGCCGTTGTTACTATTTCAAATAAGTTATTTTCACTTATTACTATCACTTTCCAAGTAATTCTTCTTATTAATTTAAGTACTAATTTTTTTTAAGGTCTTTGCGATAATGCTACTTGTTATCCAACTAGAGATAGGTTATTTATGTCAAATCGTGGTCACAATTTCCTCTGTAGACCCATTACGAATATAGATATAATTTTGTTTTATATCAGTACGAAAAAGTATGGCAGTTAATGTCCGGCAAACTCAGAAGACGTGGCAGGCAACTTATCAAATATTCAAGTAGTTATACTAATATTTTAAAGCTGGAGAGTTTGTTTGCTTGAATGCGCTAATTTCAGGAACTACTGGTTCGAATTGAACAATTCTTTCAGTGTTAGATAGCTCCTTTATCGACATCGATATAGGATCTAGCCTATATACCATCACCTCAAAGCCAATAGGAGCGAAGGACTAATGAAGAATGTTTCAATATCACAGTTTTTTTTTCTTTTAAGAGCTTCCGCTTCGTGTTAGCGTTATCCCAAAGTAACTATACCATGTGGCCAAATCCGCGGATGGAAGCTAGTCAAATATAATATTTTGGTATTCATACAACATAAGTAAATAATAAATTTTGAAACAAACTACTATATTATATGTATATGTACTAGCAGGCCCGGCAGACGTTGTCCTGCGTTGATAATAAAAAAAAAATCCTAAAAGTCAACCGCAGCGCCACCTACCGGGTCCAATTGTGGATCTAAGCCATTCTTGGATCCACTGGAACACGCACACAAAATTTCATCAAAATCTGTCCAGCCGTTTAGGAGGAGTTCAATGACTTACACACGTACAGAAGAAATTTATATATAAAGGATATATACATATATATATTATTAATATAAATAATGATAATAAAACGTTATATATATATATATATATAGGAAACATCATTTACATTATTTATTCATTCTGTGTGTAAAATACTACATTACTTTTTAGCAATTCATTTCGTCACGAATGATTGAAAAAATTATTTCTGCGACTAAAAGAATGTATCACTGAATTATATACGCTAGTGCACGTCTAATGGCCGAACTTCGACCATAGAAAAAAAATGTATTACCATTTTTTTATTTATGACACTAAAGCTGGACAATAGTAACAAAATAAAAAAAAAATGAAAAAAATCTCCGTGTAACAGAGAAGGGAGATGTTCTTAGCCATTTCCCCAGACGCCTATTTATATATAAATGAAAAAAATTATGATATATATCCTCCTAACTATAACTCACGGTAACCGTTTTTATCATTTATACATTACTAGCTTTTGCTCGCTGCTTCGCACGTGTTTATGTAGATTTAATCTGTCTCTCAACAGTACATTTTTTTGGGTGAAATGTACCCTGTGTCCTTGTACCCCTAAGAACGTGTATAGAAAATGTAAATAATAATCTTATATAATATTAAGCTTATGTAGTTTAGACGTGAATTAAAAAAACGTGTTACTTGCGGAGCCATTTTCCTACAATATAGAATTAATTGTTATTAAATTAAATATACATCTTATGTAACGCATTTACTCAAGATTATATATAATTTATCATAATTTTCAACATATCATTTCTATACATATCCTAGAAGGTATCACAAATTTCAGAATAAATGCTTAAAAAATGTTACGTGTTTATGAAGCTTCTTTGACGGTATGTTAGTATTAATACGTCAAAAATGAAATAGGTTAGTACTTGTGTCGTCATTTGAATATTCATTACGCCACATTACGCTCGTATTCTAGACAAAGTTAATGGTAAACTAAAATTCTAAGTAGTTACCTTACAGACAAAGACGTTTTCTATATATTTTAAACCCTGGACTGTTCAAAACTAAAGGTTTAAGCTCCATACAAACGAATGTAGACATCATGAGGCACCGGTCAACAATCTCTTGGCAGCATAATCTTAAAAGAAAGCCTAATCTAGTAGAAAACTTTGAAAAATAACAAATTATTTATTGTAAAATCATAATTTGTTTGGAAAATCTATTTTTTAATTATTTTTTCATTTGCACGAGATTTTTTTTACTAAACCATGAAATTTACAATTTACGATGCCGTAAAATTAGAAACGAAATTAAAAACATGGTCCGCTATTTTCAGATCTGAGTCTAAGAAATCAACCGAGGGGTTAAAGTCGACAATAGGATTTATGTTAAAAAAACCGTTAAATTAAACCACCATTTCGTAAAGCAAGGGGTTACCGTCCATTCTGCATGTTCACATATGGGGACCTTTTGTACACCGTAATTTTCTTTTCAATGGATTCGTATGAGACTCAGTGTATGCAGTACAAAGTAACTGGTTTAGTTGACCTTAGTAAGTACGGTATACGCTTTTTCATACATTTCATCCATAATATAATATTAATATTACCTGTCATTAACAGAATATTTCTCAATCGATGAGCGACTCTTGCATCTTGAAAATAACAAAAAAATCACTTCTAAAAATACATCACGTTCACAACAAAAATACAAAATAAACACTTAAAGAACTAAGTGAATTTTAAAGTCAGTTCGTATTGGTCGTCACAATAAAATTACATAGGGATCACAATTCTTATTAATTATTAGTACATATGTACGTTAATAAGAAAAAGTTACTTTCGTGTTCGATAGTCGGTTATCAGGGTTTATAGGGCGGCGGAGGTCCGCATTGCCCGACGTCCTGAACAACACTGAAGGGCTGAATGGAATAAGGATCGTTGCGTTCGTTTAATACGACGGCTTTCATACTTATGTTGGAAGCATATAGCACTAGAATGTTCGACTGACACTATTAACCGGTATATAGTTCCTTGACGCAACTTACTGACGAAAATTGACAGCGATTGACGACATTTTATTGGGAGTTTATAGTGGACGTTACTTTGCACATCCGCCTGGAATTTACTGCTACGTCTCACTGCAACAAAAAAAACGTTTGATTTTATTTATGCGATCAGAGCCTGAAAAAGTTAATCTGAAACTAGGAACAGAGAGAAAACGAAATATTAATAACAAAATGAATTAAGAAACCTGTTCCTTCATTGAGTTGAGTTGATTTCTTCGGATTCACCTTGCATAAATAAAATTAAAGGTTTTTATTTCAGTAAGACGTGGTAGCGATCACTCAATTCCAGGCGGAAGTGCAAAGTAACGTACACTATAATATGTAATGATGAAGTTTCACAAAGTAACACATTCTTCATTCAATTAAAAAAGGATTTAAAAAGCGCTCTTAAAGGTTGGCAACACAAAGGTAATGCCCCTCGTGTTGCAGTTGTCCATAGACGACGGTAGCCATTTAACATCAGATGGGCAGTCTACTAGTTCGCTGCCTTTTGGCATAACAAAAAAAATCAAATATTTATTGGGAATTGTGGATGTTGCTAATTTAACTGAAAGTATCTATATTAATTTAGATATTCCTAAATAATATTACCTGATACTCGCAGAATAGTTCTTGTGAACAAGATTTGGCCCTTTTTAATGAAAACCACGTTTTTTTTATTAAAGATTTTTAGATATCAAATAGTGAATTTAAAAAAATATTAATATGACAAAAAAATGTTAATATGACAAAAAAATTAAGATAAATTCAAATATACAACATACATACAAAAAGGAATATACTTGGATTTTATTTTATTTCATTACCGTTATAGTTAAATAGATAATTATACGAACGCTGCTATCATCATCATTATCATCCTGTAAGAGGCCCACTGCAGAGTCGTAGGTCTCTTCCCGAAAGTAGGTACGGACATAATCACCACGCCAGCCTACGATGTATTGGCAATTCTGTGAAATCCACAGTTCTATGATTTCCCACATACAGTAGTACTACAAGAATATTTCACAGGTTCAGATTTCCTCACGATGTTTTCCTTCGCCGTCAGCTGATAGTGTTACCAATTTAAATTAGTAAATGTACGCGAATTCCGAAAAATTATTTGGTAAATGCCGGGGTTCGAACCTGTGAACATCAAATTGAAATTCCATCGGTTAAACTATTAGGCCATCACGAGATGCTGCTGTTAATAATCTCGCGGTACAGAAGTGTCCCCGCCAATTCGAGCAAAAAGGCGGCACGGCCATACCATCCTTTTGTCGAATCCTTTTCAGGCCATTTTCGACCCCCTATAACTTCGTTGTGGACAAAAGTAGAAGCCTGAATTCTCAGTAACCAAGTAGGCACTATATAAACACGGTATATTTCAAATTTCATTCAATTTGAACTAGTAGTTTAAGAATTATAACTAGTCAAAATTTCTTAATTTTGTCACTCATTCACTGAATGACCGATCATCAAAACTCTAAGGCACTTCTAGATGACATAGAAGCTTCAAATTTAGAATATAATTAGTGTTTAGCGTATAAATAAAGGAAAAACTAAAATATTTTATAATTTCGGTCCAGTTTTCTAGATACACTCACTGCATAAATTACTTTGTAATTCCATATAAATGTATAGGATTACAAAGTTACATTTGCAGTTAATGAATAAGTGTATCTGTTGTATATCATAATGTGAATGTAAATCTAACGAGACTGTACTTTTTCGATTTTCTTAAAAAAATTGTTGCAGATATCTAGGAATAAGTAATAAAAAACATTTCAATCATTTTGCCAAATGTCTGTCTCTCTGTCAGTTTGTATGAACGCGCATAACTGCTAAAGTACTGGGTTCGTAACAAAACTTGAATACTACAATAAAAATACATAAAGTATATCATCGAGAGTAATGTAGTCCTTGTAACATTAAAATCGGTCCATTCTATCAAAAGCTATTATAATTTAAATGACGACTTGAGTTAAGTACCAGAGAAGATCTATATCAATATTATAAAGCTGGAGGGTTTGTTTGTTTGTTTGGTTGAACGCGCTAACCTCAGGAACTACTGGTCCGATTTGAAAAATTCTTACAGTATTAGATAACTCATTTAAGGAGACATGTCAATAAAAGTAACTATAGTCCTTATATATAATACTAGCGGGCCCTGCAGACGTTGTCCCGCCCTGATTATAATAAAATCCGGGACAAATTTATACTAAAACCTTCCTCAAGAATCACTTTATCCATTGTTGAAAACCGCATAAAAATCCGTTCAGTAGTTTTTGAGTTTATCGCGAACAGACAGACAGACAGACGCGGTAGGGGACTTTGTTTAATACTATGTAATGATAATAATATATACTTCAAGGTAGTATAAAACTAAATACTGCTGAACATTTCTGAACATGTTATTTACAATACCTGAATAGTATTATATCGAAAAGCGTTTATGTGTTAGCTAAATAATATTTTGCAAAATCTTCTGCTTACAACTAAGAGTATCGTTAAATTGGTTCAATCGTTTCGGAAATTGGCTCAAAAAAACTATGATAAATCAGTTTTTTTTATATGTATATAATGATATTTTCTTTCAACTCAGTCTCCATATCTTCTCATTTCTCATATAATCTATTTCTATTACGTTAACTATTAGAACAAAAATCACAATATACAACTTAATTCCCGTTAAATACTTAACAAATTTTCCCTAATATGTTCAAAGGGATTTTCGTTTCAAAACAAAAAAAAAGTCAAGTCAAAAGAAGCCTTAAGGAAGACGTGGCTATCTAAATTTATACCGTTTTGTTCCCTCCGTACAATTTGTTTTGGTAATTTTAACACTCCCACCGTATTTCCCTCGCCCCTCTATTTAGAAATCATGTAAATTGCCGCTCGCTTATTCACTTCTGATATTTCTTTTAAGTTGATTTATTTCGTCTTTTTTATTTTTATAAAGGTCAATAAATTTACAATTTAATTATCATCGATTTACAGGTTATATTCTTTCACACGCACTACTTAAGTCTTGGGTGTTTTAAATCAGAAGAAAATTGTCAAACTTCTATGTTGCAACTTACTACGCATGTAAATTTAGCCAGAATATATTTATTTATTTACAACTAGCGGTCCCGGCAGACGTTGTCTCGCCCTGATTATGAAAAATCCTTGACAAATTATACACTAAAACGTTCCTCATGAATCACTCTATCCACAGGTGAAAACCGCATGAAAATCGGTTCGGTAGTTTTTGAGTTTATCGCGAACAGACAGACAGACAGACGTGGTAGGGAACTTTGTTTTATACTATGTAATGATTGTGGGTAATGCAACAGTCCGATGAATAATATAATAACAATAATAAGAAGGAGTAAACAAGACTGAAATACATGAAATATTAATAAGTATTTAAAAAATAAGAATAAATGAAAAAGTGGAAATGAAGTACGAAAATATGTGATCATAATACAACAACACGTGTAAATTATGTTGTATATCATGTTAAAAGCTACAATTTGCAAAAAACAAAGGTTTATATCTATTTTAAAACTTTGTTATTACTCGGAGGCGTATCTGATGACATACTGAAGTGTAACTGACACAAAATAGCTGTTGCTTGTTATTTGAAAGTTGTAAAATTGTTAGTAAGTACAGTTGCCACGGTTACAATTATCTTCTCATTTGAAATCTACATTATTCACTAGAAATTATAAAAAGAACAAAATCGTAAAAAAATACTAACAAATAAACTGATTACGAATTAAATAAAATTTCAAGTTCGCAATTGATATATGAGTTACCTACCTGTTAATACTTATGGACATTTATTCCTCACACTACATTTTGCTCGCGGCTTCGCTTGCCTTAATATAGATCTATACCTCGTGAATAGTACGATTTTTCTGGATAGAAAGTATTCTGTCCTTTTCAGTAACCTTACGTGTATGCAAAATCTCATGATGATCGGTTGATAAGTTAATGCGTGAAAAGACAAGAAACAAACTTTCTTGTTTGCTTGAACGCGCTAATCTCAGGAGCTACTGGTCCGATTTCAAAAACTCTTTCAGAGTTAGATAGTTAATTTCTCGCGGAAGGCTATGTCGAAGATCAATAGGAAAGCAGCACCTATGAAGAATGTTACAAAATCGGGTTAACGTACATATTATTTAAAAACATTTTCACCTTCTACGTAACCGAAGTCGAATTTTAAAGTTGGCCTTCGCCCAAAGTAACTGTTCCACGCGGACGAAGTCGCGGGCAGAATATAATTTAAATTAAAGCCCGGGGAGTGAAAAATGTACGTTCAAAGTTGCTATTACTTTTATTATATCTATTTTATAGGAATTTCTATGATAAATAGCTCCACTCACATTGATTTCTAAAATATAAATTGCTCTGCTATGTTATAATAGGTCTTTACCTATGAAATTGCCGTTCTGCAGTACTGGCCATTTCAAAACAAAATAATTTTTGTTTGGCTAAGAATTCTAATTTCAAACTAATTTTATTTTAAAAACATGGAATTCTTTTTCCAAAAGTAGTCATTTGTTTATTGATTAGTGTTACATTTTCATCGCATTTCAATCTTTTTTGTCATCATGGATACGTTAAACATTCGAGTAATTATGGAATATGAGTACCGTCGTGGCAGCAACGTGGCACAAGCGGCACGCAACATCAACGATGTTTACGGAGCTAACACTACAAATCAACGCACCACCTATTATTGGTTTGCTCGCTTCCGTTCTGGGAATTTCGACCTGAAAAATGAACCTCGCGGTCGTCCGAAGACTTTGGTCGACAATGACGAATTAAAGGCGATTGTGGAAGCTGATGATACACAATCTACGGCTGAATTAGCAGCAGCTTTCGACGTTAGCGTCAAAACAATATTGGTCCATTTGCGTCAAATTGGCAAGGTAAAAACGCTTGACAAATGGGTGCCCCACGAACTCAATGATCGCCAGCGCGAAGTACGCGTCGAGACGTGCCTTGTACTGCTCAACAGACACACAAATGCAGGAATTTTGAACCGCATTGTTACCTGCGATGAAAAATGGATTCTGTTTGATAACCGCAAGCGCTCAGCAAGTTGGTTGGATCCTGGTTCAGCACCTAAACAATGCCCTAAACGAAAACTTACCCCTAGAAAAGTGATGGTCATTGTTTGGTGGTCTAGTGCCGGTGTGATTCATCACAGCTTCTTACCAAACGGGGTGAGCATTACTGCAGATGTGTACTGTGAAGAACTGAACACAATGATGTAGAAGCTGGCACATCTCCAACCAGCATTGGTCAATCGCTTGTCTCCGCTGCTCCTGCACGACAACGCGCGACCTCATACTGCACAGCAGACTGTCTCCAAGTTGCAAGAAGTGGCGTTTGAAGTTCTCCGTCATCCGTCCTACTCACCAGACCTTGCGCCTACAGACTACTACTTTTTCCAGAATTTGAATAACTCCTTGGCAGGAAAAAATTCAATACCCGAGAGGCAGTACAAAATGCCTTTGAAGAATTTGTTGCCTCCCGTCCAGCTGATTTCTTTAAGAGGGGCATCAATAAACTGCCACTGCGTTGGCAAAGATGCATTGATTGCATGGGTGATTACTTCGATTAATACAAATAAAAAATACATGAAAAAAATTCGTTTAAATTTTTTCATACAAAACGGCAATTTCATAGGTAAAGACCTAATATATAATATAAGGAATTTATGTCCAAAATTGCATACTTCAGTACTCACCGGCTTGAGCTGTGCTTTACCGTCGATTAGTCTTGTGTTCGTGAAATTGATATGGTACGTAAGATATTTATAAGGTTTTTTTGCTTGTAGTACATTATTACTGCCATTGTCAAGTATGTAATGATATTACAAGTTTCTTATAATCATTTCAATCTTCCAACAAGACGACCCTCCTGTTAGAACTACCCAGGGAGTTTTGTGGGAAGTCAAAATTCATGCTCCGTGGAATTATTTTCCATCCACCTCACTTGTGCACAATAACCGAACTATATTACGTAAAACACCACCAACATCACACAATATAAAGTCGAATAACACAAGATTATGAATAAAATATAAAATCCACTTATCATTTATAAGGTTAAATATCCGATCGAGTCTTGTCTCTTCTAGATCACAGATATAATTTCCGAACCCGTCTACTAACAACCTTTTCTGATACTAAATCGTATCGAGTTTATTCAATTCTGATACTGGAATCATTGTTTCTATTAGGAACGTTTGAAATGTATTTAATATTATAATTTATATTATAATTCTATGACAATACTTCTCAGAACCTCATGACGATGTTTTTCTGTACCTTCTTTAGATTCAAATTAGATTATTTTATCATTTTTTTTCGAATACTAGGTTAATAATACCAATAAATAATTCCAAACTACGTCGCATAACGCGGTGTATGCTAATGCCTGAGCTATACTCGTGTGAACTAGAGATATCTATATCTATCTATCTTCTTCTATACATATAATAAAAATGAAGTCTCTGTATGTAATATCAAAATAACTTTTTTTTACTGATTGGGTATGAAAGTGTTGGCGACGCACACGATAAGTAGTACATAGATTTATACGTAGGTTTATTGATATTTTATAGAGAACATAGATATAGATTTATCGACATTTAATATAGACTTTGTTAGATTGAATTCATACGAGTATAATAGAATAGAGATATAAATTGGATATAGAATTGTAGGTATGTTATGTGTGTATTGAGTTATTGAATATGGAATTATAAATGTGATATGCATAGTAATAGGGATTGAATTATGGATATGTAAGAATCATGCATAGAATTATTGAATTACGGATTGTATAGAATTATGTGTGTTAGTATAGGGTGACTTATAGATTACATTCGCATTAAGTAGGGAATTACATGATAGATTAGATTAAAATTATGCCGTATGGAATATATAGCGTGTGTGCATGGAAACATAGAGAGAATATGATAGAGTTACACACGTTATATACTATTGAAGTGTACGTTACATAGCAAGAATTATACGATCATATAGAACGTCAAATATGGAAGATTGTATAATTTAATATAGACAAACGTAATGGTTATAGAGGTACATAAAATATTACAACGGCTGGCGAACATAACGTAACGATATGTAACATTGAATATCGAGTGAATGTGAATGTGAATATATATAGAGATTAATTATGTCACCCTATACAGATCGATGTAAATTTTAACACACTGAAAATAGATTTACATATGAATATAAGTTAAGGTTTATGTAATAAGATTATTATAGAGTTATATAGAATTATAGAATAGAATATAGAGTTTAGTGCGAAACGGCGCTTAATATAGAGATAACTTTATTCATATGTAAGATAGATATAAGATGTAAATTTTAGAATATAGATTGCATGCAAATAGATAATAAGAAATTGATATTATAGACATTTTATATGTAAAAATATGATAAATATGATAAATAAATAGGAACGCGATATCCGAGCCAACGCATAGAGCCACGACGTCTAACGGGATACCGTTAGTTGCCGGCCCGATTTTGCTTATAAGCACGGTCGGTGCGGTACTAGAGAGTAGTTTGCTTGCACAAGTCATCGCAATAACATCGAGTAGTTGGCTTGTACATCTTATTGAGATAACATCGAGTATTTTGCTTGCACAAGTCATCGCAATAACATCGAGTAGTTTGCTTGTACATCTTATTGAGATAACATCGAGTAGTTTGCTTGTACATCTCATTGAGATAACATTGAATAGTAAGTAACATCGAGAAGTCATCATCGTCAGTAGTAGTGCTCTGTTGGCTCGGGGACGCGGTTATTATACGAGAATCACGGTGTTTTCTTGCGATCACCCCGACCTCCGTTTCAAATCTACCACCTTCATCGGCTGGCTCGTGCATCACATTGCACATCTTCGAGGCCCCTTCAAGACATCACCGGCATCCGACTGTCGTCACCGAGGCGGGCTACCGGCGCTCTCGCTACCACCTTCGAGAGTACTACGCCCGCCCACCGCCGGGGAACGTCGCCTCGCCTCACGTCTCTCCTCATTTCCACCTCACCCCGCCTAACCGCGGGCCGGTGACGTACGAGGGCGAGAGGTGTCGCCATATTGACAGGCGGCGGCCCCAACAGAAAGTATACACGCAACTGATAACAAAAATGCAATTTTTAAAATGTTTGTCGGTCTGTCTGTCTGTTTGTTCCGGGTAATCTCCGAAACGGCCGGACCGATTTTGACGGGAATTTCACTGGTAGATAGCTAAAATTACAGCGCGTTACTTAGGCAACTCTAAATTAGACTAGCTATTAACCGCGGCTTCGTCTGCAATGCTATCTCTAAAACGTTTGGTCCGATTTTCACGAAACTTTCACCAGCAGATAGCGAACTTTATAGCAAGTAATTTAGTCTATTTTAATTTAGACTAGCTGTTAACCGTGGTTTCGCTTGCAGTACGATCTCCAAAACGGTTCGACCGATCTTCACGAAACTTTCACTGCCAGATAGCTGACCTTATAAAAAGTAATTGAAGTAATTTTAGTTTATACTAGCTGTTAACCGTGGCTTCGCCCACTGTGCTATCTTCAAAACGGTTGGACTGGTCTTCACGAAACTTTCACTGACAGATAGCTGACCGTATAAAAAGTAATTCAAACAATTTTAGTTTATATTAGCTGTTAACCGTGGCTTTGCCTGCAGTGCTATCTCCAAAATGGTTTGATCCATCATCACGAGACTTTTACTGTCAGATAGCTGACTTTACAAAAAGTAATTTAGGGAATGTTAGTTTATATTAGCTGTTAACTGTGGCTTCGCCTAGAGCCCTTTCTCCAAAACGGTTAAACCGATTTTCACGGGACTTTCACTGGCAGATTGCGGACCTTATAAAAAGTGATTTAATTTATTTTAATTTAGACTAGCTGTTAACTGTGGCTTCGCTCGCTGTGCTATTACCAAAACGGTTAGACCGATTTTCACGGGATTTTCACTGGTAGTAAGTAATTGAGGTTATTCTATTTTAGACTAGCTGTTAACCGCGACTTTGTATGCATGAAATTTAGCAAGATTTCAACTCATTCTTTATTTCTAATAAGAGAAATAATTATCAGCTTATTGTTTACAATTCGAAATTATAATTATTAAGAACTTTAATGATATAGAGGTCTTCCTAATAAGATCTTAAATAATAAACGTATTACGTCAAGAATTCCATAATACGATTTCTTGCGGAACAAACAAGCATTTATTTTTTGTATAGTCACAAAATCTTAATTAAAATAATGACAATGTACGAGTATATTATATGTAATGTAAATGTAAATCTTTATAATAATATTTTAAGATATGGTTTTATTAGTTCCTTATACAGTGTAAGTGAGCACTTAGGTAGTTATATGGTGGGTTAAGGTTCCAAATATACTGCTGGTGACAAACCTCATTTGGCACGCTGTTAGTATTTATATATCTAATGTACACGTTACATGCTACTGTAAGTGGCGTGCGCGTCGTACTTACAATTGTCTTTAAAGAGCATTTCTATAATTGTACATGGTCTCACAATGTTATAATTATTTAATACGATTTAAAAAAAACGCGTGCGGACCTGCGGGTACAGCTAGTCTTTAATAAAAACAGATTAATTTGTGAAGTGATAATATATATGAGAGTTCACTCTACAGTGTACGATACGAGCTCAACGTAGGATGGCTCGTTCAGCCCCATAAAGTTTTTATATAGCCTTGTCTATCTCGCGACACGATGGAGTTGTATGTACTAAAAAATATTGTTGCCGGTACAACTATGTTGGCAGATTGACTTCACTATTCCATTGTAAGGAATTTTAACATTTCGAATACCCCATTCAGCTTCAGGCTATATATCATCGCGCTAAGACCAATAGGAGCGGAGCACCATTGAAGAATGTTTCAAAATCGTTTTCTTCATTTTAAGAGCTTAACCCAAAGTAACTATTCCACGCGGACGAAGTCACGGGCAGACGCTAGTAATATATATATCGTGAAGCGATGATGGCTTAGTTGGTGTCGTGTTGGAACACTACGTCAATGGATATAGGTTCGAATCCTAGCAACTGAGTCGGAGTTGTCGGTGAAGGAAAAAATCGTAATGTAACCATAGCATTACGGTACGACTTTTTCTAAGTCTGCCCGCCTAGCTATAGTCCCAATAAATTAATTAAAATATACATTACGCACACTACTGCTTGAATGACACACAACATATACACACATGTAAATGAAAAAGACGTTCTGGCATCCTTGATTTTACTCTTACGTTACAATATAATATATTTTTTGTGCAAATCGTAAAAATATTATTTAACAGTTGACGACCCTTAGTAATGTAGCCCGTTAAAAACAAATAGAGAATTGTTGATAGTAAAATAGTAGGGCAGATATTAAGTACATAGATAAAAAGCGATCAGAGATAGTTATTGCGATGTGATGTGTATATGTCCTCATGTCGAGTCTCACGATTTGTCGACTGTTGTTTACTTGCCATCAGAAATAGTTAATCTCAGAATTAAAATACATATATATATTTGCCAAGGTACTCGTATATAATAACAGCGTGTCGTCTCTCAAACGACATCTCATTTTAGCTGTCACGGAATATAATGTACTAATCAAAAGAAATAATGCCCAATTTTGTTTAAAAAATCTATGTCATAAGAAGATTTGTCTGTATGGTAAGCTCAGAGACATATACGGTTTATTTTGTTAAAATATATCATCTCAATCTGATGTTCGCATACTTTGCTGGGCCTTTGAAAGAGTAGTGTCACTATTGGCAAGAAAATCGATATTTATACCAACATATATTGAAATATGTCCAGCTGTTCAAGCGTGATCTACAAATAAACCTTCAAACAAATGTATTTACAAATCTATGAGTATTAATTATAAAACACAGTCGCTTTTCGTGCCTGTCTGTATGTTCCCTTAATTCTTGTAATTTACTAAACTGTTTTCTGTGTCGTTTAGTTTTTTTCTGGTATGTTTATATGTACAATACTAGTATACTAAATATATGTATATGGAGTTACTGAAAAGCCGATAAATTTTAATGAAGTCGTAAGAAGTAATTTTCCAGGCATTTTATTGGTAACGCTGGGTAAACTTTACGAGATACATTTGAATAATGTACTAAAAAATATTGATCTAAAAACGCTTACAAAAAAGCGTGATGTGATAAATGTCTACCTTCTAAGGATAAACCACAGTGATCATCATTCTTACCTTTTACATTTTATTAAATAAAAAACCACGATGCAAGTGAAACTTTTTTCGGATTTTTTCGGATACGTAGGTACTTAACTAAAATTTTCGAAAAATGATTCGATCTATGGTATTAAATTCGCGTTTCTAGTCTTAAAATATACTTCTAAAATGGGAATGATAATGGAGAATCTATGTATAGTAGAGAAGATACAGAACAAATTTAAATTTCAATTTGCGTATTAGAGTACAGAATACATAATAAATAAAATTATTCAGATGATAGACGCGTTTTAAAAACTGAGCACAATATTTATTTTAATCATTGAATTATTTTTAATTGAGCCATGTGCGGCCGCCATATTGGCGTTAGTTGCTTTGCCGCGTCGCTTTCACTTTACCCCTGCTCCGTGGCCGCGCGATGGCTGTAATGCGGCATGCGATAGGTGGACGAAAAAATTTGAGGCTATAGAAGAAATCTTTCACTTTAGTGATGTGTTATCTGCTACGCTATTCTGACTAGTATAGTATTATTAATCATTATCCAATTAAATATTATAATAACATTTTCAAGACGTATCATTTAAATGAATATCTTAGAAGATCACAGATATAAAATGACACGTAACAAGAAAAAGGTTTGTTATGTGGGTTAGCTTCTATGGATTTGCTGAATTGTAAATATTAAAGCGCAAAAATAGATTTAAATCGTTTAGACACTTACTTATAATGTACACATTAATTGAATGCATTCTGTTTAAATTAGCGCTTGTATTTTACTCACTACACGGTACGAAGAAGGCCTAACGAATACCGTACACGTTCGTAAACACGTTCGTTGTAAGAGAGTCCGCCAAAAACAAAATCTGCCAACTAAACGTAAACCAGTGACCGAATAGTAATAAAACGTTATAGCGAAATGCGACGCGGTCAGTTTGCGTAAACACAAACTGCTTACATACTTCGGTGTTAACTATTATACGCTACACTCAACATACTTTCTTACTTTATTGTCTAAATCTTGGGTTTACGAGAGAAATCCTGCTTTTGTTTTACTTACACAAACATAAAAGTCATATAATTAAGGTTATTAAAGCGACTAATATAGAAATGCACTTGACTTTTTGGTCGGATCTTGGAACGTTATGTTGTGGATTTTATATATAAAGTTGTGTTATTTGACTCTATATTTTGCAATATTGGTGGTGTTTTACGTAATATACTTTGGTTATTGTGCAAAAGTGAAGTGGATGGGAAATAAGACCACGGAGCATGGATTCTGACTTGTCAGAAAAACTCCCTGGAAAATTTTAGCAAGACGGTCACCATCTTGTTAGTTCATTGAAATGATCGCAAGAAACTTGTAATATAATTACCAACTCGACAATAGCAATAATAATCTACTACAAGATTGGTTCCCATGAACAAAAAAAGAAGTGAATGTTACACAAACTTAGAGATACTGATGACGGCTTTTTAAGGCTTAAAAGGGAAATAAACTGAGGCAGACGGATTTAGTATTTATTATATAGAAGTTACGACTATATTTGAATTATAGCGGGGTGGTAGGGTGTCTGTACCCGACTGGATCGCGACCACCGTACACCAGGTGGAACACCCGCCATAGTGACACGTTTGGGCGTGTCGCGTTCCGGGATCAGCCGGTGTATATCCAGCAACCGGGGGGGGGGGCGCCCCTGGGGTCTTTCGCCCGCCGCACGCGGCGCCGCCGGTATTTTTTTTTTTGGTGCTTTTTTTTTTTTTTTCCCCACACTTCCCAAAAAAAAAAAAAATATATATACCTTTTAATAAAAAAAATTTTTTTTTTCCCCAAAAAATTTTTTTTTTTCCCCCCGGACTTTATTGGGACACCTCTAAATAGTGAATATTATTATGTTCAAGGAGAAAGTTAGAAAGTAATCTGACAACACGGTTTAGAATATTTTATTCCTATTTATTTTCCTATTTATATTCCTATTTAACGTGGCGTATAATTGAAAACTCTATATCCATACAGATAATAAGAATGTAAATGTAACGTGTCTGTCTGTCGTATCTTTTTAGATTTTTGTGAAAAAAATTGTTGCAGGTGTCTTGAAATGAGTAATAAGATACATTTTAACCATTTTTTGAAATGTTTGTCTGTTTGTTTGAGTACGCATCACTGCTAAAGTATCGCGTACACGATAAACATCACCAAGTTTTAATTTAATTTAATTTTGTGTTGTTTTAACCTTCCTTTCATTAAAAGCTGTTCGCTGTATCAAAAGTTATTGTGATTTTAATGACGACGCGACTTAAGTACGAGAGAAAAGTAGATAAGTAAATGGACTTAATATTAATAAAAAGTATAAAATTCCACGTTTTGAATACATATATTTGTTTGAAGAAGTTTTATTTTATATATTGATATTGTCTGCTATATATATCAAGTCATCGTTACATAAGTGATTTTTTTAATAAATTTAGTTGCACAGACATGCGCTATGGACTATAGCGCTACCTCAAGAAGGCAAAAAGAAGCTTAACAGTTGCTTATCCAGTGTTGTTATATCTTTGTTTCATTAGGCCGATATTGCGACAGTGGCGCTATATTCTCCGTTACGGAAGTTCACCCTTGTTTTTAAATTGTTGTGAACAAAAAGGACTAATAAAAAGGGGTTAAAAACGACTAAGCTACCGCAACCCATTTTTCTTGATACAAGAATAATGAAAATAAAGTGTTATTGTAAGATACGTTGAAAAATTCAAAAATGATAGTACCTTCAATTGCCGGAAACGCCCAAGTTCGTGCGCGCCTGTCTCGTAAAAATACGTTATGGTCTGAGAGCCAAACTTATTGAATATTGCGAGATATGGTTACCAAGTTTCTAGAATCTAATCTCGGGAATTAAATACAAAAAAAAATGTAATTGACAGTCGTCTGCAACTTCTTGTACGAGGATTAATATATAAAACATAGCATATTTTTCTTATCTAAGTTTTCCGTTTCTATTCCGTGTATAGTAAGCAGTACACCACACATAACTGACCGTATGTATATATATATACTGCAATAATTTACGGTTAAAAAATAGAAGAGACAATTCTGAAAAGTACATTATACTTTATGAGATGCATGATTATTCGTTTCGATTGCTATTTGTTAATCTAACATTATTTGAATTTTTATGATTGACTCTATGAACTTTTTTAAATGTACTGTTTTGTTCCCTATATGATATGTGTCAGTTTAGTGCAAATAAAGGAGGATAAGTAAATTAACCTTCATAGTGTTTACAAGTCAACAAAAACATATTGTATTACCTCCGTACCAATATTTTTAACGCAACAACGTGATAGTTATGTGTAAGTATTTTCCAAATTGAATTAGTGATTCTACAGGGCTGCATTCAAACTCACAAACTTTCATTCCTCTTGATATATGTACTACGATAAATTGATATATACTTATTTAATGCTATCAATATAACTACAAGTAATTATAATATTCCATGAGGACACATGATTTTTCTTTATATTTGTTGTTATATCCAGAACAGAACCATCCTAGAACATCCCGTGGCGCATTATTCACAAAATTTAAAACATACTCAATTTAGAAAGTTATTGTTTACTTACAGTAGTCTCAGCGATGAGATGCCAGTCTGTGCGCTCCTGGTTCCCACGTCTGATAATTTGTCTTTTATTCGTCTGTAATAATTAGTAGTAATACAAATTATAATAACAGTGATAGATAACGTGAATACAAATAATTCCGGTTCCTGGAGTACCTTTGTAAGAGGCAAAAGATTGTGTTGAAACCTGATAAGACGTCTCCGCCTTTATATTTTTTTCTCGAAAACCTCTCGCCTAAACTGTATGCCCTAGAGAGAAAACACTTTATCCTCTGTATTTATGGTCTCAAGATCTTATGTGAAACCATTTTTGTTTTGTTTAGCTTAAAAGGAAATTTAACTCCGTAGTAGCTTTTTGAAATTAGTTTTAATTAAATTTATAGTGTAGGTCGTCAGAAGAGGTGCTCATTTTCTGTTTATCTGCGTTGTTAAATCCATAGTTTTATCTCTACAGGTAATCCTTTTCAAGGCTTAAGCAATACATTTTTATTATAAGGTTGTGCAATATCTATCGTTCAGTTTTACCATCGCGATGACAGTTGGCTGAAATGATGACCTATGAGCTGCGTAAGAAAGTGACTTTATTAGGAGATCTCTGGGTGGCAAATTTTTGGCTAAAAGTTTAATTAAGTAATAGTTACTATGATGTTTCCATTATTAATATGATGTTCCAATATCTGAGTTACGGTTTCGAATCCCAATATTGGTATTCAAAATGTGTTTAGCTAAAGTGGCCTCAGTAAAATCATGTCTATACCGCCATCCCTAATTTTATGTTAGATCGTTCCTCGGACTTGAAAGTAGACTAAAGTGCAATCAATTCCCAAATATAATAGATCTAATTTTAACAAGTACGATTCTGATGCTGTGTGTGTTGTATAAGATAATGTAGCAGATCGTAAAAACTTCGAAGATCATTCTTTGATTAAAAAAATCAAAAATACTTTATTTAGTTTAGGCCCTAAGAAGATGCTTATAAACGTCAAAACTACCACCGGTTCGAAAAACAGTCCAGTATTCGAGAAGAACCAGCAAGAACCTTAGTCGGATTAATCTTTTTAATATACATATATTTAAAATACATTACGACACGTTACAATCATTTTTAATGGATGCGCATAGAGAGTAGTCAATTCCAGACGTCACCATCGTTCACATATTGATCCTCACTATAATAACCTTAAATGGTGATAAATTGGTGACATTCTGGGTTATGTTATGCACCGTTAGGGTGACGCGATTGAGGCGAATTGGCTTTTTGGTTTTCTGCGTCGTTTATGGGTGGTTTTCTGTGGTGTTTTGTTATTATATATTTTGACTTGGCTTGCTCACGGATACGGAACTAGTTTTTACACTCGGATTGGCTTGTTTTTGGATTTTGACGTGGATTTCTTATTTATTGACTTGGCTTTGTTTATCGGACTGTTTTCTTGCTTTCTGTGTTACCTGGCTTGTTGAACGGACTGTTTGTTTTGCCTCTTGGCTTGCTGGTGACCCTATGGTCTCCACTAGGCCATGAGTGCCAGGGCAAAGAAGATCACTGCCAAACGGGCGAGCGTGTCGGTCGATTCCGACACGGAGGTGGAGGATCGTGTCGCCCCCAAAGGGAGCAAATTCCAGCGGGGGACTGCGAGGCGTATCAGCCGTAACGTCGGCGGGGGTCGTGGCATCCTGGGCGAGGCTGACGGCTCATTTGACCGGGCCTTGGCCGGGAGTTTGAGCGGGGCCGAGTCGGAGGCCTCGGCTACGGGCTCGATTGTTGCCTCGGCTGCTGAGTCCAAGGCCGGCTCCAGGGCCGGGTCAGCGGCAAGTTCGGAGGTGGAGCCTATCGACGTGGAGGACCTCGATGTCTTCACGTTGAGGGCTCTGGCGGGGGCGCAGGTAACGGCTATCTTCGAGACTGTGAAGAAGTCACGTAACCTGCAGGGCCCCTGTATCAAGGCGCTAAAGGGGGCAGCTAGGACCCTTAAGGAGGTGGTAGAGGCGCTCGCTGACCGCACGGAGTCGGCGGAGGTTAAGAAGCTCCAGAGGGAGACAAAGAACCTCCGCCGCCAGGTCGAGGATCTCAAAGTGGAGATCCTGGCCTGGAAGCAGGAAGCGAGCGCCAAGAAGCAGATGCCTCCGCCTCCAGCACCTGCTATGGCGCCGTCGGAGCACCAGTGGGAGGAGGTGCTTGCTGGGGCCGTGTCGCGCCTCGAGCGGTCTCTCCAGGTGTCGTTCGGCAATATGCTGAACGCACGCCTGGAGAGTCTGGAGAGTCGCCTCCCTCCGGAGGTGCCCGTCCACCCTCCCTTGGCGGCTGATAGGAGGAAGGGTGGAGCGGGGGCTCCACCTGCAAGACCGGCAGTGCCCCAGAGGCCGGCACCGGTGCCGCTCCAGGCCCCGATCGCCCCTCTGGGGATGAACTGGGCCGAACTGCCGGCCCCTGCGGCGGCGGCTACCGGCTCCAGTTGGGCCGTCGTAGCGGGCCGAAAAAGAAGGCCACCAAGGCCCCGGTGGCGCCTAAAGCCACAGCCCCGACGGCTCCAGTGGCCCCACCAAAACCGGCGGGGCCGAAGCTGCCGTCCGTCCCCCAGTCGGCTGCGGTCATCCTGACTCTGCAGGATACCGCAGCCGACAAAGGTGTCGGCTATAGGGAGGTCCTAACAAAGGCGCGGGAAGCCGTGACTCTGCCGGACATGGGCGTTGGGGAGGTCCGGGTCCGGCAGACGGCCACGGGAGCACGTAAAATTGAGCTCCCGGGGCAGACGAAGGAAAAGGCCGCCGAACTGGCCCGGGAGCTGAAGGTTGCATTGGCTGGAGTCGCCACGGTCGTCATTCCGACCAAAAAGGCGGACATCCGGATCGTCGGGCTGGACGATTCGGTGTCCGCCGACGAGATCGAGACGGTCGTGGCGGCGAAGGCCGGTTGCAGGGCGGCCGACCTAAAGGTCGGAGAAATAAAGAGAAATTGGGGGGGCCTCGGCGCGGTCCACATCACGCTCCCCGCGGCGGCGGCCAGGGAGCTTGTTGAGGCCGGCAAGCTCCTGATAGGGTGGAGCGTCGTCCGCATCCACTTGCTGGACGAGAAGCCCATGCGTTGCTTTAAATGCATGGGCTTGGGGCACACCCGCCCCATGTGCCCCTCCTCGTCCAACAGGGGGGACGGATGTTACCGCTGCGGTGCGGCGGGCCACAAAACGGCCCAATGCAAGGCGGAGGTGGCCCGCTGCGCCGTATGCGCGGACGCGGGGAGGCCCTCGGGGCATGTGATGGGGAGCCGAAGTTGCAGGCCCCCCACCACCAAGGGTAGGGACCTCCCCGTAGCGGGATCAGGTCCGAGGGTGGTGGCCGCCAGGCAGGAGGAAGTTGCAATGGACCAATAATGGATTGGTCCATATGCAATTTCCTCCAGGCGAACCTCAACCACTCCGCCGCTGCACAGGATCTCCTCGTGCAGTCAGTGGTGGAGTGGGGTATCGGGCTCGCGGTCGCCACGGAGCCCTACTTCGTTCCCTCCCAGCCGCAGTGGGCTGGGGACCGGAACGGCTCCGTGGCGATCGTGGCGGGTCGAGGTTCGTCCCTGGCGGCAAGAGAAAGAGGGGCCGGGTTCGTGACGGCCGTCTGGGGAGAGTACGCCATTGTGGGGGCGTACTTCTCCCCTAACAAGCTCCTGCGGGAGTTCGAGGCGTACCTCGGCTCCCTGCAGGGAGCTGTCAGACGGCTGTCACCGCTCCCCGTGGTCCTCATGGGGGATTTAAATGCTAAATCGAGGACCTGGGGAGCGGCAGTCACGGACCTGAGGGGCATGGCCGTTGAGGAGTGGGCAGCCGAGTTGGGGCTGTCCCTCCTCAACCAGGGGAGCGTCCCCACGTGCGTGCGATGGAACGGGGCGTCGGTGGTGGACGTCTCGTTCGCCACACCGTCCGTCGCACGCCGTGTCCGGGGGTGGAGAGTGCTGGAGGAGGTGGAGACCTTATCGGACCACCGATATATCAGGTTCGAGGTCTCCACCTCCCAAGCCGGAAATGGCACTCGCCCCCAGAGGGGCGCGAAGTTCCCCTGTTGGGCGATGAGCCGCCTCAACCGTGAATTAGCGGAAGAGGCGGCCATCGTCCAGGCTTGGGCCATGCCCCCCCCCACAGGGGCTGATGTCGACGCGTCCGCAGCCCGCCTCCGTGCCGCCCTCACGGAGGTTTGCGACGCGTCGATGCCACGGAGCGTACACCGCCCAGACAAACGGGCGGTGTACTGGTGGTCGCCGGAGATCGCCGCTCTCCGAGCGGCCTGCTCCGCGGCCCGGCGGCTGTTCGGGCGCAGTCGCCGGCGCCGGCATAGGGACCCGGAGGTGGAGGCCCGGCTGTATGGCAGCTATAGGGAGTGCAGGAAGACCCTGCAGGCTGCCATCAGCCGGGCGAAACAAGCAGCATGGGAGGAGCTGCTCCAGACGCTGGAGGGGGATCCTTGGGGGCGCCCGTACAGGATTGTACGAATGAAGTTACAATCCTGGGCGCCCCCGGCGACGGAGACCCTCCGGCCGGAGGTGGTAGCGAGGGTCGTGGGAGAACTGTTCCCCGACCCTCCGATGCTACCGGCTCCTCCCATGCCTCCGCCTCGGGAGACAGTCGAGGAGGTGCTCGACGGTCCTCCCCCTCCGATAACGGAGGAGGAGATGGGGAGGGCTGTTGAGCGCCTCCTCAACCGGCGAAGAGCGCCCGGCCCTGATGGGGTCCCGGGTCGGGTGCTTGGCCTCGCCTTGGGCCAATTAGGGGGGTGGCTTCGGGAGCTGTTTGACCGGTGTCTTTCGGTCGGGCAGTTCCCGAAGCCCTGGAAGCTTGGGCGGCTCTGCCTCATGGCAAAGGCAGGCCGCCCTCCGGACTGCGCGTCCGCGTATCGGCCCCTCGTCCTGCTGGACGACGCCGGGAAGGTGCTGGAGAGGATTATCTCCTCCCGGGTCGTCCAGCACCTAGAGGGCGTGGGGCCGAATCTGGCGGACGCGCAGTATGGCTTCCGGACATGGCGTTCCACGGTGGACGCCCTGTCCCTCCTTAAGTCGCTGTCTGCGGAGGCGACCTCCCAGGGGGAAAGGGTGTTGGCGGTGTCCCTTGACATCGCCAACGCCTTCAACACCCTGCCGCATGGCGTCATACGGGAGGCGCTCCGATATTTCGGAGTGCCCCCGTACCTGCGGCGGGTGTTGGAGGCATACCTCGTGGGTAGGGAGGTCGCCTACGTAGACGGCGACGGGCGTATGGTCCGGCGGGCCACAAGGCGGGGGGTTCCACAGGGGTCGGCCTTGGGGCCGCTCCTGTGGAACATGGGCTACGACTGGGTGCTCCGCGGCGTGCTCCCATATGGGGCACGCCTCATATGTTACGCGGATGACACCCTAGTCGTAGCCCGGGGGAGGGAGTGGAGGGAGGTGGAGCGCCTGGCCACGATGGCCACAACCCTCGTGGTCAGGCACATCAGGAGGTTGGGCCTCAGGGTGGCCCTAGAAAAGACCGAGGCCCTACTCTTTCATGGGCCTCGGCGGGGGCCACCACCTGGGGCCCATATAGTGGTGGAGGGCGCCCGGATCAGGGTGGGGACCCAGATGAAATATCTGGGCCTCACCCTGGACGGGCGCTGGCGGTTCGAGCCCCACTTTGCGGGGCTCGGACCGCGAATTGCTGGGGCGGCGGCGGCACTCGGCCGATTACTCCCCAACATAGGGGGGCCGGGCGCCGGGTGCCGCCGACTCTACATGGGAGTCGTGCGGGCGATGGCCGCCTACGGGGCACCGGTCTGGGCCGATGCCCTCGGTGCCGCCAACGTGCGCGCGCTTCGCAATGCGCAACGCACGGTGGCACTGAGGGCGATCCGGGCGTACCGGACGGTGTCCTCTGCGGCGGCCTTCACGCTCGCCGGCTCCCTACCCTGGGAGCTGGAGGCAGGAGTTCTCGCCGCCGTGTACCAATTCACGGGGGGCCCATCTCCTCATTGCACAGGTCCGGCGGACGAGGGGGGGCAGCCGGCGTGTACCCGGTCTGTCCCTCTATAGGTAGGAGCCCGGCGGTCACCTTCCGCCGGGCGGAGCGTGGGGGCGGCTCTACAAGGTTGATTAGCTTGAACGATCCCTTGCCGCCCCCACACAACGGTCTGTCGGTACACCGTGGGGTTTTAGTCCGTGCGAGTCGGACATAACCCACTCTCTCCCCCGGGAGGGTGGGTATCCATAAGGGATTTCCCCACGTTAAAAAAAAAAAAAAAAGGGTGACGCGATTGATAAGTATGCCGAGATTCTAGCAATCTATCTTGACAAAGTCAAGGGTTTTTTATCGTGGATTTTTATTCAAACGGATTTCCCAACAAGTTGTGTGCGTCTCTGTCTCCATGGACTCAATATTTGCGGTGTTGAAGAATACGATTCACATTTCATGGCAGTAGATATTAGAGTTCCTCAAGGCTTAGTTCTGTTACGAACCCTGTTTACTTCTATGTATCCATTGTTGTATATATGACAACAGCTTTCGTGGGTGCTGCAAGAAAACTTGTAGCTGAAAATTTACAGAAAAGAGGCTGTATGAATTTATGATTGACCTTAGCCAATTCTCACATCGTATATCATTACAGGGAGTAAATAACTTCGTTCAAACAAACAAACCAAACGAGTTTACTTACAAAATATCTCCATGTACGACCTCCCTACGTTTTATTAAATTTTTCATACCTTTTTTAAAGTAATACAATATTATAAAAGTGTAACAACAATATAGTGAACACAAAAAAGGTGTTTTTTTTTAAATCTTTTAAACCTTTTCTAAGTATAATTGGTCGTTATGGTGACAAAAAACATTTTATTTTAGGAATGGAATTCGGTTATAGCACCTACCCTCATTTATTATGTAAATTATCGAAACATAATTTATGTTAGAAAATATGTTGTAATACCTTTTTTTATCTACGAATGATTGCACAATTAAACGAATTTTTCTTCTATAAATGTATGCTTTTTGTATTGATTCATATTTTTTATTATTTATTTTGGTTTCTGCCTTTTTTATCTTGGTAACGATTAAGTTGGCATATCGTTTCATAGTAAAAATATAGTCAAGTCCTAGGACCGAATCAGCGACCTCCCGGCTCAGGAATAAATAAAAAAAAAGTATTTTATTTCAGACAAAAAACAACTTAGAAACTAGTGTTAGTACTTACATCTACTAGGAATAACAACAAACGTCTCATTTGGAGTTGTTCCACTTATCGGTTATAGCATTCAGCATTGAAAATTGTCAATTCTCGCCTCCGCGAACATGCCCGATCAATAATCGAGCATTTAGCAAATCTGCAAGCCAATATATTACAGTGATAAGCCGACGTTTTACTCTCACACTCAATATCCAGGCTTCAAGTCGTTGGACACCCAGTGGCCCAGATATTTGAAAGTATTAATTTGCTTTAAGGGGTATGCGCACACTTTCAACTGTCGTGCAGATAAGTAGGTCTTAGTGTCTTGAAGACTAGCTAGCAGCACCTCAATCTTCTTAATATTATATCTGAGCCCATAAGCCTCGGCGTATCTCTCAAAAATTGGAAGCAGACTCATTATAACGTTAATTTAAGGGCTCAGCAATACCATATCATCAGCATAACTAATATTGTTGGCGCATACTCCGTCTATATAACAGCCTTGATAAGTGTTGCTGAGTTCAGCGATTAAGCGGTTGGTGTACAGACTAAATAGGCGAGGAAAAGTTAGGCCGCCCTGCCTCACACCGCGCTCCAGCTTACAATCATCTGATAATTATCCAGCCTATCTAAAGCAGTTGGTCTGATCGTTATAACAATACAGTATTGCTATAACTTCCATAGCCGCTGAGGTATCCTTTAACAGTTTTTTTCCACAATAAATCGCATGACACAAGTTCAAATGCTTTGTAAAGGTCTAGGAAACTATAACTATAATACTGCACAGTATGCTTGAGAGACAGTATGGTACTTACTTATTGGATGGGGGTCGCTATATTCCTGTTAAGAAATTAACAATGACAGTAGCAAGCGATATTGCATGTAGCTCGAAAGATCCGATGTGTATCCAGTCAGTTCAAATTCAATGAAAATAATAATTAGACTCCCTATAATGAATCTGGATAAAAAGTTACTACCCGTGAAGCAACTAATTATTATTATGACAATGAAGTCGCAGGCTAGTTCCTGTAATAGTAAACAATAATATAATATGTACTCTCAGAAAGATACACCTAACCCAAAACAAGACGCGACGTCAGAGTTCCGTTACCTGACCCTGTTGTTCAGTAAAGCTACAATACTATGTATGAGTGATATGTAATTTTATTTTAATCATTATTTCTTGAAGTTTTCGTCAGCAATTATGAATTAACCCTTTTGTATACGCTCTTTTGATAACGCCTATTTGCACTTCCGCACGGTTTTATATAGATAATTCATATTTGCTTTGACTGTTTTTAAGTTGTGGGACAGATTATAAGCGTTGAGCTTGCGTGACGAATTTTACCAATTTGCCAATTTTATCGGTGAGGTCAATAAAGACACCGTTTATCTCATACAATGGTATTTATTTCATAACATTAACTGAAACACTATTAATACAAATGTGTACACGGACGTATTCTACGATCGGTTGGAGGGGACTGCGGCCAGCAGCGTCGGGCGTGTGCCTCGCAATTTGTCTACGCAGACAAATTGCTATGCACGCGCTATACTGTGTCGCTACAAATAAATTAATAAAGAGTCCTTCGCCGAAAGCCCCGGCTTTTATATAGATTCGAACCTACGTCAATTGACGTAGCGTCCGAGCATGTAAAAGCATGCCACTAGTGTTGCAATCCATTCCAGTTGAACATGAATTTCTGGAAAATAGTAAATTGCTTGTCAAAACTTGAGTCATAAGAAAACTATTAATCAAGGTCTTCATTTTTGAGCGAGTTGAATTTTAATTGATAAAACTCTTGGTGCATGCAGTTCTTGGTTGATTCCATGCAGCCGGAAACCAACCTGTGTGGTGAATACCGCGAAAGCTAAACTAGAACCTAGTGAAAATAAGAAGAACGAGTGCTTTGCCAACTCGTTCCTGTCATAATAAACAAATAAATCTTCATGCGATACCATGATTTGCATATAAAAATTAATATACTGTTTATTATCTTTTCGCTACAGCTCATGGCTGGAGCTATCTATTATAACATTTTAAAGTAATGAGATGTCAACGTGACACGTTTAAATTTGCACGTGTACGTCTTTATTACATACGTGCGGCATAAACTTCGCTGTAAATTCACACTGTGAGTTCGTATGGCAACGATTAAAGACTTCGCACACAGACCGAGGCACTCTTAATATATTTTTACGGTTGTGGACGTATGAAGTCTATTAATGAGTATCGTTGCCTAAGTTTTATTAGTAGTACAGTATTATTCAAACACATTGATGACCAGCGATAGACCCATGGTCTTTAATATCATGCCGGTTTGAAAGCCTCACTGCTAATGGGTATTCGCTAGCCGACACCGAAACGTGACCAGCTAAAAAAAACATCACTATGAAGACTTTATTACGACGTACAAGTCGGCCGTGACTCAATCAGGTATAGATCCCACCATCCTGGTTGGTTACTGCACCAAAAACTGCCGGAGATGCTTGAAACAATATGCACACAACCTGGTCGCCCCGGCGTAAGAGGACAACTAGTGGACTGAATATCTTACCACTATATTTCAATTTTATTACGATGTATTTATTCAGCAAAAGCTTCAACTGATTGTAAGATTCGAAGCTATGTCCCAACTCGCTGCTTATGAGTTATCACGGCTTACATTGTATGAATAAATGTAAATGTTTCATATCTTCCTGGAATCCCTTCACGTCTCACATGTTTTTTTTGTGTTATTCAGATTTACTACTCTCGTTTCAAGTACTACCTGCAGATGTGTTCCCTTAGTTGCAGTTGAGGGCCAGTCCTTTATTAAGCTAAAGTTAAATATGTATTCACATTATCAATTAATATCAGATGAGATTGTGTTTAAAGCCTTTAAATTATAGCCTCATGGACCTATATACGTAAAACATTAATCCTTGGTTAGTATGAAAGGTCCCGAATACCGTAATTAATATTGAAAATTTGTATTTTTAATCATTGTGTATTCATGTTAATTACTATTACTTAGAAGTCACTAATCTGTAATATTCGTAAATATTCTGCTCCATTTTTTTTTCTTGAACAATCCATTTAAATTTAATTTTTGTTAAAGCAATGATGCGTTCAAGGTATGTAGATGCTCCAAGTTGTTTTATTATAGTGGTTTGGTGATAATTACAGTGTGTTGTGTGCGTTGTTAACTCGTGTATGGCGGAAGGGGAGGGGAAGGGGAAGGCGTAAGGGGAGGAGGGAAGGGAAGGTGGGCCTCCGGCGCTTTCACTGACCGAACGAAACGCAACAATGCAAGTACTGTTACTTCACGTCGGTTTTCTGTGGGTCGGGTGGTTCTACCCCGTGCGAGCCGACCCATTCATGCTGAAACTGGTAATAGCTTCAGCGTGGTTCTACCACCATAAAAATGCATCAATAGTTTCCAATTTCGTGTCGGCCTTGAAATTTTTCGGCTTGGTTGACCTTGAAATGCGACAAACTAAAAGTGTTACTGTGGTTGTTAAAGGAATTGATCCTGCCTGTTACCCGACACGTGTAAGACTCCCATTATTGCACATGTTAAACCTGATATATTGTTTTTATAGGCCAGTAACACAGTGGCTAATCATAAAACTTCTAATTTGTGGGAAACCGTAACATAAAGATTGCCAGGTGGCACTACGGTCTACTTTTCTGTTTTTACCATTTATATCTTAATTTAACATGGACAAAAGCAAGGATTACTGTTAGTAACTAAATTTCGTATTTTTGTTTTTACGCAAGACCCGTAATTAAAACGTTGGAATTTGTTAAGATCATGAGACTTAACTTTAAATTTATGAAGGGCATACTTAAATCTCTTGTTTATTTTATTTATTTTGCAGGGTCCTTTGTGAGAGGCATTAAAGTATTTGTGTTTAGGTTATTTCTACAGCTTGTATTTTTTCTCAATTCTAAATTACACTTTTATATCTGTGCTAGAAACTGCCTGGGGCTTTGTCTCTGCTAAATCTATACATATAATAAAAGGATAACGGGACGAAATCTGAACATTAAATATTTTAAAGAAAAAATACTCTGGATAAGCTTAGAATCAAGGATAGAACGCATTTCCATGGTTTTTAAATTTTTTGTCTGTCTGTCTCGATTCACTTTTTTATAACAAAGCCGCAAATAATATTATCGATTTACCAGATCGTAATTTCAAGCAGCATTTCAAGCGAGTTTTATAGACCTTGATGATGATCTAAATAGACATAGTTTAGAGTAAAGCCACTAGTAGATTCCAGTATCAAAACATATCATATCATAAGTAGAGATCTTAAAGTACATGAACCGTTAAAAGCTATTGTATTTTTCAAGTCTTTGTCCTCAACTTATCCGTTGTTGAGTAATGGAAAACGCTTTACAATGTATTTACACAAACATCTTTATATCTTTTAGAAGTAATATTGGACTGTTTTCGTCCACGGCTTGACACGGACCTCTTTCAGTACACGCGAATGGGCAGAGGGTTGTCAACCGTTTCCCGAAAATTGAAAAGTCCAGTTTCTCTGGCTCTATAAATAAACAACGGGATAAAATAGTGCGTGTTGCTGACTATGTCGTCAAAATATGCAAGTTGTTATCTATATATCAATTATAATTTGTAGGTGGTAAAGCTACGCTTAAGCTATTACTGGTTTCAGCATGAATGACTCGGCTCGCCCGGGGTATTACCACCCTCTCATAGAAACACCGACGTGAAGTAACAGTGCTTGCATTGTTGCGTTTCGTTCGGTCAGTGAGAGCGACGGAGAACCACTTTCACCAGCCCCCCTCCCCCCAAGCTCCCCCCAAGCCCCCCAGCTCATAGGCTGGCAACGCACTTGCGACTTTCTTGGTGTGGCAAGTACCTATGGACGATGGTGATCACTTAAAATCGGGTGACCCGCTTGTTTGTTTGCCTCCTATGATATAAAAAATAAATAAAAAGAAAATAAACGAAAATTACTATAAATATTCATTAAAAAAATATTGCCTGTATGTTTGGATTCAACTCGAAAATGGCTTAATAGATTTTTGGTGATAAAGTATCAATTGCGCTTTTAATAATTAAAATAAATATTAATAAAAGAAGAAAAAGGTTTATTTGAAACCGATTTAAATAGTCATATAGGAATATGTGTTATTTGGAAATGGCAAACCTAGAAGTTTAACAATAATACTTTTAATAATACTTATAATAATATTTGATAGATGGAGGAGGCGTTACTTTACGGAAATACATTATTGAATATTATAGTGTACGTTACTTTGCATTTCCAGCTGGAGTCGATTGGCCGCTGTCACGTCTTAGTAGAACAGAAAACGTTTGTGAAACAACAAAAGTAATAATGTAAAATGCACCCGACGGTGACGGATTGACGCTAGAATCTGTTATCGATTGACACTGTTGGATATTGTAAACACCGTTCAATTTACCGTAAAATACAAAATGATAAATATGTAAAAAATAGATTATTAATTAGAAATATGTTATCATCATAAAAATGGCTTCAAAAACGAAATTAGTATGTAAATGTAAATAACAAGACATTATTCATATATACAAATTATTTTAAATGGATTAACCATAACAAAGGATCTGGATTAACTTTTTATGGATCCGGGGTACAAGGGCGGATTGGCTACATGAGAAGTAACGAGTATCATCGAGAAGGACCGATCTCTGAATGCCTATTTCATAGTGATGCCGTATCGTGCCGCACACATGGCTGATTCCGTACGTAAGAGGCTTGCTTTATATGTTATTCTGTTTTTATTTAGGTATCTGTGTTGATATGAATTTCAAATTTCGAATATTAAACGAGAATGAAGCAGTGTACAGTTAACGTTTATAATAGGAGGATTAAACTGAATATTACAAAACGTATAAACATTAACGTATCCACAATAACATTTAGAGTTATGCGCAATTCACTCACGCAAACAGTCGCAGGTGCGTGAAACACTAGCGCAGTTCAGGCGTACGAGCCATTTGTTAAATGTAACCGCATACGAACAGGGACGGAATAGAGGTTTCCTAAAAGGGCTCTTGGCTCACCAAGACTTTCGTTAATATATACTAATTTCATAGATTTGAAGAGATTATTTGCTTGAAATCATTTTTTTACTACCAGTTAAGCTTAAAAAAATATGACAGTACAATCGCTGGCAGTGAAGCAATAACCATCCAAAGTGTAAGTCACAATGTAAGCTAATCGCGATCGAATTAATAGTAGCTTCAGGACCGCATGACGCAGTGTGAGGTTAAATTAATCGTCAGTTAAAGAATGGGATACAGCTAATTACTATACAAAAATTAATTAAGTAAACATTATAGTAACTGCATTGCTGTGTTGAGTTAGATGTGATTCTTCTAAAACAACGAGCCACGATGCTAGATATTAAGTGTTAGCAATATTCCTAAGTTTATGGAGTATTTGTGTTCTTAATGAAACGTCATTTCCTTTTAATAAGCAACAAATCATTTCAACATAAGTATCATATCTGGTGAGTACTAAAGGTAAAATATACAAGAAATATATTCCACATTAGAATACCTGATTTCCGCTCTGTCCTATAATAATCAAACAATGTAACTAGGCTATATATAACCATGACTTCCGAGTTGAAGGGTCGGCACGACGGGTCCTATTTTCATTTGGAGATCAAACTTCCTGCTTTTATCTGTTGATCTCATTGATATTAATATTAGTTATAATCTATTAGAGACATTTACTTTAAATGGTATTTAGTGTTTTATCAGCCTATTTTTGTTATACGAAACGAACTTTTAATATAAATATAAATTACCTTTGCCAGTAAATGTATGTCAGAATCCCACTGTTGGGCAAAAAATTAATACCGAGGGAGTCTACTGGTACAGTTCATCAATTGAACTTATTGGTGACTTCAAGCCAGTGAAATCTACTACAGTTCTATATTTTTCCTAAGACCCCTCGCAATATTAAAACAATTCTGAGATTAAGGTTCCATCACAATGTTATTATTCAACGTTAGCGAAAATTAGGCAATGTTATCAACTGAAATTAGTAAATCTACACGAAGTTCTACAGATTCGTTGCTACATATCATAATGTCAAAATACATTAGAGTATATTAAGAATGTAATATACAACATGGACGCTAGTCTCCATAGTATGCAGAGTCCATGTATGGGCCCGTATATGACAGTAGAGTAGTGGGGACGCATACCGATACGAACTACCTCATAAAGAGAAGACGAAGGATAAAGAAACTATATAGAAACGCATTCTATCTCATTCTCTCACAGCCTAAAACCTATATATAAATTTATGCTATCTCTTTTTCGTTACACGTTTTCGTTTCATAAAATTCAATACACACTGTCCCTCCCAGAAGAAATTTCCCTTCAAAAGTTAAAATATTATGAACCAAAAAGTATAGTATACCAGCATCGAAAAAAATTGATTACATTCTGAACGTTCGTTTCAGGGAACCTCGGAGTACAATCAAATTCAAACTTAAACTCTATTAAGATAGAACTTAAAACCATTTGCTAGGGATAATTGAAAGACCCGTTTTCAGTTTTTAGCTAAAGTTTAACAGGCGTGTTCCGTCGTCCAGATAATCTGGGTTACAAAGGCATGACTTTGCTGAACCTTCAAAAGCGATGAAATTTTATCAGCACCAGTTATACATTGTATAGATATTAAACAGTATAGCAAGTGGTATTAATATACTTGTTTGCAAGTTATATCGTACACTAGTTGTTGCTTGGTTATTTCACTGGGCTATAAAAAATCAATTATGTTATATCACTGACCTTGTTCATCGTTCTATGCTTCTTTTTTCTCAACGCTTTATTTATAAGCAGTTATTCGTTGTTTTGGGGCATGATTTTTTTCTATACATAACTTCTGCTGACATCTCTTGTTCTTTTATGTCACTATGGAGTATTCTGGACTGTTAAACTACTTACATTTAACCACCTGACCTTTCTTAAGTATCGCTATAATTTTGCTAGTTATTGTAGTTTAGTTCTATTGAATTTTGAAAACGTTAAATTACGGTACCATTAAATAGGAACGTGAACGAAATGAAACAACTTAGCAATAATTATTTAAAAGTGAACTAGAGATAACAGAAACTTTCAATAATTTGCGCCACAGTATGCAGTGAACAACAATTTCTTTTACCTATTTAAAAACCCGCAAAAATTTTTAATTTAAAGGTAAAACGAAATCTTTTTAAACAATATATTCAAATAAATAAAACCTTTTTCGTATTGTATTTTTTACAGACATAGGAAAAGTTAAATCCGCCCATTTTTTATACAAATTTGTATATACATTAGATATTAGTTATTTCTGTAAAAAGTCCGAGATTTACTTTAATGAAATACATATCATACTGCACACTTATTTACCCTACATCCGATCTCTGGTATCAAAGGGTGTACAGATAAAAGTGCGAGATATACACAAGGGAATATCTTTTGTTTCCGACATATCTCTCTGAGGGCATATCGTTGAAGTTCTCAGTCAGTGGGTTTTTTTATATTTCAATATACTTTACTGCTCCGTATAGACCTCTTACAAGTTTAGTGATTTTACTTCATGTGCGTTACCATAATATTTTCTTGTAGGTCTGGTTCAATAACTAAAGTTATACTGTTGGTAATATAATTTTCGAATAATTGTATGAGGAAATTCCTTCTTCAGTTATCCTCATCAAAACAGTGATACCTAAGAGAAACTGAAGAGAATTATTTAGATAATTACTATGAAAAAACTTTTTTTATGGATATGTTTATGTTGTTTGAAGTTAAAATAAGACACAGTGAAGCTTATCGCCATGATACACATTTCATTAAATGAATAGTAGTCTCAGCCAAATCTAATTACTAAACAATTTTTCTTTTTGTAGATATTTCAATAATTATCAACATAATTAAGTTATCATAGATACTGCTATTTTAACACAATAATGAATTGAATAAGGACCTTACTAATATTGCTTTTTATTTATAGCCAACCTCCTGTAAGTTTAGCGCGTCCGCCATCCTAAATCACATCATTCATCATCAGATAAGATTGTGGTCAAACGCTAAAACCTATTAAACATAAATAATAATAAAGCATATATAAAGTGTAATTTTAAGTAAATTATAATTTTTATTTAGTAAGCACGCTTGCCTTTACACGAGTTGGCTTTTACTATATGTATTCTTGTTTGTAGAATAAAAGGCAAAGGTTGTTTTACGTAAAGCTCCCTTTTACTAACAGACCCTTTTTAAGGTTCTTAGTGGCTTTTTGGCCTTGGTTTTACATTAATGTTGCAGGTTTTATGGCTTCTCATTCTTGGGCGTTCTAGTGGTAAGCATTCTTACTCTGATAATGTACGACCAAACGCGGTTTAAACTTTAAAATACATTCTATGTTTATATATAATTGTCTAGCTTACATGCTATTTAAGCAGTTTATGCACAGTGTCTTTTGAAAAGGAATGTCATATTCGATGTTACATTTTTCCTTGACACCAGACAATCGATTTAATAAAGTTTGCGTTACGAAGTTAATGTTTTATTTTAACATTTATACTATATTGAACATTCAAGAAATTAATCATATAATTTTCTAAAAATGAGTAAGAAAGGAAACATTATTTTTCTTGTGATTGTCCATTTGCGTCATCCTTGTAAATACTTGATCAATAATAAGTAACCTTGTAAATCATAACCAGTTTCAATCTTTGTGTTATTATATACTCTTAATTTATTCAGGAGAGAATTTGCCCAAACATTGAGATACAAACGATATCCAATTTGTAAAAAACCAGACAGCAACTTTGTGCTCCCCATACTCAGAAACAACTAATAGTACCAAACGATTCACTCTTTAGACAAAAATACGCGCACTCTCAAAACAGATCAAAATTTATTTACCCTGCAGTTAACTCCTAAGTCCACTAAAATAAAGTCGATATTCCGATATTAAATTTATATCAATTGTGGTATTTTGTACGTACCCTGTTTTAACAAAGCAGATTTCGGGATAAAGGTTGTTTTTCTCAGGCGTTCACTGCTCCTAACATATTTTGGAATAACCTTTTTTAAGGTTTTTAGTGACCTTTGAAAGAACCGCAAATAGCTGTATTTATAAATCGTATAGAGAGTTATAATACTGCAGGCTTTTTTTAGAAGGTTTTACACACATTTGGTAAGATGAGGAGACGATGATGGGATCCCTTCCAATTTACACTTGGGTCTTAAATTCCGGAGCCTTGCTCTTCACTTAGGTAGTATCTGAAGAGTCCATTCATGGAATACTAAGAACTTCTAAATGAAACATGAATCAGTTTATCCAAATTTTGGAACATCAAATAAATGTAGTAATCTACGTTTTCGGTGAATCTTAAATAAATATTTCTACGTACCTCTTACATTTAATAATGCCTCAAACAATGAATAAAAAGTGAATATTTGTACAAATTTCCAATTGATCAAGTCACAGGTATACATAATAGGTTATACATTATATTTTTAGAGAAGCCTAAAATCTACATATAAATAGTTTGTCATATCCACTAGGGACAAAGGTTTTTCAGACCTGGTCATTATATAAATGCTTCCCTTATAATCCTTAATACTAATGTCATAAAGTACAAAGTAACTTAGTCGTGCGCAAAAATATATTGTATAACAACGTTGTCTCGTCACGTTTCATATTGGGAGGCGTGTACTGTGTTTTTACGTGCGAATTATCTTCTGCTATAAGTACTATTATAGAGCGTATCTGAAAAGAATTGTTCATAGGCAAGAGGTAAAAAGAATTCGTAAAAGGGGAATAAAGTATGCGACGTTTAATTATTAAGTTTCCGTTTGTCTGTATCCTTGACATTTCTATCTTTTGAAATATATTATAGACTACCTGTAGCCGCAGCTCCGCACGCGTTTTTTTAAATTGTATTAAAATAATATAAAATTGTGAGACGCTGTACAATTATATAGAATCTCTAAGCTTTTCAGTAACATCTAACGTATGCATTTATAAATACTAAGAGTGTATCAAATAAGGTTTATTATCGGCAACATATTTGGAACATCAACCCACTTTATAACTACCTTAATGCTTACTAAGGCTGTAAAAGGAACTAATGAAAAAATGACTTAAAGGTACATAATGATATAATATGCCCATATGGGCAGTAAGTAATACATTTATGGTTTAATATCTTATTAGAAAGACCTCCCTTATATCTTCAAAATTACTATTAATAATTATAATGTTGAATTGTAATCTTGTAATGTTGCATAAATATAAATCAAGATATACAACTTTATATCTGTCTAAGCAGTTTTTAATATTCGACAACCTAAATAGTGCTCATTGAACTCGATACAATATTCGTATATGTTACTATGCTTATTCAGTTATGTAGACAAAAGCGCGGTAAAAAAAAAAATAATCGTCAAAATAACCAAAGAGACAATATAATAGAAATTACATACATAGATACAGATATATGAACTTCAATTATATTTATTCTTGGAGTCCAGTACAACGCACATGTTTACAGTGAACAACACATTTTTGCTAAATTTCATGCGGGCGAAGTCGTGAGTAACAGGTAGTATAAAATAGAATAACCTAAATTTCTTTTTATAACGTCCGCTATCTGCCAGTGAAAGCTCCGTAAAAATCGGTCGAACCGTTTTGGAGATAACACTGTGGGCGATGCCACGGTTCACAGTTAGTCTGAATTAAAATAGACTAAATTACTTCTTATGATGTCTGCTATCTGCAGGTGAAAGTCCCTTGAAAATCGGTTCAATCGTTTTAATGATGGAATTGCAGACGGAGCTGCGGTTAACAGCTAGTTGAATTAAAATAAATTAAATTACTTCTTATAATGTCCGCTATCTGCCGGTGATAGTCCCGTAAAAATCGGTTGAACCAATTTGGAGATAGCACTACGGGCAAAGCCACGGTTAATAGCTTGTCTAAAATAAAATAAACTAAATAACTTTTCATGGTGTCTGCTATCTGTCGGTGAAAGTCCTGTGAAAATCGGTCCAACCGTTTTGGAGACAGCATTGCGGACGAACCCGCGATTAACAGCTAGTGTAATTTAGAGTAGCCTAAGTAACCCGCTGTAATTTCAGCTATCTGCCAGTGAAATTCCCGTAAAAATTGGTCCAGCCGTTTCGGAGACTACCCGGAACAAACAGACAGACAGACCGACAAAAAATTTAAAAATTGCATTTTTGTTATCAGTAGCTTGTATACTTTCATACCCAATCAGTATTTATTTTTTATTTTGATATTACATACAGACACTTCATTTTTATTAAATGTATAGATATATGTTGATGAATAAATAGCAGAGTAATTAAGGTTAAAAATCTAGAGACCATAGATACCTTATCTAAGAAAAGACAATATAATAGCATTGAAATTTAATTTACACATAAATGGGACCATAAAACTAATATTATAAAATTAATGTTATAGGTTCATGTTATAGGAATACGGTCTGATCACAAAGGAGTTCTTGTCAAAATTAATTTGTCATAAATCCAGCAGTGACTATAAGAAAGCAGCTAGGCTTATATCCAAAAGTAGATTAGGTCTTTTAAATCATAATATTGCACAAAATATCACGCTAAGACTAATAGTAGCGGAGCACCAATGAAGAATAATTCAAAATCCGGGTTAACATACGTATTATTTAAACATATTTTTACCTTCTATGTAAACGAAGTCGCGAGTTAAAATTTGCGTTAGCCCAAAGTAACTATTTCACGCAGGCGAGTCGCGGGCTGAAGCTAGTGTTAAGATATGTACAAAGATGGTAGCTTGTGGTGTTTAGAAATGTAGCTAAACCGTAAGTGTGTCTGGCGAAGGTGCTTCAAAATCAAATTCTCAACTTAAAGGTTGCAGGTTTAATAAAAATCTGCTCCATCAGTTCCAACCTAATAATATATTGACAGCCACAGTTATGAATCAAACCATCATTTGCCAATGCATATCCTACTACAAAAATGGGTAATTCAAGCGATCTATAATTTGGCGCCTCGCGAATCATTAAGGACTAAGTTTCTGGAATTCTGTATTTAACTCTGCCCTCCCAATATATTCTTGAGAATTTGATGTACGTCCGGAAAAACTTAGATAATCTGGATTTAGTAAAAGACCGACATAATGTAAATACCAGAAACCATAACAAACTGGTCACTCCATGTTTCAGGCTCACTAAGACCAGTGACAGTTTTTTAGGTAATAGTGTTTGATTTTATAACAAAGTCCCACAACACATTACCGATTTGCCACATAGTAAGTTCAAGTGTTATGTCAAGCGGGTCTTAATACATAAAGGCTATTACAGGGTGGATCAATATGTGAACGAGGGCGACGTCTGGAAGTGACGCACAGAGGTGCATCCACCAAAAACGAATGTAACTTCATATGTCGTTTTAATAATCAAAAAATATGTTAGTTATTATGAAAAGATAAACCAGATTGAGTTTCTCGCCGGTTCTTCTCGATGAGTGAGTTGTTTTCCGAACCGGTGGTAGTTTTGACGTTCATAAGTGCCTTCTGAGGGCCTAAATTGAATAAAGAGTATTTTGATTTTGAAAGAAATTGAGAGCGCCTAAGATTTTCTACTGTGTTTGTATCTTGGATATAAATCTTTACCAAACACTTCATTTACTATTCAGCAGGGTGTTATGTAGATCATTTAAGTAGTAGGCTATTCAACTTTAATTCTACGCCATATACAAAATTTTATATCAGACTAGCCGACCCGTGCCCACTTCGTTGGGCGATAATAGGCATTATCAAGCTACAACTTTTCTCTAGAACTCAATCATATATATCTCATAATTAAGGCAGCGTTCGTAAGAAACGTTTTCGTTCGACGATTTTTTTCCGACTCCCCAGATATTACCCCCTACAACCTCACAAACTTTACCTCTTTATAATATTAGTATAGATTATAGATAATATAATTAGTTAATAGCTTCTGCCCGCGACTTTGCACGCGTGGAATAGTTATTTTGGGCTAAGACGCAGCGGAAGCTCTCAAAAGGAAAAAATACCCCGATTTTAAAATATTTTTCATTGTTGCTCCGCTCCTATTAGTCTTAGCGTGATGATATATTACCCCTTACAACGCCATAACGTCACAAACTCACAAATCCACAAACCCACAAACTCACAAACTTTACCTCTTTATAATATTAGTATAGATATAAAATATCCTTTTTTATTTTGTTCGCTCTCGGTTCGTATTTTAAGTAACTCTCTCCTGGAATTGTTCATATTGATTCAGCGGCTATTTTACTTCATTCCCCATTATTAATAATTCCGCAAAGTAAAATAATAATTGAAGTATAATTTCCAGACATGTTTATCAACGAACCGGATCTATATTTAGTGAATCATTAATTTAAACTTATCAGTTTGTTATCTGATTAACTTCGTAATAAAATCAGTTGGGATTATTATATAAATATCTTGATTAGTAAATATTAGGTCTTTACCTATGAAATTGCCGTTTTGTATGAAAAAATGTAAACCAATTTTTTTCATGTATTTTTTATTTGTATTAATCGAAGTAATCACCCATGCAATCAATGCATCTTTGCCAACGCAGTGGCAGTTTATTGATGCTCTTCTTAAAGAAATCAGCTGGACGGGAGGCAACAAAGTCTTCAAAGGCATTTTGTACTGCCTCTCGGGTATTGAATTTTTTTCCCGCCAAGGAGTCATCCAAATTCTGGAAAAAGTAGTAGTCTGTAGGCGCAAGGTCTGGTGAGTAGGGTGGATGACGGAGAACTTCCAACCCCAGTTTTTGCAACTTGGAGACCGTCTGCTGTGCAGTATGAGGTCGCGCGTTGTCGTGCAGGAGCAGCGGAGACGAGCGATTGACCAATGCTGGTTGGAGATGTGCCAGCTTCTCCATCATTGTGTTCAGTTCTTCACAGTACACATCTGCAGTAATGCTCACCCCGTTTAGTAAGAAGCTGTGATGAATCACACCGGCGCTAGACCACCAAATAGTGACCATCACTTTTCTAGGGGTAAGTTTTCGTTTAGGGCATTGTTTAGGTGCTGAACCAGGATCCAACCAACTTGCTGAGCGCTTGCGGTTAACAAACAGAATCCATTTTTCATCGCAGGTAACAATGCGGTTCAAAATTCCTTCATTTGTGTGTCTGTTGAGCAGTGCAAGGCACGTCTCGACGCGTACTTCGCGCTGGCGATCATTGAGTTCATGGGGCACCCATTTGTCAAGCTTTATTACCTTGCCAATTTGATGCAAATGGACCAATATTGTTTTGACGCTAACGTCTAAAGCTGCTGCTAATTCAGCTGTAGATTGTGTATCATCAGCTTCCACAATCTCCTTTAATTCGTCATTGTCGACCAAAGTCTTCGGACGACCGCGAGATTCATTTTTCAGGTCGAAATTCCCAGAACGGAAGCGAGCAAACCAATAACAGGAGGTGCGTTGGTTTGTAGTGTTAGCTCCGTAAACGTCGTTGATGTTGCGTGCTGCTTGTGCCGCGTTGCTGCCACGACGATACTCATATTCCATAATTACTCGAATTTTTAACGTATCCATGATGACAAAAAAGATTGAAATGCGATGAAAATGTAACACTAATCAATAAACGAATGACTAGTTTTTGAAAAAGAATTCCATGTTTTTAAAATAAAATTAATTTGAAATTAAAATTCTTAGCCAAACAAAAATTATTTTGTTTTGAAATGGCCAGTACCGCAGAACGGCAATTTCATAGGTAAAGACCTATTATAATAGGCACTTGATCTATTACATTTTGGTAAGAATTCTTATCTTGGTTTTTACAATATTGAGGTCTATGCGAATTATTTTTAGTCTAGTGGTGAATTTCACAGTAATATAGCTTCTATTAATAATAATTATGTTTTTGATCTGGTTCACACCTAAAAACGATGTAACCGACAAATACCAAATTAGAAATGAAATGAAATTTGATATTAAAAATGAACATTAGAAATGTAACACCAACTATTCGGATACACTGCTAATAGTTTAGCAAAAGATTTTAAACTCCCTCATGGCCGATCCTAGAAATTATTTTACTACATTTTTACGATTTTTTTCAAAACTCTTATATATATATTGGTTGGCCCTCTATAAATAAATTGAATAGCTGCGCTCCAGATAGTGAAATGTGCGTCTGACCTGCATCTCATTGATCTAGTACGGAGTATGCAGACGCTTTATATGGGAACTTTGTGGCTGTCAGTATGACAAAAAATATGAACACACAATCAAGAAGAGAAATAATAATTTCAACCGTTGACATGTTACAAATGACACCACCACGTTCTAGACCGTATCGCTTTTGAATTATATATTTTCTGTGAACGCATTGAGATACTATATCGTGTCCGCATAAAATCGCAACGCAGTTTTATAATACTTACACCGCCCACTTGGGGAGATGTTTGGAAGAATCCGCAGACATCACATTTAGCCTGAGACGCCGCTGCTCCGTACGAGGTGCAGAGTGCAGGTCAGTCCACGCTTTTATTTGGGGTTCTTATTATTTTATTTATTTATAGGCAAGGCCACCGACCGCTCTTACTCTCTCTATTTTTTTTTCACCGCATAATTCTAGTGGGGCTTATTTACGCGGTCCCATCAACCCCTTCATTGTTAACTAATGTGCAAGCGCGTTTTGTGAAATTTTATAGGCGGTTTATTCCGACCAGATATAATTGTTAAAAAATAAGTGACTGTTAAGTCTCAAAGTAACTCATCTAAACAACAAAACGAGAACATTCTTTCAACAGTTCGTAGTAGTAATACATTTCAACTCCTAATATATCTTGATAAAGTATAATAAATGTTTGGAAAACCTTTGCATTTTAACCAAATAGCATACCTTGAGTACTATAAATAAAGTAAATACTACTTTTACCGTTTATATTTAAATAAATATATACAAACTATTGTGTTAAACGTGCTAAAAAGCTAAAATTACAATAAGCTCCACAGCAGCAGATTATTCGCTTGATATTTTAAAAAAGCATTCAAACTCAAGATCAAAAATACTTTATTGAATTTATGCACTAAAAAACGATTATGAACGTCAAAATTATCAACGGGATGGAAAGCAACCCAATTTATCCTTACGTTATCGTTTTTTAATGTATATAGTTACATTCATTTTTGGTGGATGGACAGAGAGATTTGCCAATTCCAAACATCACCATCGTTCACGTATTGATTCATCCTATAATAAATTTTAGACATTAAAACCCACTTTGCATGGTGCTTGAACTTTGTTATAAAACCTAGCACTATTAACTAAAAATACTCTTTATGGTCTTGGTGTTTCACATACGATGACCGAGTTATCATTGTAGTCCGGTGAAGCTGTTAAGACCTTGCTAGGTCTTAATCCTAACCTAAAACCAAGTTATCATTTTTTAAATTATGTCGGTCTTCTACTAAATCCAGCTTATCTAAGTGTTTGCAAACACAGATTACATTATCAAGAATGTATTGGGAGGGCAGATTTAAGATAACGAATTTCTGAAACTTAGCCTCTGATGATTCGTGAGAACCCATTATATAAATTTCTCGAATTGCCCGATTTTCTAGTAGGAATATAGTGTTCATCTCATCTGCTGTCCCTCACAGCAAAATATGATGAGACGTTAAATTATAAAAGTAAGAGAATTTGACCAACTCACAGTGGTAATATCAATTAGCTATCGAACTATTAAAAGTGGATATTAAAGTAGCGAAAAGGTATTTTGTTTACTAGATGTGAAGTGGTGGTAGAATTCTGTAGGTGGTAGAGCCACGCTGAAACTATTACTGGTTTCAGCATAAATGGGTCGGCTCGCCCGGGGTAGTACCACCCGCTCACAGAAAACCGACGTGAAGTAACAGTGCTTGCATTGTTGCGTTTCGTTCGGTCAGTGAGAGCGCCGGACACCCACCTCCCCTCCCCTTCCACTTTCCCCTTCCCTTCCTCCCCCCCTCCCTACACAGGCTGGCAACGCACTTGCGACTCCTCTGGTGTTGCAAGTGTCTATGGACGGTGGTGATCACTTACATCAGGTGACCCACCTGTTCGTTTGCCTCCTATGATATAAAAAAAAAAAAAAAAAATGTGAAGTGGTCACTGCAATATCAAGCTATGTACAGTCAAACACAGTCGGAACATAGTCCTGTGGTTAGTCATATTAGGTTGCTATACACGGTGCCTGAGATTGTCGTACGTTACTAATAACATCCTTTGAACCAGAACACAGCAGTGTGAGCACTGATGCTTTTTAATAGAAATAGTAAAGATTGTGATACTAGTACCTAATGTTGCATAAACTCTTCCTATTTTAAACTCTATTATTTCTAAGACTGTAAGTAACTCCTCTTCGAAGATGTATTCTAATTAACATTACGTGCGAATATTTTATCTTTAAATAACAGTGGATTGAAATACTGTATTATCAAAACATGAATATTTTATTACACTTTAATAGTTAGATAACTTTTAAAGATATTATTCAGGTACATATCTTCTATAGTCTCGTCCATAAGGGCTAAATAATAGTGATAAAATTTAACAAAAGCTACTTAAAGATGGAAAAAGGGCAACAAGTATTAAAATAGTAGAGAGATTATAACAATAAAAGATACACCATGATTAATCCCGATGAAACACGTAGTTTCTATGAAGCAACAAAATAATTTTCACGTGATGTCGCGATAGCCGGCTAATATTATCTCCGGAATTTTAGATCCAATTATAAAAATTATTTCACTAGTAGCTACTAGCTATGTGAGGTATATACATAACCTTTGCCATTACTGTAGGATATTTTTAATTCCTCTCGACTCTTTTCTGTTTATCCCCATGGATTTACTGTAATTCACTTTACAAAAAGAGGTAAAATCCGAACAAAAACAGTTCCACTGTAAGAAATTGCGCCAAGTACACGTTCACAACTCTTCATTTAGAAAAATACTAAGGAGAAATTATCATCTTACAAAAAGATGTAAAATAAAAAAAAAACAGACCAAGTAGCCGTTATGATTTTTAATAATTGAAAAAATTTTTTGGTAAATTTAACAATTAAAAACCATTTTTTAAACGTACTTGGCGTGCGTCATTGAGTACCTAACATTTTTTCATATTTAATGTATAGATTCATATGGTTGCATCAACATAATTATCAGTAGGGTTAATGACTTGGTGAGGAGAGGCAGGAGGAATTGTTGTCCGTAAAATCGCTTCTCATTCTTTGTCCTTAATTATCAGACATGAAAAAATTTGGGGTACTCAATGACGCACGCCAAGTACGTTTAAAAAATGGTATTTAATTGTTAAATTTACCAAAAAATTTTTTCAATTATTAAAAATCATAACGGCTACTTGGTCTGTTTTTTTTTTATTTTACATCTTTTTGTAAGATGATAATTTCTCCTTAGTATTTTTCTAAATGAAGAGTTGTGAACGTGTACTTGGCGCAATTTTTTACAGTGGAACTTTTTTTGTTCGGATTTTACCTCTTTTTGTAAAGTGAAATTTTCTCCTTGGTTTTTTTCTAAATCATAAGCTGTGAACGTGTGCTTGGCGCAATTTTTAACAGTGAAACTGTTTTTGTTCGGATTGTTATTATATCTAACACAATTAACCTGTTAAAATTTTTGGAGTTTATTGGAGTTTGCTCCTTAAGAATCGATTTTTATCATTAATTTATTGTTACCATAATAATTATTATCAGTATTATCTTCGCTGTTATTGTTAGTATTGTCGTTATTATTATTATTTCTATTATTATCTATTGTTATTATCATATTTTTTTTTATGAATAACACAATTCGTAGAAATCATAATTAACATTTGTTTTGAAAAGAATATCGTCGTTTCAAACTTTCGCTCAATTCGACTAAATTACTAATTTTTCATATTAGTAATCGTGCTGTATTTACTCAATGTTACTTCGACTGAGGGCCAATTCTTTGATTAATTAAATAATAATAATAATGATGGAATAATAATAAATGACAATTGTAAAAATAAAATTGTAAGTAACATTTTGAAATTTGAACTTTCACGCGCTTTCTAAAATAAAACTGAAAATTTTTAATAATAACTTTAAGTCTCGCATGGTTTTTTAAAGATATAAAATAATAATTACTATTTTTATTTTTGTTATGATAATAATAAAATTTTAATTGAATTTTTAAATTTGAATTTTCGCGCGTTTTTTTTTAAATAATCGTAATAATAATTCATATTAGTAATCGCGCTGTATTGATTCAATATTACTCCAAATGAGGGCAAGTTCTTTAATTAATTAAAAAAATAATAGCAATAATGATGGAAAGCATAACTGAATTTAATTATTTTACAAATACCCGAAATTAAATAGTAAATGAATTTTAAATTTGAATTAACCGCCTAATTTGTCAAACCTGCTGGGTGCATCGAAAGGCAATATAGTTTACAGCCGGACATGTAATAGAAATTATAAGGTACAATAAATTTGAATTAGAAATTAATAAAATATTTGAAATAATTCAAATTCGCGACTTTTCGATAAGTGGTGTCACCTGCTGGATGCATCTAGAGACATCACAGTTCATTGCCGGAAAAGTAATGACAACAACCAATGCTACATATTTACATCAAATATCTACAACAAATATTCATACATAATACAGTGAAAGCTGTTAAAAGTTACCGTAGTTCTGTCTCAATTTCTCATAAAACGCTAACAAGAGCGAGAAAGACGAACTAGGTAACTTTTAACAGCTTTCACTGCATTAAATAATAATAATAATACTAATAATAATAATAATAATAATAATAATGATGATGATGATGATGACATAAAAAATCATAAGAATAATGAAACATTAAGTAGAATAAAATTGCATTTAATTATTTTACAAATATTCAAACGAAAATTTTAAATGAATTAAAATTTGAATTAACCGCTTAATTTGTCAGACGTCTAATGGAAACGGAATGACTCTGATACTATACAGTAGTACACTATCCTCAGCAAATTGAATTGTACCAACTTAAAAATAAAAAATCTGGAGCAGAGTAACTATCCAGAGAGGATCTGAGACACCAAATGGAAACGAACTAACTCTGATACTACACATAGTATACTATCAGCAGATAATTAAATTGTACCAACTTCGAAATAAAAAATTCGACCGAAATTAGTAAAATCTCTTGTAGAATCACAAAACGGGGGATCGAAAATTTTATAAATTAGAATAACATTAAATAATTATAAAAACAAAATAGTTGTTGGTGTTTTGTAGAAAGGACGAGTAATTAACATATTTGAAGCTAGTGTAAAGTGTTGGCGTAAACGTAGTAATAAAATAAATCAAGTTAAAAATATGGTGAGGTTATGTTGACATCTGACTCGAGAATAAGAGGCACTGTAGCCTCACGCCTACACGTTCACACACATTATTACATATGTTGTTGAACGTGTACTTGGCTTGAGGCACTACAGTGCCTCCGGATATCACCGATGAACGATATTATAATCTGTATAATAATAAATTTAATCCAAAAACAACAAAACTTTTTGCAGGGTGGAAGGGGAAGGGTGAAAGGGGAAGGGTGGAAGGGGAAGGGTGGAAGGGGAAGGGTGGAAGGGTTTTTTCTAAGTACGCTTGACTAGCTACTATCCTTAAGTTAAAAATCTGTCACCAAGAACTTGTCGGTGTGTTTTAGTAATTGCACTTGAGAGCCAGTCCCCTCTAGGGTTAATGCATTTACCATTATATACCATTCATTATATCCAGTGAGCTTGTAATCAAACGCTAAGGCCTATAAAGTATTTAAAAAAAACACAAGAACCAAAGTAGGTAAAAGTATAGAGCCTTGTGGGACTCTAGCAATTACTGACATGAATCGAGCATCCAACCATTAACAAGAACATGAATTCTGCGGTCATGCAGAAAGCCTGACATTCACGTATTCATACATAATAGGAAGCTACAAGTTCGGTAAAACATTTACAAAATTTTATTTATTTTATTAAATGTTAAAAATGGAATCAATTTCCTAGGGAATATACTTGTGCTCGCTTTTAGAGATATTTATAAGAAGTTAGAAATTTTCATAAAGCGTAACAATAAACTCTTATTATATTCATAAAGGAAATGTAGGTCGTTATGAAAGCAAATAAATTTAGATTACTTACCTTTTACCGGAGATTTTTTTCTCAAATGGTTTTAATATTGTATTTTTTATTATTATCTAGTTTTTAAAATAAATGGTTGCATTACGATTTCTTTTCCATTTATTTTTTTTATTTTCGAGTATGTCGTTCTATTTTGTTTTTCTTTTTCTTTTTTGGTTAGAGTCATTATCCTCGAGTACAATAGCGTGACGCATCATAAACTTATAGCCTTAACTAGCTATGCTCGCGGCTTCGAACACCTTTATTAATCGGTGATTGTTCTCGTTTTATAATCAGATTTTTACTCTTATTTGAAGACTCGTAAAAGTATTATTGCTAATTATTTCAGGCCATAAGCATTTTCACGATGTTTAAAAGCATGATTAATTAATTTTGTTGTATATGAACCGTATTATACTTTCAAAATTTCATTGAAATCGATTAGAATGTTCAAAAATTAAGTTGTTTGGAATTATATATTTTTTACAATTTTATTTAAGTGCGATTGACAATTGTTATGTTAAGACTATAAGGCTGTAAGTGATGAATGAATTGTACTTTCCGTGTACATCATTTAGAAATATTTTAGAGATAAGTATCCTCGATAATCATAAAAATTGAAAATAAACAGAACTACACATTTATTAACATTGTTATATAAGTTGAAATCGAGTTCCTCGGTCCTCTGATCTATATCTTAACCGAAAATATAATAAATAGTGCACACGATAAATCAAGAACAATTTTAAATGGGCAAAGTCGCGGGATATCTAGAGTAGTATTATACATTTTTATTTATAAACCTTTATGTGTACATACATGAAAATCTTAGACTCGTATTCAATACCTCATTCGTACCTGTTTTATTTAAACACGAATTAGTTATGGTTTTTTTTTTATACTATAGAACCACAACTTCATCTGATGTTAAATGAGGATGTGATCTAAGATGGTAAACACGTTACAGCTAGAGGCGGCTGGCTCTCGAGTGCAGCTGCTGAAACACAACAACGGGTGCTGGACGATAGATTTTAAAAATCAAGGTGACAGCTAGCCGGTGGATTCAGAGAAAGCCCTAACAACATGCTATGTTTTCATCACGTTTTCCATCACGGCAATCTCCGATTCAGTTGCAAGGATTCGATGGACGCGGTGTCTGGCACGCTATTAACTAAACTATCATCCCTTAATTAGCATCGTGATGTTATCGTAATCACGTGAATTTATTTTGCAATATATAGTTTAACTTTAGTGAAAATGCCGTACCAATTATAGAAACACAATGATTTTCTTTTTAAATGAGAAAATAAACACAATGTTAATCTCGCACTGGATTAGAATCACAGATAAAAACCAGAGAGATAGCTACACAATAATGTTACGAATAAGAGTGCGCGTCGTGTACTATTAAGGAAGCGTAATAAGCGAAAAGGACGTGGTTACTACACGCCCTTTTAACCAATTTCAGAAGAAGGAGTTTATGTATTCTTGCACTATGTATATGATTTTCTCAAAAACTATTTATCTCATTTGGACGATGTTTTCGATAATAGCTGCTTATTTTTTCAGGGAATGATTTTGTGTATAACACTTTGGAAATCAATGAAGATAAGTGGATAGAGACATTGAAAATCTCCAATAATTAAAAGTAAATGTCACACAATTGCTGTGATCGTATTTATATGTAATGTTTTAACCTCTCCATTACATAACATCGCGCCTCTATGATTGTATGGTGTAAACAAATGTATATATCATCATATTTTTGCGAGTTATATTAAATTTCCATAATATTTGCCCGTATTAAATTTGTGTATCTAATTGTGTAAAATAGTATTTTATTTACTTAACACGTAATTTTACATAACCCTTTATTATAGGTTTTTAAATAATTTAAGATCCAATTACAACATTTAAATAATAACGACTGTACATTAATTTTGAAATCGATACCGATTTTAATTGTATGAACGCCAAAAAGTAAAAGTCTGAAATTCTCTTTAACAGTGTTTTATCTTTTACAAAAAAAAAATATCGATTCGGCATCAACTTTAAAATAATATATAATAGGTAATGTTTGAATTTTGTAATTGTTTCTTATTTTGTTTATTGAGATTAAAAATATTCCATATTCAAATACTTGACTGTTATTCGAAGCTTTGTATTGAGGGTAGCGTAGCGTTTTTTTCCGTATCGACTTCCCTTTCAGGAGATTTGCTCGTAATTGGCGTTGTATTTTGCCTTCCAATAACATGTGCTATCAAAAATGCCTCACAGGCATTTAAGTTTTTTTTTAAATGTCGTGTTTAGAAACATGTGAGTTGCACAAGTATAATTTATGTTAAACAATAGAAAGTACTTTGAATAACCTTTTAAAATTACGTAAATGTTCAAACTACAAGCGTGAGAGTTTAATATTTTAATGGTTTTACCATTCGATTGTAGATTTAGATTTAATTTTCTTTTTAAAATCTTCTACTAACTTTAGTTTACAAATATTTTGAAAAGTTATTGATGAAATATATTCATTTTATGTTCAATATAAAAAAATACTGCTATATACACATGTCATAGAAATTAAGCTTTACCAGAGTTCGTTTTTTGCAAAGAATAATAATATACTTTTGAGTAAATGTTCTACCTACCGATGGGAAATAGGATTGTCCGTTTAATAAAATATCAAATTTTATCTTCTCATCGTAATACAAACGTGACTGGATTATAACAATCGTCTACAGAATAAAAATACAGTAAGAATTAATGACTATGGTGCTGGGGAATCAACCTGCGTATATCTTACGTTTCGGTATCAACCTCTGTGTACTTGATGTCACGGAATCGACCGAAAGTACTTGATTTTTTTGGAATCGACCTGTATTCTTTAGTTTTGATATCAGTCTGTGTATTAGTAATTGTTTTTATATTTTCGATAGATGCGCCTTTATATGTATTTTTATTAATAACTACCATGCTTAGCCACAATCATAGATAAGTGAGATCATTTGAAATATCTATCCCTCTAGATAGTAAGTAACATCTTCTGGTAATGTGAAGTTAGTGTTTTTTACGTTGTTCTTTAATTATTATTTGTTGGGGTAATATGTGTTCCAAGGTAGCTCAATAGCTGGACCTCTTAATGATTTAGACGGTCTGTTTATGTCAGTCTATGTGTAGCTTAACTTTAGTTACAAAACAATTATTTTTTCTTCTACGTACGTACGTACGTGCGTATACGCTATAAAATGTTCGCCTCTTTACACCTGTAAATATAATTAACCATTTGCACTCGAGGGCTTCGCAACGGAGCCTTTAAGATGTTGGTGACAAATGATGGTCGCGGCAGCATCGACAGCAGACAATATTACCAGACTTTCTGGTAATACGAATGACAAAAACTTCGAGTGCAAAGGGTTAATCAGTTTTATTATCATACATTATATTTATTGAATATAGTTACGTCATTCCAACACGGTGCGGCAGAAGTACAAGGCAATTGAGTCAGCAATTGCAGTGGAAATGTTCGACGGTACGGCAGGTGCACTAGGCATCGAGTCAGCAATTTCAGTGAAAACGTTCGGTAGCCCGACTCCTCTGTTCCCATATTGCTCTTGTATAATTTACTGAACGAGATGGTCATTTGATAATGTTAGCCTAGTATCGGCTGCGTTCTCATATTAGTTTTAGGAGAATGTTAGTCTAGCATCGATAATATTCACATAATAATTAATTTTAGACTTTTTAACCGACTTCAAAAAAAGGAGGAGGTTATCAATTCGACTGTTTTTTTTTTTTTTATGTTTGTTACCTCATAACTTTGGACTGGGTGAACCGATTTTGATTATTCTTTTTTTATTTGAAAGCTGGTACTTCCCGTGTGGTCCCATTTCAATTTAGTCCAGTTCCGACAACGGCATCCAGTGCAAAACCGTATAAGTTTTAAATTTGCATTAATTATGTAAACGACAAATAGACGAATAACTCAATATCACGCTAACCGATTTCGATGATTAATTTTTTATTGGAAAGGATGTACTTCAAGGGTAGTTTGATGAGAATTTGGTTAGATTCTGATCATGGGATCCGTGACAAAGTAAGAAAACTTTCATGAAACGAGCCTACTCCTTTCTTAAGGGCCGGCAACGCATCTGTGTTTCCTCTCGTGTCGCAGGTGTCCCCGGGCGGCCGTGATCACATACAATCAGGTGACCCGTATGTTCGTTTGCCACCCATATTATAAAAAAAACTCTTCAATTCTTAGGAGCCTATTATGCTTATGTTCGTTGCTGTGTTGCAACATGACGCAAGCATTGTAATTACATTACTTAAGGTGTATTATGTGTGAAGCGATGGTAGCCGAGTTGGTGGTAGAAACTATCGCGGATTATTGATAAGGTTGCGTTCGTACCAAACGTTACTTATTGTACAACCAATTGAAACCATATCGCATACCATACCGATAGATACCATACCGCAAAAATGCGCATATTTTAATATACTTAAGGCGGAACGGAGTTCGCGGGCACTGCTAGTAAAATATATTTATGTACACTAAAAATGGAAAAATAAAGTAACTTTTCAAAAAAAAGTATTAACCGACTTCAATATCAATCAAAAACCCATAAGGCACTAAAAAGCGGAAAATAAATAGTTTATCAAATTAACCAAATTAAATAAAACATATGAATATGTCTGCTACCTAGAGATGTATTGGAAGTTGGTGCGAACCGAAAATCATATCATCTACATAGGTACAAAGTTTAAGTCCACTCTCGCGTCTCTGTAATACATTTCTGCCTGGAACAAATTTGAAATTTCGGTTGGCACCGACTTCTAATACATCTCTAGGTAGCACACATATTCATATGTTTTATTTAATTTGGTTAATTTGATAAACTATTTATTTTCCGCTTTTTAGTGCCTTATGGGTTTTTGATTGATATTGAAGTCGGTTAATACTTTTTTTTGAAAATTTACTTTATTTGTAAATTAAGTTTAAAGTAATTTGTTTTTATTTGACTTTCGTAATAAGATATAAAAGAAATATTTGTTCAGATAGTTTTTTTGTCTACGTGATAACTTAACAATAAAACTTTTTATGACATAAAAATACCTCAAGAGATTAGAACCAGTTTTATTGTACTTATTTTTATTTCAGTCTTGAATGCAAGCGCAAAACTTCCTCCCGGTTTATTCGGTGGGAATGTGAACGACCTTGGCGATTACTTCCAATGCTTAGGGATTAACGAAATGATTGATAACATGGAAATACACGGAAAATATTGCGCGATCATTGTACCTTTGGAACAAGACCCGATACAGATACCCGAATTCCCGGAATGGCCAGATATTCCTTGGCCTGAGATTCCGTCGCCGGAACTGTCATGGCCTGAAATACCGTGGCCTCAACCTAACAATGAAACTATTGCTCTAGTAGAAACCTCCGCAAAACTTAGACGATTTGCCATGGAACTGGCCAGGCAGACTCAACCTGAGTTAAGGTAATATTTGTGTATATATAGTATTACTAGCGGTCCCTGCGGACGTTGTCCTGCCTTGAAAACAAAAAAAATCCTAAAAGTCGATCGCAGCGCCACCTGCCGGGTCCAATTGTGAATCTAAACCATTCTCGAATCTCCACGAACACACACAAAAAATTTCATCAAAATCGGTCCAGTCGTTTAGGAGGAGTTCAGTCACATACACACGCACACAAGAAATATATATATTAAGATATATATTACATTTATGTTTGTAATATTTTTGCGTACTTTATTATTGTGGTATTTAGTGAAATTATTTGTATAATACCGATCTTTGTGCTAAAGCTTTGGTCACATCATCGACCCTTTTCATCTCCAGATATACTATGTTTTCTATATTTTAAATAACCACTTATTCACAATAGTATGAGCTAGAATTTATCTGGTAGCTGATATCACCCCACTAAATTTTATAACCGTATTATGATTTGGACGTTTCGACCAAATGAAATCCAAAATACTTTATTCAATTTAGGGCCTAATAAGGTGCTTATGAACGCCAAAACTGCCACCGGTTCGGACAAACAACCTAATTATCGAGAAGAACCAGTAAGGAACTCTATCGAGTTATCTTTTCACATATATATCTTTATAATAAATTGCACGTTACAATCGTTTTTAGTGAATGCACAGAGAGGAGTCAATTCCAGATATCACTATCATTCACATATTGATCCACTCTATATCGGTAATATTACTGATTTGTCGACTGCAAGTTTAAGCGCCATGTCAAGCGGGTTTTGGTGTCAAAAGGCATATGCCTCGGAACGTTGTTGTAAACCTAAAAGCTATTACTGGTTTTACTGAGTCTGAAACATGGGAGGACCAGTTTCAGTTTCTAGTGTTTAGATCATGCTGCTCTTTTATGAAACCCGTATTTTCAAAGTTTTGTACTTCAGTCAATCGCCAGTCCATAGTAGAGGATATCATTTTGTTTTAATATACTGAGTATAGTAAGTGCTACTTTTCTCATTATTTTTTAAAGTGTTTAGTTCTCTATAGTCGTCATTGTCTAAAATTATATATTTATTAAATAATTTCGAAACATTGGTAGTAACTCAAGTGGTAACTGATATAAATACTACAATGACAGTGAAGTCGTAGTCTATAAATTCATAAGTTAAAAAGCAGTTGGTCGTATTTTACTTAACAGTCACTTTAAATGACTCTTAAAACACTTGTTATAATTTTTTTATAAAAATAATAGTGTTATAGCGACATAGCATAGGGAAAAACATCATTTATCCTCTTTTTTATTATATTCAGAACATATGTTAGCAGAATCTATTCCAGAGGACATGTTGATTGATCACATATTTTATATACCACACATGACTGAATAGTCCATTGTCAATAAAGTCAGTTTTCTTGAGGTATTTTTATAATACTATGACCTAAATTTATTATATCCATCTTAAACCATTTATTTACAAAATCCTATATCATTCAATGTAACAATACGAAATATCCTTAGAAATTTTATTAATCATGCCTCGGACTTATTATAAATTGAATATGTGTATTATATTATTACAGATTTGTCTATAAATGTCTTAAATACGTTAGGGTTATTTCATATACTAAGAAAAATATGCAGTGATATTTTTTTATAAACTATTTCATTTTTAATAGTTATAGCGAATAATTATAATTAATGTCATCATTTCACATTACATCACATTTTTTTTTCTAAAATGTAGAAGCAGTTAACACCATAAAGTATTTAAATGTGAATCTGTGTAACAGAGCTTTTAACAGATAAAACAAAGATAAAGTAAAGATCATTCTCCATTTTAATTTCCATCTCTCCTCCATCCATCATCCTCCTCTCATCTTTCCATCTCTCATCATCATTCTCCATTTCGTAGATAAATGATAATAGATTATAACGTACTATAGCGATTTCCTATATTTATCCTTAAAACTTACAAGAACAGTACTTTTTAAACAATTAAATTGCACGTATGACTCGTTTATACAATGAGCTCGCATCCAAGCACATCTCATTAGACATATCTGACTTTTTAAATTCAAAAAAACAATCAAACACATTTTATATCCACACATTTTAAACAACATTTAGGAAATCATATTTCAATATTCTTAATTATATATGCTCAACTTGTTTTCTTTCCCATACGTTAATGTTAGTTTTTAAATGTGTATTCATTTTCACTTTCTCATTTATTCTTATTCTATTTTTTTTGTCAATGATTTCTCTTTTATTATATTCGATATTTACTGTTATATAATTTTAATTTTTCATTCTTATTAATGGTGTAAGTTGTATCGATGTGATAAAGGTAGGTTTTCAGTCTAGTTGACTCCTTTTTACTATTGTTATTATATTATTCCTTGGACTGTTGCATTCACATTTGTAAATAAATAATAGCTTTAAATTAACTTTTCGTTTCAGAATATTTCCAATGGTCACAACGTTGACAAGTGGCTCAACTTTGGGCGTCTGCATCCCGAAAGTATGCTCATCAAGACAGGCTATAGATTTATTTATATCTCAAACACCGTTTTTAAATCTAACATATGGAGAGTATTTCTATCCTTTACCAAACGATAAGATAGTTTCTGGTGCTGATTACGCTGCTATGTAAGTATCATCTTCTTTATCTCATTATTCTACATATTTTGTCTTTTGTTATCTCTCTTCACCTTAACAACGCTACGAATTACGTCTTTACTCAGTAAGAGAATTACTTTATATTAGTGTATTTATTTATTATGATCGTTTGGAGGTTACTCTGCAGTCTATACTCTCTGAAAGTTGGAAGCGATGATTGCTCAGTTGATAGTGTCGGACGCCGAATTGATTGCCGTAGGTTCCAATCCTAGCAACTGAGTCGGAGCCTTCGGTGAAGGAAAACATCGCGATGAAGCCATAGCATGGTGGCAGGGATTTTCTAAGTCCGTCGCCCGCTAGCTACCACCCTCAAGTTGAAAATATGATGCCAAAAACCTGTAGATGTGTTGAGAGTCAGTCCCTCGTTAAGTTCACCGTGTTCACCATCCTAGACTACATCGCCATTTAACGTCGTACTTAAAGATTTATTAGTTCTGCCAAATTAAAGACTATTCAAAAAATTAACATACACTTAGTAACAAGTTATATCACAAATAAATATTAATTTAACAAGTATGTATATAAAAAAGATAGATGTTATATACAATAAATAAATAACAAAAAAGAATTTCTTTCATATCTGTCTGAGCCTTATTGGTTTATTTGTAATTATAGGAGTCGAGATTCCATCTCGTTTTCTTATATAATTCTATAACATAGTATTGTTATTACATTGTAATAATATAATTCAATAAATAATAGCGTTTATTCGTTACCAATATCATGGGAGTTGGCAATGCAATGAAATTAGCAAAACAACTGCAACTAATATAGTTCTCTGGCTGTATACCTTGGACATTAATATTATTTGGAATCAGAATTTTATCATAGTATAACTTACTTCAACGAAATATTTTGAAAACAGTTTGATTCCTAATTTTTAATTTACCGTTAAGATGTTACGCCATTTTCGTAGTCGCTTGCGACATACTTTTTCAATGCACCTAATCGTTATTTGTTCAGCGCTTACAGTATTCCTAATTTTACATACATCAGAATTTAATCCATTTGTTATGCTATTTTTATCGTTACAGATTCATCCTATATCAGTGTCCTGGCAAATCAAATCAAAACAAATCAAAAATACTTTATTCAGTTTAGGCCCTAATAAGTCACTTATGAACGTTAAATACTACCACCGGTTCGGAAAACAACCCAGTCATCGAGAAGAACCGGCAAGAAACTTGATCGGGTACATTTTTTTAACATATATTTCCAATACATCATACAATGCTTTTAGTGGATGCACAGAGAGGAGTCAATTCCAGACATCACTATCATTCACATACTGATCCACTCTATAATATCCTTTTGAAACTAAAACCCGTTTGACGTGGCGCTTAAATTTACAGTCCGGCAAATCGGTAACATGCTTTGGGACTTTATTGTAGAACCTAACACTATTACCTAAAAAACTATTACTGGTTTTGCTAAGTCTGAAACATGGGACCACCAGTTTATCACAGTTTTTAGTATTTAGATTATGCCGGTCTTTTACTAAATTCAGATTTTCAAAGTTTTTTCGGACATACATTAAATTATCAAGAATGTATTGGGAGGGCAGAGTTAAGATACCGAATTCCTGGAATTTCGTTTATCTGTACTCGAGCTTCTCTGTTTATACCAATACTCGACATTACCTTATCTTCAAATCGTTCCCCGGAGCACTGGAAGGTGTCGATGGAATCAGAGCAATCTCAATGATGTGGGTCATTGTGGGACACACTTACTCAATGACTTTACTAACTATCCATAATCTGCAATATGCTGATAATGTAAGTAATTAGACTCCACCTTCCCTGTTTATCATAATTTTTCAATTTACCGGATCACAAAACAGTTATTCGAATTATTACTTTAATCATACTTTTTCATTTCATGCAATTTTTAATACTAACCCATGATGCAATATATTATTTGGACCTTTAGTAGCTAACGTTATTAAAGTGTTTATCCTATCAACATAAACTTTTACATGCATACAGACGTAATTTACTAAATATTTAATAACTAAAGATTACATATTTATTATTTATATAGAAGTTATTATTAAACGTAGAGAATTGTCAATTGATGATGGTTCAATTTTTGGATAGAGTCGGTCGATGTAAGCATACAATATCGCAATATAGGATTTTTTTTATTAAACCATAACAAGGTGTTAGGGCTTTTTTTAATGCTCGATTTGTTATTTATCATCCTCATGTGAACATCAGTCGCTAAGCACTTATACGTATTTTGACTATCGCGTTTGTAAGTCAATCTCTTTTTAGGTTTACCATGTTAAAACCTTAAGCCATATAGGCAAGCAAGTTGAGTAGAATTTCGAAAATTTTGTAATCAAATAATTTTTAAAGATTAAATTCAGTATATTTTATTCTCAGAATTTAACAGCTTTCAAAATGATTTGGATCAACGCTGCCCCAATCACGGTCGATACATTCTTCGTGCTGTCCGGTATACTTGCTGTTTACACTACTGTTGGAAAAATTTCAAGAAGTAAGTATTATTTAGTATTATGAATTCTTCACATGTAGTCAAATTATAATTATACAGGGTACGACTTTATTATAGGGAATATGGCTTAGTTGTTCATGGGAACTAAATGTTCAATCTGAATTAATTATAAGCTGTCTTTTATATATTTTATTTTAGTTATTATACCTTAACCTTTACAACCTCTTTAATGATTTTAAGCTATCCCTGTTTTATCTTCTCTTTAACGCCTAACCCTTATAGAAGCGTAATTATAGTCTGCATAATGTTCCGAAAAGTCATCTGAGTATCGGTAAACGCCTTGTCATAAAAGTCAGTTCAATCATTCTAAAAGAATCCAGCCAAAGAGCAAATTCTTCAATTGTTTTGTATGTGTAGACTTTGTACAAAAAGTTATCAAGTCTACGTCATTGAGAGTGATAATAGTTAATTTCAAAGGTTAATTTTTAGTACAATGTTCTATACGCAACTTTTCCTACGAAAGAGGCGCAAAATAGGTGCTTAGTCTAAGAGAGACCGATAAAGAAAAATGCTATAATTCGTATTAGAAATACGAACGCAATAGAATAGGAAAAATATATGGACACATAATAGTATGAAACAACAAAGGCAAATAGTAAAAACCGAGGTGTTGATCAACCAATAATTATTTTAGGATTTTCTATAGTCATGAAAAAACATTTACTTGGTCTACATACAGTGTTCGAAATCGAAATAAAAACGAAATGCGATATTACTTTAAACACGTGTGTTATACGCGATATTTATCTTAAAGATAAAAGTAATTATAAGGAATTAATTTACCTACCTGAAGATTACATGAATTATTGATATACATTTGGTACGCTTGTACAATAAAGCGATATTGATTAATCGCACAATTAGTTTTCATTCGACGACTAATTATTTAACAATTCTCATATTATAAATGAATGACGTCAACTGGGCTAAGGGGTGTGAAGAATCAGCAGATTAATAATTGTTTGACAAAAAAAAAAGTCCTAGAATATAATAGAAATTTATAACAGGAAAAAATTAAAAATTAATTAATTTCTTTACTTTTCAATTCGATTCATAAAGACAATACATCTTTTCTACTTGAGTCGATTACTTCGGATGTTTCCGCTCCTTGCGACGGTCGTTTTGCTGCAAATTACACTCTTTCTCTATATCAAAAAAGCTTCCGAAAATGTTGTGACTGTTTTATGTTGTCTTTAGAAACTTTATTTGTGTAACGACATAGACTCTAGTGACTTTTCTTTCTATTGTTATGCATAATAATTTATTATGTATTTTATGTAATGGTTGATCGAGTATATTATTTAACTTAAGAAGAATATCAATCATCGACACAATCAGTGATCAAGAATTTCCGATAATCAGATACCACAGCGAAACAGCATAGTGAACCATGATTTATAAAGCAGTTGTTTTAATCTTGTATTTCTCCTTGCGGTGTCTCTCTCAAACCTGGTACTTATCAGTGGATGTCCAACTGTACCTTGTTTGCCCCATCCTTATGGTATTTCTGTTTGGAAGACAGCCTATAGCCTGGGGAACTCTCAGCGTATTTGTCTTATTATCTCTAGTAGCGTCGACTACTTACAGCTTTGTGTACAACTTTTCTGCTGCTCTTGCTAATCTTTATATATAAATTTCTTCTCTGCGTGTGTATGTCACTGAACTCCTCCTAAACGGCTGGGCCGATTTTCATGAAATTTTGTGTGCGTATTTCAGTGGATCCGAGAATGGTTTAGATTCACAATTGGACCCGATAGGTGGCGCTGCGGTTGACTTTTAGGATTTTTTTTAATTATCAAGGCAGGACAACGTCCGCCGGGCTCGCTAATACATCGTAAGTCCTTATTTCTTTTTTTTATTGTAGTACGACAAGGTGACTGCACTATGCCTGATGGTAAGCACAGTACAATCCAATAACAGTGGCGACTACCGAGAGACACGCCATCCCTCGCCGGTCGCCGCTGTCATGCCGGCCTGCGTAAATACCTCTTCACGTTACGCTTGAAGGACCCTGCCGGGAGATTGTTCAATGACTTCACGGTACGGCAAACGATTATATGTTACGAACTTTCTAGTTCGTGCCCAGACAGGATTTACCGTAAAGTTGTCTCTCAGCCCAGTTCTTAATCTTTCTAGAAATACAATCGATCCAATGAGAGGAGATTAAGTTACTGTCATTAAAAAAATATTCGCAAATATATGATAACCTCTTTTGACGTCGTCGTGTTTGCCAGCTACATTCAGATTATATTGAGAAGGGTAGATTTTTAACATAAAATCTTGCTGAATTTAACTCGTACGTAAGAAATTACTATCTCAATACCTCGGGCTCCTCCCTTCTTCCTCGGGATGGTGTACGGCTATTTACTTCATTTATACAGAGACCAAAAACTACGCATGACAAGGGTGAGTATAATTTTGTAACAAATATTGGTTCAAGATTGCACTAGCGCATAGAATTCGCAAGATAATTATGTTCTTCATCTTTACAAAATTTATTATAAAGGAGTTATAATAACGTAGATATTAGGTGGATTTCTAATACTGCTGTATACGAGTAAGTGATAAGATTATCAATACAATCAGTTGACATTGATATACAAAAAAATTATACCATTCTATGTCACGTTTTTTAATATTGTCTTGAGCTTGAATATGCTTTTTTTTTGGTTCAAATTTTATAACTGATCTAAAAGCAACTTCTGGATGTAACTTACGTACAACGTTTTAATACTTTAAACAGTTCGGAATTTATTAACAAAAATAATATTAACGTGATAATAAATAATTACCCGTCTCTCTTATCTTAATAAGGAGTTTAAGATTGATTCAGATATTTCTCGTACATGAGACTAAAACTTAAAACATGTAGCGACATTGTTATGTACTTTGCTTAATTTCATTATTATATACCAGCGTGCAGTGTAGTCTCTGCCAACACACATACTCTATAACATATAACAGATAATAAATAGAGGCAGAACTTATACAAACAGTTATTGAATATTTTGTTGAAAATATATTTTGAAATTATATAAAAAAGTATACAATTATTATAACCAGTGCTCGTCCAGTGGTCAAACTTCGACCGTGGAGAAAAAAAACTTTTTTATTTTATATTGATAACACTAAAGCTCGTTAAGGTACTAAATAAAAAACAAAAATTGGCTGACAAACAGAGGAGAGAAATGCTCTTAACCATTTCCCCACTGCCTTTATTTATATATAGATATAAAAATTGAAATAACCTGGGGCAAGCAATGGACATCATCAACGAATGTAAAAAGTAATAGTTTTTATCGAAAAACTTTACTCCTAGTTTAACTTCACTTTCTAACAACAAAACGAGGCCATAGACTTAACTTAGTGTTTCTACATTAATTTAATTGGTAAATAGAAGCCTTTTCGAAAAAAAATTGCCTCGACAGATAACCAGATTGACATGAAAGTGATCGTACAAGGGTTCTATTATGTCTTTTTAGGCACGAAACCTTCAAAATAATCTGTGTTTAATTTTTATTTTAGCTCAACGTTATTGTGCTCTGGGTCATATGCTTTGTCTTGATGAGTTTCTGTATATTCTCCATGTATCCAGTAATGCAGCCAGATCATACTGGTCAAATGTTTGATAACTTCTTGAACTCGTACATGCGAGCGATATGGGCTTGTGCTTTGGGTTGGTTGATATTTGCCTGTATCCACGGTTACGGCGGTTAGTATTATTATTCAACTTTGCCTGTAATATTTATGTATAAGAATATTTAAATTTGAAAATGTAATAATCTTAAAATTGTCTTTTAGGTCCAATAAATTGGTTCTTGTCACTGAAAGTCTGGAAGCTGCCTGCTCGTCTTTCTTACGCCATATACTTGATTCATCTTCCTATTATATTTACAGCTAATGGAAGTTGGGTTGAGACACATTATTTCTCCAATGGTGAAGCTGTAAACAATATTTTGTTTATTCTTGATTATTTTTCTTTTATACTACGATGGTGGCAAACAAGCTTGCGGGCCGCCTGATGTTAAGCAGTCACCGCTGCCTGTGGACGCTTGCGACATCAGAGGTGTCACATGCGCGTTGCTGACCCGTCAATATCCTATTTACTTTCCCCTTAAAGAATGCCATACTGTAACCTCCAGGAAAAACCTCAGCAGGAAGCTCACTCCACAACCGAAGCGTACGTGGAAAGAAGCCCCTCTGAAACCAGACCGTCCGAGATCATTTTGGTTCCAGTATGTGAGGATGAATTCTCTCCCGATGACGAGCGGTACGATGGTGAAAAGTAGCTACAGGAATAAGGTTCAACAATTCCTCAGAACGAAGCCATTGTACAATCGGTAGAACACACATAGGGAGGCGACATCGCTCCTTAGACTTAATTGTTCGATACCGTTTGTAAGCTTGGGATCGTAAACAATTCTCACAGCTCGCCTTTGAGCCGAGTCAAATGACCCAAGTTGGTATCCAGGTATTGCATCAATTATGCAATAAACATATACATATTTCTTTACATTTTACACACGTATTGGTGTTGCACTGTACAGGTAGATTTGAAAAATTAACACATTATTACTATATAAGATTCATTTAATGTGTTATTTTTGTTTTATCTCAAATTATTTTTCATTTTGTTACAGCTTTATAGGTTCATGGTTGATATATCATTGTCTATCATCGCTGCGTTTATACTTTGTATTTGCATTGATGCTCCTTTTTCCACCATCCAGAAATTTCTAATAAATGGTAAGCAACAAGTTGTTAAACATATGCAACATTATAAATTAAAATCGATACAAGATAGTTGAACGCCAATATTAAACAAGAACCTATGTACCGATATTTCAAGATCTCTTTATACATCATCGGTTCTCAGAACATTTTCTGCGTGATCAGGATAGATGTAATCGTTTTTGGTTTTTCACTTCAGAGATATGTTTTTTTTAATACTTTAGCTTTAGCGTTTGACTACAACCTCATCTGACGGACGATATGGTCCAAGATGGTAAACACGCTATTGGCGATTGGCTCTCAAATGCAGCTGCCGGAATACTCCAACGAGTACTTAACGACAGGTTTTCAAGTTGAAAGTGGTAGCCAGTAGGCGGCGGACTTAGAAAAAAAAACTCGCCATCCTTGTATATGTCATTCACAAGTTTCTTTCAGCTGGGAAGAAACCACAGAAGCTGCGTCTGAAAGTCGTGCATGAAGTCAGCAGGGTTGAGAGGACCAACTTATAGAAACATTAGAGACATTATCGAGAAGATTATCGTTGTGTAAAAATGAAGGCAAATTCATTTGCTATAGTCAAAATTTCCGCGCTTACGTAAATAACATAACATAATATTACTTTTTAACATTTTCGTATATATATTTAATTATAAATAGTTTAAAAAATATAAGTCCTTTCACACACTAACGATAACCGTGTGAACGCAGATGCGCAATAGGTCTTAAACTGTATATTTAGTGGAATTAATATCTAAAATAAGACTGATAAATTAGTTGTAATTTCTTATACTTATCTCGTTTTGACGAGGATTAAGCTTGTTAGAGAGAATAATAATATATAATAATATGTCATTGCCCCGACAAAACACATAGATAATATGTTTCTAATGGATAATATATCGTTGTACTTCTTGGGTTATTTGTATATAAAATCTATGTTTAAGTTGGTGAAATTATGAATAAATAATAACTCAAAATCAATGAAAGCTCAGAAAATATTTTTTATATACCTCCTCCCTTTTTACATTTAGGAACGAGACACTTAAATACGTCTGTGTCACTTCTAGAATGAGTTTTTTGTTGTTTGTTTTATATCATAGTGGGCAAACGAACAGGTAGGTCACCTGATGATAGTAAGTGATCACCGCCGTCCATAGACACTACCAACACCAGTGGAGTCGCAAGTATGTTGCCGGCCTTTTAAATAGATGCACGCTCGTTTCTTGAAGGATTGTAACTCGTAGGGTATTGGAAACACCGCCGCTGGAAGTCAACTCCACAAGGTCGAAGTATGAGGTAGAAATGGTCTTGAGAACCTCACCGTACAAGACTTCCACTCATCGAGGTGGTGTGGATAAAATTTCAATTTCAGGCGAGTTATACGAAAGTGGAATGCAGCGGCAGGTATCAATCCAAACAAGTCCTCTGAACACTCACCGTGGTAGATGCGATAAAGGGCACAAAAAGACGCAATTTCCCGACGCAGTGTAAATGAGTCGAGCCGTTTGGATATTACCTCGTCGTCGACGATGAGTTTTTTGGCTAGATCTTATAGTAGTTGTGTTATCGGCCTCTATATTTTGTGTCATATGGTGACATTTTACGTAATGTAATTCGATTATTGTGCATAGGTGAAGTTGATGGAAAATAACATCACAGAGCATGTATTCTAAGATGCCACAAAAACTCTATGGAATGTTCTAACAGGAGGGTCACAATCTTGTTAGAACATTGAAACTATTGCAAGACACTTGTAATATTATTACCTACTCGATAATGGCAGTAATAATCTAGAAGATTGGTTCCCAAAAATAAAATTAAGAAACTGCCACAACTGAGACGATTCTCACAACATCTCATATGTTAAAATCCATGAAGCTGTTTAAACTACAATCATTGAAAAGTAATAGACATACATACATAGGAAATACACTACCATGTTGAAGATTCTGTTTAAGAAGTTAAAACTTTACTCAGAAATTTCTAATATTTGCAATAAATTAAAAGTTAATATTGTTTAAAAATGTACGTAATTTCGCTCATCTTATAATGTTAATTTTCGGAGATATCATAAGAAAAGAAATTGTAATACAAAATTAGAATTAGAATAAACAATTAAAACACAAGCGATACATTAATTATTATCTTGGAATAATTTCACACAATAATACACGATGTAAAATCCTAACAAAACAAATGATATTAAATATCGATTTAACAAATTATTCTTTGTATTATTTTTTGTACGTGGTAGAGCCACGCTGAAGCTATTACTGGTTTCAGCATGAATGGCTCGGGGTACTATTACCGGACACACAGAAACACCAACGTGAAGTAACAGTGCTTGCATTGTTGCGTTTCGTTCGGTCAGTGAGAGCGACAGATACCCCTCACTTTTCATTTAAACAATACTGACATAACAGTAAACTACATTGTAATATATTACGATTTATCAAACTATTCGCTATAATTAATCGTTATCTTCAGTTATATACCGAAGAATCACTCGGTTCAGACTACTTCCACCCGATTATATATAACTTTTATATTTGAAGTTTTTGGCAGGATCTTCGTAATGTCATGCAGTGGGTTTTATATTTTATTCACATTATTATGTTATTTGGCTCTATATTTTGTAATATTGGTGATGTTTTACGTAATATAGTTCGGTTATTGTTCACAAGTGAAGTGGATGGGAAATAATACCACGGAGCATAGATTCTGATTTGCCACAAAATGTTCCCGGAAATTTCAATGTTCAAACAAGAGTGCCACCATCTTGTTAGAACATTGAAATTATCACAAGGCACTTGTAATATCATTACCTACTCGACATTGGCAGTAATAATCTACTAGAAGCTTGGTTGCCAAAAATAAAAAAAACTATCATATTTAAATGATAGTAACCGTTTTTATTTGACAAAGCATAATAGAAACATCGAACGCGACTTACAAATACTTGATAAATTTTAATTGAATAAAATAATTCATCATAATTACATAGCTTCTATAGCGCTTGGTTTCATTGCTTACCTAAGAATTATTGTATGCAAAAAGGTCACACAATAAGTATTTCGATATAAACTATTTATTATTAAAATATATATATATATATAATATATTTGTTGAAAAAAATAACATAAAATCTGTAAGTAACGCTGCAGGTACAGCCAATAACATGATACATAATACGAACACTATTACTAATAATAAGATAACAAATAATAATCACAATAAAGCTTAATTATTTTGAATTTCATGACTCATAAAGTATATTGTTGTTATTGGGTTCAAATGATTGGAGGTAAACCTGAATAATTATATTTAGATTGGGCAAATCACCAAATACAATAATTTTAGCTTATAGCTTGATTATGTTGTCATTATTATTTATTGTTTCCATTATTTGTTTATTAATGCCAATCATTCGTAAAACTAAGCTGGAGCTAAAAAAGCAGCAGAATGAACATACCTACTTAGCACTAGAAATAAATGAAATATTCACACAGTCAAAATATAGCATATTGTTTATACCACCAGAATGAACTCCCAGCGGCGACTTTTCTTGACCAATATAACATAAAACCCTTCAAGAAACGAGCCTATTCCTTCCTATGTAGTCCGGTGAAGCTGTAGAGGCCTCTAAAAAGGCCAATAGCGTAGTCAATTCGAGAAAAAAAGCCTATTCCTTTGACAAGGGCTGACAACGCGTCGGTGATGACCCTTGTGTTACCGGCGTTTATGGACAACGGTAATTACTTACCGTCAGGTGACTGGCAAGTTTCTTTACCTCCAATGGCATATAAAAATAGTTAATGTAATATTAAACAAATAAAATTTCTAGATAACACGGGTCAACACAAAATTTCACTTAAACTTTAAAGTATAAAATTTCGATATGTTAGGTCCTAATTAAACGAAAAAAAAATGACTTGAAAAACTTTGCTTTTGTAAGTAGGAGACCGATCGAATGATATTTTTCAAAATCTGTAGTTTTAATTTTTCATTGAAGATGAAACCATTCAAATAAGTATGTTTATTATTTTTACTATCAAATCGACTTCCAAAAAAGTAGAAAATAATTTAATAGTGCATTCTTTTACTTTTATATTCATAAGTACTTTCTCTTGATAAACCCCAAATATAGTCTCCTATCATATCCTCATTGTATTGGCCTTAATAAAATTGTTCGTAGCTTACAATGTTCTTATGAAGACGTTCTTCTTACTCTTCTGAATACGCTCTCATATTGCTTTTAAACGTGGTTGTTTATCTAAATGTGCATGCAGCTTATAGGTATATTTTTAATGGCCCATAAATACCATAGCCTCTATTTCTACGTCTTTTGCTCGGATTCACAATGCAAAAGTAGCAGTCATTGTCATGGTATTTTGGTCCTCACCAGATACTTAGTATTGCAAACATCATCGACCTTTTCTCACCTCGATACTAACGTTAAATATGGAAATAATAATTAATATGCCTATGAGATTTGATTCACCGCTTAATTAAAAATTGCTCACTTTCCAAACATCTCTTACAATAACTACAAGTAACATGTGGAGCCCATTGTTTGTCTTGATGCCGAACAGTGGAAATTGCTTCGTAGGCTTCACAGAGAACGTGAGATGTCTTTAGTTCGTATTATACGTCTCGAACTTTAATAAATTCGAAAAATCAAAAAAATAAACTATAGGACAAAAAACGAAATTTTTTTTGTAGAATCATGTAATTCAAGTAAAAAAAATGATTGCATAAATATCATTAACAACAATGATTCATAATATTATATCCTTAAATTGAGTTATACATATATAGATAGATATAAAATGATATCAGCTTATTTAAAAATATAATCATAAATTTTAACGATTGATACTATACCTAATGAATCAGTCGTGCTATGTCTATACGCGCTACTTGAAAACAATGCGGATACAGTACTCATTTCCGGCTTTATCTTTCCAACTCTTTAATATATTGTTTTTAGGTTATTTTGAAGGCTATCCATATTTGACTTTAAGCTTGTTTAGAGTTCTACATCCATCTATGTATTCCCTCTTGAAGTTTTTTAGGTATGCTGGTATCTTACACGCTTAAGATATCTCCTGCTTGTCTCTCTCGTCTTATATTAGTAGTGTTAAAACTATTAGATTAACTATTATATTATATACCTTGTTCATAGTTGTACCGCGTTCTTCTTGCAAACAGTGTTTATGAAATCAGACTGGTAGTTCGAGAAATTAATGTGTTCAAATAAAAAAAACATATTTATGTCGTATAAAGTTTAAAATATAGTGACCTATTTTCTCGAGAGCACAGCTCGCTTATTGAGATGTTTATAACAAATTTCAATCTTTCATTAAATCTTACTGTATTTTACAATTAAATCTTGTAATATTCATAAAGGAAAATTAGGTTGTTACGAAAGCAAATAAATTTAGATTACTTACCTTTTACACAATTATTTGATACAGAGTATCCTGTACTGATATTTATTTTCTAATAAATATGTGTTTCATTTTAACTGACCAATTTTCTAGTAAATTATTACTACTATTATTACAAATGGTGGCCGTCTTGTTAGAACTTTCCAGTGAGTTTTTGTGGCGAGTCAGTATCCATGCTCCGTGATATTATTTCCCATCCACTTCACTTGAGCACAATAACCAAACTATATTACGTAAAACACCACCAATATTACTAAATATAGAGTCAAATAACACAAGATTAGTAATAAAATATAAAATCTACTACATGACAGACTAACATCCCGCCAAAAACAAGTTTTTAGTAAATATAGCTGACCCGGCGAACTTCGTTCCGCTTAACAGTCAATTAATGAGCACATTTAGGACATTAAAATAAATACAAAATTATGAAGTTTTTATTAAGGTAATAAAAAAATTGAAAAAAATCAAGTATTTTAATGACGTGCCAGTAAGACATTTTTGTTGGCCATGTATTTTTGTGCACAGGTTGCACTCTTCTGTGAGGCACCTTGTGATATGTCTACATTTTTCGTTCTGTTATCAGATGCAAGAACAAATAAAGCAGGTGATTTTCTGACCCGTGAACGTGCCACGCATTATGACCATGAGAAAAACATGTATTTTCTAGATTCAGACACCAAACTTCAAAGATTGGCCTTGTGATCTGTTAATGGTCATGGCGAATGCAAGACAAATCGGAAATCGAAGTCGTTTAAACTCAAATGGCAATTCTGTTGGGATCATCGGAATCCTCGGAATGAGAACTTACTCTCCTTTTAATTTAAGTATCGATGCGTAAATAAGATTCATCATCAGTTTACTTAAATTATCACCAAACTTGTTCCGCGTTGTATAGTTTTGGTTGGTTTATGTTTTGAAGCATGATTATTACTGAGCCAACCTTTAGACGTAAATTGCGCGGTGGTAAGCCAGACACATCCAAGGAGTGTAAAAATTCAATTGTATAGTTGGTGGCTTCATCTTCGTTTGTTACACAGTAAATACATTTGAATGAATGCAAGGTATCAATTTCGTTATGAATTATATAGTTTAAGTCATCCACATCTTTATTCTTAGCCGCCAAAATTGGTCGAGCTCTCATTACTTTTGTGGTTAGAAATGATTTTTGGAAATAATTTGTTGATGAGTTCGCCTTTCGGTGAGACAAAATTACAAAAATTCTGAGGAAATTAAATCAATCAGCTTGATTCGCCGACAGATACTCGACCCTTACTGATGGCCAGTAATTCGTCAGAGAAATCTTCAGCAGATGTACAGTTCAGCAATGCAACCCGCATGTTTGTTGTCAGCTGAAGTTTCTTCACATAGCGTCATACATTTGATGATTTGAGGCAGGCGTTTATTTCATCGGCAGCAATTGATCTTGGAATCACTGGTAGTGGTTGGCGGAAATCGCCGAACAGTAAACTGATTGTGCCTCCAAAACACCTCGAGTCATCGCGTAGACCTTTTTATGTTCGGTTAAGTGCTTCGAATGCGCGATTATGCACCATTGTGCATTCGTCCCAGATGATTATTTTCGATGCTATTAAAACTTTGTGGTTATTAGGTTTTGTATATTCCATGTTTGCTTTTCAATAGTTTGAAGATTTAACGGCAAGTTTAATGCTAAATAAGCCATACGGCATTCTTTTAAGGATGTGGCTGCTATTCCAGAAGGAGCAACTGCAACCACAATGTTGGATCTTGCACGAACAGTGGTTAAATTTACTGACATGAGGAATGTTTTAGCAGTTCCACCAAGGGCATCCAGGAAAAATAAACCACCATTTCCATCATCAATTGCCTTCTTTAATGTATTATACACTTCCTTCTGTTGGGGATTCAACAGAGGTATATTCGTTTGAACTAATAAGTCTAAGTCATGTTGATCATACTCACTTCCCGTTACGATTCTCTATTAATCGCTGGCATTCCTAATTTAACTAATCTTCCATCAAGAGCAAAGCCAGGTTATTAATGATAATATGGGTACAAAAAGATTTATTATAATAATACTCATAGAAACTCATACAAAATGAACACATCGACCGGTCAACTTCAATTTCACCGATTAGAATAGTGTCAGTCGAAATCAAACGGGAAAGATTGTAACAAAAGAATGTCTGTATATTTTTATTATACACTGGGGCTGAATTACGCTTTCGAATATTATAACCGTGTGTACAGAATAACGTTTGTCAGTCAAATGAATAACATATACATTTTGTCTACTATTAAATTGAGCGCCTTATGATTTTATCGTAGCAAAATCCAGCGCGCAAGGAATTGCGCGTGAAACTACACTAATGTTTTGACTTGTGTTTTTTTAGTGATATTTTTTAATTGATGAGTATCATGTTTTAATACTTATTATCCTATTTCGGGCGAAGACGATCTCAAAAACTCAAAATTCATAAAGATTAATCCAGCCGTTCTTGAGTTATAAGTGGTGTAACTAACACGACTTTGTTTTATATATAGATGAGTATTATTATATTAGATTTAATCCATAGTTTTTTCTTCTATTTTCACTATTGTTATTGTTTAGAACGTATGCTCTCATCATAGATAGGTAGATTAGTATTTACGTTTGGTTTTGATATTGTATGTGCTTAAAATAATAATAATGTAAGATTTTCAGAGTTATTCTATATTCCATTCAGATATGGTAGAGGTATATTAGTCAACCACTATTTCTGAAAATGTATTATTAAGATACTGTCACTGCTAGAACATAGCAGTTGTATATGCAAGGCAGGCTCTATTTTAAGCTTAGTATGTTAGTCATCTAAATTATCCCTTAACATTACGTCTGTATAAGTTAATATGATCTGTTGTATTTATTATTACTTACAAAAATTTTAAGTGTTTTTATATCATAGCAGGCAAACGAACATGCGGGTCACCTGATGTTAAGTGATCACCGCCGTCCATAGACACTAGCAACCAGGGAAGTTGCAAGTGCGTTACTAGCCTATGTTTGGGGGAACGGGAATTAGAGGGAGAGGGGAGGGGGGGTGAGGTGAGGTGGGCCTCCGGCGCTCTCGCTGACCGAACGAAATGCAACAATGCGAGCACTGTTACTTCACGTCGGTGTTTCTGTGAGAGGGCGGTAATACCCCGGACGAGCCGGCCCATTCATAATGAAACCAGTAATAGCTTCAGCGTGGCTCTACCACCTACAACTTCTCCTCCAACAACAACTTCCTTCTATATGTAATAGTTCTTAATGTATTTACGATTTCAAACTTAGTAACGTCCTTTTTTTCGAACTGACTATGCTATTGACCTGGCAAGGTCTTTACAGCTTCATCGGACTACGCTTAGTAACGTCGGTTAGCGAAGACAAAGTAATTTCTTTCGTAAACCGCACTACTAATATGTAAAGTCTAGTAACTAGGCCTTTGTCATCCTTTATAATTTTTGAATCCTTATTATTCCTTCAGCTTGTTTTATTAATTGTAAGGTGTTCTATATAAATGTGTTAATTCGTGTCCTATTACACGGTTGTAAATGCCGCCGATAACTTTATCAGTTGATTTAGCAGTATCACTCTAAATTTGAGCGATTATAATAACGGATCATGCTTCAGTTAGATGTGTACTTTATCAGATACTGGTATATAAACTTTAATTCAACTCATTTATAGGTATTAATATTTTAGATTTCGATCGGAACGTACAAAATGGATTTTAGAGAGTTATTATTTTTTATATTTATTTTTAGTTCCGCCTACAGTACTAGAAGTGCGGGTTATGTTGATTTTAGAAGTGCTTTCGACAATGATTTATATGAAAGTGTGATAAATGAAGAACAATGTACACAACAAATGTCATTTTTGGTAAACAATTCTCTGGGGATGCATTGTGAGTATATATGTAGTTAATTTAAATATGTAAGACTAGCTGATACCCTCGCCTATTGTGCCATTTCTCCGCGGCAAGAAAATAAATATTGCAAAACGTGCACTGCTTACAAAAACTATGGTTTCTTAAAACTTTCATAAAAAGTAAATTACAAAATATTGTAATACTACCTTTTTTACATATACAGTGAAGTGACCCTGGCAAATTGAAATGAAAATATTTTCCATAAAAATTAGTGTGAATAAAAAATATATTATTTGGATCTAATTATACATATTTTGATTTTAGTCTTGGATGCAAGTGCAAAAGTTCCTAGTGGCCTTCTTGGTGGAAATGTTAATGATTTCGGTGATTACTTTCAATGCTTAGGGATTAACGAAGTAATTGATAACATGCAAATACAAGGCAAATACTGTGCGATGTTAGTGCCTTTCCAACAAGATCCGATACAGATACCTGAATTCCCGGAATGGCCAGATATCCCTTGGCCTGAGATTCCATTGCCCGAACTACCATGGCCCCAACCTGATAATGAAACTATTGCTGTAGTTGAAACATTTTCAAAACTTAGACGATTTGCTATGGAACTAACCGGGCAAAGTCAGCCTGAATTAAGGTAATATTTGAGTAATAGAGATAAGACTTTTATATCAATTTTTGAATGATGTCATTTTGATATTATTATGAAATTAAAATAATTTTCACAGTAAATTATAATAATTCACCAATTGAAGTATCTATTATGTTGCATTTTTCACTAACACAGAACTACTTTCTCAAAAGAATATACTGCCATGTAGAGGCCCATAGCTTGCCTGTCCTGGTACAGCGCCCAAATCAACGTTCGAACAGTACATTAACCTTACATGTTTTATGGAACTTTAGGTACAATCCATAACTTAATAAAACATGTGATTGTGTGCATTTTGAATATAGTTCTTATGATATTGTATTTTTGGGTATTCTTTACTTTACTCTTACTTGCTCCACTCTACTCCATTCTCTACCACTCTGCTATACTTTCTTATACTTTATTGTAATGCGTTTAATTTATCCATTAGGACTTACAATAAATGTCTATATTCAGTTGCCAGTGATTATTCTAACAATGTCTTAATTACGGTTGTTTATTCAATCTACTCAAAATGAAACGATTTAATAGTTATTGTATAAACATTTCCATTAATTAGAGGGTACAATTATAGTGTTGAAGTTGGTTATATAATGTTATTTTATTTTTGCATGTAATCAGTAACCTTTTGCCTTTGTGTTTCAGAATTTAAAAGTAGACTCCATGATAGTGTTCCAATTTGAATCTATCTAATCGAAGGGGTTTAACTTTTATGTATGTTACAATAAGAGGACTTTATAGTAATTATTGACAATAAAGATGCTATTTAGATCCAATACCTTTAAAGCTTTATTGTAATGATCTTGTCGAAACAAGACGAGTTACGCCAAGAGCATGGACCAATGAATATGAATTAATTACAATAAACATATTTGTTTAATAATTTAATTACTTGATTTAAATATTTCTTTTAGAGTGTTTCCGATGATTACAACGTTGACAAGTGGCTTGACATTAGGTATCTGCGTACCGAAAGTTTGTTCATCGCGACAAGCCATAGATTTTCTTATATCTCAAACACCATTTATAAATTTAACATATGGAGAGTACTTCTGTCGTCTGCCAAATGATAAAAAAATTTCAGCTGCAGACTACATTGCTATGTAAGTATTATCTGCTTTATATTATGTACTTCCTAGTTATCTTTTTTCAGCTTCAGCAATTTTGAGAGTGAAGTTATTATTAATTAATAGCAATATTCTTTTTAGATCCTAAATGGTATTCGGTCTTTAGAGACTATTGCCATTAATCCTAGCCTTTTTTTTCATTTAAAAGTTCTATGATTTTGCTGAAACGCAATTGTAGTGAAAGAAGTGTATAAACTGCACCTGTCTTTATAATGGTGCTTTACTTTAATACCTTTTTAACAGTCCAGGGTTAAATGCCATCTGTTTAATTTTAACTTTCATTTCGTCAATTTTAGTATCACAATACGTTATCTTTATTATTAACTCCTAGAGGGGCTGTGAAATATTCATTGTCTTCACCTTGGTAGACCGTGTGTTAATTACTGATAGGAGTGAACTGTACGAATATTCAAACGTAAATACTCTCGCCCTATTTTTCTCGAAGTGCTTAACGCCGTTGGTCTTATTAGTCTTTGCAGCATTACTTTTTTTTTTTTTTACTCAGCCGAGAATAAGGTGCTCATTAGCATTCTTTATCTGCTACACCTTTTACATCCTCCACTTTATACAATACTTTTATAACCAGATAGTGACATATACTTCTTGACAGCAGAAGAAGTTTGCGCAGAAATATAATTTATTGTGAGATTTCAATGTTGTTTCAGAGTTATTTTCTGCCTCATAGCAGTCATCATCGTAATCAGTACAACATACGATTTGTATCTCACGTTTGTTTTAAAACGAGGTAAGTAGCAACTAACATTTTGTGTTCACTCGTTTCGTATGCGTAAATTATTAAACAACCTGGAATAGCTTTTTAAAGTGAAACTATTTTTTCCATCGCCTAAATTTTTTTTGTCCATCTATCGCATGTCGCATTATAGCTGGCGCGTGACAGCCGACTAGCGGTAAAATAAGAGGCACTCGGCAGAGCAGCCAACGCCAATATGGCGGCATCCATGGCTCAATTCAAAATGATTCAATAATTTAAATATATATTGTGCTTAGTTTGTAACATGCGTCTGTTACCTGAATGATTGCATTTGTTATGTATTCCTTACTGTACGCAGATTGAATTTAAAATTTCTAGTTGGATATCTTGTCTACTATTGATTTCCCATTATCATTTCTATTGTCCAATTATTAAGTTAAGATTAAAAACGCAATTTTAATACCCTTACACGAATAATTTTCTGACAATTTTTAGTAAAATGCCTACGATCCAAAAAAAAGTTTCACTTGCATCGTGGTATCATGAAGACACACAATTTCATTATTTTATTTTTTGTTACTTTTTGCTAGTTTATACAAATTACGAGATTTTGCTTGCATAATTATAATAATTAAGATATTTTTTTAATAGTTTTCTTATTCTACAACTCTTGTATGTAACTATAAAGACTACTTTCAAGTTCCAGAATAAGTATTATGTACATAATCTATACTATAATAAAACTGTAGCAAGGTCAAATCTGTACATTAGTTATTTTTTGAAAATTTTGATCGGGGCAGTCTTTGTTATCGATATAGAAGCCAAAAATAATCTTTTTACAATTTTTGTCTGTCTGTCTGTCTGTCTGTCTTTCTGTCCCTGTGAACACGCATCACGCTGAAAGTACTGAACCGATTTTAACGAAACTTGACACAATAATAACTAATATTCCAAGATTACATTTAGGATACTTTTTGTCCCATAAAACGCAAGGGGTTCTCCAGGATAACGAAAGACAATACATTGTAGTTAATGTAACTAGACTTTTTTGCGACACCTTAGTACAAGAGCCAGGAATGTTGGAAGAACGAGAATTTTAGAAAAGCTGGTTCTTTAAAATGAAGATATATTATGCCCTTCCAAACAGAATTCAGGATACCTGGTAGCCGGTTAACGTTACGTTTTTTAATGCGCATCACACCTTTACAGGTTAAAATTTTGGGTTATAAATAATTTAAGGAACATTTTTTTCAGTAACCTTTAAACGCTATTAAAAACATGAATTTATCACTGCCAGACAATTTTGTTATTGATAATAATATGCCCGATGATATTCTTTATAAATAAAATAATTCATTTCAAACCATTTTATTTTTTCCATTGCAAAGAACATATTTCATTTTATTAACCATTATGATATTGAGATTTCACCGTAAGCGAAAAACAACGATAAACGTAGACATATGACTTGAGACTGACGTGATCTTGAACACATGCGTCTTTAACAGGCACTTCCACAATTATCGCTATCTTTATCATACATAAAATGAGGTAAACATATCAATGCAGTTGCAGTATCTAGCTCTAAGTTTCTAAACGTTTTCAAAGCATTAGCCGGTTTTAATTGGGGTGTTCATCCATAACATTTAATTCGTTTATACTTCAATATTACACGCAGTCGAAATGCCAGCTTTCTTTATGATAGTAGTGCTCAGGTTAACCTCTATAAACTTGAAAAAGTCCAAAACCAGGCCATGAGAATTATCGGGGGTTTCATTAAAAGTACTCCAATCCATGTTATGGAAAGCGAATTGAGCATATATCCGTTACATCTTAGAAGACAATATTAAGCTGGCAAAATTCTATTTAAATTTAAGTCATTCGAAAAGAACGAACTAACTAATGTATGAGAAGAACTGCCCACCTCTTTCTAATCGCTCTATTGGCGTAAAAGAAAAAGACCACTATTTTTTCTCAATATAAAAATACTCCACGTCAAACAAGTATAAAACATGAAATGTTCACTTTACACACCTGGGTCGATAACATTGATTTGTACAATATAATAAAAATAAATGTAGATGGTATTTGGAAGCCAAAGCGTCAATATGATGTTGTTAAAATAAAAGATATTTGTCTTCAATCTTAATATATATATTTCTTGTGTGCGTGTGTATGTGACTGAACTCCTCCTAAACGACTGGACCGATTTTGATGAAATTTTTTGTGCGTGTTCGAGTGGATCCGAGAATGGTTTAGATTCACAATTGGAACCGGTAGGTGGCGCTGCGGTTGACATTTAGGATTTTTTTTATTATCAAGGCAGGACAACGTCCGCCGAGCCCGCTAGTATATAAATAAATATCAAAATTTTGTTAAAATATACACTGACGGATCTAAAGCTGGTAATTATTTAGGAGCCGCATTTTTTGAGTCAAATTCCAAAACTTTTATGAAATTTCAAATTGATGAAAATATTTCAATTATGCACACTGATCCTCCGAAGGTGCTCCTATTAATATTTTATCAACTTACTTGGACGTATGCTCAGTATTTAAAAATAGCTGTTACTCACATTGGAAGGAATACTTTGATGAGCGTTCTAAAACAAAACGAATATGGTACAGAACGATGCAGCTACGCCCCTTAAGGTCACCATGGATTGATGACAGTACGATTTGCCGTCGGGAAGCAATCACAGGAATAAGATTACGCTCAGAACACATCCCATGTAAAAATTTCGCCTACCTGATGCGTAAAGTACTATCACCACTTTGCCAGAGTTGTGAGCTCATCGATGATGTGCACCACATCCTGGCAGAATGTGTTCGAAACGAAGATATTAGATCTCGGCTTAATGCTTCTGGTTCGTTCCACACTGGTTTGTACAATTCGTTATTGTCTGACCCCACTTCGAAAGATGCTAAAGAATTGTACAAAATTAATATAAGCTATTGTTAAGTTTATTGTCATTCTTATTGTTATATAGTTGTATGTCACTTAGGCGATATAGCCGAGAAGGCGACCAAGCCTTCATTAAAAAATAAATAATAATAATATTAAAATTACAGCTATCTTAACATGGTTTGGACATACTTTATTTTATTTAAAAAAAAAATAGCATCGGGCACGTTATTGTTAATAACAAAAATGTCTGGCAATGATAATTTCATGTTTTAGTAGCGTTTCTAAGTTAGTAAAAAACAAAACATTCAAAAATTATATAAAAATCAATATTTTTGCCTGTAAAGGTGCGATATGCACTAATAAACGCAACGTTTACCGGCAGCCAGGTAGCCCGCACTCTTTTCGGAAAAACATAAAGATATATAAAAACTGGCTTATTTTCTTTTTCGAAACCGTTGCTAGCTCTTAGACAAATAGTTACAGGCAAGTGACATTTGACGCGTCGTGCTCATATCTTTTTAATATTTATATTTTTCTTCAATACAATGGAGCGTGAAAAAGTTTTAATACAAGTTGAAAATAATTATGATATTATTGAGTGTTTCATTTATCGTTATTTTATTTTATGAATACATTTTATCGTTTAATTTACAATTTAACTCTATCAACTTGATATTTTATAATGTAAACTCTACTGACTGTATAGTAAATGTCTACAAAAAAGGGAAGGGAACTTCGTTAGAAACTGGGGGGTCCATAGACCTTTAAAGCTTTTTTGCACATTACCACCAATATATGTTGGTTGCTACGAACGGGTTGTAGGCTTATTTTAAAAGATTTCTCACATACCATCTTGGTATATGTTTGATTGAGTCCCTTGATAGTTTGGATTCACAATTGGAAACCGATGGTGTGGCTGCAATAAGGTTTTAGTTACCTATATTAAAATTTTTCGCGTTTAAAAATACAATTGGCACCAGTGATAACCGATTTGGTGCAGACGAAGTTGCACGGGTCAGCTAGTTACGTATATATTTATTAAATAAATAATTACGTATGTATAGACAAACACCGAAATAGCGTTTGATGATGATACACCAGCATCACCAGCAACTAGATTTTGTACATGAGAAATAAATAATAAAAAATATTATTACTCAGATACAGTGAACATTCTAAAATACTGATTTATTTAATGGGCTTCACGTACCATAATTACAATATAAACACGAGCAGTTGCATAAATTTGTAATATAATAATATGGGACCTTACGAATCCTTAAAGAGAAAGTTTCGTGAATTCAATATCTTAACTCTGCACTCCCAATAAATCCTTCATAATTTAATATTAATGTTCGCGAAATGTCCACTATTTTATAAAGGACCGGTATGATTTAGTACTAGAAGTAACCACAAATTTATTAGAAATCAAATATTTTAGGGTCAGTATAAGCATTAAAAGTATTTTATTTAATAGTACTAGGTTTTACAAGAAGGTGTTAAAGGATATTAGCGATTTGCCGAACGTAAAGTTCAAGCATTATAAATAAGTTGTTAATGTCAAAAGGAGATTTGCCGAACGTAAAGTTCAAGCATTATAAATAAGTTGTTAATGTCAAAAGGAGATTTGCCGAACGTAAAGTTCAAGCATTATAAATAAGTTGTTAATGTCAAAAGGAGATTTGCCGAACGTAAAGTTCAAGCATTATAAATAAGTTGTTAATGTCAAAAGGAGATTTTGGGGGGATCTTGTTATATATAGTCATGTAGTTGGGCTTTTATATTTTATTGATTGTCTTGTGTTATTTGACCTTATATTTTGTAATATTAGTGGTGTTTACGTAATGTAGGTCAGTTATTGCGCACAAGTGAAGTGGGTGGAAAATAATACCTTGGAATATACGTTCTGAGATTAAACAAAAACTCCATGGAAGTTCTAGCGAGAGGGTCACCATCTTGTTAGAACATTGAAATTATCACAAGAAACTTGTAATATTATAACCTACTCGACAAGTGCAGTAATAATCTAGAAGATTGGTTGGAAATAAAACAACATGTTAAAAGATTAAATAGCGTTCAGTGTATTTAGAAGTGACTCCTCTTTATATATCCACTAAAATTAATGTTAACAAGGAGCCTCCTATAACATTCTAATTTTTCTCATGACTTTTACTTGGGATTTAATATTATTCCTATTTTTACCATTTAATTTAATTCATTTGTTATATTAACTTTTTCTTTATAGATTCATCCTCGATTAATAGCTTGTACTCGAGTTTCTCTGTTTATACCAATTGTCGTCGTTTTCTCACCTTCAAGTCATTCCCCGGAGCACTGGAGTGTGTCGATGGAATCAGGGCAATCTCCATGATGTGGGTCATTGTGGGACACACTTACTGCATGACTTTACTTACTTATATGCACAATCTGCGATATGCTATTGATGTAAGTAATTAATTTCCTTCTGCCACACTTTCACCTTTTTATATCTTTAATATAATATAAATTATTTATAGAAATATTAAGTACAAAATCGTTTTATACCTTTATTGTATATTTTATATTAACTCATTTGTACATAATACATTATTTTTATGTTCTCATTCTAAATGGAATATCTAAGTATTTAAATTAACACAATACCATGTACAAGCTCACTGGATGTGTATTTACATTCTATATTTCAAAGTTAGAGGTTGTAATATTTCACATTATCTTACAACCCTATGAATTGATTTCCCATCGCTCATAAGTACAGAATTATAATTCAGACCTAATTAAGTTGAACACTAAAGATTTCATGGAACAAATAACTTTGCTTTCATTGAATTAAAAGATAATGTTTGTTTTCAGAATTTATCAAGTGTCAAAATGATCTGGATCAATGCAGCTCCTATTACAGTCGATACGTTCTTCATGCTCAGTGGCATCCTTGCGGTTTACACTACTATTGGGAAAGTAACAAGAAGTAAGTGACATTTTAAATTACCTTACTTAACGTTATGCGATGGAAAAAGAGTGTTTCTGAAGTACCTGCCAATTATCAGTTTCATTTATAGTCGAACCTATGTACAAATTGCCTAGAATTACCGACAAATTCAATATAGTAATTTAGCACCAGGGATTACTTTTATGCCCTTATTTATTTCTTCCTATTACTAATGCACTAATATAAAAAATATAGAAAATACTTCGGTGTATGCTATTCACTAAAGCCATTATTGTGGTTAGAAAAACTACTACTGACATCTGGAGTACTTTGGACTGAAGGTCGTTATAATCAAACCAAACATTTGTTATACAACTTCGATTGTTCATATAGTTTTAAACAGTGTTATCGCTCTGATGTTGCGTACCTTGAATAATTTATACAAATGGTGACATTGAGTAAAACGTAGATAATAGAATAAACATAGTATGGATAATATAATGGCGGCTATCAGTGATTACAGGTGATCGACAAAGTCACCTGAAACTTTAAAAAAATGTGTAACAAAAAAAAACTATCATCACATACGGGTCTGAATGCTCGGCTACAAAGGAGACGGATAAAAGAAGTTTGTATGCGGAAGAAATGCGATGTATGATGTAAGTAGAATATTGGAATGAGAACATCAGAAAAAGAGAACTTTTAAGTAACGAAACTTGCTCCTCGATCTTCCAAAATGCTATTTTATTAGAATGCATTACATTAGGAAGTATGAAAATAGCACCAGTGATAGAGAAGTTAATTATCATGCTGTGAACACGTTACGAGAAGAGATGAAATTATATTATATTATATTATACTATATAGTTCGATAAATATAGTAGAATACTCGTAGGAAAACTTAAGAAATGTATTTAGGTTTTGTGACAATCAGTTGAGTGTAGCAAGGTGTGATAATTGATACCTAATAGAGAAAAGTGAAAGAAGAACACATTTTGTGAAGACTCTGGTAGCATAGGAGCCAAAAGATGATGAAATATAAAAAATGGGATAGTTAAAAATTTATTAGAACACGAGCGATGTTGTCAATGCTTTTGAATATTGTCTGTTTATTGGGGATTCTTTCATAATTCTTGTTCCAAATTTTTATTGTTTAAGTTAATAAATATATATAAATAAAGTTAATAAAGTCTAAGTTTATTTATTTAAGATATATTGCTATGCTTAGTATCAGTAATTAATTTGTTTATCTGCAGATTGCTATAAATGATTTGTATACTTTTCGCATGCGATATCTATACGATAAATCGATATTGATTGTTCACACATTATGCTTATTGAATTAAAATAGTCTCGTCTTTTTTGAATTAATATAGATGCTAAAGGTTTTATTGACCTTTAAATTTTTACCGTTTTCGGTTTTCATAACCCTATGCCCACTATACTGTTCAATTGCACTATTAATTTGTTCTCAATAGCGTACTCTCTGACCTACAGTTAATAAAGTAATTGATCCGCTACTAAGAGTCTTGGTGGGAAGTTAAGTAGTTTATATTATTTCTCAATAAACAAAGTACAAAACGCTAAAAGAAATTTTCTAGTGTAATTGATAGTACCAGACAAACAAAAAAGAAAAACAATCTCATAGAATCTAATAAATATTTATTCGTGTAGATCTACCTTTTATACTAACCATATAATTTGAAAAGTAAAAAAAAAATAAAATTTAAAACAAAAAAAAAAAAAAAATTTTTAATATAAAAAAAAAAAAAAAAAATATGTGTTCATATTATGATGGGCCAATTATTTGTTTGTAGAATGTATTAGAGACGGGGGTACTTTTCCTTTAATGATATGATTTTTTTCCCCTCTCGGGAAAAAATGGGACCGGGAACCCGTTTAAATAAAAAAAGAATCTTAAAATGTTCCCCCCCAAAGTTTTAGGTAAAAAATAAAAAAAAATACAGACAAATTGATAACCTCCTCCTTTTTTTGAAGTTGGTTAAAAAAGGTGTACACTACGGATTAAATACATAAATAGATTGATTCTATCATCTGAGAATTACTTCGGCCTACGTTGCTTACACAGTTAGTGTTACCCGAATATAATGTATGGTATGTATAGTGTCATCATTTATAAATATATAACAACACGCGTGTAGTTACACGCATACTTATGCAAAGTTGTGAGTGGCTGCTAGTTATAATTCAAAACTTAATAACAATAAAGTATTACCAGGCGCCACTTAGTGTTGAGTTATAGTAAAATCGAATGTATAACAATATTCTTCACGGAAAAACAGTACAGCTGAAAATTTAATTCAATATTATTCTTCATTAAATTTTGTCTCTGTGTTGCTGAGAGAAATATCCTTGGTTCAGAAGATCCTCCTAAAGTGTATATTTCATGTAAATTATTTCCAGCTCGTTTCATAAAGACAATACATCTTTTCTACTTGAATCGGCTCCTTCGGATGTTTCCGCTGCTCGCCGCGGTCGTCCTGCTTCAAATGACAGTCTTTCACCATGCATCTGATGGACCATTCTGGCAAAACGTTGCTCATGCCGTCGAGAACTGTAAGACGTATTGGTGGTCTGTGTTATTTCATGTACAAAACTACGTGAATCCTATTAATATGGTGAGCATACTTTCCTATCACATTATTGCATTTAAATCATCGTAAGTCAAGTGACATAAAATGTTAATACAAAGTCTGTTGTTATTATAATTGTCGTGAAACAAAATATGTGATCCGTATAAAGAAAAGGAGTGGGGTTACGGCTACACTACGTGACAACAGTCACATTCCTAACCAGTTATTGAACTAGAATCCTCAGACGTGGATAATCTAAGCAAACCTGGCGAAGAACTGTATTCGCAGAGGCTAATGAGAATGGACTTACTTGGAATAAGGTGAAACGCAAAGCTACCGACAAAACGTCATGAAAAAGCATCGTGTCTGCCTTCTGTCCCAACAAATTGAGGACACAAGATTTTAAGAGAGAGAGAATTACAGAGTGTTAAGCAGTACTGAGTACTGAGAGTACTGAGTCGTAAACACATCATAGTAACTCTAATTTAGTTAATCGAGGTTCGAGGTCAACCAGTATAGGTATATATAGTTGGCGAAAGGCTTATAGGCTGGCAATGTAACAAAAACTGCCAATGGAGTGCAAGATCTTTCTTTGATCTTCTTTGTTTTTGAATTGCTCTGTACTTACAATCAGACTCCTGTTACTTTACCTTAAAAAGTATATAGCTACCGAGTATGTAATCCTCTTTGGTAGACTGGCTCAAACTTTTATATTAATGTAAATAGAATACTGTTCAAGCAATTGAACAAACAAATGAAATATCACGTGTCCGTATAAATACCTTACATGGTCATATAAATAAACAGTCTATTTCAAGCACTCAAAGTATTATTATTACGCTGTCCGTGTGAGTCTAAAATCTTATAGTAGTGATGCCGAAGTTCCTACAAGTGTATAGTAGGTCTCAATCAAACATGAGTTCAGTACACGGTACAGTTCAAAAATAACAGGGATCATCTTGAAATATCATCATCATCAGAAATGTTGATCAACAATGTCCGTTCTAGAAATAGCCCTGTGAAACACTATGTATAATGTGTCATTCCACCGTTTGTACACTCGAGCACCGGTGCCTAAGAACCTTGTTTTTCTTCTTTCAGTGTCTCTCTCAAACTTGGTATCTATCAGTGGATGTCCAGCTGTACATTATATGTCCGGCTCTCATGGTGTTTCTGTTTGGCAATCAGCCTATCGCATGGGGAGTTCTGAGCATCTTTGTTTTACTCTCCTTGGCAGCATCAACCACATATAGCTTTTTGTACAACTTTTCTGCTGCTATTGCTAATGTAGCGTAAGTTTATTTGAATTATTATTGATATTTATTTGAAGCATACACTTTATGATTAGCTCTCTTAGACAGGGTCGACAAGTACGTTTCTTGCTTCATGATAAGAACTGAAACTTGCCTTATTTTTTTGGTACCGGCCATCTGTGCCTGACGCCAATCCTTCTAAGAATTTCTTTGTTCGTATTGAGCCAATGATAACCAGTACTTGTCTAACAATAATTGTTACTCTATTATTTCAATATATAGGATTCGGCACTACATAACTGTTATTATTTTACATGAGTTTGACTTTGGGCAACCAAATTTCAATTTATTAATATTTCGATTGTACTTTGATTCTTTAACTTAAATATTTTATAAAATTTTGAAAAAAATTACAGACGCCTTGATGAATTTAACCAATATGTCAGAAAGTACTACCTCAATACATTGACTCGGGCTTCTCCCTTCTTCGTCGGGACAGTGTATGGCTATTTACTTCATCTCTATAGGGATAAGAAATTACGAATGAGTCGGGTGAGTGTAAATCTCAAATATTGCATGATGACTGTTTCGGAAAAGTTTTTTACAGATTTGTAGCTAATAACGATGCAAACTACCGTGCGTTCCGACTGACATATTTCTGATATCTGTCATAACGTGCAGTGCGTGTTACAGTAAAAAGGTTGCTAGCATATCAATATGAAAATGGAGTTCCTACAATTGTATATTTAAAATAAATATTTTTGTTACATATATATTTTTTTTAATTTAAATTAATATTTAAAATAATTTTCTACATTATTATATTGTTCTTACCTTTATGGACATACAATTATATAACCTCATTCTACAACTTACATGTGTGAATTTAAGAAAGAAAACAGTTTACTATTTTATAGAATTAGTAAAGCAACTAGAATTACGTTTTTCCTTTTAGCTCCACGTAATCGTACTCTGGGTTGTGTCCATCGTTCTGATGAGCTTCTGTATATTCTCCATTTATCCAGTAATGCAAACGGACCACACGTATCAGCTATTCGATAATTTCTTGAACTCCTACATGAGAGCGATGTGGGCCTGCGCTTTGGGTTGGTTGATATTTGCGTGTATCCAGGGTTACGGTGGTCAGTATTTTTTTACTAAACCTATTCTTTTTTTTTACAGTTTAAAAAATGCACATGTCGTAATCAGATACTACATACTACATATATATAGATACTACCTATATATTTCTAAAAAAATATAGTCTGGTTCACAAAATATGAATACTTTCCAGATACCCAGATTATGAATCTGAATCTGGATTATAAAGTTATATAATCTCTATTCATTCTTAAATATTTTTTTAGGTCCTGTCAATTGGTTTTTGTCACTGAAGCTTTGGAAGCTACCGGCTCGTCTCTCCTATGCCATGTACCTGATTCATATTCCTATAATCTTTACAGCTAATGGAAGTTGGGTTAAAACGCATTATTTCTCTAATGCTGAAACAGTAAGTGAACTTATATTTTACATTTAATATTGTATATAGTGTGCAGTAAAGGTCAGCGTTATGCTTTGCACTCTAAATGGCGTCAAAAATATTGGAAAGCGATTCTCAAGATTTTACAGAATACGATATATTCAGTTTCCATTCAATTCAATTTTTATTTTGTTACAGCTTTACAGATTTATGAGTGATATATCGTTGTCCTTCATTGCGGCGTTTATCCTTTCTATTTGCATTGATGCTCCATTCTCGACCCTACAAAAGCTTCTAATGGACGGTAAGTGATATGAGATTTTACTTTTCATTTTAACTTAGTTATTAAAACACAAACTGAACTCCGCATTCAATTTTTTATCTGCACGAACGAAAAAAATAGATAATATATGACTTTCCAGATCTGCACACCTTAAACTAATTCGCAGAAAAGTTAAAAGACTGGATATGCTAAGTTACATCATCTAGTGTCTATATGGCTCACTCCCGTATTCGATAAGCAAAAATACTATTTGTTCATATCCTCAATTATAACACTTTAAAGGTGTAATTATGTTCTATTATTATCGTCATCATCATTACCATCAGCCCGTAAGAGACCCACTGCAGGGCTGTAGACCTCTCCCCGAAGGAATATATGGGCATAATGACGATGTCAGCCCACGACGTATTGGCGATTTCAAACTTTGAGAAACCCACGATTCTATGTGTTCCACATACAGGTCTACTACAAGAAATTTCTCAGGTTAAGATTTCCTCACGATGTTTTTCTGATAGCGTTACCAATATAAATTAATAAATGTACGCGAATTCCGAAAAATTCGTTAGCACATGTCAGGGTTCGAATCTGCGGACATCAGTTTGATATTCCACTGGTCAAACCACTAGACCACCACAACTATTATATTATATTGTATTTATTTATTTTCAGCTGGTAAGAGACCAGACAGGCCGCGACCGAAAGCAGAAACTCAACGTCGTTATACTGAGAAGACCAATTTTTAGGGAAATTCTAGATTATATCCAAGAATTAAGATAATTTTATAAATATGAATGGTTCTTTTATGTGAACAGGTAAAACTGCTCATATATCTGTTTAATCAATTCGTGATATGTATGATACTGACAATGATTTTGCTTAAAATTGGAATTGCTCAAACTTCGTTTTTATTGTTGAGCTTCTAAAGACTCAATTTCTTTTTATGCTTTATCGGTTTTAGAGTTTGACCACGATCTCATCTAATATTAAATAAGGTGTGGTCTTTGATGGTAAACACACTACACTTAGAGAAACTTGCTCTGATATGCAATTGCCGGTACACACCTATAAGTGCTTGGCAAGATTTTGTTTAATTTGAGAGTTGTAGCTAGTTTGTCGGGTTTAGAAAAAACCTTACCATTATGCGTAGGCTTGTTACCGTTTCATCAACATATTAAAATGGTGTTCATACATTGTAATTACTAAGCCATCATCGCAAGATGCTTGCTCGTTATTTTTCTACTAACAAAATTACTAATTATTGATAGTTAGAAGTAAAAAAACTGAAATATAAAATGATTTCTCTTATAATTTGTGTGTATGCCGCTGATTTAATTACATTATTTGTCAGATTTCTGTAGTAATTAGAAGCGCGAGAACACGAGTAAAGAGGGAGCCTAAAACGATAGAGTTTGGGGAAATTCGTTTTAGGAATGGCGATTCTTCGTAAAAAAATAATTCAAAGTCGTGGTCTGTGGAATCGATTCTTAAAAAAATCGAGTTCTACGAGATCGATTATTCAAAAATCGATATTTTACATTATTCTTTTTTATTACCTTTTTTCACTTAAATATCAATTATTGTATGGTTTTCTTTTTATCTAAATAGAAAAATAAAAATAACCACGATTTTTCATCCTCGGATTTCGATTTATTGGATCGATTCGATGTTTAATATTGATTAAAATAATTGATTTTTCTATGTCTAAAACTTGATCAATCGATCTCAAATCGCCATCCCTAATTCGTATCTTAAATAAGAGTGATATATTAGTTGTAAATTCTTGGTCCTATCTCGTCTTGACAAGGATTAAACTTTATAGAGAAAATCATTAATGAATGTCGTGAATGTAGATAATTATTTGAAAATACATTTAAGTTACAATTATTTAGGTCTATAATATCCGTTAAACAATATTTTATAATTTAATTCTCATTAAAAATAAGTTTTCATAATTATTTTTACTTAGTTATTTCCACTAAAACGCTATCGCCTGTCATGGCGTCGGACAGTCACAGAGTACAGCAAATAAAAATATTTTTCTTCGTTATGAATATATTCGTATAAAAGCCAGAACAATATTTAACATACTGTGACGTCACGAGCTATGGTTTTTGTAATTGTTCACGTAACAATAATAATAAATTATTGATTTTTTAAGTGAAAACTTCTTTAGCTCTTTGGGAAGGTTTCACTTCTATCGCATGTAAACTGCACACATGTTTTCTTATATACTTGTTAATTTATAATCTAAATACAATTAATTGTTATCATTTTCCAATAATGTTAATTATTAGAAATACATTCCTAATGAATTATATATTGTAATACCTCTGTATAATTTTCTCATAGGAATATTATTTATATCTAAGTTGAATAAGGATTTATAATAATTGTAAATATTAATAGCGTTTTAATAATAAATAAGTTTATATAGAAATATATGACTCTTAATATATCCAGAACGCTCCATAGATATTCCCTCTATCTATATTATCCAAGAAGAAAAAAATAAATATAATTTTGTCAATGTTTGAATTAGTCAAACTATTATGAAATTGAGCGATGATGAAGACAATTCTGAACCTCGCATTTAGTTGTAAAGGATCAAATATTTAACAGAAATATAATTATATCAATTATAAAGAGTATTTTGATTTGATTTGATTAATTAAAAAAAATCTCGATTGCAGGTACACTCAAACATTTTTAGATATTGATAAAATAAATAAGTTATCTTTATCCCTTTTCCTTTTTTATCTTATCGCAAATAACTTTTACAATCAAAACGAACGAAATATTGGCTTCAGCAAATGCGATTTTAAATAAATTACAAATGGTAAGTAAATACAGTCTATTCATCAATTTCAAGGGTAAAAACCTTTAGTTTTCTGGAAATACAGCGGTTAAGTACGTGTGGAAATGAGTCGTCACAATTGATTTTTTTGATATAATCTTATTTTTTCTACTTTACAGGTTTTAACGTTTGACCACAATCTCATCTGATGTTAAATGACGATGTGCTCTAACATGGTAAATCCGTCTTTGGCGGCTGGGTCACAAGTACAGCTGTCGAAACACACCAGCAGCTGTTTGGCAACAGATTTTCAACTTAAGCTAGCAAGACGGACTTAGAAAAAACTCAACCACGGTACTATGGTTTCATCACGATGTTTTCCGTCACCGAACTCTCCGACTCAGTTGTAAGGATTCGAACCTACATCCATCAACGCTGTGCCCGATCATGCTATCAATTAAGCCATTATCGCTTCAATTTATTAGAATTTCGTTATTCCGTAACGAATAAGTAGGTAAGTGTGTGGATGTGTAATTGCGAATTGTGATTTTTCATCCTAAACTCACGTTAGAAGTATCAAAGTTACCACCTCTTGCAATTGTACACATCGACGGCTACTTTATTTCCTTTTTTAAATAGTTTGTGCACCAATAGATGATGCTGTAAAATATCTTGGTACAACTGTGTCACGGTGTCAAGAGGAACGCCTTACGAGTGCTTGTGGACACATTCAGGTTTCTACATCTCAGTCGGTTTAAGGACTCAAAAGTGGAGGTCCAGCTGTATGGCAGCAACAGGGAACGCAGGAAGATCCTGCAGGCTGCCATCAGTCGGACAAAAGAGGAGGGATGGGAGGAAATGCTCCAGACGCTAGAGGGAGACCCGTGGGGGTGCCCGTACCGGATAGTGCGCAAGAATTTGGGATCCTGGGCGCTCCCGGCTACGTAAATCCTCCAGCACCTGGAGGAATTGTGTCCGAATATCGCGGACGCGCAGTTCGGCTTCCGGGCAGAGCCTTCAACTGTGGACGCTCTGACCCTGCTAAAGTCGCTGTCTGCAGAGGCGACCTCTCAAGGGGATTAGAGTCTGGTGGTGTCGTTAGACATCGCCAACGCCTTCAATAGCCTGCCGCATAGTGTGATACGGGAGGTGCTCCGATATTTCGGTGTGCCCTCGTATCTGCGGCGGCTATTGGATGCGTACCTGGAGGATAGAGAGGTCGCTTATATAGACGGCGACGGGAGGATCACGGGGAGGATGTCATGGCAGGGAAACGAGGCCGGACTTGGGCCCATTCCTGTAGAACCTGGGCTACGATTAGGTGCTTCGGGGCGTGCTCCATTTTGGAGCACGCTTCATATGTTACGCCGACGACACTCTAGTCGTAACTCGAGGGGGGGATTGTGGAGAACTGGTGCGCCTGGCCACGATGGCCACAACAGCCCCCGTGGTCAGGCGCATCCCACGGATAGGCCTCAAGCTGACCCTCGAAAAGAACGAGACAGACTGACCACAGTCTATCTGAGTGTGCTGCGTGGGAAGGATAGTCACGCATTCTGGTTGCGGTGATAAGAGGAAATGGGGATTTGTCGCTGCCAAGTGTGATTTCAGCCGTGTTTCTGCGAGATGACCTGCTGGCAGAAGGAAGCGGCGGAGAGAGCCCTCTAAGCTCTCTAAGTCCTCTAAGTGGCCCTGTCCGCCAACGGAGCTCCAGCGGGAGGAGGTGGCGATTTGCCAAACTCCTCCTGCTAACGTAGCCGGACCTACGAGGATGCGCGGGAGGGGGCTCATTGCACAGATCCAGCTGTTGAGGGGATAGGCAGCGGCGGCGGCAGCAGGAGGCCACTTTCCGCCGGGAGGACCGTTGGGGCGACTACCCAAGGTGATTAGCATAGAACGATCCCTTGCCGCCCCAACGATACGGTCTGTCGCTACACCGTGGAGTTTTAGTTCCGTGCGAGTCGGACATAACCCACTATCTTCCCCGAGTAGATCCTTAATGGATTTCCCCACGTAAATTTAAAAAAAAAACGGTTGTTCCTATACCTATCGATCTCGTTATTGATAACTCAATCGATATCGTTATTGTCATAAAAGTTAAGTGAGTCCAAACATATCGAAATATAAGCAAAGCTGTGTCAACGATTCTATAATCCTTGTCAATGCCCTAACATCTTTTTTTCATAAGTTTTCGACAAGCTAAAAGTATATTTATAATTATCACCCAGACATGATTATCGACGAATTTGATTTATTATATATTTAGTGAATTATTTGATGAACTAATCTATTACCTGATTAATTTCGTAATATAAACAGTTATTATTATATAAAGTCTAGACTATATTAGGTTGAAGCATGAATTATTTGAGTGTTTATTAAATTTAAGTGGGCAATTAGAATTAATTTCATAAGGCAATTATAAATTACTGTAGTACCTTTGTAATATTTTAGCATAACGTTGTTTATTATTAAATGGATTATTATTAACGGAAGCGATGTCCTGAAGACGCTCTTGGATTTAGTTTTCTATTAATGGATTATGGTGCGGTGGTAGGGCGTGATTTCGGCGATGCTCGGCAATGACCAGGCTTGGCGAGCAATGGTCTCCTTCTGCGAGGAGGTCATCTCGCAGAAGGAGACGGCGGAAAGGGCCCGCGAGGTAGACCCTCTAAGTGGCCCTCTCCGCCAACGGAGGACCGGCAGGAGGAGGCGGCGCTTTGCCCGACTCCTCCCGCCACCGTAGTCGGACCTGAGGGGATGGTCCGGGGGGCCCATCTCCTCATTGCACAGGTCCGGCGGACGAGGGGAGGTAGCTGGTGTGTACCCAGTCTGCCTCTCTATAGGAAGGAGCCCGGCGGTGACCTTCCACCGGGCGGACCGTTGGGGCGGCTCTACAAGGTTGATTAGCATTGTACGATCCCTTGCCGCCCCAACAATTACGGTCTGTCGGTACACCGTGGGGTTTTAGTCCGTGCGAGTCGGACATAACCCACTAACAAAACTTAGAATTTTTGCGCACTCACAGAGTATGAGTCTGTGGCTAATTTGTAGATACCAGGTAAGAAAGGTGACTATAAATAAGAACTACTTTACTTACATTTAGATGGTTGATTTTTATGTATGTTTTGTAAAATATCACTCGAAAGTAGTATCCAGTATCGCCATACACTTTCCGATGACCAAAACTTCTGCCAGAGGCTTTAAAGCAGACAGACAAATGGATGAACTTTACTTATATTTAAATGCTTGATTTTTAAATATGTAATTCAGATTACTATTGCAGAATTATATATTTAATCAGCCAGACAGATTGTAACGACCAAACATCCCGCCAGACGTGAAATATAGTCAGCTGTTAGTATAAGTGCGAGAGCTGTATGTATGCGTTAGTCTATGAGAACAACAACATCAAACCATTTATATATATAAAAAAATATCAATGCATCAAACAGACAAATTTAAAACTGATTCCGACAAATAAACAGCATTGTTAAATATATATGTGAACGAGAATGATTCATAAAATATATTATATTGATAAATTTGGAACAAATGGTAGATGTTTATCTACAGAACATGATATCGGCTTATTTAATCACAAAATTAATCTTTAGATATACCTAATGATGAATCACTTGTGCTATGTCCACATGTATTAATTGGATATAACTCGGACGCAATATATTCTATGTACATCGGCTGAGTGCCTTAAGCTCTCGCCTTAGTGGTGCGGTGAAGCTTTAAGGGCCTGTCAGGCCAATAAAGTAGTCAGTTCGAAAAAAGAAAATCTGTGTACTCAGGGTCTTCTTCTTTTTTTCCTATTTCAGCAATCAATCCCCAATATTGAACATTATTATTTCCGTTATTGAACAGGTAGGTAAAGTGCCTTATGATGATTTTAGTGTTCTAAAAAACAATATCCTACTTATTCGAACTTCCCAGGGAACTTTAATGACATCTCATAATTCATATTCCTTGTTATTATATCCACTTTACATCACTTGTGCACAATAACCGAACTATATTACGTAATAACGCAATATGTAACCACAATTACATCACATAAGGTCGAATAACGCCATATTACGAAGAAAAAATAAAAGCCACTACATGACAGAGGAAGATCACGTGAGAATTATGATAAAGCTAAATAAACAAATTGAATTAGGTAAGGGTCGTAATTTCACTTCAATTGTTGTTCATATTCATATTAGCACATTGATACGTATCCACTGTAAAAATAGTTATAATTTCTTTTCTTTTTCCTCTGCTTTTCATTTATTACTGTGACGACACTGGAGCATGATTTTGTTTTGTGGATTCGAATGGAAATGTAGTTGGCGGACCTTGCTAAACGATGATTGGCTCCCGCAGATGAGTCCACGCCATGTTGCGCTGTTATTGGCGGCAAAGAAATAACGGTATTAATACGGACTCTGTTGACTTAAAAAAAATCTTATGTAGTGTAAAGGGAATATCCGTCTCAAGTGAGAAAATGAAAAAAGCACCCAGTTTTGAGATGCCATAATCGAGAATACGCATCGACAATTCACAAAGCGGACGAATGCGATCTGACCGAACCATCATTGCAAAACCATCGCGTTGGCAGCTACGCCGCCAAATATTCCTCCGATACTGACGTTCAAACAAACAGAAAAACGCTTTTTTGAGCTTCATAGTGTTAGTGAATATGATTTATTTAATTAAATAATCAAAACATAACAACCAATTTACTTGCGAGCATATTATATCCACGTATAGAGATATTTATAAAAATATAGACATTTTAATTAAGCGTTACTTGTGATTTAAAATAAACTCTTATAATATTCATAAAGGAAATGTAGGTCGTTACGAAAGCAAATAAATTTAGATTACTTACCTTTTACCGGAGAATTTTTTTCATTGGTTCGCTCCGCATTATGTGAGATAAATGATTCTGAACTTATACTTTGTTATAATCACGTACTTTTTTAATTAGGTAATCATGATCCAATATTATTTTTATTTACAGTTTAGTATTTTTTTGTAATAGTAGATTTAATCTGGATTCTATATAACCCTTTTCGTTTTATTATTCGTTCTAGTTAACTATATCGTAAGCTATATAATCATAACTAGAGTCTTGTCTCAGCGTCGCAAGGGTGTATGGTAATAATATGCGTAATAATTTTGGAAACGTTTGAATTTTGTGATACAGAAAGCATTGTTTTCATTACAAATAATTACATTTTTGATATATTCTGTGTTGAAATGATATGCTGTAAATAGCAGTTTTGATGTATGCTAAGTATCCAACGTAAGTTATTCGTTATTCAAGTGATACTTTGATAAAGCTGAAGATGTTGTTTGCTTGAACGCGCTAATCTCAGAAACTACTGGTCCGATTTGAAAAATTCATTTAGTGTTACATATCTCGTTTATCGAGGAAGGATATAAGGCTATATATAGTCATGCCAAGGCCAAGGAGCGGAGCACTAATGAAGAATGTTTCAAAAGCGTTTTTCTTTTGAGAGCTCCGTGTTAGCGTTAGCCCAAAGTAACTATTCCACGAAGAATAAGGCGCGGGCAGAATCTAGTTATGTAATATACAAGTGGCATATGAAGGAAAGCGTTATGGTAATATATTTATGTGTGATGTATTTATATTACAGTTATGAATGCACTTTATCTAACTGTTGACACTGAAAATGTCATTCTGGATTAAGATAGCATTATAAATAAGGTACTTTATACCTTTACTGTCTGGCGTGAAAGAATCTCGTTACATACAAGAGACAATTGATAATGAAATGTTGAAACACAATGTGTGCCTTGGAGATTCTATAGCGTTGTTCTGACAAGTAAGACACATTCATTAGAATTGTTTGTATTATCAATTTTAATACATTTTACTGGTTTCCGTGAAGTTGTTAATATGATTTGATATAGTCGGAATGTTAAAATATCAAATAATTTAACCCTAAAACTTATATTTACCAACGGACCTCGAAGCGATTGGAATATGGTAAAATGAGACATATAGTAAACCTGGAGTAGGCAAAATTTAACACTTATTTTTATGCATTTTCTTTATATAAGTTTTAGCGTTTGTTCACAACCTCATCTGATGTTAAATAATAATGAAGCCGGAGTTGGCAATGCGGTAATCCTAAAGGGTCTGTTTTATCAACTCTATATAGCTTATAGTTTTTTTTTTATACTTGCTCCGCAAAATGACCGTACAATACCTGATGGAAAGTACGGTACAGTTAAAAAACAACGACGACTATCTGTGTTAAATACCAACGGTAGTCGTCGCCATCATGCCGACCTGCACAAATGCTTCTTCACGTCTCGTTGAAAGGACTCCATGTCATAAGAGGAAGGGAACACACTGGCTGGGAGGCGATCCTACATCTTCACAGTACGATAGAGATAAGAATTTTTGAACTTCTTCGTTTTTGCCGGGATGGTTGCTACTGTGAATCTGTGGTGTGTTTGGTGTAACTTATTCTATTTCGCTTTTAAATGATTAAATACTGTTTCATACATTAAAATTGGGAGAAACTAACGTTTTTGTCATTGATATTTGCAGATGTGAATGCCCGGTTTAAAGAGTGCCTAAAGCGAAACAAGTATCATCTATTTTATTTAGAAAATAAGATTCGCATCTGAATCTTCTAAAAATAGAAATGTTATTATTTATATGTTATTACTAACAGCTGATAAATTGCTCTTATAATATTCACATGTCTTCAGTTCTTTTGAAATTATAATTTAACTGAATTATGTCATATATTTTAAACGTGATAATTCCCATTCATTTCTTCACATTCATATTTAACATTCATATCTTCAGTTGTTATGGGTATATTATATTAAAAATATATGATATTTACCATCCATAAGAAAATGCTATTCTCGAGAGATAGGTATCACAGCTGGATGTAGTAAAGGACCAATATAATTTAAATATTAGAAACACTAACGAATTGGTCATTCAATGTTTCAGGCTCACTAAGATCAATAACAGTTTTTAGATAATAGTGTTAGGTTTTATAACAAAGTTCCTCAGCACATTACCAATTTACCGGATAGTGAGTTCAAGCATCATGTCAAGCGGGTTTTAATGCATAGATTCTATTATAGGGTGGATCAATATGTGTACGATGGTGACGTCTGGAAATGATGCCTCTCTCTGTACATCCGCTAAAAGCAAATGTAACTGTATATGTGTATAAAAATATGTTGTGCTATGTTATGTGTAATGAAAAGATAAATCAGATCGAGTTCTTGCCGGTTCTTCCCGATTACCCAGTTATTTGTCCGAACCGTACAATACTCAGTACAGTCCGAACCATCCGAACAGTAGTTTTGTCGTTCATAGGTACCTAATCAGAGCATAAATTTAATAAAGTTTTTATAATCTGATTTTGATTGTTGACTTCCTAAAAGTATAGGTACATTCAGGTTGTTACATATATGAATGAGACTATATAACGTTACATTTAAGAGTATCACAAGTAAGAATAAGATATGTTTAGGAAACCATTACGATTATTAACAAATCATGTGCTATTAGCAATTTAAAATGAAAATTGTTTTGATTTCCAATATACACTTTTTCGAATAATTTTCTCAGTGGTTTACGCATCGTTTTATAATAATTTGATTTGGTATTTTAATGTTTAACATCTGATTCAGTTAAATTTCATTACTCAGTAATCATATTTGATATGTACGCTGTTGTTGGCTGTAAATAGAGTGATATATAGCAAAAACTTTGTACTGTACACTTTGTTCTAATAACAATGTATTGATGTTGATTCTGTTGGTAACCTGAATAAATAAATCTGAAATCATCATTATGAAGCAGATATTTGTATTAACGAAATATGAAACAAACGGGTAGGTATAGATCCTGACCACTCTGTTTGATGTACTATGAAGTATGATGATGTATCGTTCCGTCTTTTTTGCGGTGCCTTTACTGCGACTAGTTGATATTAACGCTATAGTGCCTGAAACCAGACCTTAAACTATATTTAGAGGAATTCGTATCTAAAATGAGAGTGATTTATTAATTGTAACTTCTTACACTTATCTCGTCTTGACAAGGATTAAGCTTGTTAGGGGAAATCTTGCGTCAATGGCGGGAATTAGATAATATGTAACTAATTAATTGTATAAATATATTTAGATATAAGATTAGTTACGAATTTAGAAGTGCTGTAAATATTAGGACATGGTTTTAGAATTAAAAAGTTTTATACATTTTCTAACAAACTCTTGGCGTAAAAATATTAAAATAAGCTTAGATTAATAATAAAGATTAAAGAATTAAATAATAAAATCAGATCTAATAATAAATATATATTCAAATAATTACAGGTTTTTCTTTGCTTAAAGACATATATTACCTGGTTATACAATCCTAACTAATATAATAAATGCGAATGTGTCCTTGTTTGTCTTTATGCTTTCGTGCCTTAAGTACTCAACTGGTCATCTTGGAATTTTGTATAAAAAGGCGTCAGGCGTACACAAAATAACAAAGGGTACCTTTGATAAAATGTTATTGTTCCGGAGAGATAGGACAAAACTATATTAACGCGAGTAAAACCGTGGGCAGAAGCTAATTTTAGATTCATATTATTATGACAATGACATACATGTCGCAGGTAAACTTTATACGATTTTACTTGTACAACTAAAATTATTAACAAAAAAAACATCATAACACTATTATCGGTATCATATAATTTAGTCAAACTGATAATATATATTCTTTGTACATCGCAAATACGTCTGATTGCTGATGAGAGGTTCTCATCCGCTGCGAAGCGCGGCCGGACATATTACACACTACGCCCGCAGTATAATTCCGCCTGCTAACTACGTACTCCGCAAGAATAAAGCAACCACAGAAATCGGTAAATGTCAAGTTCAAATTATGTACTAGTGATAATAGAACCTTATCAAAACAAAGACAGTACTGCCTCTGTACCCATGTATAATATCTAAATATTTCGACAAGTAAGCTTAAAAAATAAGACAAAAGAAGAAGAGTAATTAACTTATGGCTTTGGATGTCTTTTAATTTTATATCGTAATTTTGTCCGTAACCGTTAGAACCATTTTACCAACGTAAAAGTTATAATTTATCATTATTCCTTATCCTACAGATAAACGTAATGATATGTAGCCTAGGTAATTCTCTGAAAAGTTTTCTGCCAGAAAAACTTTTATCAAAGTCGCTTCAGCCGTTTTATGAGATTAGACTGGACAAACAATAGACACTTTATTTATATTCTATTTATAGATTATGGCTAGTATATAATGTGGATTTTTCATTTCAAGGTTGATATGGGGTTAGTTCTGCTATCGCTTTTTTAATTTTACTTTTGACAGCCAATCTTCTGGTAGATTATTACTGCCATTGTCGAGTAGGTAATAATATTACGTTTCTTGCGATCATTTCAATAAACTAAGAAGATAGGGGCCGTCTTGTTACAACATTCCAAAGAGTTTTTATAGCAAGTCAGAATTCATACTCCGTGGTATTATTTACCATCCACTTTACTTGTGTACAATGACTACATTATGTAAAACAACACCAATATTACAACATATAGAGTCAAATAACACAAGAACAAAATATAAAATCCACTACATGACATTCCAAGATCCCGCCAAAAACTCCTGCTTTCTTCGTTCAATAAAGATGTGGATTATTCGTCGAACTTATGAATTAGAAAATTAATTAATTACTAAAGATGTGGGTATAACGATCCGAGGTAACTAATCACCCAATTATTATTACGTCAAGATTTTCCTCAACGATAAAAACATTTAATAATATGCGCGTTAAATTATTTGGCATTCACGTGACTGTAACAGATTAAGTGAGTAACAATTACGGCCCGTGACGAAAATCGTCAGTGTTTATTTTGACGTAACCACTGTGTTATGGGATTTAGCAGCGCCGCGTAAACGTAATGCCATTGTAAACATAAATTATAACAATATATACAATGTATAAATATATAAACAAGGAATGTAAAAATAGAACAATTCTATTCGTATATAAATAATATCATTGTGTATAGTCAGTTTGAATGTAGAAAATTTGAATTTCTAATTCTAAAATACTTTATTTAATTTAGGTCCGGAGAAGGCGCTTATGAACGTCAAAGTTACCACCGCTTCGGAAAAACAACCCCAGCCATCGAAGAACCGGCAAGAAAATCAATCTGGTTTATCTTTTCATGATACATATTTTTACAATTATATTAATTTTTAATGAATGCATAGAGATTGGCGTTATTTCCAGACGTCACCATTGTTCACATATCTACCCTATTTTTTATACCCTTTAGATATTAAAACCCGCTTCGTATGGTGCTTGAACTCACTATCCGGCAAATCGGTTCTGTGTTTTGGGACTTTGTTATAAAACCTAACACTATTATCTAAAAACACGGTTATTGGTCTTAGTTAGCCTGAAACATGGAACGATATATTTGTTATTGTTGATAGTATTTAACCTATCTTTCGGGAAAAGCACTGTCTTATATATGAACACCACCAAGTGACCTTAATATTTGCCCATGACAACAAATAAAATCTCACTTTCCCATTTTGAAGTTATGATTATGGATTTAAAGATAATAAAATGGGTTAGCCATGTAATTACAGAATTAGTATGGCTTGTGTTATGGCAAATAATTAGCTGAGATACCACACGTATAAATAATTTATAAATGATAATGAATTGATAACTATGCTCATCACACAAAACTCAGACTTGCATGAACCAGCATCCTCTCCAATTAATAGTGATGGTTTACTAACAACTAGGGATGACGTTGTTAGATCGGTTAATAAAATAATCCATTTTTAGACATTAAAAAAAAGGTGATTTTAACCAATATTAAATAACACTGACACTATAAAATTGTGATTCGATTTTGTTCTATGTAGGTAAAAATATTACCATACAATAATTTATAATTGAAAAAAAAAATAAAGAGATCGATTGTTGGACAATTGATCCTCTAGATCTCGATTTTGTCATGAATCGATTCCACAGATCACGATTCGGAATCGATTTAAAATCGTTTTTTTGCGAAGTGACACCATGCCTACTACAAACCGCGCCTGAAGGTGGCGTCTCCCTCTAAATACCTATAACGCGATATAAAGGACCCGTACACATTGTAAAAAAATCATTTCTGGATCTCGTCTTAGTGATCGTTAGACCTCCAAAGATGAAAGAAGCCGTACCACATCGTTAGTTAATTGTCTGAAGCTCAATAACAAAAGTTCATTTAAACTACTGCTTTATTTATTCGTTTAATTAATTAATACTTCTACAGAAGTCGTTCCGTCCGTCTGTACGCCCTTAGCGAATGTCATAAACAGGAAGTGTTATAAAACGAACGAAACTCTAACAATGCGTTACGCATTTGTGTATTTTGTTTGCAATATTGTATTGTGTTTGTAGAGCGATATGTGACGTAATTTGAAATGAGTAATTTTCGAATAGTCCTTATTTATTTTGCATTTTTGAAACACTATAATAACAATATACTAATCTAATACCATTTAATTCTACGTTTGAATTTGGAACAAGCTATTTTTCGAATATTTTTTTTTCTTTTCGACATTTGCAATGTCATTTATTTAAATTTGGAACGACTTGTTTTCTAATAGCAATGTTTTTTATTTTCGCATCTTCGAAACAATTCGCAATCGTAACATGTGACATTGATATCATTTATTACTGTTTTTAAATTTAGGACGATTTGAAGGTATTTTCGAATAGCGTAACTGCTCATAAAATGCTCATCACAAACTTCATTATATTTATAATTATTTGAAATGAGTACATTTTTAATCTTTTATACATTTTAAAACATATTATGACATTTTTTTATGTAGTGACAGTGGTTGAAAAGCGGGGAAAAAATATATACGAGTATTTAGAATATGAATGTATCTTGTGATCATTTATTCTGGTGCTTTTATGTTCTCTTCTATACATTTATTCTAGATGTTTTAAAACCTGAAGAATATCAATCGCAAGCGCATATTCCACTGCGTCACCATCAGATAGTATGTTAAGAATCGTAGTATATGTGACGTCTGTACTACTATTTACATATTTATCTCTAATGTTTGTTCTATTAGTCTGCTCAATTAAAAGGTCATAATAGTACAACGATTTTATTATAACGAAAATATTTCACCTTCACTGTACATACGGGTATTTTATCATGACATGTTTATTATTCTTAAATTTTCCATAAATAAACAATCACCTATATGTGATCACTAGACAGGCAATTTAAAACTGTATAAGATTTTTTCTTACGACGCGACATGATTACGGTATTTTGTTACTTGAAACGATCGAGAGGTTTACAATCCAGTCGCCGCTGTCATGCCGACCTGCAAGCCTCTCTGCTACTAGATTTACTAACTGACTAATTCCGAAACGCGACAGGAAGAAGAATAAACCGAAAAGAGAAACACTGTGAAAAAATGAAGACGATGTACACAGTGGTAGCGATAAGTCGAGTACGGACATCCTACCACAACCATTTGATTACAGAATCACGTCTAAGCTTGCCATTATAACAGATGGTCCACCTAGTATATTGTGATCGTGATTCGGTCCAACAAAGTAGCCACTTCATACCACTTTGTGGAATGCTGGCGTAAACAAAATACAAATATTTTTCGGTACTACTCAGATTAATATAATTGTATCAAGGAATAAACGTGATAGATATAACGTTTGTTGAATTTTGTTCAGTCAAATATACTTCATTCAATTTAAACTCTGAGAAGGCGCTTCTAAACGGCAAAACACCCCAGTCCTCGAGAAAAAACCGCAAGAAAGTCGATCGGGTTTATCTTTAAATATATAATTGGATAAAAATACATTAAGTTCCAATATTTTATAGCGGAGGCACAGAGAGTGGTTTTGATTCCAGCCATCACCTTAGTTCACATATTGATCCACTTTATAAAAGCTTTTTGACAATGTGTTTCAAACTTGCTGTCCGGCAAATCAGTAATATACTTTGGGACTTAGTTAGTAAAACCTAACAATATTACCTAAAAAACTGTTTATGGTCTTTCTGAGCCTGAAACATGGGATGATCTATTTGTCACCGTTTTTAGTATTTGAATCATGTTGGTATTCTACTAAATCCTGCTTTTCTAAATTTATTACTTTGATAATATGAAGTTAATTTATACCAGGACGTAGCAATAATGTCCAACTGAGTGGCCACTACCATATGTCTGATATAACAACTAGCATTACGCTTAGACATAATGTTTTCCCAGGAGCAGCCAACCTATATTAATATTAAAGCATATTGGTAAGGTGTTTGTACGCGTATGGGTCACTACTATCATGAATTTACTCTCAAACCAACCACAGCGGCTTACTGATTGTAGCTAGGCTCGCGGGTGAATATTAGAGCAGTTACTGTTGATGGTTTGCAGGTATACATAATAAAATACTACACAAAATGTCAATATAAAATATATTTTTGAGAATAACTTAAATTGAAGGAAAAGACAAGTAATATCTCACTTGCGGCGACAAAACTTCCAACATTTCTCGTGTTTACGTCTGTGACCAGTTAAAATTTCAGATTACTTTTTGATATTTAATACCGTAAAGACTTCTATATCTATATAGAATTAGTTGTAAATAAATTGTTTTCTAATATTTACAATTTTTTCGTGTTGTCGTTATTTCACTTGCGTAACTTTAGAAGGCAGGTTTCATTTATACAGTATTTTTAAACACTAAATGTGTTTACAGTTAAACAAAGATATAAAAAAAATATTTTACTTAATTGTATTGATATAAAACTCGTTGTAAATTTTTAATCAATATTCGGCAAGATTTGTGGTTGTAAATACAATGTTTGTTTTGTAATTATGTATATAGTTTTCTATAATAAAAAATAATAATTTCAAAAGAAGTCTGGTTAAATGCATTAGTTTATTGTAAATATGAATCTATTTTATAAAATAGATTATATATCTAGTACGTAATATTACATTTCTTGTTTATATACTGATAGAAATATCATAACCGTTGTCAGATTCAAAAAACTCATATCGTTTCAACAGCAATTCCGCTTCTATTATTCCATTATTAAGGTCGATATTTCATTAACCACAACAATATATTCTGGTACTTATATATAAAGGGAGAAAGATTTCCGCAAAGCTTTCATTACGCCCAGGGAAGTAATGGAGAGTGGTGTGAAATTCAAAATTAAATAAGTAAAAGGTAACAAAAAACAATTACAAAAATGGTGGATACTAAAAAGGTCGATGGAAAACAGAAGAAAGATAGAGGACGATCATTAAGCGTGTCCGCTAAAAGTAAGATATGATTTTATTTTATATTTTGAGTCAATCAGATAGTTTTCAAAACCAGTCCCAGTCAAATGCAAGCCAAAAATTGTTTTCTTCCAAATAATGAAGGCATTGCAGTGCCTTTTCTTTTTTCTTAACAAAATTTCATACAGATGTTCGAAAGTAGACTTAAACAAAAAAGCCGATTGATCCCTTTACAAAAGTATACATATATTTATGGTGGTAGATCAATCGACTCTGGTCATGAAGGCCACAGTATCGGTTCATAAAAGGGATCGATTTTTTGGTAAATTGGGTCCGATTAAAATTTGGCAATGAGGTCTGACGAATGTCTAATGACGAAAATTTCGATGCACTGACGTGATATTATCACGTCGGTAATCTCTTGCTAGTTTTAGACATGGAAATTACTGGCATTTAGTTAGCATTGAAAGTATATCACTATCATTGTTACAACTGCTGTAACAGTTATCACAGTGTTTCATTGCTATTTCAGGGGTACGATTAACTAAAACGTTATATTTATTTCATTTTGTTCCATTGCCTTTAACTGGCTATTGTTGTCTACAGCCATATTCTAATATAAAATAAGAGCAGACCGTTTTAAATAATCGCAGTGATACAATATCATACCTTTTTTAAGATACTGTTGATAGAAATTATTAATTCTCATCTCACATAATATAGACTTTCACGTATTACCAGCACTGAATACAGCCTTTCAATACCAGATCAAATTATTCTAAAACATTGGCATGAGTTATAATATAAATAATTCAATATATATAACTATTGATAACTCTGTACATGATCTGAGTTTTGATCACAACCGGTACCAGGTGTTATCGTGGTATTTGGTGAACGGGTTGAAGAAACAGTATTCCTTCTTCATATTTTAGATAGGTGATAATCTCACTTGAATATATAGACTAAGGTTACACTCAAGACGTAGAACTTTTTTCAGTTGAGATTGCTCTTTGAATTTCAATAAGTGTATGGATTTGAAACTTGAGGATGGTAACTATTTCGATAAATAGCATAAAAGCCTTTTTCTATACTTTATGAGTTTTAGCGGTTTTGACCGCAAACTCCTCTAATGTTAAATAACGACGTAGTCTAAGATAAGTAAACACACCAAACCCAGAGGGGATTGGCTTTCAAGTGCAGCTGTCGGAACACACCAACAGGTGCTTGATGACAGGTTTTAAGAGTGGTAGATTGCCAGGAAGACTTAGAAAAAAATCTCTAGCACCATGCTATTTCATCGTAATGTCTTTTTTTAATGTAAACTTCGAGTCAGTTGCAAAGTCTCGTACCCACGTCTATCGACGAGATGTCCCAATACGCTATCAACTAAGCTATCATCACGTCAAGCGCAAGATTTTAGGATTAGAGCTCGAAAATAATTTAAAACTAAACACCTACTTTATCGTAAAGTTTGCAGATAAGCGAATGAATTATATTAATGTATCTGCACTAGTCATTAATTTTAATACTCACTGTCAGGTTTAAAACGTTGGTTATTACAAGCACGTCTAAATTATGACTAAGTCCCAATCAGAATTAATTAATTCTAGTATTAATCTCTAAAAGCTCTCCAAACATATTGAAACCGTGATATTTTGTTTGAGCTTTATAAAATTTATTCACTATAACGCTGAACATTATCCCCTGGATTACAAATCGATCACATTTCGCAAACTGAGCACGAACGTATCGAATTACGATCGGTTCGAATCAATTATGAAGTTAAATTGTTAGAAAATACATTGATTAATGTTTTTGAATTTAAATTTCGTGAAAGTTAATCATTTCTAGTCGCGTCTGGTTAAAGTTCAGTCACATTCGACTTGCAAAAATATTGTTTTACTAGCCTCTGCCCGCGACTTCGTCCGCGTGGAATAGTTACTTTGGGCTAACGCTAACACGCAGCGGAATCTCTCAAGAGGGAAAAACCCCTATTTTGAAACATTCTTCATTAGTGCTCCGCTTCTTTTGGTCTTAGCATGATGATATATAACCTAAGGCCTTCCTCGATAAATGAGCTATATAACACTGAAATAATTTTTCAAATCGGACTCGTAGTTCCTGAGATTACCTCCTACAACGTCACAAATTTACAAACTTTACCTCTTTATAATATTAGTATAGAATAAATTATTGAAAACTGTATACTTGTTTTAGCCTTTGATTCTTAGGTATCCAACATTTGTAGGTTTTATTCTCTCCGAGACCTAAATGTCTTTCTCTTTATTATCTCCTTTCTAAGTGGTATTTTTGAATTATTTTCCTTAAGTATTCGTGACGAATCAAGTACTAAATAGTTTTTGCTGGAACTTCTTTTTTCATTTGTATTCCACCTTTACATGCTAGTCTACTTTTAGTGATTATTTGTTTTGATATTTTTAAATTTAAATCTTTTAGTATGTTTCCATAGTCAAATTTTTTGTAAATTCTAAATTCTAAATGCTAAGGAAAATGTTCTACAATTCTAGTTCACATCATTATCAACTTTAGATTAATAATAATAGAACGTTAAAGTAAAACAAGAGAAAACAGTTGCCAGCCACGTGTAAAATAATTTCTTCATTATTTTTAATAAAGAGAAAAAAATGACATATTTCCTTATTTTATAGACTATACACCAATAGATTGTATAGTATATATAGTTATAGCAACACGGCCAAAAATAGTACAGTGTTAAACTAGCATTTGCATAGAATTCAATTATATATAAAATTAATTTTCCTAAAACCTAATTACACCAACTCAAACATTGATATGTTCTCATGAAATTTTTTCATCAATAGGGTTACAGTCTTAAATGTATAATTACAAAACACACATACTTCTATGTAATTAGATTCATCAATGTTCATTAATACGGTAACTGATCTTAACGGCACTGTATATTGGTATTTGTCAAACAAGTATATGTCTTTACAGAATTCGGTTTCGGCATCCGTCATGTACAAATGATATGTATGTGCTTTTCTATGATATCATTGTTCATAGCAAGAAGCAGCCTGGGCGTCGCTATTCTAGCCATGACTGATGTATCGAGGCGGAATGATACCAACGTTGAGGTATGATTTTAAAACACAGTAAAATTTCATTCTTATGTTACTTTATTTTCATTTTCTACCTTTTATACGTTCTTTATTTAGTCTCCATTTGTTTTAACAGAAAAATAAACAGCTAAACTCTGACATAATATATTTTGTAACTTTGTATTAATATAGCAAAGGGAAAATAAAGTCAATAGTTTATTATGCTATGTCTGTATGTATGCAAACAAATAAATGCTCTTATTTCTAAGAACGCTACTCATATATCTGTATCAAGAATAAAATTTATTTTGTTATGGTTTCCTTCACTGGTATATCCATGTAATGAGGATCTGGTATTATTTGCTTGTATTATAACCATTCGATTTTATAGTCCTAATTATAATGCTTGCGTTTTAACAAATTGTATGCTTTTTACGTTCTACGCTACGCGAGTAGCAAATTAGTGCAATAAAAATCAATATGAACAAAGTGAACTATATATTCATTACAAACCAAAAAAATATACACCATTGAGTCTAGTAATGTTCGAAAATGATCTATCATTTCTCCAAATAATTTTATCGTAACGCAAATTAAAATAATCTATAAAACAATGAAACGTACTCATTTATAAAACTATGTTTACATAACTAATAACTTTTAGACGTTTCAGCTTGCCATTGTTCAAGACAAAAGTTTTGTTATCATTTGTAAATGACATATCATATCGTTACCTAAAGTTTTAAATAAATGTGATAAGTTTGAATCACATAGTCATGAGTAGTTGGATTCATCAATTACTGTTTTTTTTCCATAATTTCTACAATTATATGGTCTTTTTATTTTGATTTTTAAATATAGACTCAGTGAATTTACTGCAAGATACGAGATAATATTGCTAAAGATCCCAAAAATTGTTTACTACTTTAAAGTTTAAACTAGTATTTGGGCTATATACATTATTAACTTTTATTTATTTTGGTTTATTATTCTCAACTTAATAATCGTTGAATCAGTTATTTTATTATGTAATTTAATTGAGCTTAAAATCTAAAACGCTTGTAAATAATATTTATTCTTTATAAAATAATTTTCAATTTATGGTGAAGATCTTTAAACTCTACTTTTCACACAATATCGTACTAAGTTTTCAAACTAAAACTTACATTTCAATTGGTATATATCCGATATTTTCATGGTATTGACAGAGATAAAGTAATTTATATTTTAATGTAGATACATTAAGGTTTAATAGTGGATTAATTATATATTTAGTGTAAGCAGTCCCTGAAAAAAATTATAAAAACCTGATTTGTCAAAAAGGTCTCCAAAATCTTTCAGTTGCCAACGAGTGCACCTTTATTTCTCATCTGATAATAATGGCAGATGTGACAACATCTATATGACGTCATCTTCATTTTAGTCTTCTACATTGACCACAAACTCATTATATGATTTTAAGAGACATGATAAAATTTTAAAAAACATGTATATAATGAAGACCTGGATTTCTAATGCCGTAGCAAATAATGCTAATTTACTACTGACGAAAAAATCCATTTGCGGCTTCTCAGAGAGGCACTAGTAAATCCTATACATCCTTACTTTAGATCAGGGTTGCTCAAACTTAAACTGCTAGCGATCCACCTCAATATTGTTGATTACTCTTGACACTAAAAAGCTGCAAGTATGTGTGATGCTGGATTTTCGTTTAAGTAGGTAACTCTTGCTCAAAAACATAAAATAACGTGATGAAACTTAGATATTCTGGATCTAGTAAAACACCAACATAATTTAAATACTAGAAACTGCAACAAATTGGTCATTCCATGCTTCAGGCTCACTAAGACCAAAACAGTGTTTTAGGTTATAGTGTCAGGTTTTATACCAAAGTTCTAAAGCACATTACCGATTTGCCGGATTGCGACTTCAACAACCATGTCAAGCGGCTTTTAATGTCTAAAGGCTAGTATAGGATGAATCAATATGTGAACGATTATGACGTCTGGAAATTAGCACCTCTTTGTGCATCCACTAATAACGAATGTAACTATTTATGTTTCGTAAAACTATATGAAGAGATAAACCAGATTCTTCATCTAGAGATTCTTCTCGATGACTGGATTGTTTGTCCAAACCGCTGGTAGCTTTCACGTTCATAAACGCCTTCTTAGGGCCTAGATTGAATAAAGTATATTTGGATTTTTTAGTTGTTTATTCATTACACTCGGTTTTAGGTACATACCTACTCAAATAAAATATCTGAATAGTTCTATTATGTTGGCAATTTGTTCTCGCGATCGAGCCATCGTATTGTAGGATATATTTTATTTTATTATTCCGAAAATGCATACGAAGTGAAAACGAAGCTGTTTTGTTGCGTCCACATTTTCACAGCAGCCGTGTATATTATGCAAGACCTTTATTAAAGCATTTATGTAACAAGTATTCAGTATGTATATTATACTTACTTTGTTGTAATTTCAGATAATGAAACGGAAAAATTGGTGCTAATTTCGTATTATCAACGCAATGGAACTTTTTGCGAATTTTGTATTTGACTTGACACTCATGTTTGTTTATTTGCTAAAACATTTAAAATAAACTTATGTAAATTAAAACTTGTTCATTTTTATGTACAGATAGATAGATAGATTATAATGTCAACGCAATAATTTATTACATTGACTTATACGAATCTCTTTATCAGATATTTTATCAGAGTGTATCTACGTCAATGAGTCCACAAATATAATTTGATGAGCATTTTACATAAGAATAAACTTGTATGAATAAATATTTATTTAAAATATATAAAGATTTTGAGATAGCAGATCCTGAATAGTACATAAATAAATCCTATCAAAGTAATTTTAAATAGCACTCTGATCCAGGGTTGATCGATAAAAAATTCTCTTCTACACAAATTATTCTAAAACCGCTCATTTGAATAAGTATTGGTAATTGAAGGCTCAGAAAGATAAATGAAATTTTTTCTTTGCTTGTAACGAATCACGCTTGGTGTGAAAATGTTTTATGTCCTCTTTTTCTGTAATATTCTCAATTTAATGTGACTAAAGAAAATTAGCCGTCTTGTCTTTAAGTTTATACGCCACTATTTTTCATTTTTAATGTCTGTTAGTTTATATTCAATTATTTTCGCTATTAGAGTAAGGAAAACTATTGATTCCTCTTTCAACATTTACCGGTATTCTGTAATATGCTAAAGAAAATAAGTTTGGGAGATCAAATTTCTCTTGATAGAAGTTATTTTGGATAGACAAAAAAGTACATAATCAATATTTTTCTCTATTAATTTGTAAGCTTGTTATGCCTTATGTAACACGAATATTATTAATAGGATACTACATATATATAATGGGATTACTACATAATTAATATTATTCTATAGTAATTTAGCTAACTTATTGCGATGCACCAGATAAAATACAATACAATAAAAAATATGTGGGTTTATGAAATTACGATTAAGTGAAACTTTTTTTCTGATCGTATGCATGTAAACGACAATTTTGGGATATTATTCTATTCAGGTTATTAAAATCGCGTTTTTAACTTAATAACAGGAACATGGGAATGGTAATGGTAAAACAATAGTAGACAAGACATCCAAGTATAAATTTGAATTTTAATCTGTGTATTGGAGTACGGAATACATGATGAATACAATTATTCAGATGTTACACATATTTGCGTAGGTTGCTCTGTCGAGCGCCTTTTACATTACCCTACACCGCAGCCGCGCGCCGGCTGTAATGCGACATGCAATCAAAACTATTTCACTTTTAAAGAAAGATGAATGTCCAAAAATGTTCGCCTTTGATACATCGACCTAAAAAACTACCGTGCCATACACAAAATAATTTTAAAAAGTCTAGCAATCTTGAAAAACACAGTCTTGTTACAGGTATACGAATGGGATAAAAAGACACAAGGCTTAATATTGTCATCGTTCTTCTGGGGTTACATGACCATGCAGATACCCGCAGGCTTATTAGCGAAGCGTTATGGAGGAAAGCTTATACTTCTGGTAGCACTTCTTGCTAATGGCCTAATTTGTGTTATTCTGCCTACAGTTGCTAGTTTTGTAAGTAAATAATTTCAAGTAGTTCATATTAAACTGTGAAGCTGCGGAACAAGCTCCAGGACAGTGTGTCCCCTCCTTCCTTTAATATGGGGTCCTTCAAGCGTAACGTGAAGAGACATTTACGGAGGCCGGCATGACAGCGTCGATAGGCGAAGCATAGTTTGTCTCTCGGTGTTCGCCATTGATTTTGGATTGTACTGTACTTACCATCAGGCATAATGCAGTAATTTTACCATGTTACAATAAAAAAAAGTAGCGTTTGAAGAATTCCATACGTGATTTTAAGAGAAGTATTTTAATAATATAAAAATGACTAAATTTTTAGTCTAGCTGCTGGAACTGCGTTAGAAGTAGTTTATGGATTTGATTGAATATATGCGCTGGTTATGAATGTTACATAAATAATGTTAAAATTACAGGGTGGTTGGGCGATGGTGTGTTTATGTCGTGTGCTGATGGGTCTGACTCAGGCTTGCCTATTCCCAGCAAGTCACACACTGCTCGGGAGATGGTTGCCAGCGAATGAACGGACCACCTTAGCTGGTATTGTTTATGGAGGTATTATTTTATCTTTATTATTTGATATAATTTTACATAGATTATCTCACATATTTATTGATGAAATAAATAAATTATCAGTCTGTGCTTATGATAACATAATAGAAGTAAAAACTTGTAAATAGATACATGCAAATAGAATTTCATAGAGATTTATGGATATTTATATTTCAGTAAATAGTATTAGTAAATAATTAAATCCGCGCAATGTATACACACGAAATACTACGCTGATACGAACATACATATTATTATTTTATTATGGTAATATATGTTATAATAAAAACATAATTTAATAATTGAATGCTCTAATGAACGAGGCACTTGTTGTCAGACAGTAGACACACGTTGTTTATGACGACTGAAGCCGAGTATACACGATTCAGTTCGTCACCGACCCGAAAGCGCTTGATGTCGAGTCGAGCCGAGTAAACCCGACTCAGCGTCACAGCGTAATCGTTCACTTTCATTCGCTATTCGATGCGCATAAGAAGCTTTCATTTAATAAAGTCTAAATTTTAATTGTTTGCAGTTTCGTTTATAAAGCATTTCAAGTTTATTATAATTTTATTGATGTTGTGTTCTTAAAAGTCGGCGATATATTTCAAAACAAATTATTTTTTCGTTATCCCTTATAATCGTTAATGCACGTATTAAGTAATAGATTTAATCTATAATTTGAACCAAAGATAACATTATTAAAAAAAACAAGGATCGCAAACAGATTAGCATGTAAACTTTTCTACTTAACCTAGCAATCTTGCTGAAAACATAGTAACTAACTTTGATACCAGAAAATTAGTATTCTGGTGGTAGACTGAGCTGACTCAGTGCAACTTGCATTCGGTATTAAAAGGTTAACTTGCAGACAACTCATTTAAACTTTTGTAGTTAAAACCTTTGCATCTCCGTGACGAGCAAATACTTTTTAAAATGAAAATAGAAGGCGAAATCTTTAACCAACCATTAATTCATTGTTCAATATTGATACTATTATATAGTTAATTTGTTAAATAGCATTCAGTTTATTATTAATTACCAAAATAAAAAGTTCTCATCTAGTCTTAACCTATTACAAAACTAACGCACTTAAAATGAAATTGTTTTTTATCTTTACAAGATGTATTTATTGTCCATCTGCCTGACTATGTATCCAAGTTATTTCACTTGAAAACGGCCTTACATATAAAATTTAAAAAATAATACCGAATATCAGGAAGTTTTTAATTTAACGTAATAAAAAGTTATGACTTTAAATTTTAAACGTGTAATTCAGTGACTCAATATTCTACTGGAATAACTAGATATGATAAACTTATATTTGCTTATAATCTTACACAATGCAAACAACCGCAAAACAAATGTAAATAGATTTAAGTATTCCTATTAGGTATGCGCTGTTGTGCTGCGGAAAATGTAAAGACAATGTGTACACAATATTTATGTAAAAGATATAGTATTAGGTAACCCTCAGGGCGCAGATTCTACTCGGTATCTGTTATATTTTTAACAGTAGTTATATTTTCGGATATAGCAAATTTAATGGATAAATATAATTAAAATCATACTAATCAAATTTTATGCAGTTCTCGCATATTAGATATTAATTTTAATATATTTAAAGACTTCATATCCAATACAAGGTGACTCGGCCACCCGTTGCTGTGGCTCAGTTATTACATGTTGAATTCAAGTTGTGATAAAGTGCTATGGGGTAATAATTAATAATTAAAACGTTGCGTCACCTATGAGATATCTATCACAGTCGGTCCTATAGTTTTCTCTCAACAAACTAATTTAAAGCGCCATCTGTTAGAGACTGACTAGACTTACAATTAACAACAATAATCAATACAACCATTTAACTTGTAATAAAAAAAACTGTGGCTATTAATAGACATATAAATTATCCTATCTCTCAAGTTGGACCAAATTATACATAAACACCAAGTTTCGCGAAGATCGGTTGAGTAGTATGGGAGTTCTTCGTGGACAAACATCATGCCATTGGTTTTTTATATACTTAGATAATATCATAAAATTTAAGGCACCAAGATAATATCTAGTTAATGCTTAGAAATACCAATTAAAAACTGTGGAATTAACAGAATTACTGAATGATTTTATAGTAATTTAAATAGATATATTTAATAATCATGTTTCTTCCAGGATCGCAAGTGGGCACTATTATAGCTATGCCAGTGTCAGGACTTTTAGCTGATACCCCGATGGGATGGAAACTTATATTCTATAGCATATCAGGACTCATGTTCTTGACTGCAGCCATTTGGTACTGGTTTGCTGCCAGCTCTCCAGAGGATCATCCGATGATGACAGAAGAGGAAAAATATTATATTGAGATGGGATTAAATATGACAACTTTGCATACAAAGGTACTATTTTGACAATTATTATGCGTTATCATGACGCAGATCTTGATGAGGGTCATTAGTTTCATTTAGACATTTGATTTCCCATACAGTGGTGTCTCTGTTTTGAACTGAGAGGTATGGAAATTCATACATATTTTATAGAAATAAAACTTGACATTGGTGGAATAGCATACCATTCATTTAAAAAAAAGGTCAAGACAGTCATAAGGACTGCCGACAAAAATGGAAAACTCAAAACAATGAAACAAATGTGTTCTCTTTTGAATTTTCATATTAATTATAGTGTGAATGACAATATTTAAATTTCAGAATTTGTTTATTGAAATTATTAACATTAGTGTGGATTCCATATCTATTGGCACTCGGAGCAATAATTATATACATTTTTATAAAGTCTATTAATCAATCAAACGTATGACGAGCTGCAAAATATCAATATTACATATGTACAGGCCTCTATACTACGCGTCGCTAGTCTGGCACAAGCCGCGCAAACACAACACGGCCGGTCACGCTTACTAGCATGTCATGCGGGAAATTGTAAATTTATCTCCTGTCAAAAATACCGCTGCCTCTAAAGAAGATTTTCGGTATTACAATTATAGACAATATTTAAAAAATGAGTGCGTGTAACTTCTTTAGCGTTATAAGAGATGGCGATTTAGTTAAAAATAAATACATCATATGAAAATTTAAAAAGGCATTTATTGATGATGTAACACTAGTTTTTTTGCGTACTTTTCCATATTTTGTTTACTTTATAACAAATTGCTAATAATATTTCCTGTGTTATTTGAGTTCCGAATTAGCTGATAGAAGGCACTACAGATAATGCAGCTTTGATTTAATTTGTTATTTACTTACATTGAAATATGAATTGAAATATTTAATTACATTGAAATACGTCGCGCGCCTATATATACATAATTAATTCTATTGTATGATTTTTATTATTATTCAATTTAATATTTTAATTATTGTTTTTTGTCAAAAATTTTTGACTGATTTGTTTATAAACTATTTATTGACAAATCAAAAATATTTAAAAGCCGGATGTACAGAAACGTGACGCCATATTGGCGTAACGGACTTCCGTTGCATTGTCGTCGAGTTACCTCCTAGTCGCGGCTAAAGAAGTTTTACTTCAATAAAATATAACCGTTTTTACTTTCAGGGTAATCGCCCGACACCGTGGAAGGAGATGTTCAAGACGGGTCCGCTGTGGGCGATCACGGTAACTCATATCGGTAGCACAGTTTCCTTTGTACTGTTCTTCGTTGACATGCCCACATACTTGGAGAGAGCAATGCAAATATCACTAAAAAATGTATGTATCATTATTTTTTATACCAACACGTTCACAAACCTTACCTTAGGTAGACTATTAATCTGTCAGATGTATTTTATTCATTGTTCCTATTAATCAACGGATTTCTTAGTCGTAGGTGTTGTCAAACTGCGCTGAATAATAGAACTGCTTTGAGTAAGATTATCTAAGATCGTTTTAATGAACTTATTAATTTGCTGTATGTTACCTTGCCCTTGTTTAGAAATCTGAGCTTCTCTGTTATATCACAACGAGCACTGTGAAATTGGTTATACTTCATCAAAACTGCATCACTGATAATCTCAATACATTGAACTTTTGCTCTGAATTAACCTGTATCTTGTATCATGTGCATATTAAATTATATTTAGAAGTATACAGATTACTCTAGAAGGTCATTAGTTGGAATAAGTATAACATGATTTACTCTCTTTGCCTCTGTAATGCCAATATAATAAAATACTAGTTGTAGAAAAACAGGGAAACTTCTTTTCTTGTGTTCATTATTCAATTATCTTTCAGTTTCAAATTTATAAAATGATTTAGAGAAACTCGTGACAAGACAATATTATGTGGCTTCTTTTAAAGACATTCTCTATCAGTATCTCTAGCGCCTGTTTAGTTTACAAAGCAAAGTTAAATATTGTCAATCTATGAAATAGGTACGTTAGCAATACAAACTAATGCAATAAAGTACGACGATTGCCAAATTAATAAACGTGGAATAGCATTTAAAATAAACGTATTAAGTTTTAAATATTGCTTTCCTTGCCCATAGCAGATAGGTTTTTTATAATCATTTATATTCAGGTGGTGTATATTACTACAAGAGAATGTACTAGTTTGTATTATTGATTCTAGACTGCTACTTTGATAGCAGAGTACAAAAAAAAAGTTTAGAATCTACATTCGCGTCTGAAGTTCAATTTAGCGAATAATACTGTAAAGTATCCTGAAGAGAATCATCGTTAGTACTTGGGTCTTTATCAGTGCAGTGACATTTTATCTCAAGGAAATATGATTACTTAACAAGACTGTATTTACTTGCTAGTATTATTAATATCGATATTATTAGATGAATATTCAATTAGCGGTTTCCATTTGTATTTAAATGTGTGTATTTTTATTAAAGTACGCTAAACGTAAGCAAGTAATTTTTTGTTTATTTTGTGTTACAGAGTGCAATATTATCCGCGCTGCCGTACTTCGGGATGTGGGTGGGGAGTGTTGTCTCGTCGACTGTTTGTGAGAAGATCTACAACAGGGGACTTCTGTCTGTTGGGACTTGTAGAAAAATATTTAATTCTTTAGGTAGAGTCTTAATGTGGTAAACTATACATAATACAAGTATTGAATTCAATAGGCTATTGTTTACTAAAATACTTATGCGGAGCGATTGAGCTTATATATTTTTTTTATATTACAGTTGATTGACTAAACTATATTTTATTAAACAGCTATGTTTGGAGCTGGAATGGGCCTTATAGTCCTTGCGTTCCTCGGCCCTGATCACAAGAACTTTGCAATCGCCACTCTTATAGCTGTTCTCACTATGAGTGGATTCACTTCTGCCGGATTTATGGTGAGTTTTTCATCTTATCTTAGTAAAAAAATTACAGTTTAACATAAGTATTTATTAATTCATTTTGCGAAACGCCAGTATACTATAAACAGTATCGTTGTAACAGCTATAGAAACCCAGCATTCTAAAGTGCTTAAATTATTTACTGCTGTAACTGCTTAAATAGATGCTTGTACCTGATACAAGTATTGTATCATCTGACTGTGACTCTTTGTTATATCCCCTTAACTTCTTCATAATTTGTTCATTTCATTCACAATGTATTGAATCAATTAAAAGAAAATTTTCAAAAATTCTATGTCATAAACATGTTCATAGTCGCAGCGTTCCTTCATACTGTGAGAGGATAAATATATATAATATTATATTATTCATCGTACTGTTGACTGTTGAATTATCCACAATTGTAAATAAATACCGATCTCCTGTGTGGAAAAAGATGGCATGATCTTCATGTGTTTTACCACTTGAATCCTTAAATTATTGAAATTAATTTAAATGGATACTATGGTTTTTGAGTAACAATATCACAGCACGCTTGTTCCAATTTTAATTTCGATGCCTCATGTCCATCGATTGAATAGTATTAATAATTCTATTCGTATAAGGTATCTTTTCTTCTAATTTAAAATTTCCAAAATTTCCTTTGTCACAGTTCCTTTAGTAAGTGATATCATCAGTTGTTATTTATGTTAGCTTCAGAGAAAATAATACCACTATATAATTTATATTACGTATTTAGTCATATGTAAAATAATTACTTATTACTTTGAACGTTTTACTGCATCGATTGTTTGCGTCTCCAGGTGAATCACTTAGACCTCTCGCCTCATTTCGCTGGCGTTATGCTCTCTCTAACCAACTTCGCTGGAAGTATTGGTAGTGTACTCACTCCAGTCGGTACCAGCCTCATTCTGGGAAACGATTCGGTAAGTGTTATTAGTCAAATTAGTCTCAATTAAGAAAATATATGAGCAATTTTGCTTTACATTATTTGGACAAAAAGTTACAACCTAGTCAACGACGATAAAACAGTAAGATTTAAAAAAAATGTGTGGTCGTATGGAATCACGATGCAAGTGAAACTTTTTTCGGATCATAGCTATTTAACTGAACATTTTCGGATAACTATTTAATTTGGGGTATTAAAATCACGTTTTAATTCTAACTTAACAATGAGAAATGGCAATTAAATAGTAGGCAAGATATCCAACTATACGTTTTAATTTCAATCTACGTATTAGAGTATGGAATACATAATAAATACAATCATTCAGATGATACACATATTGAGCTTCGTTGCTGCCGAGTGTATTTCACTTTACCCCTACTCCGCGGCTGCGGACCGGCTGTAATGCGACATGCGATAGATGAACGAAAACATTTCATTTTAAAAATAACCTTAGTTTAAAGTATGGCTACTAGATCCCGCAATACCCAGAAATTATTGGCAGGTACTTGGTGAAGATTTTAAATGTGGAAGGAAGGGAAAGCTAACCACTATGCAGCCCTGATTGCTGGCACAATAATATAATTAGAGAAATTTAAATATATCATTAGCGAAAAAATTATAGTAAAAAAAAGTCAAATTAAAAGTATGTCAATTAAAACTTAAAAAACTCAAACTTAGAAATTAAATATATTACATTAAAATGACGGAATCTATTGATAATATAATTCATGGTTAAACTTTTTTTGGTATCTGTATGTATTCCTGATTGAAATCCCATGTTAATATCATAAATATTGTATTTTCCTAACAGGCGGACATAAGCAGATGGCGCATCGTGTTCCTTCTCACTGCAGCTATGACTGTTGGCTGCAATATTGTATATATTATATTTGGAAGCGCTGAAAGGCAACCTTGGGACAGTCCCGACTACAAAGATAGGAGGAAAGCTGATCCTGGTATTTAATTTCCATTTTTTGAAGTAAAACTTTTTATGGCACGGTAGGGAATATTTTTCATAACGCGTTTAACGTAAGGTAGGTATATAATTTGTGTATATCTGTAAGTATGTATAAGTGTCTGTCTGGCTCTAGCAGTATACAAAAATGGATAAATGTATAGTTGAGTACTTATATTACGGGACTTCTTATATTATATAGTTTATGAGCATTCTCATATATAGGTATAACTAGCGGGGGCGGCAGACGTTGTCCCGCTCTGATAATTTAAAAAAATATTGACAAATTATATACCTAAACCTTCCTCATGAATCACTTTATCTACTGATGAAAATGAAAACCGCATGAAAATTCGTTTAATAGTATTTAAGTTTATCGCGAACAGACAGACGTAGCAGAGGATTTTTTTTAAATATGTTATTATTTAATCCACATAAGCCAAAGAGGTTTCACTTCCTCCGTGTATACACACTGATAAATACACTGTTTCTTTTATATTTATTAATAAATTGAATATGATATAACTTTATCCTTTTGCAGAGGAAATGCGCCCAGTAATCACATACAAGCTTCCATCAAAAGAAGACGAAAAACAAAATACAGTGTGATATTATTCTAAATTAATGTTAAGACATCCCGCGAAAGGATAAATCTAATGTTGTATAATACATCATACTAAAAAGGATTTAGCGAAGAAATTTTATTTATAGGCATATCCTCTGTTTGTATAGGACGTAGGATGTTATTGTACATAAAAATTATAAATATACGTTTGTAAACCACAACTGTTTTTTATTCAAACTTTGGTCAGCTGAATTTCAATCTCTTTTTCATCAGTTTATAATACATACCCTAACTTCATTTTACTTTGAATTACAGCTTCAAATTGATCTTTTTCTTTTATTTTTTTTTTTTTAGCAACCAATCTCCTAGCAGATTGCTACTGCTATTGTCAAGTAGGTTATGATATTACAAGTTTCTTGCATCATTTCAATGAACTAACAAAATGGTGGCCGCTTGTAAGAACTTTCCAGGAGTTTTTGTGGCAAGTCAGAATCCATGCTCCGTTTCCCATTCACTTCACTTGCGCACAATAACGAAAGTATATTATGTAAAACAAAAGAAATATATGGCCAAATAACACAAGATCATGAATAAAATATAAAAACCACTGCATGACATTCCAAGATCCCGCCAAAACCTCCAAATTAATCTTATAGCATAGCAATGATCTCTCTTCCAAAATCAGTTATTCATTGGTTTTCCCGTATTCCAATTTTTATACAACATCGCTATCTCCTTTCCTATAGTCATAGAACTTTATCTGCATACTATTAAAAATTTTGGTCATGGTTGTAAATAGGGTTTTTTCTAATGCTCATCTGGCTAGCTATCATGTTCAAGTACTTAATTTGTCACTAAACACTGTACCTGTGTTTCAGGAGCTACACTTGAGAGCCAGTCCTCCTCTAGGTTTAGCGTATTACCATGTTAGACTATATCGCCATGCAGATGAGCTTATTGTAAACACTAGGTGGTAAGATTCTCATACATATGAGGTTTAATATTTTTTGAGGGAACATCTATCTAGTAAAACAGTTAGATAAAAACCAGTTTTTAAAACCCATTTGACTTTAGCATGTAGTAATTTGATTCAGAGGAGATCAGGTAAAATGTTTAATTCAAAAGGTCTACAGTGATTATTACGATAACGACATAGCCTAACTTTTATTTTACTAATTGATGATATTTCTATATGCATGCAAATACATTAATAGATACACTTTATATCAATTTTGATGAACAATTACTTATTAACAAAATACATGCCTTATTAGATACGTTTGTTAAGAGACAAAGGAGTGTAATTATTAACACGGCGTTTTGATTATTATGTTATAACATAAAGACAGGATTAAAACAGAATGTGACCTTGTTTGTAGTAAATCAGATGACTAGACCCGATTGTTACAACTCATGAGATATTTTATTGTTTTTTTAATACTCTATAGGTTTTAGCGTTTAACCACAATCTCATCTAATGTTAAATGACGATGTGCTGTATGACGTTAAACACGCTGCACGTAGCGGAGACCGGCTCTCAAGTGCAGCTGACGAAACATAACAAGTATTTGGCTTTACCAATATGTTATAGTGTCATCACGATGTTTTCCTTCACCCGCCGCGGACTTATCTATATATATATATATATATACTAGCTGTCACCTGCGGCTCCGCCTACGTGTTTTTTTAATGTATTAAAGAAATGTAAAAATGTAAGTAGGTGTGTACATCACAGAAATGCTTTTTCAAAAACATTTGTAACTACGACACGCACGCCATTTACTGTAACATGTAACGTGTACATTAGATAAGTGAATACGAATAGTATATCGAATGGGATAGGATTTATCATCAGCAACATACCTGGAACTTAAACCTAATATTAGGTCTTTACCTATGAAATTGCCGTTTTGTATGAAAAAATTTAAACGAATTTTTTTCATGTATTTTTTATTTGTATTAATCGAAGTAATCACCCATGTACTCAATGCATCTTTGCCAACGCAGTGGCAGTTTATTAATGCCCTTCTTAAAGAAATCAGCTGGACGGGAGGCAACAAATTCTTCAAAGGCATTTTGTACTGCCTCTCGGGTATTGAATTTTTTTCCCGCCAAGGAGTTATCCAAATTCTGGAAAAAGTAGTAGTCTGTAGGCGCAAGGTCTGGTGAGTAGGGCGGATGACGGAGAACTTCCAACCCCAGTTCTTGCAACTTGGAGACCGTCTGCTGTGCAGTATGAGGTCGCGCGTTGTCGTGCAGGAGCAGCGGAGACGAGCATCATTGTGTTCAGTTCTTCACAGTACACATCTGCAGTAATGCTCACCCCGTTTGGCAACAAGCTGTGATGAACCACACCGGCGCTAGACCACCAAACAGTGACCATCACTTTTCTAGGGGTAAGTTTTCGTTTAGGGCATTGTTTAGGTGCTGAACCAGGATCCAACCAACTTGCTGAGCGCTTGCAGTTATCAAACAGAATCCATTTTTCATCGCAGATAACAATGCGGTTCAAAATTCCTTCATTTGTGTGTCTGTTGAGCAGTGCAAGGCATGTCTCGACGCGTACTTCGCGCTGGCGATCATTGAGTTCGTGGGGCACCCATTTGTCAAGCTTTTTTGCCTTGCCAATTTGACGCAATTTCGGCTCGCCCGGGGTAGTACCACCCTCTCACAGAAAACCGACGTGAAGTAACAGTGCTTGCATTGTTGCGTTTCGTTCGGTCAGTGAGAGCGCCGGAGACCCACCTCCCCTCCCCTTCCACTTTCCTCTTCCCTTCCTCCCCCCCCTCCCTACACAGGCTGGCAACGCACTTGCGACTCCCCTGGTGTTGCAAGTGTCTATGGACGGTGGTGATCACTTACATCAGGTGACCCACCTGTTCGTTTGCCTCCTATAATATAAAAAAAAAAAAAAAAAAAATTGACCAATATTGTTTTGACGTTAACGTCGAAAGCTGCTGCTAATTTAGCCGTAGATTGTGTATCATCAGCTTCCACAATCGCCTTTAATTCGTCATTGTAGACCAAAGTCTTCGGACGACCGCAAGGTTCATTTTGCAGGTCGAAATTCCCAGAACGGAAGCCAGCAAACCAATAACAGGTGGTGCGTTGGTTTGTAGTGTTAGCTCCGTAAACGTCGTTGATGTTGCGTGCCGCTTGTGCCGCGTTGCTGCCACGACGGTACTCATATTCCATAATTACTCGAATTTTTAACGTATCCATGATGACAAAAAAGATTGTGTATATTTTTGCTATACATTGGGGCTAATATAATAAAAGACCTTGTACTTTAAAATATTTATAGGGTGATGCGTACAGAATAACGGTCAGATGATAAGTGAGTGAATGAGATATGCACTTTTTTGTTAGTAACTATTGAGTTAAGCGCCTTATGTAAATATATGGGCAAAATCCAGCGCTTTAAGGATTGCGCTGGAACATATTCCCGGCCGTTGAAAGCCTGCTTTCAACCATTCAATTCTTCAGCAGTCGGCAGCGGGCAGAGGCGTGTAAATGGTCGCCGCACACTACCTCGAGCAGTTTTGATTTCTGCGACTCGTGCCATTCCGTCGGGCTCAGGAAATAGCTGCAGAACTCGCCTAAGGCGCCAGTTTAATGGAGGAGTGTTATCTTTTGCTAGGAGCACCATATCCCCTATATTGAGTTGTGCTTTGCCCTTTCGCCATCTTGTTCTCTGCTGAAGTTCCGACAAATATTCTTTCTGCCATCTACGCCAGAAATGATGTCTTATTGTTTTGAGGTGCTCATATCGCTTTCCTTGTTTGGTGTCATCTCTGCCTTTCAGCTCTGACGAGGGTAGCGCAGTTAACGGCCAACCGATGAGAAAGTGCCCTGGAGAGAGAGGAAGGAGGTCGTTAGGACAGAATGACAAGGGGCACAAGGGACGACTATTGAGAATCGCCTCCACCTGTGCAAATAAAGTAGAAATTTCCTCAAATGTTAAATTACTGTTGCCAATAACTCGTTTGATATGATATTTAGCCGATTTGACACCAGCCTCCCAGATGCCGCCGAAGTGAGGGGCGTAAGTAGGTGTAAAATTAAACTTAATACCCTGTTGACTTGCAAAATCAGATATAAGCTCCGTATTTTGGTTTAAAAAGGATCCTATCTCCTTTGCAGCGGCTATAAAGTTACGACCGTTATCAATAAATATTTCTGATGGGTTTCCTCTACGTGCAATAAATCGCCTAAGAGTCATTACAAATGAATCCTTAGTTAAATCGCTAACTGCTTCCAAGGAATGCACTTATAACGTAGACACACAAAAATACACATATAAAACCTAATTAAGCGACTTCCACGTCCTTTACGATTTAAAATAAAAAATGGTCCGGCAAAATCTAAGCCAACGGATATGAATGGAAAGCCAGGATTTACGCGCTGTGCAGGCAAGTTACCCAGTTTTGGGAACAGTGTTTTACCACTTCGTCATCTACATCGGACGCAGTTAATGACAGTGCATCTTGCAAGATGTCTTCCATTAACAATAATTGTGGACCTGCATGTAAGTTGTCAAGATGTTCTTTCGCAAAATACAATTTAGTTAGTTTCTGTGAAGCGTGAAGAAGTATTGGATGCCTTTTATCAAAATCGCATGCGGACGCATCGATTCGTCCGCCAACACGAATTAACTTTAACTTATCGTCAAAAAAGGTGATAACGATAAAATTTTATATCTTCCGGGTAGTTCTTTACCCTTTGCAAGCAAATCATATTCAATAGAGAATGACTTATGTTGGGAGATAAAGCACAATGCATGAAATGACTCCAATAATTCTTCTGCTGAAAGTACACCTTTTTGTTAATTATGAGGATGTTTTATATTAAATATAAATCGTCGAACATATGCAATGCGTCTTTGAAACTTGTTGACACATGCAAAATTATCGAAATTTATAAAATTATCATTCACTATTGCCGAGTGTGTTTTAATTTCAGGTAAGTCTTCTAACTCGGATAATTATGACACTGGCCAATCAGATTCGTCTTTAAGTAAAAAGCTGGAGCCTGCCCACCAAAAAGTACACATAATTTTGTAGATGACTTAAATGACAATTGGATTTTGGTTCAGCTTTAGCTAACGAAAGATGCCCTAATTCAGTATGTAATTTAATTAAATTTGTATATTTGAGTTTTGAATTTAGGATTTTTTCGAAAACGCTTTTCTGAATAATTGAACCGTTTTTTAGCTAATTTATAACCATCATCTACATAGTCTGGAGCCAATTTATAACTATCACCTAGGCAGTCTGGAGTATCATTTAACGGTAGTCTTACACAAAATCTACAATCGTTTTTTCTATGAGTGTGAGTTGTAAAATGTTTTTCATGAGCCTTCTTTGACCGTTTGGCCGTTGAACTTTTAATGTCTATTTATTTTGATGCGGCACCTAGAATTGCTTGATTGCAATGCGTTGTTTCTTTGACAACATTCGAATATATAGGACCAGATATTATCCAGCCTAGATGCGTATTTCGTAAGTTTGTACTTTGTGGACCAAGGGAGCGCTGCTCGTTACTTAGTATGACCCAAAATAAATCATCGCCTATTAAAACGTCTATAGGTGCTGGCTGATTGAAAGTAGGATCAGCAACCACAATATCCTTTGGTCAAACAATGAATTAATATTTACCGGGTAGTTTGGTATAACACCGGTTAATTCGTTTAAAACAAGACATGAGCAACTTGAACTATAATTTTTATTAAGAGAACGAATCTCAATATTGCAACTTTCGGTAACGATAGATGTGACTGTATTTCCTATTCCTATGACCTTTAGCGAGTCAATTGGGAATGATTTTAACGATATATTATCTTTTAATGCCTTTGAAATAAAGGATGACTGGCTGCCACAATCAAGCAGCGCCCAAACTTTTGCCATTTGCTGAGTCAATGGATTCGAGACTTCAATCATAGCTGTCGGTAAAAGAATTCGACTAGAGCTTCGATTTGAGAAGCTTGCAATTATTTCGTAATCGTTCTCACAAGACTCTTCTACCATTCCTAGGTTATTTTTAGAAGATGCTGCGGAATGATACAACAACGTGTGGTGCCTTTTATTGCACTCCTGAGTGGTGTCCCTGCCTTAGACAGTTACCACACAATTTGTATTTATTGACATCTTGCAACCTTTCATCGACCCCCTTTGCTTTGAAAGTGGGACAATCTTAAATCCTGTGATTATTATTACAAACTACACATAGAAAAATGTTTTGATTATTAGATTTATTAACTTCGTTATTGGAAGTAGCAAATGATTTAATATATGTATTTTTATTTTTATTAGTATTATTACTTAAGCTATGTTGCCTATTTGTGAGTGAGTTATTGCTTGAGCTAGGTGTGTTTTGGTTTCTAGGCAGAGTACTGTTGTGTTTATTACGATTTAATGACTCCAGCGCGTCTGCACGGTTAACCATGAATTTATAGAACTGTTCTAATGTCTGAGTATCACCGTCTAAATTATTTCAGTATTCCTCCCACTTAGTCAAGGTGTTGTTATCTAACTTTGATGACAACATAAATATAATCAACACATCCCATTTGTCCGTAGGCAGTCCTATGCTGTTCAAGGCACACAAGTTCTTTTTTACATGCTCTACTAAAAATCTTAAAGACCTTTCCGATTCACGTAAAATATACTTTACATTTAATAGTGAATTTAAGTGATGATAAATTAAACTTCTTTTATTATTATATCGACTACAAAGTAAATTCCACGCTTCAGAATAATTTGCGGAGGACACCTCAATATTAGATATAATTCTCGCGGCATCACCTTCTAAATAAGACACTAGGTAATGAAAATTATGTATAGGTGTTATACGTTCACTTCTGTGAATTAAGCTCTCAAACGTGTCACGGAATTCTAACCATCGGAAATAAGCGCCGTCAAATTTGGCTATTTGAATTTGAGGTAATTTTAAACCTGCCGGCTGATGATCCAAACAACAAGAGTTGTCATGATCAGAATTACGCCTATGTTCGCTTTCGATTTTAGAAAATTTATCTAACAACGTTTTTGCAGTGGCGATGTTAAAAATAATATCACTGTCGATCCTATCGCGTTCATCAATTTCAGCAGATAAATTTCCTGGATTCAATGCCTCGATCTCATTCTGCAAGTCGTCAACCCTAACCGACAATGCCTCGAACTTTGCAAGCTTCAAGCCTAACTCTGTTAGTTCGATGTTATTCAGCACGGAAACACTCGTAAAACTATTTAAATAATTTTTAAATTTAGTTATCTGTCCTTTAACAGACAATCTTTTATTAATTAACCCTTTCAACTGACTATTATCAACAGATTCGTTAGGCATTGTGATTTAAGTAAGTTAAACACGTATACGTATTAAGTTCAATAAATTATGAACGACTAAAGAGTAATAAATCAATTAACAAAAGACTGGCTCACGCTCCTCGACTCGACGACACCTGCCGACCAGAAATCGGTTTTGACCGCAAGGCTAATTGCAGCGCAGATAACAATCTGAAATTATCGGCGATCGTATGTAAATATCATATCTTCGAAATGAGTTACAAGGAAGCGACAGAGCAGATTAGTAACTTCTCTCTTAGAATTAAGGATTATATTCTTAGAAAATATAGGTTAAATCAAATCAAATCAAAAACACTTTATTCAGTTTAGGCCCTAATAAGGCACCCATGAACGTCAAATACTACTACCGGTTCGGAAAACAACCCAGTCATCGAGAAGAACCGGCAAGAAACTCGATCGGGTACATCTTTTTAACATATATTTCCAATACATCATACAATGCTTTTAGTGGATGCACAGAGACGGATCAATTCCAGACATCACTATCATTCACATACTGATCCACTCTATAATATACTTTGAAACTAAAACCCGTTTGACGTGGCGCTTAAATTTACAGTCCGGCAAATCGGTAACATGCTTTGGGACTTTATTGTAGAACCTAATACTATTACCTAAAAAACTATTACTGGTTTTGCTAAGTCTGAAACATGGGACCACCAGTTTATCACAGTTTCTAGTATTTAGATTATGCCGGTCTTTTACTAAATTCAGATTTTCAAAGGTTTTACGGACATACATTAAATTATCAAGAATGTATTGGGAGGGCAGAGTTAAGATACCGAATTCCTGGAATTTCGTTTTTAATGATTCGCGAGGTCCCATATTATATATTGCCCGAACTGCTCGTTTTTGTAATAAAAATATCGTGTCTACCTCAGCAGCCGTACCCCATAGCAGAATGCCATAAGACATTAAGCTATGGAAGTAAGCGAAGTAGACTAACCTAGCAGTGGCAATATCTGTAAGCTGGTGAATCTTACGTATTGCGAATGCAGCGGAACTTAATCTGCTCGCCAGTTTTTTAATGTGAGGGCCCCATTGTAATTTGGAATCTAGTGTAATTCTCAAGAATACAGCATTGTCAACTATCCCTACTAAATTCCCTGCGATCTTGATTCTACTATCAACATTGGGTAAAGTAAATCTTATACATTTCGTTTTATCTGCATTTAGCAACAGGTTATTTAACGCAAACCAATGACAAATTTCATTTAAAGTATTATTCAGATGCCCAACCTCTGAATCTATCCTTTTCACTTTAAATATTAGAGAATTATCGTCTGCAAAAAGCACCATGTCAGCAGAGTTATTAACCACTAGCGGTAGATCGTTTATATATATTAAGAACAAAAACGGCCCTAAAATGGAGCCCTGCGGGACACCAATTCGGGCGAACGATCCCTCAGAGGTTACCCCATGTATGTTGACTTTCTGACAGAGATCTTTTAAATAAGAGACTAGAAGGTCGAGAGAAGATCCACAAATACCATAGTGTTTTAATTTAAGAATAAGCGTACTATGTTCAACGCAATCGAAGGCCTTAGACAAATCGCAGAACACACCAATTGCATCCTGCGAATCCTCCCAGGCTCCCAATATATGATTTATGAGCATTGCACCAGCGTCAGTAGTAGATTTCGATTTTGTGAAACCAAACTGTCGACCACCCAGAAACTTTTGCACAGTAAAGTATTCTACCAATTGTTTAAGCATAATCTTTTCAAAAATTTTACTTATCGACGGAAGTACAGAAATAGGTCTATAATTTCCAAGACTACTTCTGCAGCCTGATTTAAACAAAGGAACCACTTTGCTTACTTTCATTAGATTAGATTATTACTATTAACGGTATTAACGGTGGTAACGGTATTTCTAATAACGGCTTAGAAACAAGCTTATAAATGTTATTTGTACAATATAAATGAAAATTAGAACGATTATCGTTTAAAATATAAAAATGTTATGCACTATTGCTTGATTTTGGATGAATTTAAAATAAATAGAGCTTAAAATATAAACAAGAAAATATATTCTGAACCTGTAGGTAGGGTGTCGAAATAAAATGAAGCAATTTCAACGGTTTTTAGGAAATCTCTTTGCACAGATAAATATGATTCCTGACAGTTAGGAATAATGTATTTAGGGATAAATGGATGAAATATTTGGAAGATTAGGAAAAATAGGAAGGAAAGAGCACTTATCTGATTTTTAGAAATCCGATACGCGATGTGAATCTTTCGCTGAATCACTGCTCGCTTCAGCCTGAACTCGTAGATGATCCTGGCTGCGCGTTAGATCAAGAACCCTTTTCTTTAATCTTCAAATCACGCCAAAGAAGCTCGCTCACCAACCGACCGGCTCCGCCTTGACGAGATTTTCATCCGACTTTTTTGGAGTATTTCTTCTCATTTAGTATTTCTCGCAGTTTAGATTCCCCTCATGGGCCACCAATATGTATATTTTTGCTATACACTGAGGCTAATATAATAAAAGATCTTGTACTTTAAAATATTTATAGAGTGATGCGTACAGAATAACGATCAAATGATAAGTGAGTGAATGACATATGCACTTTTTTGTTAGTAACTATTGAGTTAAGCGCCTTATGTAAATATATGGGCAAAATCCAGCGCTTTAAGGATTGCGCTGGAACAGATTGAAATACGATGAAAATGTAACACTAATCAATAAACAAATTACTACTTTTGGAAAAAGAATTCCATTTTTAAAATAAAATTAATTTGAAATTAGAATTCTTAGCCAAACAAAAATTATTTTTATTTGAAATGACCAGTACTGCAGAACGGCAATTTCATAGGTAAAGACCTATTATATACCACCTTCAGTGCTCACTAACACTATATAAGAAAGTAATGAAAATTTTAAACTATACATTATCGAACAATATGTGTTAAATTGTTTATTATATAGATATAACATGCCCATATTGTCGATATAATTGTGTTATTTTATACGTTGCTCTAATCACTGAGTTATGTAGATGCAAACGCGGTAAATAAAACAAAATGGCCGCCAAATTAATCAAAATGATAATATAATTCTAATTACATACATTTATTCTCGGAGTCCAGTACAGCGCACGTCTCACGCGCTTGTTTACAGTAAACAAAATTGTTTTGATCATTTTCACACGAACGAATGCACAGGTAACAGTTCATCACTGCATAGTATAAAACAAAGTCCTCCGGTATGTCTGTTTATCTGTTCGCGATAAAGTCAAAAACTACAGAACGGACTTTCATGCCGTTTTCGCCAGTAGGTAGAACGGTTCATGGAGAAGGTTTAGATATAATTTATCAAGGCTTTCTTTTTCTTATCAAGGCGGGACAACGTCTGCCGAGCCCGCTAGCTTAAAATAAAATAACTCATTAGTTAGTTATCTGCCAAAGAAAGTCCCGTAAAAATCAGTTCAAGCATTTCGGATATTCCACTGCGACCGAAGGCGAATAAAAAACCTAAATTACTCTTTATGAGGTCTGCTATCTACCAGTGAATATCCCGTGAAAATCGGTCCGACCATTTTGGAAATAGCAATGCGGACGAAACCGCGGACAGATAAAATAGAATATGTCAACCGCTATAATTTCGGCTATCTGCCAGTAAAAAATCCCGTAAAATAGGTCCAGCCGTTTTGGAGTTTACCCGGAACAAACAAACAAACAGACAATATATAATAGTATAAAAATATCGACCGAATATAAAAACATTTTTTTTGAAGTGAAACTTCTTTATTCGTTATATCCATTCACCAAAAAGATAGTATTTATTTTTACATACACAGACTCTATTTGTATAATACGTAATAGATTGCAAATAAAAATTGGAAACAAAACTAACGTAGAATAAACTTTTTGAAACACAAATAATCTTTGAAAATATTTGCGATAAAAACTGACCACGTTACCATGGCAACGTATATAATATTAACGCTAACACGAAGCGAAAGCAATCAAAACAAAAAAAATGCCCGATTTTGAAACATTCTTCATTGGCGGTCCACTTCTATTAGTCTTAACGTGATGATATATAGTCTAAAGCCTTCCTCGGTAAATGAGCTATCTAAAACCGAAAGCTTTTTTCAAATCGGACCAGTAGTTCCTGAAATGAGCACGTTCAACCAAACAAACAAACAAACTCTGTGCAGTCGAGATAGAATAGTAAAGTTGCTATTTAAAATGAATAACGATGTAATTAAAACATATTGGGATTGTACTATGTTATTAGTATTACTTTGTAATTACTAGAATAATTGACGATCTAAAATAAGTTTTATAGCAAATAAGGATTTGTAAAGTACTTCGGTTGTTACAACGGTGAATTATTTTAAGATATTAATGATAACGTAATTATTCAATGTATGCTGTTAAAATCGTTATTTATTTATAATTAGATTTATTAGCAAACATAAAGTGTAACTATAGATTCATTATTCATTATTATTTCGAGTTCGTGAGATCTATCGTTATTGTCGCTAAGTGATAATTATTGTCTCTGAGATTATTGTAAAATCATTATTATAAAGAACAAGAATCGAAGTCGTCGTTTCATTTCATAAGTGCCAATCGTGTTGTGAATATACATACAAATGGAGTATAATGGAAAGGAAAGCGTGCTCTCTGCTCTATAGGCTTTACCTTTATATTCTGACATACATATATATATATATATTATGTCATAGGAGGCAAACGAATAGGTGGGCCACCTAATGTTAAGTGATCAACACCATCCATAGACACTTGCAACATCAGGGGAGTTGCAAGCACTGTTACTTCATATCGATTTTCCGTGAGAGGATGGTACTACTCCGGGCGAGCCGACCCGACCCATTCATGCTGCAACCAGTAATAACTTCAGCGTGGCCACCTACAATATCGGCGCTGTGTCCGAACACGCTATCAATTAAGCCATCATCGCTTCAGTTTTATTAATGTTACTCTTAAGTCTTAACTTTTTTCTTAATAAAGCAGGTCTTTAATATCACACGCAGGCCGGCATGACAGCGGCGACCGGCGATGTATAGTGTGTCTCTCGGTGGTCGCCATTGTTTTTAGATTGTACTATGCTTACCATCAGGCACAATGCAGTCATTTTACTGTGCTACAATAAAAAAAATACTAATTAGGATACAAAAATAAGATGTGCTGTTCTCGCGTGCGTTTTTTCCACGTACGTCTGGTTCTCGAGTGACTCCCAGCGGCCGCTGGTCCAATATGATTTGCAAGTTTTCAAGAAACAAGCCTACTACTTTCTCAAAGCCCGGCAACACATCTGTGATTCCCCTCGTGTCGCAGGCATCCATGGGCAGCGGTGATCACTTACCACCAGGTGACCCGCATGTTCGTTTGTCACCAATAGTATAAAAAAATATGGTAGAAATGTTGCCTATATATTGTCGTGCGTATATCGTTAAATTTACCAAGCCCAAATTGCACATTCTGGGTACCACAACTAGCGAAATGAAAGTATTTACTCACAAAACTACCCAACTTTTAACGTATTAATGATGGTAACGCCTTCTGTTATCACATTCCAATACCTAACTCACATCCCTTTTCATTCGTGCACTAATGTCTTCTTCTTCCCCGCAACGCTCTTGCGCCGACGTGACATGTAACCGCTTATCGTTTTTTGGTATTCCTGCACTCCAGGAGTAATTTAACGCTAAAATAGGTGTAAAACTGTATGCCTTTGCTTTCTGCATTCCGTGTGCTAGAATAACGCAAGTTACGAAATATTTTTGTCGCTACCTTGTGGAGGTGAAACATTTGTGTGCTACTGGAAGTGCTCCGAGCGATTGTACGCACCGGAAAAGGGTTAATACCAGCCGCAGGAGAAATTAGAGCACAGGACGACATTCCGTTTCCCACCTTTGTATTTCCCCTCGTCATTGATGAAACTGTAAAAACTTGAATTTTGTAAAATTCCGGCATGATCTAACTACTAGAAACTGTGACAAACTGGTCTCATTCTGCTGTGGGGACGGCAATTGATGTAGACACCGTGTTTTTATTTGAAAACGGGCTGTTCGAGCAATATACAATATGGGACCTCGCGAATCATTAAATACTAAGTTTCAGGAATTCGGTATCTTAACTCTACCCTTGCAATACATTCTTGATTTAATGTATGTCCGTAAAAGCTGTGAAAAGCTGGATTTTGTAAAAAAACACCATCATCTAAATACTAAAAACTGTAAGAAACTAGTCGTATCATGTTTCAGACTCGATAAAACCAGTAACAGTTTATTAGATAATAATGTTAGGTTTTACAACAAAGTCAGTATTATTTTATTGCTTACGTCCGAGGCTGCTTCTAATTCTAACGGGGAGTTAAGTAAATCTGCAGCTATTGTCACTATCAAAGTTATGCAAAGATAAAATAATTGAAAAATAAAGCACAACTTTAATTTTAATTTCGCGTCATCGACATGCTACTAGCGTGACCGACCGTATTGTGCTTGAGTATCGGCCTGTATACATGTAATATTTATATTTTGCAGCTGATCATATGTTTGATTGATTAATAGGCTTTATAGAAATGTATATATAATAATGATTGCTCTTAATGTCAATATACATATGTATATTGAAATGTATGTGTACGTATGTATAATGTATATGTAAGTATATTGAATTGAAACCCAGACAATAATTGCAATATACAAATTATGATATATAAATAATACACACAATAATTAACTTAAAAATTCAAAAGAGAACGTAATTATTTTATTGCTTTGAGTTTTCACTTCTGTCGGCAGTCCTTATGACTGTCTCGACTTTTTTTTTATTGCCATTGCATATAAATTTATGGGTTACAATATGTTGGCAAAATATCAGTTAGTGGGAATATTTTAAGCTGCTTGCAGTTAATTTAACTCATTACTGTACAGGATAACAATACCTTTTCCACAATAAAAACGAAAACATCAAACTCATCCGTCTCTTTTACCCGTAAAGTATATTACCAGGCAGCAATTATAATATTTACAACTTGACAATGAAGATCTGTTAACAAAACTTAAACTAAAACTAGATTTATTTCCATTGAATAAGGTAGAAATTTGAACGGGGGATCAATGTAAACTTGCCTTATAACAGACGAGACTATTTGGTTTAGAAAATCATAATGCAAATAAAAAGATAACAATTAACAGAGTCTTCGATAACAAATTCTTATTGTTCTTCGAATAAATTCTAAGAAATGATTATTACTATATACTCTACGTGGAAATAGACGTATAATGTAATATTAAATGGTTTTATCAAATTTTAGTAATGCTTGAACGAAATGGACGTTGAATTTTTAAGATATCAATTCGAAGATGGTTATTATGGAGTTATTACTAAAAACAGTGAGTATGTTTTGATGAGTTCTTAAGTATAAATATATCTTCATTTTTTAATTTAGGCTCTATAATCATTTGGCGAATGAGACGATAATCCATCTACTCACTATTAGGTTGATTTACAAACTATATAAACTAAAGAAAATAATACACAAAATAACATAGACGCTGATAATCATTTATGGTTAACAATTTTAATTAGTGATAATGAAACAATTATGCGTAATAACAAGTAATTACCCTCATTTACAGAGCAAGTTATTGGCGTGCGGCATATCCAAGCATTATATATGTTTGTAAGTTCAGTGGCTATAGGGTTAGTGAGGGGCAGTAGTGGAATTGCTGTACTAGCCATCAACGATGAAAGCCGCCAGAACGATACATATATACAGGTGAAGTAAATATACTTTTTGAAATGTTTTTAAAATCTTTAAATAAACATACATGAGATAATAACGATGTAATTTATTACTCACAGTACTAAACTAATAAACTTTATGATAAGATACGCATAACCTCCATTTTCGTTAGGGCTGTTAGTAAAGTGCTGTTTTAGTTTTTTGCGACACTATTTTTTGTCATTGTGGTATTAATCCTTCTCCCGGTAAATATTTCATTAATTTTGCGTATTATATGTAAATCGAAATTACCCTTTGGGCCTTTACGACATATCATTTCAAAGAATATATGCGAAGATATAATATATCCATAGTTACGCGCAAAATAGAAAGTTGTTTCTATGAAGATCCTCACGTAGTTTTTGGTACTTCATCAAAACTGCCAATAACAGATCTCAATTGTTTAGATACGTTAGATGGCAAATTAGTAATTCGCTCGCATGTAAAATCGGAGCGGGTTGCTGGTTATTACAACTTAAAATCTCGTGAACATAAATATACGGGGAGTTATGTTATAAAGTTACGTCTGTGCTATTGATAATATCAGGGGAAGTTACTATTGACCTGTATCCGTACTTCTAACTATATCGGGAAAGTTATCATTGACTGGCTACTATTTACCCCGTTCTTAAAAAAACATTGGTTGAGTATCAGCTATTCATGCATCTTGATTATCATTAGCTGTCAGTTGTGGCTGAATGCCTTAAAATTTAACGAACAATGAGACACTGGTCACTCTGACAGTTGGGCTAGTCACATCTACGGAATAATTCGTAACTACATTCAGTGTTTGTTCATTTCTGTATCGGCTAATGTTTTTATTCGATTGGTCTTGTTGGGTTGATCGATCAAACCATAACCATAACGTCACTGTGTATGACGTCATATTTTTATATAGACGCCATTTTATATATGCCCCGACATATACAACGTGTTTTCTTATTGACATGAAATATCCTTCAGGTACACAATTGGGATAAAAGGGTACAAGGTGCAGTGTTATCATCTTTTTTCTTTGGATACGCTCTGACGGTGTTCCCTGTGAGCGTATATCTGAAACGAGTTCCGGGGAAATTACTGCTTACTGGAATACTTATGGTGAATGGAATACTATGTTCCGTGATGCCTACTATCATTAATAAGGTATGATAAAAAAAATCGTAATTAATTTAGAATCCTCGGCTCTCTTATAGGCCTTAAAACTATTTGACGTCGTCAGTTTTATTTATCTTGAATTAAAGAGTTTATCTTTTAAAGCTTTACGTCGTGTTAAGTCAAAATATAATCAAAGTTGGTGACAGTAAGTCTAAAGGGTCTAACTTTCAGATGCACCTGCTGGAACGTATCTATAGTTACTCGATCCTAAATATTGATCATAAGTAATACAATTTCTTTCCTTCTGAGTAGGATCGCTATAATATGATTTCCCATTTCAATCTCTCATTTCTTATCTTAGTTTATACATATTTTATAGAGTTTTTCACGATCACTTTCTTTGATTTTCGTATATTCCAATATTTGTTCATCTTCATAATTATATGTTTGCTACAAAAATAATAACAATGACTACAAAAGTAATATCAGATAAATATTTTAGATAGCTTTTACGCAAAACGAAAGAAAGAAGTGCTGCATTTTAAAAATTAGTAAGTAGTTTAATTTGACTTGACCATATTTATGAAATGGGAATTTCCGTTTCCGGCCTGCGTGTACACTTTGACAGTAAATATCATTACTTCCGCTCAAGTACCTCACATGTCTTAACTCACCATAGCATAATGTTGCATTCGGAGCGACAGCATCTTTTTGCTTCTTTAGCGTGTAATGCCCCGCCGAGAACCGACGTGCAAGTGAAACACTTGCACAAAACATTATGAAAAATATTTGCAGAAAATATTTTTATTTCTACTTATGTGTATCAAAGCCTTAATAATAATGGTCGTGATAAATATTTTAGCAGTAGAACATCATTACGAATTATAATATTACCTCGGTTCGGTTGATTTAAAATGCAAGGGGTACCAAGAGATATGTGGTTAGAAGCCTTAGTTATGATGAGGTAAAAGTTTTACTATAGAATTTCACTAATAAATCATTACCACTTTAATACCTTTTAAGTCAGTTTCGTAATACATGTGCCTCGTAGGAAGGATTATAATTCTTATTATATTATTCAAAGAGTCTTTATATTGTAAACCATTATAATACGGAATTTAATCAAGATTATAAAATTGTTACTCATTGTAGTACACGTGGCCGCTGTTGCAAATAATCTGACTATTTATCAATCACAACCATAATCAATCCATATTCTTACTGGGATAAGCAATAACTATACTTTTTCTATCTTTAAAATCCTATTTTTCTTCTATTGCAGTTATTAAATCCAATTGAATGCTGGTTTCAATGATTAATTAACATTTTAATAGTATAAATATTTAAAATACCACATTGATTCCTTGAACACAATACAGAATTGTCGTTACGTTTTTGTATTTCCAATATTAAAGCGATATGCCTATTATTATTTTGGGTGATATTCCCGATGTATTTTCTCATTGGTACAGGAAATCTATTACGTATATAATGCAATAAAATAATTTTGTTACACCATTATCTGAACACGAATTCTTTACTTTATGGGCGCAGCCTTCTTCAAAACGACCGTAATAATAATCTGAATGGAATCAGTTTTCAGTATATTATTTGTTTTATGTAAGTTATACAAATCCTATGGTTTTTGAAGTGAAGACTTCTTTATGCGCTTTGAGCGATATTTTTAACAGTAGATAAATTTATAATTTCGCGTCATGACGTGCCAGTATGCCTGACCGGCCGTATTGCGCTTGCGCGACTGGCGTCAGATTAGCGACATGTAGCATAGTGGCATACTGTGTATATATAATACTGATACTTTGCGGCTCATCATACGTTTGATTGATTAATAGACTTTATAAAAATGTATCTAATTATTGCTCCGAGTGCCAATAGATATGAAAACCACACTAGTGCTAATAATTTCAATAAACAAATCCTAAAATCTAAGCATTGTCATTAACACTATAATTAAGTTAAAAATTCAAAAGATAACAAAGTTCTTTTATTGTTTTGAGTTTTCACTTCTATCGGCAGTCCTTATGGCTCGCCTTCTTATTTTATTTTAATATATAATATTTGAAGTAACAAATTACAGAGAGACTACGCTCAGTACTAAATACATAAGTATGTTCATTTTATTTCAGGGTGGCTGGATAGCAGCGTGCAATGCACAGTTGTTCTTAGGGATGGCCCAAGGCTGTTACTCCACATCATATGATATTTTACTAGAGAAATGGATACCGCCAAATGAGAAGAAACTATTTAGTGCGGTGATTTATGGAGGTATTGGTATAGGTTTCTCTTGTATTAAGAAAACATATGGTGCTAGGTGACCTGGCTGCGCGTTGCTGTGTCTCAGTTATTACATGTTGAATTAAACAAAACAAGTGCACCATAAAATAAAATGGAGTTGTAAAATAAATTCAAAATTAAAACGTGGCGCCATCTATGAGATATCTTTAGCAGTCGATCCTATACTTCTATGTCAACAAACTAATTTAAAGCGACATCTGTTCGATGTTGTTGTTATAATTAATAAAAGTAATCAACAATGACAATAATTTAATTTGTAATTATAAAATATTGAGAGATTAATAGTCATACAAAATATTCTATACTATTTCTCAATTTGGACCAAATCTATACATTTAATAAGAATGTAAATCTAATGAGTCTGTACAATTTAATAAGAATGTAAATCTAATGAGTCTGTACAATTTCGATTTTCGAAAAAAGAAATGTTGCAGTTGTCTAGGAATAAGTAATAAAATACGTTTCAATTATTTTTAGAAATGTTTGTCTGTCTGTCTGTTTGTATGAACACGCATCACTGCTAAAGTTCACCATAAAACCAGACAAAGAAAATCATAGAGCATATCTTTGAGAATAACTTAATCTTTGTTTCATTAAAATCGGTTCACTCTATCAAAAGTTATTGTAATTTTAATGACGACGCGACTTAAGTACGAGAGAAAAGTAGATAAGTAAACGGACTTAATACATTCAGATGACTTTATTTATCACTGTTATTTACATAAGGTACCATGCGGACGTAGTCGCGGGCACAGCTAGTTATACATAAATGGCAACTTTTGGAGTTCATTGTACATGAACATCGTGACACTGAATTTTTAAATATTTGGATAGTAGGCGTTAGTGGTGTAATAAAATTGATAAATACACAGGGGTCTTTTGCTCTTCTAGGAGTGCACCTGGGTGTAATTGTAGCGTTCCCAGCAGCAGGACTCCTTCTACCTTTATCACTAGGCTGGGAATTAATATATTACTCATTAGCAATGATCGTCTTAGCAATGACTGTCGTAGTCGGAACACTAACAGCGAGCTCACCAGAAAAACACCAAGCTATTAGTGATAAAGAATTAGACTATATACTAGATTCTTTAAGGCTGTATCGAAAGGTATGATCAATCATTTAAAATCAAATGAATATCCTCAGATTGCTAAAAGATTTTGTATACATTGTTATGCTTAAAGGAACGAAGTTGGGATTTGTCACCATTTTTGTTAATTTTTTTATTTATTTTTATAGCTTTCATTATTTTACCCTAACGTCTGTAATTATGATGCCAATATTTCGTCATGTAATACGAATTTTATGTTTAAGTTTACTATAATTTAAATAAAGCGTGAATATGCTATATTGAAATAGGTATTGAAATGACTCGCCACTAATTCTTCAATTTCTAAAACGTCGCAAAAAGTAAAATAAAGATATAATATATTAGTTATACAAAGAAAACATTTCAGTACAATAGTATTAAAATTAGGAGATATATAAAATATTTTTTGCTCTATAATTTGAATTTATTATTGTCACGATACTATATGTTTTCAGTGATTATTTTGTGTTTAGACAAATATATATCTCGGAACTAGATATGAGCTAACCATAAATGATCTTGAATGTGTTGATTTGAGTATAGAAAAAATAATTAATGAACAATAATAAATTAGACTCTTTAAATTTCAGAAAACATTTCGGACTCCATGGAGAAACATTGCAAAATCACCGCAATTTTGGGCCCTAGTTGGTGCACAAACAGCTAGTAATGCTATATTCATATTCTATTTGGTTGCGGTACCAAGATATTTCCACACGTTTCATATGCCGTTGAAAGACGTTAGTATACCTTAAATAATATCAAATGTTGAATTTTGTTAATATTCGTTGAATATAAAAAATATTATACGAAAGACCAAAAAATAAGAGTGTTACCCTTTTTTTAACCGACTTCAAAAAAAGGAGGAGGTTATCAATTCGTCTGTATTTTTTTTTTTTTTTTTTTTATGTTTGTTACCTCATAACTTTGGACTGGGTGAACCGATTTTGATGATTCTTTTTTTGTTTGAAAGCTGGTGCTTCCCGTGTGGTCCCATTTTAATATGGTCCAGTTCCGACAACGGCATCCAGTGCAAAACCGTATAAGTTTTAAATTTGCATTAATTATGTAAACGACAAATAGACGAATAACTCAATATCACGCTAACCGATTTCGATGATTCATTTTTTATTGGAAAGGATGTACTTCAAGGGTACTTTGATGAGAATTTGGTTAGGTTCTGATCATGGGATCCGTGACAAAGTAAGAAAACTTTCAAGAAACGAGCCTACTCCTTTCTTAAGGGCCGGCAACGCATCTGTGTTTCCTCTCGTGTCGAAAGTGTCCATGGGCGGCCGTGATCACTTACCATCAGGTGACCCGTATGTTCGTTTGCCACCAATATTATAAAAAAAACTCTTCAATTCTTAGGAGCCTTTTGTGCTTATGTTCGTTGCTGTGTTGCAACATGACGCAAGCATTGTAATTACATTACTTAAGGTGTATTATGTGAGAAGCGATGGTAGCCGAGTTGGTGGTAGAAACTATTGCGGATTATCGATAAGGTTGCGTTCGTACCAAACGTTACTTATTGTACAACCAATTGAAATCATATCGCATACCATACCGATAGATACCATACCGCAAAAATGCGCATATTTTAATATACTTAAGGCGGAACGGAGTTCGCGGGCACTGCTAATAAAATATATTTATGTACACAAAAAATGGAAAAATAAAGTAAATTTTCAAAAAAAAGTATTAACCGACTTCAATATCAATCAAAAACCCATAAGGCACTAAAAAGCGGAAAATAAATAGTTTATCAAATTAACCAAATTAAATAAAACATATGAATATGTGTGCTACCTAGAGATACATTAGAAGTCGGTGCCAACTGAAAATCGTATCATCTACATAGGTACAAAAGTTTAAGTTCACTCTCGCGTCTCTGTAATACTTTTCTACCTGGAACAAATTTGAAATTTCGGTTGGCACCGATTTCCAATACATCTCTAGGTAGCACACATATTCATATGTTTTATTTAATTTGGTTAATTTGATAAACTATTTATTTTCCGCTTTTTAGTGCCTTATGGGTTTTTGATTGATATTGAAGTCGGTTAATACTTTTTTTTGAAAATTTACTTTATTTTCTTAAAATGAGCTATATGTAGAATTATTTCTTAGTTCATGTAAGAAAATGCACAAGTTCGGCCTTGTATGGAATATTGTTCGCACCTCTAGGACGGTTCCGTCAAATACCTACTAGATGCCCTGGACAGGTTGCAGAGACGGGCTGTCCGCATTGTTAATGATTCAGACATTACACAATTTATAGAGCCGCTTCAGTTGCGCAGAGACATTGCCTCACTGAGCGTGTTCTACCGTCTGTATCATGGCGAGTGTTCTGAAGAGCTATTTAATTTAATCCCTTCCTCTCCTTTTCATGCCCCAACCACGCGCGCTGGGCTTCGGAGCCATAGTTTTACGGTAAATCCTATCTGGGCACTAACTAAAAAGTTTGCAACTTCTTATCTCTGCCGTACCGTGAAGCTATGGAACAATCTCCCGGCCAGTGTGTTCCCTCCTTCCTATAATATGGGGTCCTTCAAGCGTAACGTGAAGAGACATTTATGCAAGCCGGCATGACAGCGGCGACCGGTGAGGGATGAGGGATAGCGTGTCTCTCGGTAGTCGCCGTTGTTTTTGGATTATACTGTGCTCACCATCAAGCACAGTACAGTCACTTTGCTGGGCTACGATGAAAAAAACAAAAATAGTATATGAAACTACACCTCAATTTTTGCTTCCAAAATCTAAATAGATGTACAATTTCTTATTTTTTTTTAAATCATAGGAGGCAAACAAATACGGGAGTCACCTGATGTTAAGAGATCACCGCCGTCTATAGACACTAGCAACACCAAGGGAGTGCCAAGTGCGTTGTCAGACTGTGTTGGGGTAAGGAGTGGAGAGTGGGGGGAGAGGGAGGCGGGAGATCCGGCGCTCTCACTGACCGAACGAAACGTAACAATGCAAGCACTGTTACTTCACGTTGGTGTTTCTGTGTGTCGGGTGGTAGTACTGCGGGCAAGTGTTGAAACTAGTAATAGCTTCAGCGTGGCTCCAACCTATCACACCAAATATCAATATAATGTTTAATTATTGAAATCGTACTCAATATTTATAGAATTTTATTCTTGTTATTTATTGAGTAATATTCTTGTGCTAATATTGATTTAATTCTTTTGCAAACAGTATAATTTTTATTAGGCCAGACTATATTATAATACGATAAAAAAGTCAAGTTTCTAGATTATCTATTACGATAATACTATTATTTATGTTGATTTTATTGCAATAAAGGAGAATTCCCCGTGAGATATTTGTGTTAAAACTCAACAAAGCTTTGCATCAATATAAAGATACAAGGTTACTTTGTTACAGTGCGCTTTGCATTCAATGCTTCCCTTTGTGTCGATGTGGTTGATGTACTTAGCCACTGCACCAACGTTAGACTGGATATCAAAATCCGGATTTGCGAGTTATTTGTTCAGCATCACTCTATACAGGAAATTTATTAATAGTTTAGGTATGAAAAAAAACAGATTTTTATATTAATTTAAAAATGTATTGCAACTGTGTATGATCTTGTGTTTTTAGCAAGGATCTGAAGATGTTTTTTGCATTTTTAGACTTTTTTTTTTTCTGCAGACTCTCGGTCCGCACCATTTTTTTGCTATCGCTTTTTAAGTGTAAGTTAAAAATCGTATCTGTGAGCATCTATGGGGTGTTTTTTTTATATATTTATTTTTATTATTATTGTTTTTTTTTTATTTATATAAATACTTTATTGCCTTTTTAGCATTTTTAGACTTTCTAACAGTCTTAAACAAAGAGTACAGGCGAAATAGAATATTATCAAAAATATTATGTGATAAGTGAATATTGATGGATACAAAATGCAGTGTATTCATATCACCATCATTTTTTTTAATACAAATAGAGAGTTTAACGATGCTAATACAATTCGTATCAAAATTTATAATAATAATAATGCCAGTCTCTAAATGTTTCACTATTTTGGAAAAGTACCTTTACACGAAAAGGAACGAACGTAATCACGAAGCCAATTCACTGCATTTTTTGGTTATGATTCGAGATATTTTAAGCGTTGAGGGTACGACCTAATTTTGCCCTTCACTGTTCACATCACAAAATCACTATTGGACGTAAAATACGATACGGTCTAAATACTGGATCATCGAAACTTTCATTAAATAATCGTTGTTTAAATAGGTAGTACCAATATAATGTTTGGGATGCATTACAGTGGTTTTGTAAATTATATAGATTAATGATTATGTTATAATTTTAAGGGGCATTTGGTATAGTTTTTGGATTGGTCATATCACCAACATTAAATGACCTACTGACTCTGACAATTGTGTTGACAAGTACGCTTGGACTACTTGGATTTCAATTTTCTGGATTTTTGGTAAGTTTAGTTATAAATTTCTAAGCATTTACACTTGAAATGCGTAGTAATAAGAAAAATTATTAATAACTGTCTAAAATATCGTAGATTATGAAGTTTGATCGAAACTATGAATAATAGAGACAAATACTTAATTTTTTTGAAGACCACGAATTATTGTTAATTTTGTCAATGAAATATATTTAGCAACGTTAGAATCATAAGGGAAAATTGCATTTACAGAGCAACCCAAAAGATATGTCAGAGAATTATTGTGGGACCATAATGTTGATGACAAGCACAATCAGCAGTTTGGTTGGTGCTGGAGTACCGTTTGTAACTGGACTTATTCTTGGCGACAATTCAGTAGGTGAAAATTCGGATTTGAAAGGTGCAATCAATCTCACCAGAAACTTGGAGTTCAGAAGTAACACGATCTTAGTAAATAACATAATTTTTTTTGCCCTACATTATATTATACCATACACGTACTGAGTTAACGATTAACAGGTAAATTAATTGGTTTAACTTGACTTAATCAACTGACATACAAGTGACAGAAACTATTAACGTTAGACATTGTTAATACCCCACTTAAGAAAATATTACTACTTTTATTATTACGTTATTGTTCCTCTATTTAGGTAACTAACTAATCTACTCCTTATTATTTTACACAACAATATTTATGTGATACATAGACAGCTTAATAAAATATTTTTTTTCAATAATTATTTATACTCACAAATATATTTTTATTATTTATTTTAAAGGGACGCCAACACACACGGCGTTCATTTATTTACACTCGCATGGCCATCGAGTCGAGATTATAATAAAGATTTATACATGACCAGTACACTACATATACGTATAAATATTTAATATAATATTATTTATATATATTTTATGTTATTTTCTAGTACATCTATATATAAATAGAATTCCTGTACTATATCGAAGTCGTTTCTATGCCTCCACATTAATGAGTGTTTTTTTCTGAACTACAAGTTCTGTAAAGTACATTAAAAATCATTGCTCCAATCATACTAAAATATATTCGTGTGATGATTAATTAACCTATGGAATCGGGTTTTCTTTTGTGAAATGAGAATTTCTTTAGCCACGTCGAGGTGTTTTTGGTAGCGGTTTAGCATCAGCGACATGCAAGTCAAGCGTTACCGACATGCTCGTGACGTATTACGCTTGCGTAAGTCTAGCGACGCTTAGGATAGCGGCCTGTGTACATGTAATATTGATATTTTCTGTTGAGCTTGTGCAGCCTATCATATGTTTTATTAATTTATAAACTACTAGCGGGCCCGGCAGACATTGTCCCGCCCTAATTATAAAAAAATCCTTGACAAACTATATACCAAAACGTTCCTCGTGAATCACTTTATCCACTGGTAAAAACCGCTTGAAAATTCGTTCTATTGTTTAAATTTATTGTGTAAATTATTCTATTGTTTTGAATTTTTACTGCTGTCCGTAGTCCCTATGATTACTTTGTGAGGGAATAATCTCATACACCTATTTAATTGTATAACAAATATGGTAGGTATAGGTATACATTGCAGTAATAGTATAGATTGTGTCATGAAAACAAATAGTGAATATTCATGCATATAAAACACAAAACAGACAATTGGGTTTTCGATAATTGCACTAGGGATTTATAGAACAAAGAAAATCGAAAACAAAACCTCTCTGTATTTTACATACTATTCAAAGATATCTTGTATAGTGAGTGCGCCACGCGAGTTTCGTAGTTTGTATTAATTGTTCATTTTTTATTGTTTCACGAAATCACTATTGTTTGTTCATATTTAATGTTATTTGTTCCCACGTGGTTTTTTTCTTGTAATTATCGCTTGTTTTTGCCACATACATGGATGAAACAAATCGTCGCGTTGGAGCAACAACCAACCAACAAATAAATGTATAACAAAGGATATTTACACTAGTAAAAAATCATCTGTATATTTTTAGTATATTCATAGTTACTCCTAACGTTACGTCAGTTTATGATAATTTACGGTAAAAAATTTTTAAGATTGGTTTGATTATTAAAACCGCTTGAAAAAGAACAAATCTTAATGAAGGTTGAAAAGATATTTGAATTAAATTTGAAATAAAATATTTTATTCAACAGGTAAACTCATATTGTGAGAGTTAAGACTTAGCGTCCTAAGGAAATACTATTCTTACATGATGATATCTGTGGACTGAACTTTGATCACATTATACATAATACCCTTTAAACTGTTTCATATAAAAACTATTTAGGAAGACGAATGTATCTATGTTTATATTTCAACTAAACGCAAACAGCTGTTAAAACATTTAGCCCTATTTATATCAATGAATGAAATAACATGGCAACTGCATTTATCCGTATAAGCCTATTATATGTAACTTTAATAAAGGATGATATTTTATATTTTGATAGGAAGTTTGAAAATAGCACCAGTGACAGAGAAGTTGATAAGTAATAGGTTAGCATGGTATGGGCATACCATTAGGATGGAGGAGTGTAATGGTGGATGGATATAGGAGTATAGTAAGGCCGACAAATTACGGATGGATTGTGTGCAAAATGATATGTGTGTAAAAGGTGTGAATATTGAGATGCCATCTAATAGGGGAGAAAGGAAAATGAAAACATGTCGGGCCGACCCTACTTGGTGGGATAAGGTTAAAAAGATTATGAGTAACAAAATTAAATTTGCAATATTTAGACTACCTTAAACATTATATACTGTTTTAAACTCCAGAAAGGTAAAGTATTTTGAAAATATTATCCATTTAAATCGAATCCATTTCAACGGACTGATTATCTAGTATAATTTTCAAACTTCCTAAATAGTCCTCAGTGACACTTAATGATCGTTAGCCCATGAAAGTAGTTGAACCGAAAGCTAATTCTCATTTCGAATGCTAGTCTCGGTCAGAATCCATTTCACAGACTAGACAAATCGACAGAACGTGTAATATAACAATCAAAGCAATTACCTGTGATTACAAAGGCCGATATCTTAAATTATGTAATTAACAAATTAGATCTTATGGTTGACACTAAATATACGAAGGAATACTAGGAAATGGTTGTTTGCGTATTTAAAGCGTCATTTATGCTATAGATTTCTCTGGAAGAAACAATTTTGTGAAGACTATGGGTCATTGATCGCACATTCTTATATGGTGTTGACTAATGTGAGCTAGTGATTTATAAAGTTTTTAATCTTTTCTTCAAATAAAGTATGAGTAGATCTTTGCGATAGCATAATATACAGCTCTTTTAGATAACTACTAATTTCGAACTAAATTTATCGCTATTAATCACCACTAAGATTGAAGCCATAAAAAGGCTCGTTTGTTTGATCGGAAGTTGAATATTGACTGATACAAATCACCATTCCATCAACACCATCCTACCATAACTTTTTCATACGTATTAAGAGATCTATGCGGATGTTTATATGGTTTATATAATATACCTGGAAAAATAAATATATTATCATTGTTGTCGTCGTGTATTTATTTTCTCGGTCAAAAATAATCGTTATGCAATTTTTTCGTCTTAGCTAACAACGGTAAAAAAGGAAGGTAGGTTATTTGAGTAATGCAGATGTTCATCATAATTAGCCGTAAGAAACCTACGGCAGGGTGATATGCCTCTTTCCGAAGAAAGCTGGGTACAATCACCGCGACAGCCCACGACGTATTGCCGACTTCAAACTCTGCGAAATCCATAGCTCTTTGTTTTCCCACATAAAGTGGTACTATAAGAATATCTCTCAGGTTCAGATTTCCTCACAATATTTTCCTTCACTGTCAGCAGATAGTGTTGCCAATTTAAATTATTAAATGTACGTGAATTCCGAAAAAAGTATTGGTATATTGGGTTTGAACCTGCGGACTTCGGAAAGATATTTCACCATTCAAACCACTAGACCACCACGATTTAGTTACAGATGCAGATGTTACTTAGATGTAGATACAGATGATGCAGGTGTTACTTTATGGAAATCCATCACAGGTACATAATTAGATAGGACAGATTACAAGCAATTAAGGAAATTAAATCGTTCATATTATGTTCTAGACAGATTTAAATAGTTGGCGTTCTCTGTTCATAACGCTGGCCGGCTTCTACGGTCTTATGAATTTCGTGTACGTCATCTTTGCGACCAACGAACGACAAGCATGGGACTACGAAATTAATAAGAGCACACATGGGCACTACAACTATATTATGAGTAAGTGAATATAAATATATATGTATGTGCAGTGTATAAATTGTATGTGTAAAATTTTGGGGTTCCTGTTCTAGTGTTCAAAATTATTCTCCTCCTAAAGGGCTCAACTACTTTACTGTGTTTTTTGTACTTTTGAATTGTAGATAGTTCTTATTTACATCTGGAAATGGAATATTCGCTGGAACCAGTTTTATTTTAATCAACCGACTTCGAAAAAGAAGGAGGTTACTACGTTCGATTGTATGTATTTTTTTTTATGTATGTTAATCGATATCTCCGTCAATTATGAATCGATTTTAATGATTCTTTTTTTATTTGAATTGGTTATATTCAGAGATGGTCCCATTTCAAGAAAATATTCAACCCCTAAGGGGATGAAATATCGTTTATTTGATTTTCACCAACTTCGTCTTTACGTATTTTCGTGAAATTGGAACCGATTTGTCAGAGTAGATAGATAGAGCCTATACAGCAGAGCACGGATGACATCGTCCTCCATTTGTATGTATTTTCACAACACCACTGGCTCTATGAAATGAAACAACGACTTCGCCGATTCTTGTTCTTTTTAATAATGCTTTTACAATAATCTCAGAGACAACTCTCTCAGAGACAATAATTATCACTTAGCGACAATAACGATAGATCTCACGAACTCGAAACAATAATGAATAATGAATCTAGCACAACCTCGTACAAGCACTTATAAAGGAATCGCCTTCCTTCACCTACCGACAACCCAAGTGAAGGAAGTCTTAGTTTAACGAAGTACTTAATTACGATTTTGTACATAGTTACAATTTATGTTCGCTAATAATTCTAATTATAAATAAATAACGATTTTAACATCATACATTGAATAATTACGTTATCATTAATAATCTTAAAATAATTCACCGTTGTAACAACCGAAGTACTTTACAAATCCTTATTTGTCATAAAACTATTTTAGATCGACAGTTATTCTGGTAATTACAAAGTAATACTAATAACATAGTACAATGCCAATATGTTTTAATTACTTACATTGCTATTCATTTTAAATAGCAACTTTACTATTCTATCTCGACTGCACATAGACTGGATTTCCGGTTTTAATAAATAATAAAAGGTTCCAAATGTTACTTAAATCTAGAATATTTCTATTACAATTTCACAAGTCCGATTTTAATTATCATGACACTAACTTAGGTCTGCTTTAAATCAAGAATCAAATCAAGTTAGAAATGTTATCGTACGACGCACATTTTCTTAAGATGGTGTCACGCGTCGAGTGTGGCGTGACACCGGTTTATTAAGTGACTTCTATCAGTGCTTATGTGAATAAACATGTGGAATTCTTAGAAGTTAGGAACAGTTTAATCTAACCTAAAATTGTCAGTATTGATTAACATAGAAAATAATAGATGGCGCTGTTAGCAAACACCTATGATAATTCGAATCTTCGTAAGATTCTGTAATAAAATATGCGTTACTATTTATGTGTTAATTCCGACTGCTGAATGCTCCGACTGCTGGATGCTCCCACTATGACAGGTTTATTATACCCGTTAGAAACCAGATATGTTTATGTACACTAAAAATGGAAAAATAAAAAAAAATACCAAAAAAATAAACCGCCTTCGATATGAAAAACTAATGAAGCACTAAAAAGCGAAAAATAACTGAATTATTAAATTAACCAAATTAAATAAAAAATATTGATATTCGCGCTACCTAATAATATATTTGAAGTCGATGCCAACCTATATTTCAAATTTGTTGTAGGTAATAAAATATGTATACTACCTATAGAGATACCATCATGGGACACGAGAGTGGATCAAAACTTTGTATATAGATGATATGAATTTAGGTTGGCATCGACTTCAAATATATTATTAGGTAGCACGAATATCAATATTTTTTATTTAATTTGGTTAATTTAATAATTTAGTTATTTTTCGCTTTTTAGTGCTTCATTAGTTTTTCACATCGAAGGCGGTTTATTTTTTTGGTAATTTTTTTTTTTACAACATTTTAATTCTTATTGTATTCCACATGAAAAAACACACATAATCACAAATTTTCAGCTTACTAGAACTTACCAATACTTTTTTAAATTTATGACTTATTAAATAGAAGTTTCATTGGAAGCTGGCCTTTTGAACAATCTATGGCAATTTAATTCAATGCAATGCATGCACAAAATTCATTGTGTCGTAGCTAGCCACTATTAATGAGGTCTTGCCACAGACAATGTCCACCTACTTGGTCAGATATTCAGAAAGCTAAAAGTACATCAATATCTGTTCGATATTTCAATATTTGATATTCAATATTTATTGTGACTTATCACCACTCAAATACCACTAAAATGTTGATTATACTTCAGATGCTAAAGTAACGCAACCCGCCTAAGCAAAAATTATATAATTTTTATATATTATTAAGATGTATCATGTATAAGTAACAAATAAAAGTGGTCATAGAACTATTGAAGATCGGGTAAACAGATATTTTACACGGATTAGACCTTCATAAAGCAATCTAGAGTAAACAGATTGGACGATGTATGGACAGTTACCAAAGAGCATAGTTCTGCTTTTATGTAACTTTTACTTCTTATTAATAAAAAAAGGATGTTATAATACTTTTTCATTTTTTTAACCCCACAAAGTGATGACAATGTAACTGATGATAAGCATAATATAATCTAAAACAACAGCAATAACCGAGAGATGTAAAACTCACCAGAAATTGATGCTGTGTACCTATATGCAAACCTGTCAACATCTAAATATACTCTGGCTGATCTAAAAACGCAACAAACTAAAAGAGACTGATGCAGATTTTTAACCATATGCAAGGTGGTAACCATCCAGTCGGATACAGATACCCTACTACCTCGCTTGAATACTGAATATATACCGGCTGATCCGGAAACTTGACACGCTTATGCCTGGTATTATGGCACTAAATCAAAGACGAACACAATTGCAATGACCTAGGAAAATGATAATGCTGAAGACTACTGATTTATGTTCTATTTTTCAGATGAAAGTCAAGTCCAGCTTGAAGAGTTATCCAACTCAAAAATTACCCATGAAAAACAACAATGCGATACCCCATTCTGATCAATTAAAAAATCTATTACTGCAAGTTAACCTTCTTTTATTTACAAAATCTATTCCCTATTTTTGATCAACACTTTGGTTAGCAGATTTGTCCATATTGTAACACTTCTCTTTAATCAGCAGCCGTCAATTATCATTTGAATTAGAATACTACTTGAAATTGTATCGTCTTTTGATTTTTCAAAACGTTCAGTATTATTGCTTATAGAAGTATATGTTAAAAATATAATTTATAGCAATATTTCTGGCACGTAGGTAATTATTTCGTGAAGAGAAAATAAATCCCTAAATTAATCTCTACTTACTTCATAAAATATTAATTACTATTCGAAGATAACGATGATATATTATATTTCCCAATACAGTATTTGGACGGCAATATATTATTTTTTTCTCTTGATTTTGATATCTTAACCATAGCATACAGTAAATAACTAGTGCACTAAAACATTAATCACTCATTACATTTGTTTTAAGTAGTTTTTAAATAAACAGCGATAAATATATTATTGCTTACGTCAAATAAAGAAAAACCCTTTTAATGGGTTCACAAATATTTCTATGTATACAAAACGTCATAGAAATATGCGTTAGTGTTTCGTATCACCATTTTAACCGACAACTCTGTTTTTTTAGTACATTTATACGGAACTTTTCTACAAATTACTTCAAAAACTTTTACGATTCTTTTACTGGAGCGATCTATTTACTTACGGAAATGTTGGTAACTGTATTTATGACCTACCTTTTGTAGGTGGTAGAGCCACGTCGAAGCTTTTACTATTTTCAGCATGAATGGGTCGGCTCGCCCGCAGTACTACCACCCGACACACAGAAAGACCGACGTGAAGTAACAGTGCTTGCATTGTTGCGTTTCGTTCGGTCAGTGAGAGCGCCAGAGCCACCCCTCTCCCCACCCAAATACAGGCTGGTAACGTACTTGTGACTCCCCTAGTGTTGCTAGTATCTATGGACGGTGGTGATCACTTAATATCAGGTGACCCACCTGTTCGTTTGCCTCCTATGATATATAAAAAAAAACGTATCTTTAATGACTTCGGTTTGTTTTATTACTAAAATCTGACGACGTCATATAAATTTAAATGTTGTGGAGTCCACTATCTGTCTTCAGCTCTTATTTGTGTCGCAGCCCTGTATTGGACAATAACATAATCCTACTCTTTTAACACTGATACTTACGAAACTAAACTCTATGCAGATTACAATAAGAGTATCCTGAAAGTAAATTAAAAAGCTGCCCTTGGTTGAGCTTCGGAGGTCAATATTTTGCGAAGACCCTACGTCCCCGAGGATTTGGTATTTAATCTCCCAATAAGCTTCAGATCTATTTGACAAAGTTAGAAATGAAGTACATGAAATGTCACATTTTCTGATAAAAATCATAATAAGTGTTTAGCAATCAAAGCTGTTGTTAAATGACAATAAGGCCTAAAGGTAACACACTATTTCTAGTAGAGAATTGAGATAGTTGCATCGCAACTGATTTTAAAATTTAATGTGGAAACTAGCCAATCGGAATATTGAAAAACGCTAACACAATTTATACTATTTTTTTATATATTTTCTTAACTGATTTTTATTACACTATAATACCAATTTTATAGCTTAATCCACTGTTTCTGGACAAAGTTTTTGTTATTATCAGCAAGGAAATAATTTCATATAGACGAGACGTGATAACTATCTACTAAAACATATAATATTTAAGCTAGCCTTACCCTGCTTACTACTGGTAAGTATACAGGTACCTTTCATTCCCCTACACGTACTCCTCGGATGCTACTAGAAAGTAACAAATTATTTGCCGCTGCACTGTTCCACATAAATTTATTTCTTAGTGACATATAGACTGATCAAGCAAGATAATAAAATTTGTATACTCTATTTACCCATACGATACAATAAAATAAAATATTCTTGATTATATAGACGTATAATTCGCTTCAGATCATTATAATGATATATTTTTACCCTGTTATTATATCCCCAGTTATGAATAAACATCTTGTTGGGGTAATATTGAAATTTCCGTATAATATTTAAATATTTTTTGTGTCACATACTACGTTTTGTTTTTCATCAACGACACTAATTAGCGGTCATTCCAGTATTATGTCCTTAGATTAAGATTTAACATCAGTCTCGACACTGACTATTATTCCTTTTTTTTTATTGTTCTACATCAAAACCACTATACCCGGACTGAAAATTAATTACCAGTACTTTACTTAAGCGGCTCGCTCACGTACCCAATTATTTAAACTGTCTCGTCTATAGATTGATCTTTATTTCTCGAAAAATGCGATATATTATGTCTTTCCATTTATTTAAGACAGACAAGGATGATTGTAAGATTAATTGATTACGAAATATTATTTATATTACAGACATTATGTACAGTGAAGAATTGATTGTCCTTAATAATTATCATGTTATAACTGTCAGGTCTATTGCAATCTCTTTACAAATTTTACCTAAAGTAGAAAATGACTTTACAAAAAATGTATAGTGCTTATAAAAGTGTGTAGTCAAAACGGAAAAAAATGTATTTTACAATGTTTTGTATTATGCAAACGACATATAAGGTATTTACAAGTATAATTCCATTAGGTAATCACTAGTTATGCGATAGCGCAAAGTATAACTTGATAATTTAATCATTGTATGATTTGCGCTTTGCTTCTGTATTTTTTTGGTTAATACCTAAACAAACTTTCATCTCATGTGTGATTGTTATCAATTTGATATCATTCCAAGGAGTCATGGGTACAGAAAAGGTTGCGTATACCAGTGTGCCAGATAAAGAAAAGAACACTGGTATATATTCACACTCAAATCATATTAACATATCTCTATCTTTAAGCAGTGATGAAATTTAATTTCTAAATGTATAAATTTTGAGTTTGTTTTAAAATAAACTTATGATTATAAAAATAAATCATTTTATATAAACAAGTTTTCTGCTTTTTACGAAAATTCATAAATTATTTAACAATTTTTGGACATTAGGAACTCATCGAGTATGTATGCCGCCAAAAGGATTCGGGGCTCGCCATGTGCAAGCTTTAGTGCTGTTCATCAGTTTAACGGTGGCTTATACTATAAGGTCACAGCTAAGTGTATCGATGGTGGCCATGACCAGACATATTGTGCAGCACGACGTAAACAATGGAAGTATTCAAACCATGTTCAACGCATCAAACCTTGATAACAAGAAAGTAAGCGATTGGAGCCCTTACCGTGTAAGTGTAACAAATAATATCTTAAAGTTCCGATGGTTTTATGCATTAAATAATAAATATATAAACTTGCTTTGTTTTCCTTACTCTGTTAAATTCTATGTAAATAAATCGACTTACGGTGATTACATAATATATCTGTCAGTAAAATATAGTCTTATTAAACTGAAAGAAAATATAGTCTTATTAAACCGACTTTAAAGAACACGAACTCAAAAGTGCAAAATAATAGCTTACATATGAATCTGTATTCATTTTAAGAAATAAATTTAGGTACAATTACAACATTCAAATATTACCTATTATATATATATATATTTGATTCAGCTACTATTTAAAATGTATGCTCCCTAATAAGAAGGTATTCTTCAAATCCTAGCGCTTTATATACTAAAACATTCCTTGAAAACATAAGCACCCAACAATGAAAGCCCCATCCAAATCAGATCAGTGGTATCTGAGAAAATTGCGGATATACAAACACGCAAATACGTAATATATGTATACATACGGGTTGAATACAGAACCTCCTTTTTTGAAGACAGTTAATAAAAGGTTATGCCGTATTGATGAAAAAAAAATTGGCTCATATGAAACTTCTCTAAAATCATGTACAAAGGCGGTCCAATTGTGAACATATAAAATAGCACATTCTGATCATTTGAGAGTTGATAGCATTTCCGTATAACCAATCATTCTGCAGTCTTATCGAAGAAACTAAGAAGTAAATCTAATTCGACAGACTTACAACTGGAACAAATCAACGCAAGAAATGATAATGTTTTCGTTTTTTGCCGGCTATACAAGCATGATGTTACCAATGGGAATATTTGCGCAAAAGTACGGCGGAAAGCTACCAATCATGGGCGCTTTGTTTGTGAACGGAATTGTTTCTATTATCAGTCCTTGGGTACCAATTTTTGTAAGTATTTAACTTTAAATTATTATATCTCATTCTATAAATCTCTCTTAAATTATTTTCATTAATGCATCATTCATCGTCCTGTTTTTTTTTCGAACTGACTACCCTATTGACCTAGCAAGGTCTTAACAGCTTCACCGGACTACTAAGGCGAGCGCTTACGACAGTCAGCCGATTTTATTTGACAACTAGCTCAAGGGTGCACGGCACGCCACGGCTTTTGGACTATAGTCGTGTTACTCTAGTGATTTGACCAGCGGAATATCACTCTGATATCCGCAGGTTTGTGTACATTTACTAATTTAAATTGGTATCGCTATCGGCTGACGGTGAAGGAAAACAACGTGAGGAAAACTGACTGAGAAATGCTCTTGTGGTACCAATGTATATGAGAAAACGTAGAACTGTGGTTTTCTTAGAGTTTAAAAATCGCAAATACGTCGTGGACTGACGCAGTAACTATGCCCATACCTTCATTCGGGAAGAGGCCTCTGCTTCTGCAGTGGGTATCTTGTCCTCAACGCAGCGTTCAGATTTGCAAATAATATTTGGACTTCATGTTACATTTAGTGAAACACTGCACCGGTATTAAGGTCATTATAAATTATTTGGTAAATTTAAATTCAAATTACTGGATATTGATGTATATAGATACTCTCCTTACACGAATTGAGTGTGGGCTATAATCAATCACGTGGTTTCACTGCATGTTGATGGATGCCCTTGATCTTATAAATACAATAACGTACTTTTATCTATCCCCACATTTATAAATTAGATAGATGTTAGCTATAGCTGTGTTGGATGTATTTTAGATTATACTAGCTGTACCCGCAGGTCCGCACGCGTTTTTTAAAATTGATTCAAAGAAATATAAAATTGTGAGACCATGTACAATTATAGAAATGTTTTCTAATAACAATCGTAAGTACGACACGCACGCCACTTACAACATGTAACGTATACATTAGATATATAAATACTAACAGTGTGTCAAATGAGGTTTATCATCAGCAACATATTAGGAACCCTAACGAACCATATTACTACTTCAATGCTCACTTCCATTGCAAAGGAAATAATGAAACAATGAATTAAAGATGTTATTATGAGGATATACTATGCCCATATTGTCAATAAGTAATACGTTTATGGTATAATATCTTTTTAGAAAGACCCCTTCCATCTTCAAAATTACTATTAATTATTATAATGTTGAATTGTATATAATGAATGAGTTGACGTCTAGAAATCTTGCATAAATATAAATCAAGATATAAAACTTTCTATATGTCTAAGCAGTTTTTAATATTTGGCAATTTAAATAGTGCTCATTGAACTCGATACTATATTCTTATATGTTACTATAGTTCCTGAGTTACGTAGTCGAAAGCGCAGTCAATAAAACAATACAATTCAAACAAGACAATATAATTCAAATTAAATACAGATATATGAATTTCAATTATATTTATTCTTAGAGTCCAGTACAACGCACATGATTCAAGTGAACAACATATTTTGTTAAATGTCATGCGGTTGAAGTCGCGGGTAACATCTATTCTAAAATAGAATATTTTAACCTAAATTACTCCCTATACGGTCAGCTATCTGCCAATGAAAGTCCCGTGAAAATCGGTCAAACCGTTTTAGAGATAGAACTGCGGGTGAAGCCACGGTTAATAGCTAGTCTAAATTAAAATAAATAAATAAATTTTTATAATGTCTGCTATTTGCCAGTGAAAGTTCCGTGGAAATTGGTTAAACCGTTTTGAAGATAGCACTTCAGACAAAGCCGCGGTCAACAGCTAGTCTAAATTAGAGTGGCCTAAGTAACCCGCTGTAATTTTAGCTATCTACCAGTGATATTCCCGTTAAAATCGTTCCAGCTGTTTCAGAGATTACCCGGAAGAAACAGACAGACATTACGACAAAAATTTTAAAAATTACAATTTTGTTATCAGTATCATATATACTTTCATACCCGATCAGTATTTTTTTATTATATTGATATTACATATAGACACTTCATTTTTATTATATGTATAGATTTCAATGTAGCGTAGTTTAAGTTGATTTTGAAAGTAACTACTAGGTATAAATTTATAAAAATGTTACAAGATTTTTATGAGATGACGTCGAAAAACTCTTTTACTTGTTGCATTCTTTTTTAAAAAATATTAAATGATCTTATTATTAGTAATCCTAGCATAAATATTGTTCTTCAAAAGCCTCGTGTTTATACTGGAAGGTCTCCTCTAAAGACATCCATTATTTCCAATCCTGGGTTTGATGTAGCCAGTTTTGACCAAGAATATTTACACAAATAAGCACTGTGTTTTAACTACTTTAGGGTAATTTATACTTCACAGGGAGGCTGGTTAAGTCTTTGCGTATGTAGATTAATTCAAGGAATGACCCAAGCAGCATTCTATCCCAGTATACATACGATGCTTGGTAAATGGTCTCCACTCAGCGAGAGAGGAAGACTTAGTTCCTATATCTATACAGGTATGCTGTCTATCGTTTAAATTATGGGAATATATAACAAGACAATTCCTTTTCAGTGGTATAGCATCCAAATTGTTATGAGCATAAAATGTAAATATAAAATATGTGTATAATTGAGGATAGTGGTTTAAGACAAATATGAGCAGTAGTGATTTAGAACTGGAAAACATTAGTCGACAACTATAATGCTTGAAACTTGCTTGAATGGAGCAAGGTTGGCGGTAGTATCTGGATAAAGAAGTGGAAGGTTGTGAAGAATGATACAATAGGAAGAGATCTAAACATAGCGTAGTTAAATGAAAGCAAAATGGACAAGTAAATATACCTAATAGTGTTATTATTAACTGTACTTATAATTATGTCGCTAAGAGAGGATATGAAAAATCGATAGCGATTCTAAATTCTGACCGTACCGTATAATATTATTTTGTTGGTTCCTTGACTTGCTGTACTTTATTTAAGAAAATAAACTTGGTCTTTGGAAGATATCTATCAACGCCCCGCTTCTTAATCTTCAGCTCTGTTATATTATAGTAAAACTTACTTTTATTTTGTGACCACGGTAACACGATCCAAAAAAACAATTGAGATACGTATAGCATTACAAGTTAAGATTTCTTAGAAAAATATAATGAAAATAAAACTGTACTAAAACTTTTACCTAAATTTTCTCACCCGTCGCCTTAATTTTTGTTAGAATATCTATTATTAATATTATAATTTATAATTTAACGGGTAGTAACTTTGCTAATATTTCTAAACTACCTATGACTATGTAATAATACTTGGAGCATGGTGGAAACTTACAAATATATATATAATTTGCGGTAGGATTTGAACGGAACTTACCGGGTGGTTTAATAAAGTCTTGGCTGGTTCGCGTGATTGCGTGCGTTCTCTTAAATCGTTAGACGAACCTCCTCCTCGGGTGGCTCAGGCGGCGATTGGCGTTCCGTTCTTTTTGGAGCAGAAAAGGGTTGCATAAAATACATACATTAAAAATAGCGTGAGAAAGTCAGATAAAATATGCGGAATAAGGAAGAGGAAATAATACATATTAAAAATAAAGGACGGCGTTACCAGAGCATTTTATAACAAAAAGTGTTCTTCGAACTTCTCGACGTCTAAGTCTCTTCTAATGATGGGTTCAAATTTAATGAACGTAATAACAAAGTAGCTTTTAAAGATCTTGATATTTAGTAAATTTAAATAATACTATACCTAAACAAAGAAAAAGTTATAGAAGACCCGGGCCGATTTAATACAATTAGCTTTATTGTAATTCTACATGATTTCAATTGAAGAACACGATCTTGAACAACCGTCGAAAAATTGGTTTAATTTATGAGCGTGACGAAGCGAGAGGGTCTGTTGCCAGTTTCCACTCGATTCACTCAAATTCTGATGAGAATATACGGACACAAATTACGTTAAACAAAGTCTGTTCCAAAATTATAATAGCAATATGTATTATAAATTTAAAAAAACTAAATATGTTAATGAAATTAATTTTTAAATAAATATTCAGACTTTGTTAAATATCATTCAAAGATTATAATATTCTTCTCTAAGTAATGAGCTTTAGCTAATGAGATTCGGTTTATTGAAAAAAAATTATTAAGATACAATGAAATACAATGGAGTAGTTATGAAATTTATTTGGTGAACTTCATTCGATTAGACACCTACATTTTAATATTTCCTTTTTCAGGGATTGATCTGAAATTGGCATAATGATTCAAAAATTTTTGTAACGAAATATATATTTTTTTAACTTTTCTGACATGAAAATACAAGACGAATCTAGTGCCTAGTACTCCTGGACGGACAGTGTGGTTTATATAAGTTAACTAATGTTACTTGTTACTAACATTGATTAATTAAGATTTTCAAAAGAGTTATCTAGTCTAGCTACGTTGATTTTCTCTTAAATGTAGGAAAAGCTGCGAAGTCATATTCTAATGTCTATTTCATTTTATATAAGCATAATATTTTTGGCCCTCTTAATATCTGGGGTAAACTAGTATTGAAAAATATGTAAAATTGTATGATTTTTTTCGTATTATTTGGTTCTAACATAGTAAAAATTTCGTATATCTCTTAGAAAGGGGCAAATTAATACCATTTCTTTATCCATGAAATTGCCAGTTTGCAGATAATAACTATTTCCATAAATTACATTATAGATATCTCATTTAATAATGCAATGTAAGTATTTGTTATATGGCCCCGTGTATTCCACAATGAAACCGAACACAACTCTCGACACATTCTAAGTTTACGAACCCAACTTACTTTTAGAATTGTTAGGAATCGCTCGATTCCGCTGTTCATTCCGTTATATTATTAAACTCGATTGTATCACGTTTATGGCGAATATTATTAGATACAGTAAATACCTTCTTGTTTTATTCGAGAGATTTGTTGAGAAGTATATTAAGTAAATAATACTAAGGAAACCTTGGCACTAACTATCAAATATTATTATTTGCAATTTTCACATTACCTTCAATAATGAAGGTATATACTAATAGGTAATACATAAGTATTAATTAACAAAATCGCAAAATAACTTTCAACGCAGTCTTGTAACCCAGCAATAGGAAAACAACAGCTAATAACCTCTACAAATTGTAATGTTTAATATTAAAACCGCAGTCAATTTCAATTAATTTTTGGATTTACAGTGCCGATACATAACAATTAGGTTTGGTACACATTTTGTGGTGAGTTGAGTACTACTTTTGAGTAATCAGTCATCCGTAAATAATTCATAAAATCCTTGGATAAAGAATATTTCTCCGATGATTTATTGATTAACTGACAAGATACAAAAAGTCCTAAGTTCATATAAAGTTTATCTAGTTTCGTATCTGAGACGTATATAGGTACATGTTTTATAAGCTTGGAGAAACCACAGACTCTACCTGAGGATAAGAAGAGAAAAAGTTAGGTGGGATGTAACATCGGCATTATTGGATCAGATTGTATTGGGTGATTTACGACGGTTTGGAGTATTCACATACTAGTTTGCCAGTATTTTTTTCCATCAAAACTTGGTACAGTGACTTTACCTTATGATAAAAAGAATACGAATAGCAGTTTGTACTAGGAAATAAGGTTTCATTCATTTTCACCTTATATTTGTGGCTTATCTTAATGAGAGATTGTAACTAACAATATTATAAGAGTTAGTATGAGGTAATTTTTCACAGTTTTTAGTCATCCCGACCAATATATGCAAAGTACCCTATCATCCTATTGGAATATTAGTTATCGGAATTGTATTACCCATGTAAGATTTGTTTTGAGTTATTCCAATATTGTTCGGTAATTCTAACACCACTTATTTGTTTTAGGCTCCCAATTTGGCACAGTTTTTATTTTCCAAATATCAGGTGTTTTCGCTGAAAGCTCAACCCTGGGTTGGCCTGCTATTTTCTGGCTTTGTGGCACTCTCGGCTTAGCGGCTTTCGGTCTCCTTTGGTACCTTGGAACAGCCACGCCTCATGAGCACCCGAACATAACTCATGAAGAGCTGAATTATGTCATGGAAGGTGGCAGTGCTGATATGATACCCAAGGTAAATCAATTTTACTACCAATTATATCAATATTTAATATAGTAGATATTATTAATTATTAACATGTGATAAAAATGCTGGTTCTTATTTACTTCAAAGTTTAGTCTGATATTTTGTTATCTATACTATAATAAAACTGTAGCAAGGTCAAATCTGTACATTAAATATTTTTTGAAAATTTTTATCGGGGTAGACTTTGTTATCGATATAGAAGCCAAAAATAATCTTTTTACAATTTTTGTCTGTCTGTCTGTCTGTCTGTCTGTCTGTCTGTCTGTCCCTGTGAACACGCATCACTCTGAAAGTACTGAACCGATTTTGACGAAACTTGGCACAGTGATAACTAATATTACGAGATTACATCTAGGATACTTTTTATCTCATAAAACGCAAGGGATTCTCCTGGATCTGCCTGTTTGTCTGTCCCTTTGAACACGTACCACTCTGAAAGTACTGAACCAATTTTGACGAAATTTGGCACAGTGATAACTAATATTACAAGGTTACATCTAGAATACTTTTTATCTCATAAAACGCAAGGGATTCTCCAGGATAACGGACGAAAGTCAAAAATTTGTAGTTAATGAAATTTTTGACGGATTTTGGTAAATTTTCATTGTGCTATATATAGCAGACAGATTAGCTAAAAAGATAAGCTATATTTCCCTAAGCTACTTTAAAAAAAATACCAAAAAAAAATCACCGGGATTCGAACCGTCGGCTCCGGCGGACCATATAATGTCCAGTACGTTATAACTGAGCTACGGCTATATGACGTTTCTGTGCGTAATTATCGACCTCATATGAAGAAAATATGTGTAAACGAAACTGTCACTTATATGTTGTTACATTTATTTTATTGTATAAAAAATGTTTGCTAAACAAAGGTGACAAGATTTTTTCCTAAAACATAAACCTAGATAATAGTTACATTGCATTGTAGAAGATGAATCTCAACTAGAGTTCTATCAGTACGTGTGTTGTTTCGATATTTGATAAAATTAGTTTTCTAAATGTTGTTGAGTCTTGAAGTAGTTGGGTTCAGGTTTGTGAATCTAAGATTAAAATAAATCAGTTGAGGTGTATGCAGTTATTTTTTTTTTCTCGAACTGACCACGGTATTGATCTAGCAAGGTCTTAACAGCTTCACCGGACTACTGTTTGCAGTTACTATGTTGTATTTATACTAATATTATAATGAGTGGTAAAGTTTTGTTTTCGAGGAATGCTTGGTACCTACTACTGGTCCGATTTCAAAAATTCTTTCACTGTTAGAAAGGTATATTATCCTAAGTTCAGTATCTCAGTAAAAAAGGTGGTTTGTATGTCAAAAGTAAAATAAATGTGACCAAATTAAAATTGAATGCAGATTTCACGTATACTTTACAAATTCTTATAAAACAAACAACTAAAACAAAATGGAAATTTAATGTAGATAAAGTTCAACTTTTACAGTATGTTACGTGATGAAGTTACAAGGGGTACTGGGAAGACATTTATCGGCAATATATGTAAGTTAGTTTTGATCTTCACTTTGATGACACTACTTTAGGTAATGCTGCGAACAGATTCTAGGCTTATTTTAAAAGATTTCTCACATACCAACTGGGTATATGTTTGAGTGAGTCCCTGGATAGTTTGGATTCACGATTGGAAGTGCTGGATAACGCTGCAATAGGGTTGTAGGTTTTTTAAGATTATTTGCGTTTAAAAATACAATTAAAACCGGTAATAACCGATTTGGTGCAGACGAAGTTGCACGGGTCAGCTAGTATATTATATAATGCTTATTGTACCTGCATAATTTAGCATGCTATTGACTTACAGAAGCGCAGAACTCCTTGGAGATATATTCTAACTAGCATTGCAGTTTGGGGACTGGTGTCGACTCATGCTGGCAGTGTTGTTGGGTATCTCTTAGTGCTAACGCAGACACCTACTTACTTAAACGAGGTACTAGGAGTTGATATAAAGAGGGTAAGCTTAGCATCTTTTTTTAGTTCTATGTTTGGCAACCAATCTTCTAGTACATTATTACTGCCATTATCGGGGAGGCAAATTATAAGTTTCTTGCAATCTTTTTAATGTTCTAACCAGATGATGGCTTCCTTGTTAGAACTTTCTATGAAGTTTTTGTGGCAGGTCAGAGTCCATACTCTGTGATATTATTTCCCATCCGCTACACTTGAGCACAATAACCAGACTATGTTACGTAAAACATCACTGATATTACAAAATACAAGGCCAAATAACACAAGACTATAAATAAAATATAAAATCCACTACATGACATTCCAAGATCCCGCCAAAAACTCCACTTAGCATATTGTTCAGATATTTTTGTTTTCCATATTTCTAAATTATGAACGTATAAATGGATTATATTTATACAAGCCATAACATGCATTTTAGTTTATTTTGGGATAATGTCACGACTGTAAGTTAAATGCATAATCTGGTAAATATATTAGGTCTTTACCTATGAAATTGTCGTTTTGTATGAAAAAATTTAAACGATTTTTTTTCATGTATCTTTTATTTGTATTAATCGAAGTAATCACCCATGCAATCAATGCACCTTTGCCAACGCAGTGGCAGTTTATTGATGCCCTTCTTAAAGAAATCAGCTGGACGGGAGGCAACAAATTCTTCAAAGGCATTTTGTACTGCCTCTCGGGTAATGAATTTTTTTCCCACTAAGGAGTTATCCAAATTCTGGAAAAAGTAGTAGTCTGTAGGCGAAAGGTCTGGTGAGTAGGGCGGATGACGGAGAACTTTCAACCCCAGTTCTTGACACTTGGAGACCGTCTGCTGTGCAGTATGAGGTCGCGCGTTGTCGTGCAGGAGCAACGGAGACGAGCGATTGACCAACGCTGGTTGGAGATGTGCCAGCTTCTCCATCATTGTGTTCAGTTCTTCACAGTACACATCTGCAGTAATGCTCACCCCGTTTGGTAAGAAGCTGTGATCAATCACATCGGCGCTAGACCACCAAACAGTGACCATCACTTTTCTAGGGGTAAGTTTTCGTTTAGGGCATTGTTTAGGTGCTGCGGTTATCAAACAGAATCCATTTTTCATCGCAGGTAGCAATGCGGTTCAAAATTCTTTCATTTGTGTGTCTGTTGAGCAGTGCAAGGCACGTCTCGACGCGTACTTCGCGCTAGCGATCATTGAGTTCGTGGGGCACCCGTTTGTCAAGCTTTTTTACCTTGCCAATTTGACGCAAATGGACCAATATTGTTTTAACGCTAACGTCGAAATCTGCTGCTAATTCAGCCGTAGATTGTGTATCATCAGCTTCCACAATCGCCTTTAATTTGTCATTGTTGACCAAAGTCTTCGGACGACCGCGAGGTTCATTTTTGAGGTTGAAATTCCCAGAACGGAAGCGAGCAAACCAATAACAGGTGGTGCGTTGGTTTGTAGTGTTAGCTTCGTAAACGTCGTTGATGTTGCGTGCCGTTTGTGCTGCGTTGCTGCCACGACGGTACTCATATTCCATAATTAGTCGAATTTTTAACGTATCCATGATGACAAAAAAGATTGAAATGCGATAAAAATGTAACACTAATCAATAAACAAATGACTACTTTTGGAAAAAGAATTCCATGTTTTTAAAATAAAATTAATTTGAAATTAGAATTCTTAGCCAAACAAAAATTATTTTGATTTGAAATGGCCAGTACTGCAGATCGGTAATTTCATAGGTAAAGACCTATTATTACAACTATTTAAATTCAAGTACATACATACTACGGTCAAAGATTCTACAAAATTGATCTCGTGTGATTTGTATACATATTCCTACAAAATATTTCTTTTATCATTTTCAGAATGGTCTTTACTCTTCTCTACCATATGTATGCATGTATATTATGGCTTTAATCTTTGGCTACACCGCAGATTTCATGGCTAACAGGAAGATCATGTCAATAGCCAATATCAGACGAACAGCTAATAGCATTGGTATGGTGCTGTCAGGAACCTTTCTCATAGCTTTCAGTTATATGGATAGTACATTACCAGCAGTTGTACTGCTGGTGCTATGTTTGGGTGCTCACTCTGGTGTACATGTTGGATTTCACGTAAGGACTTTATTTTTATTGTTATCAGCTCTTGATTACGATGTTATCTGATATTAAGTGACGATTTTACTATATCTATCTATAGTACTGTTATAGAAAGGTGACTGTCTCTCGAACAGAACTAAATTTGTTGATATGCCGCGATTTTAGGGCTGTCGATAGCAGCAGTTCCATTCATTTTACTATTCAATATCAACCTAATCTAGCAGGTAGCACGATTAGGAGTTGTCCTAAGTTAAATGGATACGTACCTAAGAAAAGCATACACCATGTGCTGCTCTCAAGAATTGCTGCAAGAATCACTAACAGATATATAGTGATCGATTTTAAACTTGAGAGTGATTGATGTCTAACAAGTATTAGAAAATAATGCAATCCATTGGTAAATGTTATATTACTATATAAACGTATGTTGAAAAATTCGTTACAGATCAATCACATTGACATAGCACCCAACTTCGCTGGACCAATAATGGCATTAGGAAATATGATTGCAAATTTAACCAGTCTTGTGGTTCCAGTCATAGTTTCAAATATAGTCAGGGATGATTTAGTAAGTTTCAACAAAACCGTAGTTTTAATAAAATATTTTTTACTATACAGATTAACCTATAACCTTATTGTAAATATAATAATTCCCACATTTCGTAACAAGTTTTATTTTTTTAACAATACTATTAAAATTTTCTTAATTACTTTTTTCCCAGAGAAACCAAGGTAAATGGCAGACCGTCTTCATGATTGTAGCCGGATTCAAGTTTTTAACGAATGCTATATTCGTTATTTTCGTTAAAGGCGAAGTACAACCTTGGAATTTCTATGGTGAAGATGGAAATGGTAATAATTCACTATACTATCAGTTCTGGATATTTTTGGCTTTAATAAAATGAAACAAAAGATACTATGTAATTAATTAATTAGATATTAAAATGTAAGATATCAACAAACTCGATAAGGATTGTATTCTTATCTACTCGTATTTGATTTTTGCAAAGTATTTACTAGATAATAACAAAATGCACAGTGACTTACTTTTATTGTTGCAGATTTAGAGAAAAAAGAATCAAAAGCGCTGGACGAGATGAAAATAACAAAATCTGAAGTGAATGAAAAATTGATGAAAGCAGATAAATTGTAAAATTATAATAATTCAATATTATTTTGTGTTTTATTTACCAAAGAATATGACGTAACGATAACCTACAACAATTATATAATGTTGAAATGAAAGCCTCCAATTTGATAGTATCTTCTATTTATTAATCCGTTTTCGCAATTTCGATCTTGATTTTGATTGACTTTGGCTGAAAACTTAGTCAAGAAGAACAAACAAATGGTGTACCTGTAGAAAACTTTAATTTACACACATCAAAAAAGTCTAAGCAACATGCGTGATATTACAAATTTTACCATTTATATTAATTAATTTCTAAGTATTTACTCAAACAAAGTGCGTAGGTAAGTAAACTTTTTTGTTATTGATGACATACTGGCTGGTTGTAAAAAAAAAATTTGATTATGTTTTGTTTTTTCATAAAATTCAAATGACTGCGAATTTGTTTAAATTTAAGTGCGTTTTAATTGCTACGTTTAGTCTTGATTTTATAATTTTACCAACCATTTAAATAAAGTTAGCGACAAAATTGAATTGTTAGATATTCTTTACGTCATGAAGCGACGTCATTTGATGGCAGATGAAATGCAAAGAGCTGTAGGGATGTTGCAAGCGAGAAGTAATCAATCTCAGGTATCTCAACATTTTGGCATTCATAGAAGTGTTATTTGTCGTCTTTGGCAGCGCTACAATAATACAGGAGAACCCGCTGAACAGCATCCAGGCCGTAAAAGGAGTACAACCACTCGGCAAGACCGGTACATACAACTGACTGCAAGACGCCAGCCGATGTTAACCGCTCGAGAGATAAGTTTGAGGCTACAAATTTCAAGTGGTGTTGATGTAAGTCCTCAAACTGTGCGAAATCGACTGTATGAGTACGGCCTACGAGCTCGACGCCCAATCAGGTGCCCACCGATACGTCACGGGAATCGCGCTCGTCGACATGAATTGTGTAGAGAACGCATAACATGGACCCAGGAACAATGGGATAAAATTATGTTTTCCGATGAGTCGCGATTCGGGTTTACGCCTGATACACTTCTTGTATGAAGTGCGAGTGTATCGTCGGCCCGGAAATACTGAAAGGCTCAGGTGCGTTCAGGAAGTTCATCCATACAGCGGCTCAACAGTTATGTTATGGGCGGGTATTATGAAGAACAGGCGAACTGAGCTCGTTTTTGTAAATGGAAACATGAATGCTGAAAATTACATTGAGGATATTCTCAGACCTTATGTCTACCCATTTGCACAAACCTTTGGCTCCGATTTTAGGTTAATGCATGACAATGCACGTTCACATACAGCTCGGCGAACCAGTGAATACTTTGCAACGGAGAACATCCGGGTATTGCCCTGGCCTGCACAATCGCCAGATCTCAACCCCATCGAGCACGCATGGGACATGCTCCAGAGACGTGTTTTGAAGGACTTGGACGGAGCGACAACAACCCAACAGCTGAAGGATTTGCTACAATTCCATTGGAAGCGAATACCGCAAGATGACATAAACAGTCTCATTAATTCAATGAATAATCGTTGCCGACAAGTTCTGAATAGCAGAGGAGCCCATACTTTGTATTAAATTGTTCTATTCTTTCACAATAAATACATTTTCTTTAGAAATTTCATTTTGTAAGAAAAAAGTTTAGTTTCTTATGTATCTTAGTTTCTACAGTATATTCTAATATTGTTCATTTCTGTTATTAAAAGAACTTATAAAGACAACAGCTGTTATTTTTACATCATAGAATCCTAAAGATATTATTTTAAAAATAAAATACAACGTTATAATGTGAAGAACCATCCTAAAATATAAATTAGTACATGTTGCTTAGACTTTTTTGATGAGTGTATAAAAATGTGTTTAATTTGTTAAACGTGTTTTATAAAATTACGATTTAACAAACTGTTTGTAATAAATAACCGATGTACTATGCAACCAGTAATCACGCCTTCTAAAATATTTCCTCGACAAATGTAAAACGTTTAAATGACAAATGGCGTCAGGATTTCGTGTTGACGGTGGAACGGCGCAACCGCGCAGTTTTTCTAACAAAAGTCTAACTTTGTCAGGAAATGTAAAGGCTACCACACCATACCGTACACCATAGTGCTTATTGTAAAATATGATGGTAATAAAAATTAGATTAAATAACGAATTACCGTTTACACATATTTGAAAATATATATTGGGTGAAGATATTATCGTGACTATGTAGAAGTATGACGTCATTCATAGTCACGTCATGGTTATGATTACATCAATCAATCCACCGATACTAATCGATTTAAATATGTTAGCCTATACAAACCGTTGGCATCATCCGTAGATATGACTATTCCAACTGTCTGAGCGAGAATACCCAGTATCTCGTCGTTGATTGTCTTTTAAGCCATTCAGCCAAAGCCCCAATAATAATCAAGATGCAGGAACAGCCGATACTTCTAACCAATGAAGAATGGGTAAATATTAACTCTGTAAATATAGTCAATAGTACGGACACAGCTCAATAGTAGATCCCCCGATATATAGTATGGTAAAACGACTACCAATTAATATCTTTAAAACAGGAATAAAGAGGGTACTCGATATATGTGAACACTGATCTGTTCTTCTGACCGGCACTATTAGAGATGCACTATAATATAATATTCGCTAAGACAAGTGTTTTCAATGAACATTGGCAGGGTGACAATAAAACGTGCGATGCCAACATACCATCGCAGATGCATGCTGTTTATAGTTTCCTAAGGTTCTAAAAACAATAACGTCTTTGAAAAGTAATAGGATAAATAGAAATTAAATAGAAATATTTCTAGTGTCAACTAATTTGAAATTGTTAATTATATTATATTTAATTTAGTATTTAAATATGATTCAGATCGGTGCTATTGTATCACAATGGGGACTTTTTATTTTTAACATAAAATGATCTCCTACTCTATACAAAATTACCAATTTCTAAAAAAAAAATAAATAAATTTGACAATGAAGTTACTAACATAACGTTTCAGATTTTTAGTTCTGCTTCAATGTTTATTTGTTTATTTGTAATTTACTTTGTTTTTCCTTAAAAGCTTGTATTTACTTTTTGTAGAATTAGGTTTCAATTATATTTTTTTACAATTAACTAGCGGTCCCGGCGGACGTTGTCCTGCCTTGATAAATAAAAAAAAATAATCTAAAATTCAACAGCAGCGCCAACTACCGGGTCCAATTGTGTCCGGATCCATTCGAACACTCACACAAAATTTCATCAAAACCGGTCCAGCCGTTTAGGAGGAGTTCAATGACATACACACGTACAGAAGAAATTTATCTATAAAGATATAATTCAGATATAATTTATATTATTTGCAGCACTTTCTTTTCAAAAATATTTATTTTGTGTATATCGTAAATAGTTTTATAAAAGCAAAAGTGAGCTTTTTTGTTCGTTTATTTGTTACGCTTTCACACCTTAACTACTCAACCGGTCGTCATGTGATTTTGCATTTACGTTGTCCGGGATACAAGAAAGGACATAGGTGTACTTTAATAAATAAAAAGTGCCCCCGATGTATATGACGAATTTACTTTGACACAAGCGAAGCCGCAAACAAAAGCTAGTATAGATGTATATGGATGCTGTTAAATTGCCTGTTTTGTACAAAATCCGTAATAAACTGTATGAACAAAGAAAAGTTTAAATAGCCTAGACGCCTCCTGGAAAATGTCTTACTTGAAAAACTTTTACTCCACTCTTATCTGTCATTAAGCAAACAGCTTGTTGACGTTTGTATATTAGGTAGGACATGAATCAAAGATTTTGGTGAATTTGAGACGGAATAAGACAGATTTTTTAAATATACAAAATTGAGTGCCTTTGAAACGTGGAAAAAAACTATGGCTAAACGCCAACATGAATATGTTACGTTGTTGTACAAATATATTATTTTGTGGAAAAACATGAACAATACTCTCGGGGCGTAAGTCTTTCATTGTTTTGCAATAGTGCCTCTAGGAATTGGATTTATAAATGCCAATATCCATACATTGGGAGTAGTTTTCGAAGTTTAAAATTTAATCATAGTTACTGTAAGCCCCACAATAATTTTATCAGTGGTTATTTGAATCATACATAAGGCAAATTAATGGACGATTTTTTTAATAAATTTTAATAATTTACCCCTCCCAAAACAGACGAACAAAACATTGCGTGTAATCAGTGTGTACACGTGGAAGAAGCGTAACTTCTTTGGCTTATATATATATATATATATATATATATATTTTTATGTTATAGGAGGCAAACGAACATGTGGGTCACCTGATGATAAGTGATCACCACCGTCCATAGACACTTGCAACACCAAGGGAGTCGCAAGTGCGTTGCCAACCTGTATTTGGGGGAGAGGGGAGTGGGGAAGTGAGGGATGGGGAGGGGAAGAACGGGGAAGGAGAGAGGAGGTGGGTATCCGGCGCTCTCACTGACCAAACGAAACGCAACAATGCAAACACTGTTACTTCACGTCGGTTTTCTGTGAGAGGGTGGTACTACCCCGGACGAGCCGACCCATTCATGCTGAAACCAGTAATAGCTTCAACGTGGCTCTACCACCTACCATATACATGAGAATTGTTATAAACTACTGAACGAAGTTCCTTAGCACAAATACTTAACAATACATTTACTCATTTTTGTATACTGCTATAGCCAGACTTGCATACACACACTTGCAAACTTACCTTACGTTTAATACGTAACGAACATTTTTCCCTACCGTGCCGCAAGAAATTTCACTCCCAACTTGAAAACTAACTTTTGAAAGTCATTACATTATAAGTTATGGCAAATATTTAGTGTTAAGTTTTACAACAAAGTCCCAAAGCATATTACCGATTTGTCGGACTGTAAGTTTAAGCGCCATTTCAAGTGGGTTTTGGTTTCTGGAATTAGCTACTCTCTGTGCATCCACTAAAAACGATTCTAATGCGTAAATATGTATGTGTTTAAAAGATAAACCGGATTAAGTTTCTTGACGGTTCTTCTCAATAACTGAATTAGCTGAAATAAAAGTACTAATGATAAGCCGACTAACGAATTAGTTTAAACTTCAACACTCTCTGTGTTTGACACCCTCAGAGAATCAACCAATCAGATGCGACATATGCGAAAAAATGGTTTGCGTAGAGATTGTGTAAAACAATTTATGTAAGTGCTACCGCTGATACTTTTACTCAAAGATAACATATAACTTTTTATTACATTTATAAAATTACATACGGATATGTTCTCGTTTCATACAAAACTTAATTATATGTAATATTTAAATTATTTTCCTATCAGTCAGAAGTGCGAAGTTAGAAGTCGCAGGATTACACGTAATTATGATAACCGTATTTACTTTAGATAATAAGTTAGTAGACCATAGAGAACAAAACAGAAAGGACAAAACGTTGAACATGCTAGATCAGATCCAAGATTCGTGTGTTTTGAGAATTGATTTTTATATTTTTTGCTATTTTAAATCTGTAGTCAGGTTACTTACTATCCTTTAAGTATTAATTAAGATAATTTATAAGTGCCATACGAACACAAGGTGCTCGATGATTACTACACTTATAAATAAGTATTATAGTGGACGTTACTTTGTACTTCCGCCTGGAATTGATTGGCCGCTACAACGTCTCACTGCAACAAAAACGTTTGATTTTATTTGCGCCAGGTGTACCTGAAAAAGTTAAATTTGAAACCAGTAAGAGAAAGAACGAATAACTTAAATAGAATAGAAAGAATTAAAAAACGTGTTTTTGGTTGGACGGTTAAACCTGACGTCGCGTCGGGTGACAAACCTGTCACGCAAATAAAATTAAACGTTTTATCTTGCAGTGAAACGTGATAGCGGCCAATTAATTCCAGATGGAAGTGCACAGTAATATCCACTATAATATTTTATTATGGATTTCCGCTAAGTAACGCCTTCTTCAATCAAAAACTTTGTACTCAAATATTTAAGCGTACAAAATTAATTCGATGTGTCGTTAAAACTTATTATTGAATTCAGTCATAATCGAAAGCTTAATCCCCTATCACGTCTATGTGTTTCTAGTAAAGACCAGACTATACAACAATGAAAAGCCCACTAAAAGGGATTTCCGGCTATTTACTTGATCTATGACGTGCAAAAGAATTAAGTAAATACTAAACCTATAAATTAAATTCGTGTAATGATATAATGTACAATACGTACACAGACTCCGTTCTAATTACATTTTATTGTAGTTTTGTTTATTATTCTCTTGTTCTGTTGTTATTTGTTAAAGTTTGTCTCACTTTTTATTACATTCAGTAGAAATTTAAAATTAAAGGTGAGTATAATTGTACATTTTAAATAATCATTACTTTTAAATTAAATAGTAGTTTTGATGAATATACCGTGAAAACATTTAAATGTTTCGACCAGTATTCCTTACAAAGCACGAGTAGAGAGAGAAACATTCAATTTATATCAAGGGTGATGAAAACGTTCCAGGTAAAGTATCTGTTAAAAGTTAACATTGCGTTTAAATCGCACAGCATCTAACACCACTTAATGTAGAAAACCAACCAGTTATTTTTACAAAGGTCTTTAAACCTAAGTGATGGTTGGTTGGTGAAGGTTTTATACTAAAATATATAGATAAATATATAAAGTCTTTGAATTCACGTTTCAGATACGAAATAGTGTAAATTACAAAAAGAACAATCATGGTTCAAAAGGCAACTTTACAGGAGTACAGTAAAGTACCAACAAAGGAGATGCTAAAAAATTTAGGTTTGTATTATTTTTATTGAATAATAATACGTGACAACATATTTTTGAGTAAATATAACATTTTTCATAACATTACAAGAATACTGCAGTTTACAATAAAGGGGAGATATATTAACAATTATTAGTATGAATATATTAAGGAGGTATTTTCCAGAAGTCTTATTGATCATTTCAATTTGATCTATGTGATACTTTGAACTATTCGCCAACTGAGAAAACTTTTTTAATAATAACCGACTGACGTTCCGGTGTCGGACAAAAATTGCCCAAAACTTCAACTCGGTCCTGACTACCGTTTTTGGGGGAAGGTTGGATAATGATTGGAAGAAATTTAGTCGTTCGTGCCACTTGCTGAGTGTGATCAAATTCATGAGAAGTTGCTTAAACGACACGAAATTTTTAATTGATTGGCATGTTTCTGTAATTATAATATTTTCCATTTCTTAATCTATTCATAGTTAATGATACATGTTTAATAATTACACAACGATACAAAACTAAATCATGGATACCTGTACTACAAAATCTGTAAAATTTATAGCATTAAAAACTGAATGCAGAGGCTAATATAAATTCACTAATTTAATAATTTGAATCTGCTTATTACTTATGTTACCACTTGAAAGGAAGTTCATTGATTTCGATGCTTAAATTTTTTACTTGAAACTACATAAATTTCTGTTATGGCTGATAGTAGCTTTTCAATAAAGTCAATCTTTTAATGTCTCTGTTTATATTATTTATTGATCTGTATCAATATGCACCATAATTATATAGATATATATTCCTTTTTTACTTATATAATAATTCCTAAACTAACGCCTGAACTTTCAACTTACAGAAAAAGAAATGCCAAAAGAATACGGGTATGGAGTACGTCATATGCAAGTGATTATATTTCTGTTATGTTTAACATTAAGCTTCTTAGTAAGAGCACATTTAGGAGTCACCGTCGTTGCTATGACTACCACTGATAATGAAAAATTAAATCCTACAAACGTAAAAATCATGGCAGATGACCCTCAAATAAAACATGTGATCACAAATGAAATTAATAAGAGTTTCACTAAAACGGATAATCATTTTAACTTTACTCAATCCGATGTCGGTGTGAATGATAATACAAAAAGTAAATGGAATGTTTACAGAGTAAGTAAAATTATTTCAGCTTTACTAGAAACGATAGAGTAAATATTAAAAATATTGAATGAAGCAAAGTTTTACCGTATTAATACAGGCACAAACAAACTAGTAGAACATTCTTATACCTGATTCTAATATATCCTTTATAGTTAGATAGTGCATATCTTTTTATACATAATTTTGCGTGGTATAATAAAACTAATTTCGACCACCGTACCCAAATATTATACGTCCTTTTACCAACAAAGAAAAAGAAATATTACTTAAAACAACGCCTCCGTTGTTAAAATCTCCTGAACAAGATTTTTATTAACGTTATAATATAAATCCAAAGGAGTCGCTTTTTAAAAATTTTAATTTTTGTCAATGCGATTAGGTAAGCATAAAAAAAGACAATTATGTCATAATCAGATATCTGCATGAATGAGCTGAACAGCATAGTCGCTCAATATAAGGCAGTCATAGTTAGGCCCTTTATTGCTCTAATTTAGCAGTCGACCTGCTCTCGGCCTTCAGTAGCCCTCGTCGATACCCTATGCTCGTACTGTTACTTTGTTCTCACTTAGAGTACTTTCTTACCTATACTTTGTATGATAACTGTTTTGCTCCTAAAGATCATGGCACTATGTAAAGTAGCTTAAAAATTTAAGATACATCTTTTTCAAATCTCGTTAGTGATTTCTAAGACTATTACGTTTAAAGATATAAAAATAATCTTTGAAATTTTGTAACATTAATAGATACAAATTGACGTGATATTATTTATTTTTGAACTTCTTACATTGTGGACGCGAGTACTGAGAGCAAATATATGAATAAATATACAAATATAAAACTAAAATAAATATATATAAATAAAAAAAAACAAATATAGGCTGAGTACTTGTTTCAAATATCATAGACTAACAGGATGAAAACCACACAACTAAAAATAATTTAATATTTCTAGACTTACAACTGGTCTAAACCTATACAAGAGATGACATTAACTTCTTTCTTCCTCGGATATTGTATCATGACGTTACCTACCGGATTGATAGCACAACGATGGGGTGGCAAGTTGCTTCTTCAAATTTCCTTGTTTACGAATGGCGTCGCCTCAATGGTAACACCATGGTTGGCTTTGTGGGTAAGGATATTTCAACTTTTATTGTGGCTTCAATTACTTATATCGATTTATTCTCATACCCGATTTATCACGTCATTAACTCATTCGTAAAACGTACACCAAAATTCTTATTACCGAAAATAGTTTTTGCATTACATTTTATAATAACGAAAAGACGTGAGAGATCTATGGACTCCCGGTCGGAACGAAGTTCCTTTCGCTTTTTGGTAGACGTTTGCTATACAGTAATTATAATTTATACTATAAAATATCAAGTTGAAAGAGTTAAATTGGAAAATTTACGTTAAAATATATTTATTATGTACATAGTATAAAACAAAGTCCCCTACCCCGTCTGTCCTGTCTGTTTGCGATAAACTCAAAAACTACCGAACGGATTTTCATGCGGTTTTCACCGATGGATAGAGTGACTGATGAGGAACGTTTAAGTATATAATTTGTCAAGGATTTTTTATCATAATCAGGGCGGGACAACGTCTGCCGGGCCCGCTAGTTATGTATAAAATATATAATGATTAATTAAACACTGAATGATCTGGGATAATAAAGTTAATATTACCACTGCTGGGTTAGTCTACTTCGCTTACTTCCATAGCCTAACGTCTTATGGTATTCTGCTGTGGGGGACGGCTGCTGAGGTGGACATCATATTTTTATTACAAAAACGGGCAGTTCGAGTAATATATGATATGGGACCTCGCGAATCATTAAAAACCAAGTTCCAGGAGTACGGTATCCTAACTCTGCCTTCCCAATACATTCTTGATAATTTAATGTATGTGTGTAAAAACTTTGAAAACCTGTATTTTGTAAAGGACCGGCATGATCTAAATACTAGAACTGTAACAAACTGGTCGTCCCACGTTTCAGACTTAGCAAAACCAGTAATAGTTTCTTAGGTAATAGTGTTAGGTTTTACAATAAAGTCCCAAAACATATCGATTCGCCGGACTGTAAATTTAAGCGTCATGTCAAGCAGGTTTTAGTATCGAAAGGCTATTATAGAATGGATCAATATGTGAACGTTGGTGATGTCTGGAATTGACTCCTCTCTGTGCATCCACTGAAAATGATAGTGTAACGTATAATGTATTCGAAATATATATATGTTAAAAAGATGTTCCCGATCGAGTTTCTTGCCGGTACTTCTTGATGACTGGGTTATTTTCCGAACCGGTGGTAGTTTTGAAGTTCATAAGCGCCTTATTAGGGCCTAAACTAAATAAAGTATTTTTGATTTAATTAACAAATAAAATTTTAAGAACTACATAAATCTTATTTTATTAATAACTAGCTCACCCGTGCAACTTCGTCTGCATCAAATCGGTTATCACCGGTTTCAATTGTATTTTTAAACGCGAAAAATTTTAATAAACCTAAAACCCGATTGTAGCCACACCTACCGTTTTCAATTGTAAAACCATACTATCAAGGGACTCACTCAAACATATACCCAGACGGTATGTGACAAATCTTTAAAAATAAGCCAACAACCCGTTCGTAGCATCATCTACCGGGTTCAATTAAAAACTAACCTACATATATTGGCGGTAATGTAAAAAAAGGCTTTAGAGGTCAATGGACCCCCAGTTGGAACGAAGTTCCTTTTCCTTTTTTTTGGACGTGTACTATACTATCAGTATAGTTTACATTATAAAATATTAAGTTGATAGAGTTAAATTGTAAATTAAACGATAATATATATTCCTAAAATAAATAATGATAAATTAAACACTGAATGATATCAACTTGTATTAAAACTTTTTCACACTCCATTGTATTGAAGAAAAATATAAATATTAAAAAGATATGAGCACAACGCGTCAACTGTCACTTGCTTGTAACTATTCGTCTAAGAGTTAGCAACGGTTTCGAAAACGAATTTGAATAAGCCAGTTTTTTATGTATCTTTATGTTCTTCCGAACAGCGTGCGGGCTACCTGGCTGCCGGTAAACGTTGCGTTTATTAGTGCATATGGCACCTTTACAGGCAAAAATATTGATTTTTATTTAATCTTAGAATGTTTTGTTTTTCACTAACGTTGAAACGCTACTAAAACATGAAATTATTATTGCCAGACATTTTTGCTATTAACAATAATGTGTCCGATACTATTTTTTGTAAATGACAAAAGTTTGTTCACACCATTTTAAGATAGCTGTAATTTTAATATTATTTTATTTAGACATAAAAGAGGGTAAGTTAAACATAATATGTATAGAATAACTTAGTTATAGCTATAGTTTAGCGCAACACTGGCTGTATGATAAAGATAGCGATAATTGTGGAAGCTCCTGTTATAGACGCATGTATTCAAGATGGCCTTAGCTCCAAGTCATATGTCTACGTTATCGTTATTTTTCACTGTTTACGGTGAAATCTCAATATCATAAGGGTTAATAAAATGAAATATGTTCTTTGCAATGGAAAAAATAAAATGGTTGGAAATGAATTATTTTATTTATAAAGAATATCATCGGGCACATTATTGTCAATAACAAAATTGTCTGGTAGTGATAAATTCATGTCTTTAATAGCGTTTAAGTTACCGAAAAAATGTTTCTAAAATTATTTATAAATCAAAATTTTGACCTGTAAATGTGTGATGCGCATTAAAAAACACAACGTTCACCGGCTACCAGGTATCCTGAATCCTATTTGGAAGGGCATAATATATCTTCATATTAAAGAACCAGCTTTTCTAATATTCTCGTTCTTCCAACGTTACTGGCTCTTCTACTAAGTGTCGCAAAAAAGTCTAGTTACATTAACTACCATTTTTTGTTATGGGACAAAAAGTATCCTAATGTAACCTTGTAATATTAGTTATTACTGTGTCAAGTTTCGTTAAAATCGGTTCAGTACTTTCAGCGTGATGCGTGTTCCCAGGGACAGAAAAACAGACAGACAGACAAAAATTGTAAAAGGATTATTTTTGGCTTCAATATCGATAACAGAGTCTACCCCGATCAAAATTTTCAAAAGATATTTAATGTAAAGATTTGGCTTTGTTACAGTTTTATTATAGTATAGATTCATACACAGCTGTAACTATAATAGTAAGAAGTGTAGGATAAAAGTCTGATTATACTTTTTTTGGTCTCGCTCCCAACGAGAGCGTTCTCGCTCAGAGCGTGTAACGCGCGACAAGGAAATAAGATAAATATAAAAATAAATAAGATTCCAATAACGATAGCTTGTCCTATTGTGAAGTCAAAGGCTCTTCTCGAGAGAAGGAAAGGACATAATCATTGGCGATTTCAAACTCCCAAATATTCACATTTCCATTTGAGCTCGCATTTAAGCACATCTCTTTAGACATAGTTGACAGTCGAGCTTTTAAATTCAAAAGAACAATTAAACAGATTCCATGACTATTAAAACAACGTTCAGAAAACTATATTTCAATATTCTCGATTATATTTGCCAACTTGTTTTCTTATCCATAGGTAAATTTTAGTTCTTATAGATGAATTCATTTTGTTCTTCAATTATTTATATTCTTTTTTTTTCTTTGTCAAATGTTTATGAATATTTACCGTTACATGATTTAATTTTTCAATATTTAATATCGTAAGTTGTATCGATGTGATAAAATGTTTTAGGTTTTTAGTCTAGTACGCTCGTTCTTATTATTGTTGTTATATTATTCATCGGACTGTTGGCTATTGCATTATCGACAAATGTAAATAAATAAATTTCCATATTTTTCTCACGTCTGGTGTTACTACAAGAATATATCTCAGATTTAGTCTACTTTCACCATTACTAAATTAAATTAGTAAATATGCGGATATCGAATCCATATTCCACAAGTCAAATCTTGTCAAGTCACTGACTTGTGAGGTCGATTGGGTTATTTGTTTGACGAGCTAAATGAAAGAAAAACTTCTGGCGAGATAGAAATTTTAGGGACTGTCTACGATTTGCTGTACGCTTTTGATTACCTGTAAATAAACGATTAACAATAGAATTTTACTCACGAAAGCTTTCCAGTGGACTTATATCCATGATCAATAAAAAAAAATTAATTTCAGGGGGATTGGAAGGCAGTATGCTTCTGTCGTATAGTTCAAGGACTGACTCAGGCTGGAACATTCCCTGCCACACAGACGCTACTTGCCAAGTGGGTGCCTAGCAATGAACGAGCGACTTTAAGCAGTTATGCTTACACAGGTATTGATATTATAAATTAATTTTTGTCATCACAGTTCTCGGATCCACAAGAACCTACATGATACTTTTTTTTTATTTGTTTGGACATGACATTCTCTGCAATGACTAGTTACGTTTAATACAATCCATTTGAATATTATAGCTTATTTGTTTAGGAAGGTTATTGGCTAACATCACATTTTGGCCCTTTGAAGCGAACTAATTTCTGTAATAATTGTAGTTAGAAAATATGCTAAGCGAAAACGATGTAGCGGTAGCGGGCGGACTGTAAGAAGGAACACGGTTATTTCTTATTATCATAAATCTTATTATTATAAAAAATAAAGGGGAAGAAACCGAATATTACAGCTAGTATCTTAAAATATGCATGATCATTTATCTGCAAACAAAACATTTAGTAAAGAGATAAAACAATGTCAAATAATGTCAACGTAAAATTCCAAAGTCGTACTGAGGCAGTTCTGCCAATATTTACTTAAGATTTTCGTTAAGAATGTGCATATTATATTATATTATTTTCATGCTGAATCAAGGTACTATATTTAAAACTCGAACTTTACACAGAGATAATTTATGATAAATATTCGCACGAAGATCTTAAGTAATTCTAAAAAATTTCGAGTTTATATACAAATTGTAAAAAATATATACATTCTAAAACTATCAATAATAAGTTCAGCCTGAGTTATAACTGCGTGCTTTATTGATTATACACGCAATGCAAGATGTCAACTGCGCGAATTATAAAATAAAAACTTAATACAATGAAACACAACCTGTGTCATGAGGTTCTCATTAGCAAAATAATTTATAGAAATGAACCAATAGTTCCGGAGTTTACAAAAATCAAATAAACAAACAAACTCTATCTCTTTCAATAGTACATTTACTGGTCTATATACCACTGCAATAAGGTAACGTTTATATTCCTTACAGATGTACAACTTACACGATTTTTGTATTAGGAACCACCTAGAGAAAATGTATTCCTGTAAAAGTACTGATTAATCATATTTTATATATCCTTTCAGGGATCACTATAGGAACTGTGATAGGGTTTCAATTAGGTGGAATACTGGCAGACAGCGTTTGGGGTTGGCCCTCAACGTTTTGGGCGGTCGGTGTATTTTGCATCATCGGGTTTATAATTCTCACTATATTTGGTTCTGCGTCTCCTTCAGAACATAAATATATATCGAATGAGGAAAAAAGCTATATACTAGGGTTCATTGATGATGGGGAATTAAAGCAGGTAATATTGGAGGTTTGCTACATCACATATGTAATTATCTTTACTATTATTTATAACTTTTTGAAGTGATACTTCTGTTGGGACGGTGTGAATTGGATTTTATGAAACGAAAAAGACTTCGCTATAAATGTATATATAGGTTTTAGGTTGCAAGCGGAAGATATAGTATATTCTTAATATATTCGAAATATAAACAGAAAGAGAGAGAGAGAAACGTTGGAATCCCGTTGGATCGTAGTGACTATCGCGCACTTTTAAAAAATATTCTGTATTGTGTATTTTAACATTGTTAATATACGTTAAAATATTACAAAGTAATGCTGAAAAGTAATGTTAACTACCTCCGTTCATCTCATTCTCTTAAAAATTAATCAGAATACCGCGTTTTACTTCTACCGCGTGTGAATTACACACAACGCTTTTTTTGTTATATTTTCTCAAAAGCTTCTACTACTAAAAATCCCTTATTTTATTGTATGTATGTATGATATTTATTTTTGTACATTCTTCATTTTATAAAAAAGGTATCTTTTCTGTTTCAGGAAAAGAGAGTTCCTCGGAAGGCGATTATAACTTCGAAACCTATATGGGCGTGCTTAATAGCGCAAGCCGGTAGCGGAGTATCCTTTATTTTCTTGTTCACACAAGTACCGACCTACATTCATTACATTCTAGGAATTGACGTTAAAAGCGTGAGTATTTCGGACATTACATATTTAGCAATGTGTAACCAGCTTGTTTCTTAATTATGTGATCTACAAAGTAATAATTTTTTTGTTATAAATACAAATACAAATATCTTTATTTACTAGAATATTTTACATAATATAGCCTTAACTATGGCCCCACACTAGGCAATGCCTGTATCATGGAAGCCTAATGCCTGATTACAAATTTCCCTTAATTGATGGTGGCGCATATTGGCTTATAATATTTAGAGGAATTTACATTACATTTTAAGAATTAAAGTTAAGTCAAAGAAGAAACAAAGAGCATATAGATAATAACTAAATAAATGTTAAAGCGTGAAAGAGGGTGTGTAGTTATGATGAGTGTATGTGTAAAAGTGAGTATATGTGTCTGCGCTCGTATCATAAATATGTATAATTCTCGGAATGCTAATAGAGTACTTTAAGTAAATTTTCCGTCTGTTCATAGGAAATGCTATGAAGCCATCGTTTGGTGGCAGTTTTCACATGGTAGCGAGTGCAACCTATGAAGTTGTAGTCGTCCACGATTTTAGCAACTTTATTGTACACATAAGGACTAATAATATATATAATAATATAATATAAGGTTTCTTATATGTGACTTGCTAAAGATTATGTATTTTGTTTTTTGTACATTAAGCGTTAAAAGGTTCGTGTTCAACCAAGTGGCCAATATACTCAGACTTTCATTAGCTGAGATAAAGACTTCGTCCCAATCTCGCCCTTTGAATATAACTGCTGTGTCATCAGCATAGCAGATAAGTTCTGCATTCGGAAGATCAGTTCTGAGTATATTGTCCATATATATAGTAAAGAGTGTAGGCCCCAGAATACTACCTTGAGGCACACCAAAACAGATAGTTAAGGGATTGCTTATGTAATCACCAATTCTGACACATTGGTGACGGTCAGTAAGATAACTGTGAAACCAATCCAAAGCAAGCCCTCTAATACCAATAGTTTCCAGTTTTGTTAGTAAAATAGGCACAGAAATTGTGCCAAACGCCTTAGCAAGATCGAGGAATACACCTATACAGCGGTTACCATTATCTAAATTTTGTGATATCAAGTCTATTAATAGTTCTATTGCTTGTTCTGTGGATTTACCGGGTCTAAAACCGTATTGTCGTTCAGATAACAGAGAGTGTTTTTCTAAATAATTTAATAATCTCTTATTTATTATTTTCTCTAGCAGTTTTGAAAAGACACTAAGTAGTGATATAGGTCTGTAATTTTCATTACGGTCTTTGGCTCCATTTTTGTGAATTGGAGTTATTACTGCTAGTTTCCAGCAGTCAGGGAAAGTGCCTGTAGCCATGCTCAGATTGAAAATGTGGGTCAGTGCTTTGAGGATGATATCCTTAATATCCTTTACTAGACCACACTTAAACCCATCAAGGCCTGGAGCTACTGTTTGTTTTTAGCATACATATATTATTGTACACTTCGATTTCATCCGTTGCATGTAAAAATAAAGAATCATATCCCATAGTTCGTTTCGGTATTAGGGAACAGAGATTTTGCTCAGATGTGCCTAATTCACCCAGTATTGCGTCGGATAAACACCTACCAATCGATGCGAAATAACCATTACAGGTGTTTAAGGAATCTTGCGGACACTTCGATTCCAGTAGTTCTTGAGTTTTATTATTATTAAGAGGAATTTCGCAAATGCTTTTTATAACAGTCCATAGCTTTTTAGGATTGTCTTTGTTGTCGGTGAGTCTCTTATTGTCATGGTTTCTCTTAATTTTGCGTAATAGTGTAACGAAATAATTTCTGTATCTCTTGTAGGTGATTCCTAGTACTGCGTTATCGAGGACACGTTTGACTTGCATATGAAGGTTGTCTCGGATGCGCATACATCTAATTAGTCCAGGAGTTATTCAAGGCTTCCGGTTGTTTTTCTTCCTCGCCAATATTTTAATCTTCGTATGTTTAATAATAACTGCGTTCAAAATGTTATTGAATTGACCCACTGCTTTATAATGCACTTGTAAATACTATTCATTGATAAAAATATATGTATAATGACAAAAAATGTAATGGTTGTACCGTTACTTAATTTCAGAGCGGTGTGCTAACATCATTACCATATGTTGCCAGTTTCTTCACGTGTATTGTATTTGGACTGCTATCAGACTATTTCATTAACAAGGGTATTGTTACCATGAGAAATGCAAGAAGAATCAACAATTCTATTTGTAAGAATAATATTTTTGCAAATAATTCTCATCAAAAACCAAAAGTCTTTTTTTTCCATCTATACATATAATAAAAATGAAGTATCTGTATGCAATATCAAAATAACATTTTTTTACTGATTGGGTATGAAAGTATACACGCTTCTGATAACAAAAATACAATTTTTAAAATTTTTGTCGGTCTGTCTGTCTGTCTGTCTGTTTGTTCCGGGTAATCTCCGAAACAGCTGGATCGATTTTGACAGGAATTTCACTGACACATAACTGAAATTACAGTGGGTTACTTAGGCTACTCTAAATTAGACTAGATATTAACCGCGACTTCGTCTGCAATGCTATCTCCAAAACGATTGGATCGATTTTCACGAAATTTTCACCAGCAGATAGCGGACATCATATCAAGTAATTTAGTCTATTTTAATTTAGACTAGCTGTTAACTGTGGCTTCGACCGTAATACTATCTTCAAAACGGTTCGACCGATCTTCACGAAACTTTCACTGACATATAGCTGATCTTATAAAAAGTAATTAAGCTATTTTAGTTTATACTAGCTGTTAACCGTGGTTTCACCCGCACTGCTATCTCCAAAATGGTTAGACCAGTTTTTACGAGACTTTCACTAGCAGATAGATGACTTTACAAAAAGTAATTTAGGCAATTTTAGTTTATACTAACTGTTAACCATGGCTTCGCATACAGTGCTTTCTCCAAAACAGTTAGACCGATTTTCATAGGACTTTCACTAGCAGATAGCGGACCTTATAAAAAGTAATTTAATTTATTTTAATTTAGACTAGCTGTTAACCGTGGCTTCGCCCGCTGTGCTATCACCAAAACGGTTACATCGATTTCCACGGGACTTTCACTTGTAGATAGGGAACCTAATAAACAGTAATTGAGGTCATTTTATTTTAAATTAGCTGTTACCTGCGACTTTATCTGCATGAAATTTAGCAAGATTTCACCTCATTCTTTATTTTTAATAAGAGAAATAATTATCAGCTTATTGTTTACAATTCGACATTATAATTATTAATAACATTAATGATATAGAGGTCTTCCTAAAAAGATCTTGGATTATAAACGTATTACGTAAAGTGTTCCATAATACAATTTTTTGCGGAACAGACAAGCGTTTATTTTTTGTATAGTCACAAAATCTTAATTATAATAATGGCAATGTATATTAAATGTAATGTAAATGTAAATCTTAATAATAATATGTTAAGTTATTGTTTCATTAGTACCTTATACAGTGTAAGTGAACACTGAGATAGTTATATGGTGGGTTAAGGTTCCAAATGCTGATGACAAACCTCATTTGGCACGCTCTTTGTATTTATATATCTAATGTACACGTTACATGTTACTTTTAGGTGCGTGCGCGTCGTACTTACAATTGTCTTTAAAGAGCGTTTCTGTAATTGTACATAGTCTCACAATTCTAAAATTCTTTAATACGATTTAAAAAAACGCGTGCGGAGCCGCGGGTACATCTAGTTTTAAATAAAAGTTGATACAATTATTTAATGCAAATTACATATTTTTCATCCATTATCATTATTTTAGGTTCTGACAAAAACTTACGGTCAGAGTATAATGATTAAGAGTTAAATATAAATAGGTAAAGTTTCTGAGTATTTTTTCAATAATTAATCACAATAAGTGTAATTAAAATCGGCAACAATTCTACAGTATGGTGTGCGCTACTCGAACTGTTTGAAATAAAGGAATAACATCTATAGCAAAAATATTAATTACTTTTAGCTTCACAAAATAGTCCACAACACCATATATCAAAGCTGAATATTCCACCCATAAAGATTTTTTTTCTATATCAAAAGTAAAATAAATTTGACAAGATTAAGTTTGGATACAGGTTTCACGTATACTTAACAAATTCTTATAAAAACAAATAGCTAAATCAAAATGAAAATTTCATGAAGATAAAGTTTACTCTTTACAGCATGTTAATTGATGAAGTTGGTCAGAATGTAATGCGAATAGCAACTATAAACCGGTAAAATTATAGTCGCTGGCCGTGCGAGAATAGTACGCGGGTCCCGGAGGTGAGCCGTATAGGAGTAGCTCAGGGGATACTAGGAAGGTATTTCTTGCCAATATATATAGGATAGTTTAGAATCACAATTGGACCCGATAGATGTCGCTGCAATCTGGTTCTAGGTTTTTTAAAGATTTTTTCCTGTTTGAAAATATAATTCGGAACTGATAATAACCGATTTAGCGCATATGAAGTTGCGCGGGCCATGTAGTAACTAAATCGGAACTAATACGAGAACAGCTGTGATCACCTATTCATTAATTACATTTAAAATATTGTTTAATTAAATCATTTTTTTTTAATAATTAACCATTGTTGACATTGTTAACTTTCAGCCCAAGTCGGCATTGCTGTTTGTTTGATCTTAGTGCCATTTTCCTCAAGCACTGCGTTTGTAATGACTTGCCTCGTAATTGGTACTGGGTGTCAAATCGCTATTAACACTGGATGGCTGGTAAAATTATTTGTTTTATATCTATTTAATTATATTATATAGTTCTTTGACATTTTATAACTCATTCTTACTTAACTACATTCTATACCTACAAATAGTAACTACCCAGTAAGATATCTTAATGATAAGTTCAATATGGAATCTCTTTTGTTTAAGCTAGATAACTCAGTATTTGAACGTGAACTTTAAATATATGTTTAAGTAAATACAATTACTCATTTATATGGTTATGTATTTCTTAATTGAAGATTTTTATTTTAGGTAAATCACATAGACCTCTCTCCTAACTACGCTGGAACCATTATTTCCTACGGGAATTTTATTACGAACAGCTTCATATTAGTCCTTCCTGTGTTGGTATCCCAAATCGTTGTTGATGTTGTGAGTATGATTGAATATTACGATATATCTCTACAAATATAAGTATAAAATTGTAGTGAATAGGTAATTTTTAGTGCAGAACGAGCATTTCATGAAAACTATTCTTTTATAGATGTAAAGTGTTGTTTCTGTAAACTATTACGAAAGGTATGAGCGAGTAAAATTACTTACTTTACTAAAATTAAAAACTAAAATTACTTTTAGTTTTTGTATATGGAAAACAAACTTATAATTTCTCAATAGATGAATGATGTAGCCACATTATTTCTTTTCGCGTAAATCAATGTTGATATTTATGGTTCATTCTGTCTGTAACATCCTGTTGGGTTAAAACAAACATTTCCGGAAAATATTGAATAATATCATAATTTTATCGTGCAACAAAATTGTTGAACCTTATATGATATTTAGAAAAGAAAATACTATTATAGTGGACGTTACTTTGAACTTCCACATGGAATTGATTGGCCGCTACCACGCCTCACTGCAACAAAAAAACGTTTGATTTTATTCATGCGAGCTGAACCTGAAAAAGTTAATCTAAAACTAGCAATAGAGAGAGAGAGAGTGAAATATTAGTAACTAAAACAACAAAATAAATTAAAAACGCGTTACTTAGTTGACGGTTGAATCTGACAACGGTTGAGACTGTTGGTATGTAACTGTAAATATAAAAAAAGTATACAATTAATTTAAATATGTTCCAGATTAACATGTAGTACTCACAATCGATTACACGGTTTCGGTCCGTAACGTTCACTATAATATTAATAATCGATTTCCGCAAAGTAACGTCTTCTTCAATCAAAGATAATACTAGTACGAGTAATTAACATTCATATATAAACAAATATATAGCTTTGAAAAATCTACCACTTAGTCCGTATTCTAATTAGTTAAACGATTAAGAGAAAAATATTCCTCTTTCACAAACAAGTCTTTGCACAAACTGACAACTACAGTACAAAAACAAAGATGAAAGGGTTTGAAAGGCATCTGTTTAAAGGAACGCAAAACAGTGTGACCCCTCGGGGAAATAAAGCTGATTGATCGTAGCCGCAAGGCTAAGAGTGCTATTGATAGCGAACGGTTTAAGGCGAAAAGGCTTTTTGAATCTCATAATAGATACCACTTCCGTATCCTACTGATCACGGTATCATGAAAAGGGTATCTTTAAGATATGCTTAAGATAAATATTTCTAAGAAAAATATTATTTAACCTTCAGCAGCTGATGTCCTTTTTCTTACTACGAACTTAACATTTCAATGTTATATATATATATACAATTTTCCACGTACTATTTGCATTGATTCAAAACATTTTACTGCAGTTCATTATTGTAGGTATAACGAAATAATTGAAAAACTGATGGAAATAATAAATTTAATTTTAAAATATGTTTAAATTTATCTGTAGTAGTTATAATGCGATAATCTATAAAAATGTTTTCTATTCCAGACCAATCAGCATCAATGGCAAATTATGTTCGCCTTGATGGCCGGCACAGCTCTGCTTTGTAACGGGTTTTTTGTAATATTCATGTCTTCAGACAGACAACCTTGGAACGATTTTACAGAAGGTAATAAATATTAGCACCCCATTATAAGGACGATTTACTTTGTTTCATGAATTAACTTCTATAAATTTGGATTATCTTGGAGAATATGGTAAAACCGTTTATGTAGATTTTGTGTAATTTATCTTCAGGCACAAATTTTTCGTATCATCAGCTACTCCACTGTTTACACATGTTTATCCTAACACTAGTATATCTGTTTCTTGTCATTCGGCCTTCATTGATTCCACATTATTAAAAAAAATCTTACCATAAATATTTAAAACTACACAACCTTTAGTGATGTTATTTTCAATCAAGGCCTAAGAATCCTTTATGATTCTTTTAACATCAGGAGTGCTCTAAGACTTATGGATTTCAATAGAACAATTGGGAAAACAGCATTAACTTAATAAATAATTATTTTAGGCTGTTGAGGTTATATCACACAAGGAAAGAAGAAATATACCTTCTAATGCGTTACTTGTATATTTATGCCTTTTATCATTTATAAAGTTTCCAGTCATTTGAGCATATTCCTCAAAGTATGCATCAATACTGTTTGAAGTATCAAAGATTAAGGTTTCATCATTCGCAATAGTAAAATTATTTATCTTCTTGTTGCAGACGTTCCTATGGAGGGCTTAAAAGCTGAAAAATAAATTAAGAAGATGCAATTTATTTAGCCTTTTTTCTATATGAAATATTCAGTACCTTAAAAATCACAAATATAACTAAGACTATATTTTATGTAATCACACTATTGATTAATTAATATGCAATCGATTTAGTTTTAAGTATATGTTATCTTAACTAATACGTATGTGTAAATAATAAAGTTGTATTGTATATACCTTTTTATACAGCTTTGATTTTTACCTTCCACATACATTTCATACAGCTAACAGTTTCTAACAGTCCTCTGACTAGTAATGATCTTAGCTTCACACTGTTTTCTGTGTATATTCGACCGTAACGTTCCTTAACAGCACATGTGATTGTAAGAAAATTAAGGTTTACAACAATTTGAATAATAAAAATATACTTACGAAAAAACCTTATCCGGTTCGATTTTTCCCCATAAAGGGAAATGCAAATGTTTTGACTTTCATTTTTAGGGGTTAAATTGAATAAATAATTTTTGAATTCACACTTAAATGTATGATAATTATTAGATGGATATAATAAACTAGAATCAAAATATGTAACTATAACACTTTTCATTTGTTTTTGACCCATATTGATACCATCAAATATACAATACATGGAATTTTTATCACAAAAAATCTGTTTCTATAAATTTTTTATAGCAAGAAACACAAATAGGCAAGAGGTTTGCGTGTCATTTGGTATTAAATGGTCGTATATGGAAATAGTTATTTAAGATCACAAGGAATACTGTTCTCACATCTGGACTGGAGCCCTTCTATGCCACTTACTTATTTTTGGCGTAATCCAACATCACATGACGTCATCTACCACGGAGATTGCTCCGAAGAACTATTCGGATTGATGCCATTTTTTACATGGGGACATCCCTCACGGATACCCAAGCCACCGGGCAGCTGAGGACGGGTTATATCTGATTCGCACGGACTAAAACCCCATGGTACATTCTTACCTTTTGGCCGAGAGAGCAGGGACTGGCGACCAGTACTGCGTCTGCTCCCCGGAATAGGTATTGGTCCAACCAAGGGACCTCGACTGCGGTCTGAAGAGTCAAGATGATATACCCCTCAAGGGGGAGTGGGTGTTAAACACCCCCTAACGAACTGTGGGAGTCGCATCAGCACAATGCGCCTCCACCACGTGGGTCTGTGCAGTTGTGTATTGATACCTATTGGTGATGAGTTCAATTACCGAACGACTCGCCACAAATTGTAATTGCATCCATGTCATCTCGATGGTTGGAAGTCATCTATTGTGCAGTTTTCGTGTGCGTTTTTTTTAATAAAACTTGTGGAAGATTTTAGTGACGCTTTTTATGGAAACGGAAACACAGTAATATTACAGATAGTGTTGCTAACGTTACAATTATTTTTATACCATAGACTATAAATATTTATAATACCTCCACTTATGCATCTTACTTACTTACACTTTTACATCTTTTTTTGGTTCTTCTATGTTACAAAGCATTAGATGCTAACTTTAGTAAACTTTGGTTATCACTTAACAAGGTTACAGGATTATTTATAATGTTATTCTTATTTATTTCATACAATAATCTTTTTAGGTAAACTGCTTCTTTATAGTCTTCTAAGCCATATACTTCAGTTCTGTACTAGATAGTGTAACAGTTCTTTGTTTCCTACACTCATAAGATACACTTCACACACACTTTCGGACTTATTAAAAATAAACCTTCTATATATGACCTTCTGTCAATGGTACATGAAACCCAATCAGCATCAACATATCCTATTATATTACACTAATTCTTTACATATTTCAATTTCAATACCTAGTACCATTTAAATTATTCAAAACATGTTTCCAACGACACTCGTTGTTACAGTTATTAAATTGACTAAGAAAACTAATAGCAAATATAATATCTGGTCTAGGTAACACTAATGCACCAAGAAATTGTTGGTTAGGGTACTGAGAACAAATCATTTCAGATTTTTCTAATTTCAAATTCTTTTCCATTGGAGTGTCAGAATGTTTACAATTATACATATTAAGCCTTTTCAAAATTATATCGATATAATCTTTTAATCTATTGTTATACAATTTTCTACACTTACATCCATACCATGACAACCTCCAATTTGCTCTAAATTTTTTATATTAAATTTAACTTTTAACTTACCTATCAATTTTTTTAAAAGTATCTATACAATTATAGAATACAATAAAATAATCAACAAATATAGCTATATAAACTTGAATATTTTCATTAATTTTTATAAACAAACATGGTTCATTTTGTGACTTAGTTTATCCAAATTATATAAAAAATATCTCAACTCTATGATACCAAGCTCTAGCTGACTAATTTAATCAATATATTACACGTTAGAGTTTAAGATCTTTATTTTCACAATTATGAAAGTTAGAACAGAGAGGTATTCCCATGAACTCGTTCAATACTCCATTCAGAAAAACAGTAGGAACATCTAGGTGAACAACTTTCTACTAACATCTAGATTTTTATTTACACTTACAATAATAACCGTAAAGTAGAGTACGTAAGCACTGGTAATAAGGTTTCTTTAAAGCCTATTCCCTTTTTCTGACTAAATCCTTTTGCCACCAGTCTGGGCTATTCTCACCTCACTTCACTTTCACTATTGAGCTTTCTTTTAAATACCCACTTTCACACCTATTTTATTTACAGGTCTATCCACTAACTCGAACACATCCTTATCATTGATCCCTGAGACTGCAATTCTTCTATGATTGCGTTCTACCACTGATATGCCACCTAGAGTTGACTGCAAGAAACAAACTAGACTTATATCCAAAAGTACATTAGGTCATTTAAATCATAATATTGCATAACACCCATCTACCAAAACTTTTAATAATCAAGGTCCACATTGTTATAATGACAATTTATTTAGTATCATAAGCACTTAATTTAGTAAACATTGCCCAACAAAGGTTATTGATGTAAAAGAAAAAAATAGTTTTAGTGAATGAGCAACAACAGGGATTAAAAAAATAGAGATTGATTGTATGATCTTTGTTATAGGAGATCACGAACAAACAGTGAATCCTTTCATGCTTATGTTCGAAATGATTTTAAAGTTTGTAAACGTGTTTATATTGTTGCCAAAGCAAAGTTATTAGGAAATAAAGTTTTCGAATCTAGAAATAAGACCATAATTGTTTGGCATATCATTAACAAATAATTAGGAAAAAACAAAATAAATGATAATTCACTTAATCTAAATTTCTACGGAGTACATATTTCAAACAGTACAGAGACAGTAACTGTTTTCGAAGATTATAATACTAATATACCTTTACAAGTAACAAAAGATATAACATCAGTAGTCAAGGGTGCCGCAACTCTTTTAAAAAATATGAGTGCACCTATAGATTCAAAATTTAAATTCGTATCTATTAGTGCAGGTGAAATAATTAGGACCTTCAAACAATTAAATTTAAAACACACCGAAGACATATTAGGTATATCGGTAACATTATTACAGTCTTTAATTGTCAGTATTTAATCACATTTGGCTAATACATTAGGTCTTTACTTATGAAATTGCCGTTTTGTATGAAAAAATTTAAACGAATTTTTTTCATGTATTTTTTATTTGTATTAATCGAAGTAATCACCAATGCATTTTTGCCAACGCAGTGGCAGTTTATTGATGCCCTTCTTAAAGAAATCAGCAGGACGGGAGGCAACAAATTCTTCACAGGCATTTTGTACTGCCTCTCGGGTATTGAATTTTTTTCCCGCCAAGGAGTTATCCAAATTCTGGAAAAAGTAGTAGTCTGTTGGCGCAAGGTCTGGTAAGTAGGGTGGATGATGGAGAACTTACAACCCTAGTTCTTGCAAATTGGAGACCGTCTGCTGTGCAGTATGAGGTCGCGCGTTGTCATGCAGGAGCAACGGAGACGAGCGATTTACCAATGCTGGTTGGAGATGTGCCAGCTTCTCCATAATTGTGTTCAGTTCTTCACAGTACACATCTGCAGTAATGCTCACCCTGTTTGGTAAGACGCTGTAATGAATCACACCGGCGCTAGACCACCAAACAGTGACCATCACTTTTCTAGGGGTAAGTTTTCGTTTAGGGCATTGTTTAGGTGCTGAACCAGGATCCAACCAACTTGCTGAGTGCTTGCGGTTATCAAACAGAATCCATTTTCATTGCAGGTAACAATGCGGTTCAAAATTCCTTCATTTGTGTGTCTGTTGACCAGTGCAAGGCACGTCTCGACGCGTACTTCACGCTGGTGAACATTGAGTTCATGGGGCACCCATTTGTCAAGCTTTTTTACCTTGCCAATTTGACGCAAATGGACCAATATTGTTTTGACGCTAACGTCGAAAGCTGCTGCTAATTCAGCCGTAGATTGTGTATCATCAGCTTCCACAATCGCCTTTAATTCGTCATTGTCGACCAAAGTCTTCGGACGACGGCGAGGTTCATTTTTCAGGTCGAAATTCCCAGAACGGAAGCAAGCAAACCAATAACAGGTGGTGCGTTGGTTTGTAGCGTTAGCTCCGTAAATGTCGTTGATGTTGGGTGCCGCTTGTGCCGCGTTGCTGCCACGACGGTACTCGTATTCCATAATTACTCGAATTTTTAACGTATCCATCATGACAAAAAAGATTGAAATGCGATAAAAATGTAACACTAATCAATAAACAAATTACTACTTTTGGAAAAAGAATTCCATGTTTTTGAAATAAAATTAATTTGAAATTAGAATTCTTAGCCAAACAAAAATTATTTTGATTTGAAATGGCCAGTACTGCAGAACGGCAATTTCATAGGTAAAGACCTATTATTTAATCAGGGTTGAGCAAAAGGAACTTTCGTCAAATTAATGAAAATAAGCAAAGTAGTTCCTTTGTTTAAATCAGGCTTCAGAAGTAATCATGGAAACTTTAGACCTATTTGTGTATTTCCGTCGTTAAGTAAGATTTTTGAAAAAATTATGTTCTACCATTTAGTAGACTATTTCAATATGCATAAGTTTCTGGGTGGTCGACAGTTTGGTTTCACGAAATTAAAATCTACTACTGATGCCGGTGCAACGCTTATAAGTTACATATTGAGGGCCTGAGAGGATTTGCATGATGTAATTGGTGTATCCTGCGATCTGTCTAAGGCCTTTGATTACGTTGACCACATTATGCTTATTCTAAAATTTGAAACATTATGGTATTTGTGTATCTTCTCTCGACCTTCTAGTCTCTTATTTAATCTATCCTTGTCAAAAAATTAGCATACAAGGGGTAACCCCGGCAGGACCCTTTTTGCGAATTGGCGTCTCACAGGGCTCTATTCTACGACCGTTCTTGTTTTTAATATACATAAATGATCTGCCGCTAATGGTCCATAACTGTGCTGATATGGTGCTTTTTTCAGACGATACTTCAATTATATTTAAAGTGAAAAGGACAGATTCAGAGGTTGGGCATCTAAATAATACTGGAAACGAAATTTCTCATTAGTTTGCATTAAATAACTTAGTACTAAATACAGGTAAAGCAAAATGTATGAGATTTATTTTGCCTAATGTTCCACGAGTTGATCGTAGCATCAATACCGAAGGGAATTTTGTAGGGTTAGTTAATAATACTATATTTTTGGGTATCACACTAGATTCAAAATTACAATGGGGTCCTCAAATTAAATAATTAGCAAGCAGATTAAGTTCTGCTGCATTTGCAGTAAATAAGATTCGCCAGCTAACTGATATTGCCACTGCTAGGTTAGTCTATTTTGCTTACTTCCATAGCTTAATGTCTTATGGCATTCTGTTGTGAGGGACAGCAGCTGAGGTAGACACCATATTTTTATTACAAAAACGGGCAGTTCGAGCAATTTACAATATGAGACCTCGCGAATCCTTAAAGACCAAGTTCTAAGAATTCGGTATCTTAACTCTGCCCTCCCAATACATTCTGGATAATTGTATGTATGTTCGCAAGAACCTTGAAAAGCTGGATTTCGTAAAAAAACCGGCAAAATATAAATACTAGAAACTTTGACAAACTGGTTGTCCCATTTTTCAGACTTAGTAAAACCAGTAACAGTTTTTTAGGTAATAGTGTTAGGTTTTATTACAAAGTCCTAAAGGATATTACCGATTTGCTGGATTGTGAATTTAGGCGCCATGTCAAGTGGGTTTTGGTATCAAAAGGCTGTTATAGAGTAGATCAATATGTGAATGATGGTGATGTCTGGAATTGACTCATATCTATGCATACATTAAAAATGATGGTGACATGTACCTAATGTACTCTAAATATTACATATATTTGTTAAAAAGATAAACCAGATTGAGTTTCTTGCCGGTTATTCTCGATGATTGGGTTGTTTTCTGAACCGGTGGTAGTTTGAACGTTCATAAGTACCTTCTTGGGACCTAAATTGAATTGAGTAATTTTGATTTTGACCTTTTTCTGGTCCATTTACAACATCACTCAATGATATTTCTTCAGATAAATCATCCATAAAACATTTCAAATTTCTCAGTTTTTTTCTGTTGTGAAATCACCAATTTACCTTGATAATGATGATAATGGATTTAATATCTATGACTCATAGTATTTATCCTCAGAATTACTAGAATTACTAGGTTTTATCATGTTCATAATTCTGTTCAATATCTTCCACAACTGAACTCAATGTATCTTGAACATAGTCTGGCTGTTCCTCCCCCACTGATTGCTGTATGTCTGCACTTTTCTCGTGTATACTGTGATACCGTACTGTCATTCTTCTTTTTCATTATTAAGACAACTTTGCTTCTGTCACTTTGTGTGTTGAGAGGTCATACAACCAAAAACCTTTTATATTTTCAGCATAACCAACAAGAAAGAGCTTCTTTACTTTCCTGTCCCATTTGAGACATATTCTTCTTAGGCACATGTGTCACAATCAAACTACTAAAGACTCTTATGTAACTCACCTCTGGCTTTTTACTCATACTGTTGGGGCCGCCGCCTGTCAATATGGCGACACCTCTCGCCCTCGTACGTCACCGGCCCGCGGTTAGGCGGGGTGAGGTGGAAATGAGGAGAGACGTGAGGCGAGGCGACGTTCCCCGGCGGTGGGCGGGCGTAGTACTCTCGAAGGTGGTAGCGAGAGCGCCGGTAGCCCGCCTCGGTGACGACAGTCGGATGCCGGTGATGTCTTGAAGGGGCCTCGAAGATGTGCAATGTGATGCACGAGCCAGCCGATGAAGGTGGTAGATTTTGAAACGGAGGTCGGGGTGGTTGCAAGAAAACACCGTGGTTCTCGTATAATGACCGCGTCCCCGAGCCAACAGAGCACTACTACTGACGATGATGACTTCTCGATGTTACTATTCAATGTTATCTCAATGAGATGTACAATCAGACTATTCGATGTTATTGCGATGACTTGTGCAATCGAACTACTCGTTGTTATCTCAATAATATGTACAAGCAAACTACGCGATGTTATTGCGATGACTTGTGCAATCGAACTACGATCTAGTACCGCACCGACCGTGCTTATAAGCAAAATCGGGCCGGCAACTAACGGTATCCCATTAGACGTCGTGGCTCTATGCGTTGGCTCGGATATCGCGTTCCTATTTATTTATCATATTTATCATATTTTTACATATAAAATGTCTATAATATCAATTTCTTATTATCTATTTGCATGCAATCTATATTCTAAAATTTACATCTTATATCTATCTTACATATGAATAAAGTTATCTCTATATTAAGCGCCGTTTCGCACTAAACTCTATATTCTATTCTATAATTCTATATAACTCTATAATAATATTATTACATAAACCTTAACTTATATTCATATGTAAATCTATTATCAGTGTGTTAAAATTTACATCGATCTGTATAGGGTGACATAATTAATCTCTATATATATTCACATTCACATTCACTCGATATTCAATATTACATATCGTTACGTTATGTTCGCCAGTTATATATATATATATATATATATATATTCCTTGTCATAATTTTAATTCCATTTATATTTTATTTTAAAACGATACATAATAAAATTAGAAATTTCTGTTTACAACACCGTTGCGTGAGAAATTGCTGTAAAGCCATAAAGTCCCGTTCGACTTGCAACTTTCAACTATTGTTTGTACAATTACCATAAAATAAAATATATTATTTTATTGGGCTCGTTCGGGTACCGTAACGTCTTAACGAATATTATTCGGCGGACCCTATTCAAGTATATTGCTTGTGCAATAACCATTTAACAGAAAATATATTATTTTGCTTTATTCAAAGGCAAAATCCACCGCCTAGTCTCTAGGAATTTGAATTTATTACACAGGAAAGCCGGTATATGGCTGGAGTCATTGTTCATAAAATTACTAAAAACCCTGAGATCGAAGATGTCCGTTATGAGGAACCGTTGTAATATTTTATGTACCTCTATAACCATTACGTTTGTCTATATTAAATTATACAATCTTCCATATTTGCCGTTCTATATGATCGTATAATTCTTGCTATGTAACGTATACTTCAATAGTATATAACGTGTGTAACTCTATCATATTCTCTCTACGAATGTTTCCATGCACACACGCTATATATTCCATACGGCATAACTTAATCTCATCCGTCATGTAATTCCCTACTTAATGCGAATGTAATCTATAAGTCCCCTATACTAACACACATAATTCTTTACAATCCGTAATTCAATAATTCTATGCATGCATTCTTACATATCCATAATTCAATCCCTATTACTATACATATCACATCTATAATTCCATATTCAATAACTCAATACATACATAACATACCTACAATTCTATATCCAATTTATATATCTATTCTATTATACTCGCATGCATTAAATCTAACAAAGTCTATATTAAATGTCGATAAATCTATATCTATGTTAAAATATCAATAAACCTACGTATAAATCTATGTATAAGCTACTCATCGTGTGCGTCGCCAACATCCTCCCCCTCGTGCACAGCACCAACTCCATGTCCTGGCGACGCCGCTGTATCTCCTCGCTCCGATGGTGTCACCGCAGGTTCGTCGGTAGCTCGTCGCTCGTTGCTCGCCGACGCTGGAACCAGTAGCACCGCCTTGGAGCTCGGTCTTCTCAGCAATCTGCCCACGGTGTTCACCTCCAGTACATGTGCGACCGTCTGGTTTGGGATGGGTTTTAACACATCCCCTCGTGGCCAGGTGTTGCGCGGCAGCGTGGGGTACATAATGAGAATCGTGTCCCCACACCGCCGCTCTCTTGTAGCGAGTAGCGCGATGTGGTAATCTATTCTCAATTCCATTGTCTCTAGTAGACAGTGCAGACGTACGCCGTCTCGTTGGCGTCTGTAAAGACGTGCAGCTCCCCTTCGTCATTCGAGCGCGTGAAGCACCTTGAGACTCGCGGGTGCTCCAGCAGTCGGATGTTTTCATTATTATCGCGCCAGGCTTCGATGTCTTTTTCAATAATGGGCTCCGTCTTTGGCTCGTCCCCTCCAGAATGGCGAGAGCCTTCGCCTCCATATCGGTGCTGGGCCGCTTCGGTGCTACCCTCAGGGACTCGACGGCATAGTGCTCCTTCATCAGCGAGTCGAGTGCTTCTTCATGCGCTGTAACGTGAGCGCATAACAGGTTCACCGGTCTCGATGCGCTTCCATATATGCCGTGTAGCACCCATCCTAGTTGAGTGAAGGATGCTACCGGCAGGTTCTTGGCTCCTTTGCGCGTCTTCCTGGTGATGATGAGACCCCAGTTGTCTTGTCCGATCAACATCTTCGGGGACTCCTCATCGTAGCATAGGTGGCTCGCCAGATTCTTCAAGTGCGTGCAACGCGCAATAACTTCTTTGTCCAATCGCTGTGGTGTCAAGTGTAAATTATTCATAGTCCGTACCCCAGTGACTGTCCATTTCTTCTTCTGGTGGAGACCCTTGATGTTCATATCGAGCTTCATCGAATCTGTGTTCGTGATCGTCTTGCCTCCCACGGTTTCCAATTGGAGTGTCTCTCTAGGTCCCTTGAGGCCAATATGGTCAGCCACTGTCGCGTCCAGCAGCGAAACGGTGGAACCTTCATCCAGCAAGGCCAGGATTCTGGCTGACCCTGCTGGTCCATATACTTCCACTGGAACCATCTTCAGGTAGGCCCTTGCTGATCGCGTGCAATTCACTGGTAGCCGTAAGTTATTGGCTACCTCCTTATCGATACTCTGGCTTTCTTCTATATTCGTAGCCGCCTCCGTATTCTTATGCAGAAGATAGTGATGCCAGCGTTTGCAAGTCCGGCACGGTGGTCGTTGACACGTCTCTTTGCGGTGCCTTCCATGCAGGCACTTGTAGCACAAGCGTGACTGCTTGGCTATGTGCCACCTCTCTTCCACCGGAGCTCTTCTGAAGTTCGGACACTCATAAAGGTAATGTCCCTTGTGGCAGTGCGGGCATGCTAGCTGCTCTCTCCATGTCTTCTGCTCAGCTTGCCTCTCTGGTCTGGCGTCAATTGCTGCATGCGTAGCATGTCTTCTGGGTGGCAGCTTTCGTACGGTGGCTTCCTCTGGTATGGCGTGCGGTCCACATCGATCCGCCATTCTATTCAGGAATTTCGCCATCGTGTTGAGATCAGGATCCTCTCCATCCATCTTGTCCGCGGTGTAGTCGTACCAACGGAACTTCAATATAGTTGGCATCTTATCTGTGATGCTCTTCAATATTTCGGGCGACTGTAGATACTGCGGTTTTCGCAGCCCTTTTATTGCTGCGACGGTGTTATTGATGCAGCTTGCTAGCATGCATATGTCATATGCGGAATCGCTGATTACTGGCAGTCTCCTTATTTTGTTCAATTCTGCCAGAACCAGGGCGTCCGCTCTTCCATATGACCGTCGCAGTGCCTCCATAATCTCCTCGGGTGTACTCTCCGAGAACAGCAGACTGCGAACTCCCTCTCGTGCCTCTCCCTTCAGTGCTCTTCTCAGTCGCGCCATGTTCTGCACGCCCGAGAAGAGCGGAGCGGTGTCATCGTAGACGGCCTTGAAGGCCACCCACTCCCTGCAGTCCCCTTCGAATGGTGGTAGCTGATGCACATAATCAGGTTGTGGCATCATTCCCTGGTGTGCCGTCTTCATCGCCTCAGCTATGGCTTGGGCTAGGCTTCTATGTTCATGACTCCTTCCATGTTGACCATCAGCTTCGGTGGTAGAGGCAGGAGTATTCTGTGTACACCGAACGTCCTCTATGTGTTCGGTGTTTCCCTTGCTCTTGGCCTCCGTGCGTCCCGCCGAATCCCGGATCCAGTCTCTGACCTGGTTCTCCGGATCTGCTGGCTCCTCGATAACGGAGTCATCATCTTCTTTCTCGATGTCGGCTTGTATTATTTCCAAGCGTAGCCTAGCTGCCACTGTCGCCGCTTGTGCTTCCCGAAGCTCCTTCTCAGCCAATGCTGCACGGGCCTCCAGCTCCTGTCGCCTCTTCTGCGACTTCGTGGATGCAGGCCTGTGTCTCTTCAATGTGGATGCTACGGTGACATGCGTTGTTTCTGTTGCTGAGGTATCGTACGTCTCTGTAGAGCTGCTTTGTTGTACAGCCTCTGTTTCAACTGGCTGTTCGCTCTGTGATTCCTTCTGGCTCCTGGTGACCGGCATTTTGACTGCCGCGAAGATCCGGCTCTCGAAGGACCAGCTGTTGTGGCCGCCGCCTGTCAATATGGCGACACCTCTCGCCCTCGTACGTCACCGGCCCGCGGTTAGGCGGGGTGAGGTGGAAATAAGGAGAGACGTGAGGCGAGGCGACGTTCACCGGCGGTGGGCGGGCGTAGTACTCTCGAAGGTGGTAGCGAGAGCGCCGGTAGCCCGCCTCGGTGACGACAGTCGGATGCCGGTGATGTCTTGAAGGGGCCTCGAAGATGTGCAATGTGATGCACGAGCCAGCCGATGAAGGTGGTAGATTTTGAAACGGAGGTCGGGGTGGTTGCAAGAAAACACCGTGGTTCTCGTATAATGACCGCGTCCCCGAGCCAACAGAGCACTACTACTGACGATGATGACTTCTCGATGTTACTATTCAATGTTATCTCAATGAGATGTACAATCAGACTATTCGATGTTATTGCGATGACTTGTGCAATCGAACTACTCGTTGTTATCTCAATAATATGTACAAGCAAACTACGCGATGTTATTGCGATGACTTGTGCAATCGAACTACGATCTAGTACCGCACCGACCGTGCTTATAAGCAAAATCGGGCCGGCAACTAACGGTATCCCATTAGACGTCGTGGCTCTATGCGTTGGCTCGGATATCGCGTTCCTATTTATTTATCATATTTATCATATTTTTACATATAAAATGTCTATAATATCAATTTCTTATTATCTATTTGCATGCAATCTATATTCTAAAATTTACATCTTATATCTATCTTACATATGAATAAAGTTATCTCTATATTAAGCGCCGTTTCGCACTAAACTCTATATTCTATTCTATAATTCTATATAACTCTATAATAATATTATTACATAAACCTTAACTTATATTCATATGTAAATCTATTTTCAGTGTGTTAAAATTTACATCGATCTGTATAGGGTGACATAATTAATCTCTATATATATTCACATTCACATTCACTCGATATTCAATATTACATATCGTTACGTTATGTTCGCCAGTTATATATATATATATATATATATATATTCCTTGTCATAATTTTAATTCCATTTATATTTTATTTTAAAACGATACATAATAAAATTAGAAATTTCTGTTTACAACACCGTTGCGTGAGAAATTGCTGTAAAGCCATAAAGTCCCGTTCGACTTGCAACTTTCAACTATTGTTTGTACAATTACCATAAAATAAAATATATTATTTTATTGGGCTCGTTCGGGTACCGTAACGTCTTAACGAATATTATTCGGCGGACCCTATTCAAGTATATTGCTTGTGCAATAACCATTTAACAGAAAATATATTATTTTGCTTTATTCAAAGGCAAAATCCACCGCCTAGTCTCTAGGAATTTGAATTTATTACACAGGAAAGCCGGTATATGGCTGGAGTCATTGTTCATAAAATTACTAAAAACCCTGAGATCGAAGATATCCGTTATGAGGAACCGTTGTAATATTTTATGTACCTCTATAACCATTACGTTTGTCTATATTAAATTATACAATCTTCCATATTTGCCGTTCTATATGATCGTATAATTCTTGCTATGTAACGTATACTTCAATAGTATATAACGTGTGTAACTCTATCATATTCTCTCTACGAATGTTTCCATGCACACACGCTATATATTCCATACGGCATAACTTAATCTCATCCGTCATGTAATTCCCTACTTAATGCGAATGTAATCTATAAGTCCCCTATACTAACACACATAATTCTTTACAATCCGTAATTCAATAATTCTATGCATGCATTCTTACATATCCATAATTCAATCCCTATTACTATACATATCACATCTATAATTCCATATTCAATAACTCAATACATACATAACATACCTACAATTCTATATCCAATTGATATATCTATTCTATTATACTCGCATGCATTAAATCTAACAAAGTCTATATTAAATGTCGATAAATCTATATCTATGTTAAAATATCAATAAACCTACGTATAAATCTATGTATAAGCTACTCATCGTGTGCGTCGCCAACACATACGCAATTCGAATGGAGTCTTCTGCTGCCGTAGAGTTGTTGTTTCATGTAAAATTACAATAATGACTGCCTTTATACCTTTCACAAAACCCATTTTATTGGGAGGTATATGGATTTGTTTCTGTTGTATAATGCTACACTGTTTCATATAATTCTTCATAGTTGCAATTTAAATGCTTGAAATAACTGAATGTCTCATCTTAGGATAAAAAAACACACAACTACCATTCAACTGTAGTCATACACAAATAATAGAAAAAAATATGTGGCCAAACCAAGTGACTTTATTTCCATAGGCCCAAACAGGTTTGTATTTTTTTTATATTATAGTTGGCAAACAAACAGGTGGGTCATCTGATGGTAAATTATCACCACCGTCCATAGACACTAGCAACACCAGGGAAGTCGCAAGTGTGTTGTCAGCCTGTGTATGAGGGAGGGGGAGGGGAAAGGGAGGTGGAGCTCCAGCGCTCTCACTGACCGAATGAAACGCAACAATACAAGCACTGTTACTTCACGTCGTTTTTCTATGAGAGAGTGGTACTACCCCGGGCGAGCCGACCCATTCATGTTGAAACTAGTAACACCTTCAGCGTATACAACCTACAATAGTACAATAGTAGTTGGAGTATGTACCAAATTCAAAACCTTCTTGATTTTTTTGACTGACTAGGTGGGAAGGGTAATTTTGGAACGTTACGTAATCAGTAAGTGGCGTTAAATAAATTTTTGGAAAGCAAACAACGCAATATGAACCCTACTTCATTGCGATAAAAATGTATATATCGTATCTTCATATAATCGTAATCTAGTGAAACATTTAATTTTCAATAATTAAACATGTCTTACGTAATATCACATTATCTTATCGAGATATCATTATTATGTTAAATCATAACAGCTTCCGAGAGATTTTTCGTTTGTTTTGCTGATATTATATCTTCGTGTGTACGAGACAAATTTTGAACGATGAAGTGCTATTTACATATATATGATCAAAGATTAATTAATATAAATTTTATATAGAAGTGAACAATTGCTTAGGGTATACATAAAACTTGTGTGCGAATATGTAATATAACTTATAGAATTGGTGTAAAATAAGTTTGAACAGAATAGGAAAAATAGTAGAGAAGTATATAGAGAGCAAATAAAGAAACATTTATTTTCGGTAAATTAAGACCTTAGTAGACCTCATTTTCTCTTATTGAATATAATTGCCAAAAGTCACATTTTGTAACAATAAACAAAAAATAAATAATTAGAAAGTAAAAATTTCAATTATAGGTTGACGCATCTACAATTTTATTATAATCATGCAAAAATAAAGATTAACTTAAATACCGGCAAAGTGGAACGAGAGTTCAGTCGAATCAAATTAAGTAGACACGTTATAATGAAAACCAAGGAGCAGGAATCCCGTGACAAAGACTTGAAATTTTCTACAGAGTTTCAAGGTAAACTTTACTTCTAAAATACTTCTTTATTAGTTACTACTAAATCTATAGTAAATTGATTTTTTATTTGAATTCAAATTTATTATAGTAAAGATAAATATACCCCCTTTAAAAATATTATAGCAAATATATTGACATAAAAATTGCAAGTCTTGTACATTTTCTTATACCCCATCATAAAAAAATACAAATACCGACAGTATCTGGTATTTTGAATTTTTCTTAAAATGTTACAGTATCTAGATGGGGTTACAGGCATCAGCAATGCGTTATACTCTTCTTCGCTTTGACTATAGCCTATAGTATGAGGTCATGCATGGGAGTATCTTTGGTAGCAATGACAGATTATATTAGTGAGTCTAATAAACATAATCCTACATCTGCTACATCCAACGGTAGTAGTGAGGTGGAAGATGATTTTAAAGTTGAAGGAATTCTCAATGCTTTGATGTTGACACCGCCCGTGAGTATTTATTTCTGTAAAGTGAATAAAATTTGAAACTTATTAGTCATTTTGAAGAGAAATGTGATCTTAATACCGATGAATATGATACAATATTTAACGTTTATACACAGGTAGTTATATTACTATTAAAGATTGGTTTAACTTTCTGATTAGATTTAGAGAGAAGTAAACGAAACCCTAATATAATCACATCAACGTAAAAATATAGGATTTATCGTGGACCTCATTGTGTAGGGGCCGTCAAAGTATTACGTAAGCACTATTTTTGCAATTTCGTACCCCTCTGGTTAGCAAAAGTAAGCAATGCTCTTACCCCCCCCCCCCCCCACCCGTACTTACTGAAACATATATATAAGTATTTTGAAATCTGCTCTGGTTTAATAAATAAATATTGCTGACGTAATCACCACCCAGATCCCCATCACCTATGTCATCAAATATAAGCAAATCAAGGACACCTTCAACAGTGCTTACGTAACACTTGAATGAGCCCTAGTATGCTTGGGCAAGTTGTATTTCGGAATCAGCTGGTATATACTCTGCACTAAATAAGGTGGCAGGGATCTATACTCGGCTATGTTGCGAACACCTAGTGTATTAACCCATCACAGTGACTCTTTTTTCGTTTGTCATGTATTGGAATCTGCAGGTGTCTTTGAGGGACTTGCAGGTTGGTATAATAGCAGTGATTGGTGATTAACAGAAGATCCTGCGCTAATCGTCGTTGTTTTTGGATTTCCTTATATACCATCAGGTACAATGCAATAATTGTGTTGTGCTACGATAAAAATAACGTTAAATTTAAACTTGTTATTTATTCTTGTATATTTTTTCAATATCTACAAGTATCCTAAATTTAAATGGAGCAAAAAGGTGCAAGATGCGGTGATCGCCTCATTTCTTTGGGGTTACATGGTACTTCAAATCCCTGCTGGCCAACTAGCTCATAAGTTTGGAGCACGATATCTTCTGACCGGAGCTATGATTTGCAATTTCTTTGCTTCAATTTTGCTTCCTTTAGCTGCGTTTTATGTAAGTACAACTTTTTATATCACGGTATTTAATTAAATATTATTATTTATGGCTCTGTTTCTTTGTTGCTATTAACGTGTAGACCACTATGCGTTTTTTAAATCATTCTTACTACTTGAATATAAAAGTATTATTACGTATTTGAGTATAATGGACTTCGTTTTAAAAGTAAATGTTTGCCCTATTACATTATGTACGGTCAAGATTTTGAAAATCATTCTTTCTTACATTTTATAAACAGCGTTGAACATAAACTCTTTAAAATCCCGATAAGGTAGAAGTTAGTTCCATTTAGTTGGTTTTAATTAAATTTCACACATTGATACAATCTCTATAGCGTAATGGTTATTTTCTTTACGAAGTAATATATTCACTATACAGTACATCATGTTGATAAGCATTTGAAGTAAGTATTATTAATTATGCCATTATATCATTATTCTTGAATTCTAGTGTTTCTCGGAAATTTTAGTCTCAGTTTCTGAACTCACCAGACACTTATTTTCATCATCATCATCATCATTACCCTTATCCCACCTAAGTAGGGTCGGCACAACATGTTTTCTTTTTCCACTCTCTCCTGTCAAATGTCATCTCAGTATTCACACCTTTTACGCACATATCATTTTTCACACATTCCATCCATACCTTTTTGGGTCTTCCTCTACTCGTATACCCGTCCACAATCATCGTAAGTGTCACCAGACACTTATTTTATCAGTACTAAATCAACGTTGAAACTATTAAAATGGTCCGTGAAATAAAAGTACGTAAATAATAAAATATTTGTAATAGAAAGGAAAGAAAAAAAAAGGAATATGTTTATAGTGAAAACGCTTTTTAACTCTGTAGTTTTTTGTAGTTTAAAACTGGTGCGGCAAAATAATTGTACGTTACTTGATAGTAAGTACAGTACAGTCCATAAATAACGGCGACTGTAGGTGTTAAATAAGAACAGCAGTCGTCGCTATGATGTTGACCTGCACATGTGTCTCTTTATGCCTCGTTTGAAGGTTTTAGCGTTTGAGCACAATCTCATCTCACGTTAAATTACGATATAATTTATGATGGTAAACACGCCACACCTAGAGGGGACCGGCTCTCATGTGCAGCTATCGGAACACACCAATAGGTGCTTGGCGACAGTTTCTCAACTCGACGGTGTGAGCTACCGGGCGGCTGACATAGACAAAACCCTACCTACCTAAAATGTTGGGTTCCTTAATTTGAATACCAGAAATACTTTAAATAAACATGAACGCTATATTTTCGTAATAACTATAAAACAGACGTATAATATGTACACTTGGTCATCTTTCTCAATTATTATGCATCAGGTGAATCTTAGAGTCTAATTTACAGAATTTTTCCTTGTATATTAAATTACCAACTTACGTACGAGCATCTTTTAATATATTTCTAAAATATTCTATAATTATCTTTAAAATATTCAATCGATTATACATTTCAAAATAAAATAAAATTATTTTAGTGGACGTTACATTTCACTTCCGTCTAGAGTTGATTGGCTGCTACCAAGTCTCATTGCAACAAAAAGCTTTTGATTTTATTTGCGAGTATTGTACCTGAAGACGTTAAATCTGAAACTAGTAATAGATAAGTAAAGATTGTTTTATATATTTTAGAGTTACCTAGTAACAATGTAAACCGACGTCAGGTTCAACCGTGAATCGAGGACGCGTTTTTAATTACTTTTTGTTGTTTTGGTTACTAATAATTCCCTCTTTCTATTACTAGTTTCAGACTCAACTTTTTCATTTTCATCTCGTGCAAATAAAATAAAATATTTTTTGTTATTGTAAGACGTGGTAGCGCCAATCTATTCCAGGCGGAAGTGCAAAGTAACGTCCACTATAATATTTAATTATAGGTTTTCGCAAAGTAACGCCTTCTTCAATCAACAATTTTATTGCATATACTTATGTGTTTATAGGGTGGTTGGATTTGTACCATCATATTACGAATAGTTCAAGGGCTGACTCAAGCTTGCATCGTTCCTGGATTGCACACGTTCTTTGGTAAATGGGCTCCATTAAACGAACGTGGGAGACTAACGGCTCTTACGTATGGAGGTATGATTACATTATCATGTCTATCATTGCATTTATGTGCACTTGGATTAGTTGCACCGCGTTGTTTTTCATCAATTAATTTTATAACACTTCTGTTTGACATAGGCTTCTGTATATTACGTGATATTACGTTATCTGAAATGCACATTACGATGGTGTATGAAAATAGAAGTAAAATTTACTTGGTAATTTACTAACTAGGCAAACATATCTAAAACAAAAATTAAATCCACTCAAAATTTTTATACACCATTTATAGACGATGTCAATTACATTTAGTAAAAAAATAAGTACTTTATATGTCTCTAAAATATTCGAATGCCTAACATGTTCTTTTTAAATATTTTTTTTGGAAAATGTGAGGTGTACACTATCATTACAGAAAGTTTTTTTTTAATATGTGACTATGCTTACATTTGAACATATTTGTATCTTAAAATCGCGCACAAAGTAGAAAAGTATCTACTGATCTGATGTAAATAATCTTTGCTTCGACAACAGTGTATTAGTTTATACAATAATTTCAGGTCAAGCTCTTGGAACAGTATTAGGCTTACCGATGACTGGTTTTATCGCAGCATCTCCATTGGGTTGGCCTGGACTTTTCAGGTTCTACGGTCTTCTCTCGGGTATTATAGGTGTTATTTTATGGAGGTATGCCGCTGATACACCAGCGAAGCACCCAAAAATATCAGCCGACGAAAGAAGATACATAGAGGATGGTTTAGGACAAAAAGAGGGATATGAAAATGTAAACATGAGTTTTTTATGGTTTGAAGTTTCTTAATTAACAATCACGTTATAATCTACTTCTTATTAAACTTTAAATTATTTGTAAATAACTTCAGAAAATTGGTTCTAACTAAGGCCAAGCCTTATTTTAAAAAGTTATTAATATACAATTATATTGTATTATTGCGTGTACAAATGACTAAATTTATGACTTTCTAATGCTTTCTCGCTTATCCTTAGCCGAAACTCAGTGCAAATAAATATTCAATTACGATGTAATTGGCATTGCTGTCAGATCGATAGCTAGTATATAAGTAATTGTAATAATACTAAACAATAAAACATAAAAATGTTATCGAAAAAGAAATGAGGGCAGGTATTTACATAATAATTAACTTCATTTTTTTTATACAAAGAACTTGTTAGGTTACGGAAATTATATTTTAAATTCAACTACACTGCAAAGTCAAAAACACTAAAAATTGAGATAAGTAAATATTATCAGTTTTCGTTTGATGTTGATGTGGTAATCATGTTCATATTTGTATTCGCAGAAGAGAATACCAGTGCCTTGGTCGAAAATTCTACGTTGTAGTGGTGTTTATGCAATAATAGTGGCTCATACCGGTCACACGTGGTGTCAGACTATACTGTATTCCGAAGTACCATCATTCATGGATAAAGTCATGGGAATGAATATCAAAGCTGTAAGATATTTAATTATATACTAGTTTTTACTTTTAGTTTAAATTGGTTAAATTTGTCACAAACAAAGAAACTCATCTTAGGCTCATCGTCATCATCATCATCAGCCTGTAAGAGACCCGCTGTAGGACCACGTGCCTCTTCCCGAAAGTAGGTGTGGGCATAATCACCACGCTAGCCTAGGACGTATTGGCGAATTCAAACTCTGAGAAATTCACAGTTCTATATTTTCCCAGATACAATAGTACTATGAGAACATTTCTCAAGTTCAGGTTTCCTCACGATATTTTCATTCACCACCGGTCGATAATGCTACCAATATAAATTAGTGAATGTACGCGAACTCCGAAAAATTCGTCGGTACATGCCGGGGTATGAACCTGCGTATATCGGCTTAATATTCTATTGGTTAAACAATTAGACCAATACATCTTAACTTTAGCACAAACTTATAATATTAGAATGGTGACAACAATTTTAACATATTAAGGGTTTTTTGTTAGGATAGTCATGACGCAGTGGCTTAAGTGGTCGTCTCGCCTCTGTCACCACACCGAGTTAGGTTCAAATCCACATAGGAAAACGATTTATGTCATTCATAAAGTATTGTTTTTAATCTGGCTGTAATGCCGTAATTTGTGCCTGTTAACCATACGTCTGTAAAGTCCATGAGCGAACCAGGACTTGATCCCTAGTGCAATCTTTAAAAAAATCGAAGTTGCGTTGAATATGATAAAGCTTTTGATATAGTTAGAAATTCTTAAAAGTTTCCTCTCACATTTTATAATTTGAACAAGATTACTTTCAACTATTTATACAACTTTGTTTTTGCTTCATCTCATGCTGTAAATATTAATCTCTGAAACTGGAATTATAGTATACATTTCTTGTTTCTAGAATGGACTCCTTACTGCCCTTCCGTTTATGGTGACATGGTTTACTAATTTCTTCTTCAGCTGGCTAACTGATATGCTCATAGTGAAGAATATTTTCAATGTGACCAATACCAGGAAAATTGCCAATTCCATAGGTAGGCAATTTAAATAAAGCAAGTTGCAGTCGTTCAGTTATTAAAAAATAAGTGCAAAATTAAAACGTGGCGCCATATATGAGATATTTATAACAGTCGGTTCTTCAGTTTTCTGTCAACTGTTCGAGACTGATGTAACTTACAATCAATAACAACAATCAACACTGACAATAATTTAATTTGTAATTAAAAATATTCAGGCCATTAATCAAAATATTATTTATCCTATTTCTCAAATTTCCAAATTATACACAGATGCCAACTTTTATGAAGATCACTTAGGTAGTTTCGAAGTTCATCGTGGACAAACACCGTTACACTGAATTCTTATATATTAGATTATCTCATAAACTATTGGATCTCGAGTTTTATTGAAATCTAGTGATAGTTGAATACGAACGTAATTTATTATCAACTTTAACTAAAGTAATATTTTTAATACTAATATTTATGATATTTACAGGTTCTGTTCTACCAGCCATAGGACTGATTGCGCTTGCGTATATTCCTAAAAATATTTACGTGGTAGAGACCATTTTAGTGTTAATCTGTGCTACAAACGTATCTAGCCACATGGGATTTCAAGTTAGTATGAGACTTGCATTCTTTCCTTGAAACATATTCGCATCCATTAAAAGAAGATTTTACATTTTAAGGGGGATATAGGAAATGATATTAACTACCCATGGCACAACGTAATTTAGAAATTATTTTTTTAAATTCCTGTCAGCGTAAATGATATGGCCTGACCAGACGAGAACATTTGAAGACATATGTAAATATAAAGTATTATTAAATAAATTAAATTGTTGTGCTTAATATGTATAACAAACCTGCGAGTTTTTATTGACCATGGAAATCTGTCTAAATTGATGTTGATAAATTATTAATTTTATAATTAGAATGAATGAATGGCCATTATTTCTCTATTTTACAATAGAAGATGAAATACTACTATTATTTCAGGTGAACCACATCGACATATCACCGAACTTCGCTGGGACTCTGATGAGTTTAAGCAATTTTATGGCAAATATGATAGCTTCACTTGCACCTATAGTCACGGGTTTTATTCTAACTGACGTTGTAAGTATATACCGCGCTAATATGGATTATTAGGACTCCGAGGCATCATCACATGTCATCCAAATCTTATCAGGAGCAGAAAAATAACAAATCAATTCAAAGATCAATGCAAAAACTAATCTCGTGGCCCAGAGAGATAAAATACCTAGCTTAAATTACAATATCAAAAGGAAAAGACAAGGTTAAGATACTATAAAAAGTAAAAGAAATAGTGTGATTTATTATTTCTTTTACATAGTAGTTACATCGAATCAATAAAATTATGGTCTGAGACCTGTAAAAGATAATACAAATATATTTACATAATTAATGTTAGCTAAAGAGCGTCGAATATCAAAATTATAAATCAGTATAACAGAGAACTGTATTAGTATATTATAGATAAATGAAATTTAAATAGAAAAATCAGTGTACATTTTTTTACAGACAAATGAATATTTATGGCGCAAAGTATTTTTCGTCGCAGCAGGTTTTTATATTCTATCAAACCTCTTTTACCTAATATTTGGTACCGGTGTAAAAGCGGCTTGGAATGATCTGTCTAATGTACCGTTAGATCAATATGAAGAATTACCAATGGTTAAGAAACCAAAGCTTGACAATAAATAAATAGTTGATTAAACAATTACAGTTTTTTTTTATATTACTCTATAATATACATTTACTAATGTGCTAGTAGAGAAGGGGATTGGTAGATGATAGACTATTACAAATGTCAGTCAACATATCTTATTCTAGAGAAACCTATGTGCTGATTAATCAAAAAATAAAAGTTTATCCGCTGATATCTCATCTGACAATTGATTTTGAGTTTTAATAGTACTTGACCTTGATAGTGATAATAAATAAAGTATAAAGAAGGCCTGATACCATGAAATGTTTACACATAACTTTATTTTAACCAAAGTTACGCTATATAATTTTATGAAATTTACTCAAGGACTTAAATTTAATATCACTTCTAACAATATATCATCTTCGTTTGAAATAAAGAGATAAAATTTACAAGCGTATTTACGCATGTAACATGTCAATTTCTGCATATCGTTTGACGCATGAACACGAGCCGAGATATACAATTCAAAGAAACGATGATGCTTATCATACCGATAAGGTAAATAATACGGTCTTAGAAAATCTAGGTTGCATCGTGACAAAGTAATTCTCTTACAGCTAAGATATTATGCTCTTTTACATATTATACATGAATTAAATTGTTTAATTCTCTATAATTAAGTAAATTGAATGACAATCCAAGCAAATTAAATGTTTAATTTGTATATAATATTGTAAAAGGTATACGTTAACCCGAGCTTAATACTGGAAACTAGGTATAGTTAGCAAATCAGGAAAACTTGGACGAGTAATAATCAAATTCTGTCACTGATTTAGGTAAATGTTTAAATATTCATAAAAATACAATTGGCTCATTAAAAAACTAACTGGTAACGGCAAATTCGTTTACATACCGCGAGAACTATGCCCTTTTTCTGGATTAAAATGAGCTGCCTTATTTTAAATTCCTCCTCGCGTTATTTTTCATAACAATCCAAAAATGACATAGAAATTGAATCACTTAATTTTAAGTGATACGCCTTTGAGTAGACAAAATTTACGTTAGATTTAAGATTTTCCTATATATGCAGATGTAAATAATAGATATTGATATTTTTCTGCAACGTAAGTTATTTGTTGACAAAGATGAATTAGGTTGATTCCTGTTGCCGGCTGTCCAGGTATATCATCTTCACCGATAGTTGAGAATGTCAGTTTATCGGCACGGGATACTGATCTCAGATAACGTATCTACGAAAAATGATGTTAGTTCTTATAGATCATCGACTTTGATAAGGAACTGATTATCGTTGAAAAACAAAAGTGTCTTCACTTCCATATCCTGCTACACATCTACACATAATTTCCGCTTAAGAATAAAATATGCAACATAGCCCATTACATAGCATTTAGATATAATCTAACCTAACTTTTTATAAATGATAGAATTTTTAAGGATTATTTTGTCCAGAAATTACCTTCTTCAAATGTATTCACAAATATTATCATTACATATTATAAAGCAAAATCCTCTGCCACGTCTGTCTGTCTGTTCGCGATAAACTCAAAAACTACTGAACAGATTTTTATGGGGTTTTTACCAGTATATACAGTGATTCACGAGGAAGGTATATAATTTGCTAAGGTTTTTATTTTTATTATTAGGGCAGGACAACGTCCGCCAGGCCCGCTAGTTTATTTATAATATTGACTTAGTAGAACTAGCGAAAAAATTAATAAAAGACAATAAAGCTGTCTTTTATAGGTTAACTAAAAGTATCCTTTACTATTTTGTCGATTTAGCGATTGTCCAAAACTCTTGGTAAAGTGATGATGTGGATTACGATGATAACATGATAATCCTAAAAGGTCTGTCTCTCAAGTATTGCTAGTTGAATATACTTACAGGTGTTTGAATCTTTTGATCTTGAGTATCGTCGTTTGGTTGATTATTTAACACTGCGAGGTTTAATTCATGTAAACCAGTGCAGTGGACAAAAATTTGTTACTCTCTAGCAGCACCCGGTGAGCATGTGCAGGGGAATGAGAAGTACACTTCCTGCGGATGCGAGTAGCATAAGCACCCAATGAACTGAGATGTCCATCTCTAACCACTCGTACTTAACTACCAATTCCTTAATCACCGTCTTTATTGTTCTCAAACGAAGCGACATCCCTTTGAGTATTCAATTTTAAGTAGGAGATATTGCGTGAAAAGTTAAGACTACAAGTTGACTTAATAAGCCTAAATTTACACAGTCTGCTTTGAAACGTTATTTCAATTGAATGTAATAATGGTATTAACTTTATCTCAAGCATGGCCTAAATCCGATAAACAAAGAGAACATTGCATTATCTAGATGAGACAAATTATTACTGTCGCATCTTCAATATATGTACTGAAAATATATAAATAGTATACATAAATATATAAAATAGACCGTTAACAGGACGATATCTCTCTGAACGATAAAATTCTACAAAATGACAAATAATTAATATTTTAACAAGAGGTTACGTTTGTATATATAATACAATTAAATTTCGTATATAGAATCTAAGAGATTTAACTGAGCCTTAAGTAACGCATTCTTTGATTCTAATGACAAAATAGTTTATTATCTCCGAAATGTTAACACAGTTCATTGTTTTGTTATACAATATAGTTAAACCTATTGGCATGTTTAGTTGTTCTTAAACTGGGTCGAGGGTAACCGTTTTCACTTTTAATTGATAACTACTGTTTTCTTCTTCTAGATACTAGATATTTATTTTATACATTACCTTCACTAGAGCTGCTATTAACTCGCTTTTTAAGACCTCAATATCCAATGTATTTTAAATATTCCTTTTCATCGTTCCATTAACAAAATTATTACTTTCGCACCATCCTAATAATTGGATTCATGGTATGGAACTCTTACCCTGTTCTACAGCCCGTATTATTATGAATGTTCCTAAGAACTATTTCACCTGCTTCGCACTTCTGTCTTGAATGATGAACCCCTCTACTATAGCTTTATGATAATCTACATCTTATCTTGAACAAGACTGTCTTTCATAGAAATTTTAAAATTTAGTGTGACCACGTATGCATTATTGTAACGGTGTATAATATAATAGTACCTAAGTGACCGAGCTTCGGTCGGTTAGTTAACAAAATAATTGCAATTTGACTATTTGATGTAAGCCGAATGTATTTGTATTCAGATAATGTAACACAGCGGCTTCTCACAAAATTTTCAGGTATCACTACGTTATCTTCTATTAGCATCAATGCAATTACCATAAACCACGAGATGGCCCTTTGTGAATTGAATATTTAGTAACGTTTCTTTTTCACGTAAAATTTAGTTTTTTCGTAGAAAACACCCATATAGATAAACTTAAATAGTAAAACCTCATCTAAATACAACATTTCATGCAAACTGTTAGAGCCGCTTTCAAAATATAAGAAATAAAATTATATTAATACAAGAACTGCTCATTTGAAATTACAAAATCCTTTCTTATCCTTCTCAGTTCCCAACTAATAAGCCCTATATAAAAAATACATTGTATACTGACTACATTTTGCTTAGCACCTGTAAAGTACTCCAGGAATGATGTTAGTATTTGGACGTCACAAATAATATAAGATTCCAAAATGAACGTTTTAAGAAATCTGACAATATGGTTCGGCATATTTAGTTTTAATTTAGTGCCAAAGCTAGAAACTTAATGCCGTTTTGGAAACGAGAAAATTGATATCAATTTTGGATCGAGCTAGTATTGTGCAATTAAAATATAGAAAGAAAGATGGTCGGTGTTGGTGAGAATATCGTCTTAAAGGTACTACTTTAGTGCCTCTCAATCGGCATAAAAACATACTTGTTGCAATAAATATTTTCCATTATGACAATTTTATAAGGAATTTTATATATATGACATATATTTATATTGACTTTATACCTATACCAATATTATAAAAAGGTAAAGTTTTCGAATTTGTGAGTTTGTGACGTTGTAGGGGGTAATCTCAGGGAACTACAGGTCCAATTTGAAAAATTCTTTCATCTCGTTTATTAAGGAATAGTTACATGTCATCACGCTAAGACCAATAGGAACGGAGCACCAATGAAAAATATTTCAAAATCCCCTATTTTTTTCCTCTTGTGAGCTTCCGCTGCGTGTTAGCGTTAGTCCAAATAAACTAAGTCCAAATAACTAACGAAGTCGCCGGCAGAGGCTTGTTTATACTAAACTAAAATATAATATTGCAAGAGTCTGCTCTAACTTAACTGCCTCCTCGACAACTCCGAGACTAATATTAATGTTATATTATTTATTCAAAAATCGTATTAAATACCTATTGATCTCCTAACAAGTGACCAGCTGTTTTTGATAACTGTAACATAATTATATTTTGTATGTAGAATCTAAGAAATTTTACTGAGTCTTAAGTATCACATTCTTTGATTCCAGTGAGAAAATTGTTTATTATCCCCAAAATGTTAACACACTCAATTGTTTTCTTATTCAATATAGTTAAAGCTATTGCCACGTTTTTGCATGTTTAGTTGTTTTGAAACTGGGTCGAGGTTAACTGTTTTCGCTTTTAATTGATAACTACTGTTTTCTTCTCTTACATATTTATTTTATACATTAGCTTCGCTAGCATTATTTTTAACTCGCTTTTAAAAATCTCAATGCCCGATGTATTTAAAATTTACCTTTTGATCGTTCCATTAATAAAATTACTTCTTCAACGTTATTATAAGAATTATCTTCTATTAAGAATGTTCCGAAGAACTATTTCATCTGATTTGCTTTTCTCTTGTAACAATGAACCCTTCAACTATAGCTTTACGGTAACCTATATTTTACCGTTACATTCTCATACATGTTACAGCAGCTGAGGTAGATACCATATTTTTATTACAAAAACAGACAGTTCAAGCAATACACAATTTAGGACCTCACGAATACTTAAATGCCAAGTTTCAGGAATTCGTTATCTTAACTCTATGCATCCTATACGTTATTGATAAATAAATGTATTAAACTTTGAAAAACTGGATTTTGTAAAATACCGGCACGATCTAAGTACTATAAACTGTGACCAACTGGCCATCCCATATTTTAGGCTCACTAAGTCCAGCAACAGTTTTTTTAGGTAATAGTGTTAGGTTTTACAACAAAGGTCCGAAGCATATTGCCGATTTGCCGGATTGTATGTTTTAGCGCCATATCAAGCGGATTTTGGTGTCAAGAGGCTATTATAGAGTGGATCAATATGTGAACAATTGTGATGTCTGGGATTGACTCCTCTCTATGTGCATCCAATAAAACGATTGTAACGTTAATGTATTGTAAATATATATCTTAAAAAGATAAACCCGATCGAGTTTCTTAACGGTTCTTCTGGATGACTGGGTTTTTTCCGAATCGAAGGTAGTTCTATTATTAGACCTTATTTATTAAGCGCCTTATTAGACCTTAAACTGAATAAAATATTTTTGATTTTGAACCTTAATACGCTTGCTGTTCTCTTAGTTCAGTTAAATTGCATTTTGCCTAAACATCTATGTCAAAATATTTTAATGTTACTTGCAACTCATTTCAATATTTAAATTAAATCAGAATTATTTATAACAGTATATATACTGAAGTAACAAATTGAGACGCAGTCTACCGTAAACAAGCAACACGACAACATCGGGCATTAACTAGTACACTAAATAATATACGTAATACTATTGTAGAATACTTTAAACTAGTCAAAGCTGTCAAACTGTGCGTAAGTCATTTGTTTACGAAGTTATCAGGTGCGCATGCGCCAAGATAAAGAAAACTTCTTAATTCTTATCCGGAAACGACATAGTCCGTAATGATCAATATTACAACGATCCATAGATCGAAGCCGCGCGGCGCGTGAGACGGTTCGCCGCTCGAATTATATTTTTATTATTCATTATACTGAAATTATTATAGCAGTGAATTTTTAACAATGAATTTAACTAAAGATGTCGTTCAAGAAGTTAATAAGCCAAGTAAGTGGTATTTTTATCTAATTTTCTATCAATTAATTATCCATAGGAAAAGTAACAATTACACAAAACGAAGGCGGACGTATGTAGTGTTCAAAAAATCTGAAATAAGCGAAACAGGTTTACAAGGTTACAGAAAAAGCAGTGCTCAGTTCTTTTTGTTTAACACGTTACAGATATTTCGTGGTCTATAATTAGATAAATAGTTAAATATTGCACTTGTCCTAGTCACAAATACTGCTAACTAAAAACATATTATGAAAGCGCCGGAAAATTTGAAACAGTTTTCTTTTCATCGTAGTATCAATAAAATTTATAATGATCTCGTTATCCACGCTCCCCTTTTTCATAGCTTATTTTTTTATCTTCTCACCGGCACAGCATTGAAAAATAATTTCATATTATATTAAAATTACTATCAAAATGCTGCGTTCCTCAGTTATTGCAGCATTCATGAAATACATTGATTATGTGTCAGGCTTTCAAATATATGTCACAAATATATAAAATTTGGATTCTTGATTCCTGAAATCTTAATTTACCAATTCTATTATAATATTTATTATTGTGATTATTAATATAGCTCAAATCTAAGATAGACTTCAATTATCCTTTATTAATTTAAATATCCAATGATATGGTTATATTGGTAAATTAACGACAATTAAATTTAATTAAATATCTATATTTTTGAAGCGAAACTACTTTAGGCGCGATTAAAGAACAATTTCAAGGTCAAATTTAATTGCAACCTTTTTCGCAATAGAAGGTTATTGATGTCAAGTGAAGAAAAATAACGACTTGGTCAGAAATAGCAATAAACATACAACGAATCGAGATAAATAAATGTGTAATAATAAGTGAAGCGTATACAAGCAGAAATCATTCAACCAAAGCGAGTAAAGTATTAGAAATAGATGCTGAAATATAAATTATTTAATAATTGCCATTACAGTAAGCAGTTATTTTATGAGCGAGTTTTTGATTACGAGTAACTAATGTCTGATGAATCATTAAATAACATAAAACAATGAACAATAATCAGAAAGCAAAAATCGGTATGCCCGTGGCATTACAATTGCCTTTTGCTTACCACAATCACTACATATTACAAAAAAAAAGGCATCTGCCACGCCAGTCTGTCTATTTGTTAGTTGTAAACTCAAAAACAGCTGAACGGATTTTCATGCTGTTTCACGAGTGGATAAAGTTATTTACAAGGTAGGTTTAGGTATATAATTTGTCAAGGGTTTTTTATTATCAGGGTGGGGTAACACCTGCCGAGCTCGCTAGTCACAAATAAATTGCCTTAAACTTCATATATATAAGAATTCCACAAAACAATAACTAAAATAATTTTTGAACACAAATATTAATTCAATAACTGAGTCAACTTGAGAAAAGAATTATAACTGTGTTTGTTCAGCTTTTGAATAATTAAATATTCGCGAGTTTTTCTTAACATTCTTCTATCGCTAGCGCCCAGTTTTTCTTAACATTCTTCTATCGCTAGCGCCCAGTTTTTCTTAACATTCTTCTATCGCTAGCGCCCAGTTTTTCTTAACATTCTTCTATCGCTAGCGCCCAGTTTTTCATTTAAATATGCAAGATGATTTAATTTAAACATATGAACTAATTGTAACGACATTCTTTACATATATTTAATATTCTTTTATATTTATTTTATTGTATCTTAAGCAATACCATAAACGCGAAAATGAATTAATCTATTTGTTTGTTATGCTTTCACGGCTTAGGTACTCAACTGATCATTATGATAAATTGCATACACGTTGCAGGGAATACAGAAAATAACAATATTACAATTACACTGTTCTTGTGGGATAGGCTACATCTAGATTAACGCTAGCGAAGTCGCGAGCACAGGCTAGTATGTAATAAAAATGAAATTAATTATACAATGATAATACATGGCAAATAATAGGGGATCATAAGAACATATCACAAAAGGTAAAGAGTAATAATCCAAGTCGTATTCATGAAATATTTTGTAACTTTTTTCTTGGCTACCAATCTTCAAAATCAAAATACTCTTTATTCAGTTTAGGCCCTGAGGAGGCACTTACGAACGTCAAAGCTACCACCGGTTCGGAAAATAACCCAGTCATCGAGAAGAACCGGCAAGAACCTCGATCTGGTGTATCTTTTTATAATAACTAACATATTTTTTGAAGATAACCTTTATATATTAAAACCCGCTTGACATAACGCTTGAACCTACTATCCGGCAAATCGGTAATGTGTTTTGGGACTTTGTTATAAAATCTAACACTATTACCTAAAAAAACTGTTACTGTTCTTAGTAAGCCTGAAACATGGAGTGACCAGTTTGTTATGGTTTCTGGTATTTACATTATGTCGGTCTTTTACTAAATCCAGATTATCTAAGTTTTTCCGGACGTACATCAAATTCTCAAGAATATATTGGGAGGGCAGAGTTAAAAAGAGATTATTACTGCCATTGTCGAATAGGTAATAATATTGCAAGTATGTTATCTAAATTCCAATGTTCTAACAAGAAGATGGCCTCTTGTTTCCAGGGAAACTCCCTTGACATCTCAGAATTCATTCTCCGAATTCATATCTCATCCATTTCATTTGTGCACAATAACCGAATTGTATTACGTAAAATGCCACAAATATTACAAAATATAGATTCAAATAACACAAGACTATAAATAAAATATAAAATCCACTACATGACAAACTAAGATCCCGCCAAAAACTTCTTGATATAACTTATTCCAAAAGATTATTAATCAAAATTAAAAAAAGGTATAATAAAACAAAAAAAAACACATAAATAATTGATATGCTTGCTTGTATATTAAGTAGTTTCGGCATGCATACAGGACAAACATACAAACATTGATTTTTATATATAAAGATTGTATATGAGCTTCGATATATATATAGCTTCTGTATATAGCTTCGATATTGTATATCGGTACATAAACAATTACTTATTTATAAAGTCATATGATATTAAAGATTCGCTTGTGTTTAAATGAATTCAATTATCTAGAGTGCTTGTTTGTTTTGATGATTTTTATTTTTGTTACATGTATTCGATGAATATTTAATATTGTTATTAAATGAGACACTTTAAAAGCTGGGACTGAATTTAATTTATTTGCTACGTAGTTAGTACTTCTAGCATCGTGATGGTTGGGTAATATTGTTTAAATGTAGATAATGGGGCAATTTAGACGGAACTTTGTAAATCTATTGAAAAATACTCCAGGAGGAAATGTTAGTTGTTACAATAACCTTATTGTAGTAGATGAAACATGCGATGTCCTAGCACTTATATTACCATTGCATCTCTGTATTAATTCATTTTTATCGATTATGTATAAAGTAAATAACTTCCAAAAATAGTACATGTATAGGTAAGCTTGGGAAAAGAAAAATGTTCTAGATAATCAGTTAAATACAAATAATTAGGAACAATTCCAGAAAACTATTTACATATAAAAATTGCCCTTTTAATACTATTAGATATATGCAATTATATAGTTTCATTAAATACGAAACAGATTTTAATTGCGAAGTTAAATGCATAAAACATTTAAAGACCTATTTATTATAGTTCATAAAAAAAAATTAACATTTGTCCTAGTTCTGTAAGTATATTGATAGTATTACAAAACAAATAACAATTATCGAAGATATTGCAAAGTAGCTTCTGTACGCACATTTGTGAGGGACACCTAACTCGAAAACGATGAAACGGCATGAACGAGAATTGCGAACGAATAGAATCTGCAAGTATGAAATCTATTGGAAATCACGTAATATAGGCGCTTAACTTTGTCTTTGCATTTTTTTTAATGATATTTGTTGCTACACCCGAATTAAATTAGATAACAACTAAATTTTATATACAACGAGTAAGACGTGTCGTTTTTGTAGTATGCCATACGACTCCCCTATTTTTGTCTAATTGACCTAAAATTGTAATATAAAGGACCGACTGTACTTGATATAATATTGACTTTCTTAGCATGTCAACATTATTTTGTAATATAATCTACTATTAAAGAACAGTGTACTGATAGATATCACATATCACTAAGTGTTTTAAACCTTATAGCCATACAGCTATCTCGTTTGCCACTGAGTCTAACTTGAATCATCCTAAAATTCCCGTTTAAAAAATTCCATTCCGTAACTTTTATTAATGTTATTAAGGGAAATCTTTTTCCTTATTCAGCTTAAATATTAGGGAAAGCACAAAGGTACAGTCGCGTGAAAAATTCTGCCTTCTAGGCGGAAGTGCAAAGTAACATCCATTTTCAATGTTAATGATTTATTTCCGCAAAGTAATGCCTTCGTCGATCAAGTAACTTATCCGTCTGTATATAAACCATCTGATTTCCTTTGCTTCAGTTTTTCATCAGTAAATCTCCAAGAACTCCCCTCCTCCCAAAATTGTATATTCTATATTATATTCTACAACTCCTTCAGTTTTAAGGAAACCTTATGATCATCTTCGTCATCCTGTAAGAAACCCACTGCTGGGTCATAGGCCTCTTTCTTAAGGAAGGTATGGGCATAATCACAATGTATTGGTGATTTGAAACTCTGTGAAATCCACAGTTGTATGTTTTCCCACATACAGTAGTACTACTAGAACATTTTTCAGGTTCAGGTTTCCTCACGATGTTTTCCTTCATCATCAGCTGATAGGCTTTTTTTTATTATATCATAGGAGAAAAATGAACAGGCGGATTACCTGATGTTAAGTGATCACCGCCGTCCATAGGCACTAGCAACACCGAGGGAGTTGCAAGTGCGTTGCCAGCCTGTGTTTGGGAGAATGGAGGAGGAGAGGGGGACGAGAGGTGGGCTTCCGGCGTTCTCACTGACCGAACGAAACGCAACAATGCAAGCACTATTACTACACGGCGGTTTTCTGTAGCAGGGTGGTAGTACCCCGGGCGAGCCGACCCATTCATGCTGAAACCAGTAATAGAAAGCAGTAATAAGTCAATATATGCGAATTCCCAAAAATCATTGGTACATGCCAGGATTCGAACCTACGGACATCGGATTGATATTTCAACGGTCAAACTACTAGACCATCACGACTATTAACCCTTTGATCAAATACACTTTATATGATGACAAGGGAAAATTACCACAATGATGCACTTATTGATACAATGCAACGCTCGTAAACAATGTTTCGTATCAAATTCGTAATTTTACACGATTTATTAATTGGAATATAATGAATTTTATACAACATCGTATTTGATGTGGGATTACAAACAGAAGGCGTTTCGAAAATTGGAATAGCCATTAATTCGTGAGCAAAAAATCATTATATTGTTTTGTTAATTTAAGAAACTCACTCGTCGATCAACTGTGACGATCATAAAAAACAATCCTTTGTTATTCAACAGAACAATTTGACAATGCCTTTTATAATTTATAAGCAAATAACAGGTGAACAAACTCGATACCTTTTTATCTCCATAAAATTTGACTTATATAGAGACAAATAATTGTAAACACGAGGCTTTGAGAAATATTATTTATGCGGAATTTGTAAATAATCATTTTATACATTATGTCCGACCTTGCAATTGAACAAGTTCAGTGTCAGAAAATTGTATTTGTTATTCATACATACATACTTTTACAAGGATTAATACATCCAACGATATAATTGGCAATGTTTTATAGCTGCGTGTATTATCTATACATATAATAAGAATGTAAATCTAAAGTGTCTGTACTTTTTCGATTTTCGTGAAAAAAATTGTTGCATGTGTCTAGGAATAAATAATAGAATTCAATCATGTTCAGAAATGTCTGTCTGTCTGTTTGTATGAACACGCATCACTACTAAAGTACTGGGTTGACAATAAAACCTCATATGAGAAAATCATAAAGCATATCATCAGGAGTAACTTAGTCTTGGTTTTATTAAAATCGGTCCACTCTATCAAAAGTTATTGTAATTTTAATGGCGCCGCGACTTAAGTATAAGAAAAAAGTAGACAAGCAAATGTACTAAATACGTTCAGATCACTTTATTAATCATTATTTTGTACATCAGGTTCCACGTGGACGAAGTCGCGGGCACAGCTAGTAATAAATAAAACCGATCTCTTACAAGATAACTAGACTACAAGAAATCTCATTAAGAGATTATCGAAACCTAGAGTACTTGTCAAGTACCGATAGTTTTAAAACTTGTCAGGAAAGTAGGTCTTTTTGCATGAGTTATAAAATAAAATCGAATATATTATGTGAATAGGCTACAAAATAAAAGTTTTTTTTAAATATAAGCACGTCTCTACCATCGCAGAATATAAGGATGTTATAAAAACAATATTTACGCAAGATATGTATAGTACAGAATCCTCAACATGTGAGTTCAAATCGTTATATAAATATCCGATGTTTTTGGTTATTATCTGCTTTGTCGCCAATGGTGTAATTATCGTTAGGCTGACGAAGAATGTGCCCCAGAGCTATATTATTTGAGAGGCAAGCCGACTAACTAAGAGAGAAACAAAAAATATTACTACCACAACTACTGTCTTATATTCTTATTTCTATTATATTAAATGTTATCTTCATTCTAAATTCATGACGTATGTACACATTTGAGAAGCATTTTAAGCACGTCAGAGGAACGAGGCACTGGATTGGTTCTGATAGTGTTGAACGCTTTTAAATTTAAATCTTTAAATAATTTGACAAGAATTTAGAATTTACCTTTTTCCTAAGATTATTACGATATTCTGCTAAATAATGCAATAATTATGCAATTTTAAGAAAATTATAATCGGGGTAGACTTTGTTATCGATATAGAAGCCAAAAATAACCCTTTTAAAATTTTTGTCTGTCTGTCCCTGTGAACACGCATCACTCTGAAAGTATTGGACCGATGTTGACGAAACTTGGCTCAGTCATAACTAATATTACAAGATTACATCTAGGATACTTTTTGTCTCATATAACGTAAGGGATTCTCTAGGATAATGGACGAAAGTCAAAAATTTGTAGTTAATTAAATTCTTGGCGGCTTTTGGTAAATTTTCTTTGTGCTATGTATAGCAGACATATTAGCTAAGAATTTAAGCTATACTTCCCTAAGCTACTTAAAAAAAATACTAAAAAAGTGACCATATAATGTCCAGTACGTTATAACTGAGCTACGGCTACATTACATTTCTATATGTAATTATCAACCACATATGAAAAATATCTGTAAACGAAACTGTCACTTATATGTTGTTACATTTATTTTATTGTATAAAAAAATGTTTGCTAAACAAAGGTGACAAGATTTTTTCCTAAAAAATAAACCGGGATAATAGTTACATTGCATTGTAGAAGATGAACCTCAATTAGAGTTCTATCAGTACGTGTGTTGTTTCGATATTTGGTAAAATTAGTTTTCTAAATATTGTTGAGTCTTGAAGTAGTTAGGTTCGGGTTTGTGAATCTACGATTAAAATAATCAGTTGAGGTATTTAACCATACATACATTTACCATAGGTTACCATACTATGTTGTATTTATAGTAATATTATAAAGAGAGGTAAATTTTTTGTTTTCGACGAATGCTTGGTACTACTGATCCAATTTCAAAAATTCTTTCAATGTTAGAAAGGTATATTATCCCAAGTTCAGTATCTCAGTGAAAAAGGTGGTTTATATGTCAAAAGTAAAATAAATTTGACAAAATTAAGATTGAATGCAGATTTCACGTATACTTTACAAACTCTTATAGAACAAACAACTAAAACAAAACGGAAATTTAATGAAGATAAAGTTTAATTTTTACAGTATGTTAAGTGATGAAGTTACAAGGGGTACTGGGAAGACATTTATCGGCAATATTTGTAAGTTAGTTTTGATCTTCATTGGACACTTTAGGTAATGCTGCGAACAGGTTCAGGCTTATTTTAAAAGATTGCTCACATACCAACTGGGTATATGTTTGAGTGAGTCCCTGGATAGCTTGGATTGAAGTGCTAGATGTCGCTGCAATCAGGTTTTAGGTTTTTTGAGATTATCTGCGATTAAAAATACAATTGAAACCGGTAATAACCGATTTGGTGCAGACGAAGTTGCACGGGTCAGCTAGTTTCTAATAAAGTTCTTGTGAAAATTATTCTAATATCTTGTATGAAATTCATTCATATATCATAGTTGTACCTTTTTATTAAAGATACTTGCGACTTAATTCTAGTGAAAATGGTTCTATTGCTTCATAGGAATTACGCATTTTATCTGGATTAATTATGGGCTGTCTTGTACTAATTGTAATTCTGACATTATTACTTAACATCTATAATGTCTAAGACTTACAGCGATTTTAAGTGACCTCATGAATTTTATCATTTTCCCTTAGATTTTATTGAAAAACCTAATGGTATGTAGTCTAGACAATTCTGCTAGTAGAAGTCTCGTTGAAATCAGTTCAGCGGTTTCGAAGATTAGTTCGTATCGACATCTGTTTGTATTTTTATTAATCAACTGCTTCCGTTTCGTCTGCATTATTATATAGGGACTATATAAGGTATGTAATTTGAAACACGCCTTTTCTACCTCCTGACTCAAAATTGAAAACTGCTAAATGCTGACATCCATAAATCTAAGTTCAAATTGACGAATTTTCATTCAAACTTTCGTCCTCTTCTTCACTGCCTTAGGTTTGAATTTCCAGAAATCCTTCCTTATTACTGAACTACAGTACAAAAGGAATCTCCATTTAAATTTTCACAACCCTAACACCAGTAGTTCCGGTTATCGTTTGATATGTCAGTTCTAAATTAATCCCATATAAACGTTAATGAAGCTATTAACAAAGTGTCCACACTTATAACCTCGGCCTATAAATGTAATTTCTCATAAAGGCGTCTTGTTTTTGACCCCTGACTTTGCAATTTCAAGCCGACACTGTTCGTATGAGTCAATGTTTACCGTTTTCCAAGTATCGATCATAATATTCACATCATATCGTTATTTTTGCGAACAACATCTCTCTATGATGTAATGTGAATATTAAGATTTGTATACATACTTTAAACACTCTTTATATGGGTCGATCAACTTTTTTCTTCAGCCTAGTCACAAACGTTTGCTCAAAAAGTGGCGTTGCTTCACAATAAGTTAATATTTACTGTATTAATATTGAAGTAATGCAATAAATACAAGATTATGTAAAGATAAGACAAGTTCTATTTGAATCGTGGTGTTTGTTTGACGGACGTAAAATATACAGACAGATTTATCCAACGATCGCTCAAATCTATGCAAAACATAATTTACTTCTACGAAAACTATAATTTATTATTTTTGAGGAAATTCTAAGTAAATGCTTAGGATTATGCTTGAACAAAGAAAGTTGAATGACCCATCATATTTTTCTTTGCATAATCTTTAAGATATATTATAGGCTCATATTATTATCGTAATGTGCCATAATCCCACTACAGACGATTCTTATACAAGTACATGCGATTAAAGTGCTCTCAATTTTTTATCAATATCAAAGGACATCTTGCTTAGCGAATTGAAGCAATTTTATCTTGAAGGATGCATTATGGATAAAGTAGTAAGTAATCTTTCATAAACATTTTTCTCGATAACTGTTTTAACTTATAGTATAATCCCTATTGTGTATGCTCCATTTTATAATTAATTAATTTAATTCTGTGTTAGTTCGCCCGACATTTACAGTCTTGAACTATCGCCACTTATGAGAATCAGTAAATACCGTACAGTAATCTTTTTCGTCATTTATAAGCACTTGTAATAATAAATTCTATTATTATACTGAATATCTTATAAGATAGCTGATTCGAATTTCTGTAAAATTTAGATATCGAATGCAGTAACGTAACAACTTAACCTAATAAAAAATGTACATAACCTAGGCCTTAACTTGATTAATAGTGGACAGGGGCTGTGGAAGTTTGCACTGTGGGACCACGACCGCGATATTCATGTTATTGCAAACTAGTAGTGCTCGTCCTGCTTTATTCCGATACTCGGGGTGTGGTTGGCAACATACATTAGCACACGAACATTTCCTAATCAGTCTTCACGATTATTACAGTATTATGAGTTACTCGGGCTTCAGAACTGCGACCTCTTTCACTTGGATTAATAAGAAATGTCTGTTTATTATTCTACTAGCCGACCCGTGCCCACTTCGTTGGGCGGTAATAGGCATTATCAAGCTACAAGTTTTCTATAGAACTCAATCATATATATCTCATAATTAAGGCAGCGTTCGTAAGAAACGTTTTCGTTCGACCATTTTTCTCCGACTCCCCAGATATTACCCCCTACAACCTCACAAACTTTACCTCTTTATAATATTAGTATAGATTATAGATAATATAATTAGTTAATAGCTTCTGCCCGCGACTTCGCACGCGCGCAATAGTTATTTTGGGCTAAGACGCAGCGGAAGCTCTCAAAAGGAAAAAATACCCCGATTTTAAAACATTTTTCATTGTTGCTCCGTTCCTATTAGTCTTAGCGTGATGATATGTAGCCTATGACACTCATAAATAACGTGGCTTTTTCAAAATCGGTTTAGTAGTTCCTGAGATTACCCACTACAACGTGACAATCTCACAAATTCACAAACTTTACCTCTTTATTTTATTTTTTATTTTTATTAGATTATATCCCCTGCCCGCGACTTCGTCCGCGTAGTAATAGTTGCTACTCTGGGCTAACGCTGACACACAGCAGAAGCTCTCAAAAAGAAAAAAAACATCTCGATTTTGAAACATTTTTCATCTGTGCTCCGCTCCTATTTGCCTTAGCGTGATGATATATAGCCTATAACTATTCTCGATGAATGAGCTATATAACACTGAAAGAATTATTCAAATCGGACCAGTAATTCCTGAGATTACCCCTTACAACGCCACAACGTCACAAACTCACAAACTTTACCTATCTTCTATCTGTACTATAATAAAACTGTAGCAAGGTCAAATCTGTACATTAAATATTTTTTGAAAATTTTTTATCGGGGTAGACTTTGTTATCGATATAGAAGCCAAAAATAATCTTTTTACAATTTTTGTCTGTCTGTCTGTCTGTCTGTCTGTCCCTGTGAACACGCATCACTCTGAAAGTACTGAACCGATTTTGACGAAACTTGGCACAGTGTTAACTAATATTACGAGATTACATCTAGGATACTTTTTATCTCATAAAACGCAAGGGATTCTCCAGGATCTGCCTGTTTGTCTGTCCCTTTGAACACGTACCACTCTGAAAGTACTGAACCAATTTTTACGAAATTTGGCATAGTGATAACTAATATTACAAGGTTACATCTAGAATACTTTTTATCTCATAAAACGCAAGGGATTCTCCAGGATAACGGACGAAAGTCAAAAATTTGTAGTTAATGAAATTTTTGACGGATTTTGGTAAATTTTCATTGTGCTATATATAGCAGACAGATTAGCTAAAAAGATAAGCTATATTTCCCTAAGCTACTTTAAAAAAAATACCAAAAAAAAAATCGTCGGGATTCGACCCGTCGGCTCCGGCGGACCATATAATGTCCAGTAAGTTATAACTGAGCTACGGCTATATGACATTTCTATGCGTAATTATCAACCTCATATGAAAAAAATATGTGTAAACGAAACTGTCACTTATATGTTGTTACATTTATTTTATTGTATAAAAAATGTTTGCCAAAGGTGACAAGATTTTTTCCTAAAACATAAACCTAGATAATAGCTACATTGCATTGTAGAAGATGAATCTCAACTAGAGTTCTATCAATACGTGTGTTGTTTCGATATTTGATAAAATTAGTTTTCTAAATGTTGTTGAGTCTTGAAGTAGTTGGGTTCAGGTTTGTGAATCTAAGATTAAAATAAATCAGTTGAGGTGTATGCAGTTATTTTTTTTTTCTCGAACTGACCACGCTATGGACCTAGCAAGGTCTTAACAGCTTCACCGGACTACTGTTTGCAGTTACTATGTTGTATTTATACTAATATTATAATGAGTGGTAAAGTTTTGTTTTCGAGGAATGCTTGGTACCTACTACTGGTCCGATTTCAAAAATGCTTTCACTGTTAGAAAGCTATATTATCCCAAATTCAGTATCTCAGTAAAAAAGGTGGTTTGTATGTCAAAAGTAAAATAAATGTGACCAAATTAAAATTAAATGCAGATTTCACGTATACTTTACAAATTCTTATAAAACAAACAACTAAAACAAAATGGAAATTTAAAGTAGATAAAGTTCAACTTTTACAGTATGTTACGTGATGAAGTTACAAGGGGTACTGGGAAGACATTTATCGGCAATATATGTAAGTTAGTTTTGATCTTCACTTTGATGACACTACTTTAGGTAATGCTGCGAACAGATTCTAGGCTTTTTTTAAAAGATTTCTCACATACCAACTGGGTATATGTTTGAGTGAGTCCCTGGATAGTTTGGATTCACGATTGGAAGTGCTGGATAACGCAGCAATACGGTTTTAGGTTTTTTAAGATTATTTGCGTTTAAAAATACAATTGAAACCGGTAATAACCGATTTGGTGCAGACGAAGTTGCACGGGTGAGCTAGTTTATAATATTAGTATAGATAATATTAAAAAAGAATAAAGATGTTTTAACCTGACCAAAATGGCGAGAGCTGTGTTTACCCTATATACAATTAGGTTGGTGAATAGTTTTATTATACTCATACAAACAGAAGCACAATCTGTAAATGTCACGGCAAGTTGGCACATGTGGCAGAACTGATTTCATTTACGATGAAAGACATTAGTTAACTCTAAATGTGTATGTCAATATTATATTAGTTTTCTTCTCAAACAGAATCAATCCTCGGTATCCGGCATCTTCAAACGGCGATGTTGTTCATTGCTATGGTGCTGATCTACGGCATGAGAGTCAACATCAGCATGGCGATAGTAGCCATGACGGACCGAGATGATGAAAACGTAAGTTACATCCCTGCGTCTTTGCGTTATATGGTGTGATCGTACAACAGTTTCTGATGCTACTCAGGTAATTTTTACATTTTAGGTTTGGAACTGAACTTCCACAAGTTGCATCGTACAGGAAATAATTTCAACTAATTCTTACCACAAAACTTCAAAAAAATGTAACATAATACTTTGATCTGTAATACATGTCTGCCCGTACAATCGTCGCATATTTATTGATTAACATTTAATCTTGGAATGTGTCAATTTCCTTCAATGATAAATGATGCCCACCTAACACCACCCAGCAAATTATCTTTATCTCAGTCATTTGACTTATCTTATCAAGTATCTAGTTAAATAAATATTTTGTCCATTCACTGATTGATTGAAACATGCCTGAAAGCATGTGATTTAGGCGATTCATTACGTTAGGAAACTTTAGGCACTCAAAAATGTTTTGTTTGATAAATCTCTTGAATGGACTTATCGAAAACACTCATGGATTTTTCCGTGAGATATCAGTTAATCTTTGAAATGCAGTTTTACGTAATGCGGGTTGCGTCGAGTAAATCATATAAATGACTATACACATTTTGTTTACTGGTTTGGTATATTCTAATATTCTGGCTACGTGTCGCCCATAAGTGAAAACCCCGTCGGTAAGTACTTGCCAGTAGGTACACTAGAATCTAATTCTTATTCTAGTCCTATCGAATTATAAATAAGGGAGACTGTGATTAAACGCTGAATGAACATGCTTCTGTTGTCAATATTATATAGCCATACTTTATTTAGGTTTTCCTTGTTTGTCTGGCGCATCTGATCAAGAACCATATGTTTTCATATATTTTAGGAATGCTGTTAATGCATCTATTAAATCTGTTAATATAAATGTACCGTTTTTGTTCACGATCTCATATAAAGTACCGATTTACGAAAAGCTAACAGACGCTACTTAGAAATACCTAAGATTCAATCGGAAGTGAGGTAACTACAACATACCGATAGAAGCTTAACGACCATACTTTTACTTAATGGTGGTGGCTAGCAAGCCATGTATTGGAAAATATCCCACCACGATTTATCACGATATTTTACTTTAAGGTCGCTATATTATTTGAAGCATCACAACAGATGCGCTGTAAAGGTTTAATTGCTTGCGGTTTTAAGTATAAAGACATATTTAATGGTCAGCTTTATTAATTTCTGTTAGTAATAGATTAATATATATAGTTTTAATATATTTTTGATACTTAGCATTGTATTACTGGGTAATTTTAATGGAGATATATTATAAGATGAGTTTTTAAGAATAAATAAAATATTTTAAGGAGCGTTTGATATGAACTTACTTAACAACATAAAGGTAGATTTGGGATGTTTAGTTTAAAAGGCAATAACGACAGCTTATAATGCCAAAATTTCATGTAGCTACACTTGATATATTAATGATAAGTTAGATTTTATGCTTTTGAAAAATATTTGCCAAATTGAAATACAAATTTATTAAGATGTAATTATAAACAATAGTTAATAGGTAGACTTTAATAAATATTTTTTTAACTTAATGAATTATACGGTTAAATTGTAAGAGTACACTCTGTAATACAACTTGAAGGTAAAGTAAAGCCTCACTTTTAGGTCATAAAATATAATATTTCGTCAGACTCAGGCATACTGTTACTATAGCAATATAGTATGATAGTAATTGTTCTAAACTATGTTTTTCTTTATATTGCAGTCTTTCAACTGGAGCATGCAGACGCAGAGCGTTATACTTTCATCGTTCTTCTGGGGTTATGTTATCCTCCAGGTTCCAGGAGGCGAGTTAGCTGCTAGATTTGGAGGGAAAATCCTACTCACTCTATCAGTCAGCATCAATTCTGTCGTATCACTTGTCTTACCTATAGCAGCCTACTATGTGAGTTACATTATTTATTAGTTTGATTTTTGTTTCATTTATAATTTCTTTAATTACTCTCAGCGTAGTTATACAAATTCTGTATAAAGACTAACTGTTGCATCAGGAGCCACTAACAAGAATAAACTGAATAATGTGGTACTTTACTGACATACATTTGTAGGTGGTAGAGCCACGCTGAAGGTATTACTGGTTTCAGCATGAATGGGTCGGCTCGCCCGGGGTAGTACCACCCTCTCACAGAAAACCGACGTGAAGTAACAGTGCTTGCATTGTTGCGTTTCGTTCGGGCAGTGAGAGCGCCGTATACCCAACTCCCCTCCCCCTCCCCTCTTCCCCACTTCCCCTTCTCCCAAATAAAGGCTGGCAACGCACTTGCGACTCCTCTGGTGTTGCAAGTGTCTATGGACGGTGGTGATCACTTAACATCAGGTGACCCACCTGTTCGTTTGCCTCCTATGATATAAAAAAAAAATACTTATTCAGATTTCGGCTCTTCTCTGTCGGCTAACCGGGTCCTTGGCACTGATAACCCACGTCGTCTCACAAATTCTTGTCGTATTCTTCGTTCTTATTTAGTATAATTTTTGATCTGTATTTTGTATGGTAATCACTCCGATCCTAAGAGTCGTGGTATAATATTATATTAACTAATTTTTTTTTAAATTTAGGATGCAAAACTTAAAAAAAAGATTTTTTCAAATCGGAACATTCAACAATCTTTAGGACATACCGTTAGTATAGGTATACATAACGAGAGACTTTAAAAAAAGAGCTAGGATACTATAAACGCAAAATAATCTATAGAAACAGAGATCATTGTTAGATAGTCACAATTACTCACCTGTTTGATAACGGGCAAGGTCACAAAAGCAACACAGGTTCACAGTTTTATATTTTTGTTCTGCATTACTGCTGATAACGACAATCGTGTAAGCGCATGCACTAGAGCCAGTTAATTGTAATAGTATAGAGTTGGGGGTCAAAGGGGTAACGAAATGTCTGCCAATCGCTAGTATCCAATTTAATCGGCCCATTTTCAAACCCATGCCCTTACGTTTCTTTCTATACATTCTAACATCTAAACAAGAATAAAGTCTAAGAATAGTAAAAATAACTAGATAGGTGTTCATTATATCGACGGTTGCGACGGTATGCGACCTCTAAATTGATACTATAAATAGATTCTATGTATATTTCTAAAGTGGAATTGAACTAATAGTAACTTATATAAGGATCTCACGACACTGGTGACGAAGAAATACAAAACAGAGCAGTACAAAAACTCCAGCTAGTAAAGTTTGGGAATAATGCTTCAGTTGAAATTTGTAATTACAAGAACCTGTCCATGTATAAATGCTTTAGTGCATGTTTGCGTGAGTAACCGTGATCTTGGCTCTAGAGCAATTACCTTAGGAAGTCACGTTACCTTAACCGTGTAACTAATCAGTGTAATTTGTGTCTCAATAAAAACGAAGCGTATAATACTTTGATAACGACTAATATATTTCAAATCTATTGTATGCATATTGTTTTATAAAGCAGAATAATTTTACACATTTTGGGTTATTAAAAGTTAGCGGTTAATAATTTAATTTATATTTATTTCCCATCTAGGGTGGATGGCAAGCAGTATGCGCTTGTCGTGTCTTGCAAGGGCTCTCTCAAGGTTTCATTTATCCCTCGATGCATAATCTGATTGGGAAATGGGTTCCTTTGGAAGAAAAAAGTAGACTTGGAACAATCATTTATGCTGGTAAGTTATTTACACATTGAATCTTTGCAGCAAATTTGTTAGAAAAATAATTATTTGAAATAAAAATAAAATAAATGGTATTAGAATATAATTATTAGATACTTAAGACTGCATAACTAAATATTTTACTCCGATTATTCTTTTTTTGAATTTATACTTACCTGTGACGTTTGAACAATATTTAGTAATTAAAGGTGTCTTTATTATTAGGTTACTTAATAATAATCATCAAAAGTAGATTATATCGTCCTTATTTTTGACCTGTGAAACATAAGACATGTTCTAATTGTCGAGATGATACTCTTCTGGTACTTATTGATTGTGAATCTTAGATCTTATTTGGCAAAATAAAAATAAGACTCAAAATTTAAGTAAATTCAGAATTAAATAAAGATATTATAATTTTAAAAAATCACTTATTCATTACAGGAGGACAATTAGGCACAGCACTTCAACTCGCCGTATCAGGTTTCATAGCACAGTACTGGGGCTGGCCAGCAATTTTTTACGTCAATGGCGCATTGGGAGCTATTTGGACCGCACTCTATGTATTTCTCGGTTCCGCTTCTCCTCAGGATTCTTCTATGATTAGCTCGGCAGAAAGACTTTACATACAGACATCGTTGGGTCATGTCGGAAAACCAAAGGTTTGCTAAAACTTTTAAGTATCCAGTTTTATATCAACTGTATTCAAAACCAGATAAATTAATTATCTACTTTATAAAATTATTAATAGTAACGATGAAAAATACATATCTTAAACCAGTGGGTCTAGAAGAAAAAGTCTGGTACACAAATCACCCATAATTCGTAGATATGGCTTAATATTGCAAAACCTCATTCCTTGAGGGTTGTTAAATGAGGAATAAGATGATTAAATATAATAATAAGCCCTGGTCTATAATTTAACAGAAATTGAAAACTCCATGGAAGAGCGTTCTAACGTCGATGCCATTCCTGTCTCTAATCTTCGTACACTGTTGCCAAGCTTGGGGTTTTTGGACTCTAATGACAGAGATGCCTTCTTACTTCAAACAAGTTTTAGGTGTCGATATAAAATCGGTACGTATTAAATTTATCCATTCACGCATTAATAGATGTATTAGTCTATTTTAACTAATATTTTTCATCTTTATTGTTAAAAAATCTGCACTTGGAGTGAATATAAGTTGAAAGTAGAAACTTTTTAGATTAGCATTTTCTATTAATCTTAATATATATATTTCTTGTGTGCGTGTGTATGTGACTGAACTCCTCCTAAACGACTGGACCGATTTTGATGAAATTTTGTGTGCGTGTTCCAGTGAATCCGAGAATGGTTTAGATTCACAATTGGACCCGGTAGGTGGCGCTGCGGTTGAATTTTTAGATTTTTTTTATTATCAAGGCAGGACAACGTCCGCCCGGGCCGCTAGTTTATATGTAAAATATTTAAGTATATACGTAATGTACTTTCTTTTAAAATAGATAAATTCCTCGAGGTGTCAAATTCTCGTAATATAAAAGGTATTCGTCAAAACCATTTTTTCCGGTTTGTTTTATTTTGACATGCGAATGTATTGTTGTGATTCTAGGCACTTTTTAATACCTTTCGTCACCATTCAACCTTAAAATGTATACTAAAAATATAATAACGGAGTAGTTCAAGGTAAACTTGCTTCCTATGCAACCTAAGGTCATATAACTTTTATCAACATCCTGTAATTTAACAAGCGCAACCCAATATAAATTTAACTATTTCAGAACGGAATGATATCGGCCATGCCCTACTTGGCTATGTATCTACTAAGCTTCCCCTTCGGATTCTTTTCCGATTATGCTTTGAAGAAAGGCTTTCTGAGCATAACTACTACTAGGAAACTCAACAATTCAATTGGTAAGTGTTTTAAATTATAGCTGTTTATGCAATATTAATTTGATCTTAGAACGTCTAGTAGAGAGATAAATTCCGTTTTTTTGTATTATAAAGGATTAAATAAGTAGTCCGGTGAAGCTGTTAAAACCTTTCTAGGCCAATAGCGTAGTCAGTTCGAAAGAAAAAAAAAGATTAAATAAGTAACACAAATATTTAAACTTCTTATTTCATACATACTATATTAATAATGAGTAAAATACGTCGTGGAAAGAGTTAACCAATATTTCTATTAATTAATCCCTTACTTCAGTCTTTCTCAACTTGTTTATCTCGGATATAACTTGAAGGAATTTAGCAATTATTTCATTAGATTAATCTACTATATATTTATGGAAAGGTTCTAATGTATAAAATATTAAAATACCATCTTTGTATACAATTTTCAACTTTAAGAAACTCGGTTTGTCTTATTCATTACTCGATTAAAATATGAGAACATCTGGTGGTGGTCATACAGGACATAGCAATGCCTTTTTACAAACTAATAATAGTGCACTCTCAATAAGAAAGGAAACACCATATACGCATAAGTTATTGCATATTATTTCCTTTATAACAAATAGTATTAGGAAATCTTTAAATTATTCATCAAATTGAATCTTTTCTAAAGTTCAGTATATATTTTCATTTTCAAAATAATTTTACCATCAATTTAGCAAAACGAAAGCTATCAAAATTTCCAGCAACATTTCTGTTCTCAAAAAAACTAACAAGAGACTGTCGAAATTATTTGTCACTTATTAGTCTTAACTCATTCTTCTTCTTCTGAAGATTGCATTTGCATTTGCACTCCGTTCGCATTGTAATAACAATCAAAACATTAAATGAATTGTACGTTCCAGGTATGTTTGGTCCGGCAATAGCTTTAGTGGGCCTCACCTATGCACCTGCTGGAGATTTAGTAATAGCTGTAGTACTTCTGACTGTTGTGGTCGGTTTGAACGCTGGACATCTTACCGGTTTTATGGTAATATTCTAAAATGGATCTTTTTCATTACATACTTACTGTTATTTTATTTTATCGGTATTATCATAACGTTCAAGTATATCCAAATGTTTACATTTACCTGTAACTCCATCTCAGATTTAATTTAACCTTTCTATGCTTAGCGTGGTTCACCCCACTGTGTCTGAAAAATCACTTACAAGAAGTTATGTTTGCAATAAAATGTAACTTACAAACACAATAAAAAATGGATTTTAATGGAAAGAAGGGATAACCACTGATTTCACAAAGTGTTATCAATGCACACAGTTTTATATTTTTCGCCAATGGAACCAAAAAGGCTCTTTAATAATGAATAATAGTAGGATTTAAAGTTATAATATGGTCTTAGAAAGTTAGACGAGCATCAGGTTCAGAAACAAGGAAGCATTAATTGCAATAGTCAGGTTAAGGATAATTAATAGCTAAGCGGACACTAATAAATCTGTACCATCAAGCTACTTTTGCTTCGTAAAGTTCAGACTCATGACATTCGATTCAATAGTTAATGAAACTATCAAAGTTATTAACGGCTAGTTTAAATTTAACCTGTTCTACTTTTAGTTGGTTCACATCGACATGGCTCCAAACTTTGCTGGTACACTCATGGGTATCACAAACTGTATCGCCAACATTGTGTCCATCGTTGCACCTCTTGCTGCCGGAGCTGTTCTTAAGGATGAAGTAAAAACTTTGTTTTTAACTATGTTTCCTTCAGTTATATTTTCATATGGTATTAAAATAAAGATGAGTGAATTTTTTGGGTTACTAACTCGATGGAATTTCCCTGTCCAGTTTCCTGATAGTCTTAAAAACCTATTTACATCTTTTAACCGTATCGTCATATTGATACCTTGTTTGTTTTTTGGTGAGATGCGTAAAAGAAAATACAAAAACAATTGAGATGAAATATATAAGGATCTACTTAATATTTTTACATTTTCAGACTGATCCAAGCCAATGGCGTATAGTGTTTTATATATCTTCCGCTATATATATCGCTGGTAATCTTCTGTACATAATTTTTGGTACAAGCGAAAGGCAGGAATGGAACGACGAACACAAAGATACGAACGTTAACACTAACGGTGAGATTATTTAAATGTATTCACTGCTAAAGAATGCTGAAAGATTCATTCAAGTTTGAAACGAATCAGAATTAACTTGAAGAATTGCAACGTATTTTGTTGCGTACATACCACTGACATATAAAAAGCCAAGACACACAGTCTCGAATAAAAGTAGCGTTCAAAACCGGCCGCACAAACTCCCCAATATACATACGTGGTTAAAGTTATGCGATTAACTTATGATTTTGCAAATTCAACCTCACCTGAATGATTTAAAGTTGTTTTTATGAGGACGCAAGCGACGCGAGACTATTTGAAATGACTGCATGATTCAAAATTATGCACTCACTTTTGTGTGCCGGCTGTGAAACGTTAAGTATGCTTCTTGGGTTTTTGTATATCAATGGCGAAAATACTTATTAACTCCTGCTTGTTCGCCTTTCATTATTGAATGGTTTTTATTGTTTGATTTTCTGGTTTATTATTTATCTTTTAAACAACTGCTATAAAATAATGTCCTTTACTTTCCAGATTCAACTACGGACGTGAAACTTGAGAAAGTCGTATAAGCAATAAATATTAAAAAATAATTGTACAGAACATTATTGTGTATACATTTTGTACCTGATTTTAGTATTAAACTAATTTAATTATTCAGTATGTTATTTTATTTCGGAATACAATCAGACGCGAAAATAATTTGCACGGAGTAAATGCTGTTGTATCCAACGATCATAAAGAGGTAACATCTGTGAATGTATTTGTAGGTGGTAACCTGTGGAACAGCTGATCTGATTGTTATAATTCTTTCATAAATTAAAATTTCCCATTAAGATTACAGATTGTCCCTGAGTGCTATATACTATTTTTACTAAAAAAGATTCTATACAATTTATATCGCACAGATAAAGCGGCATAGATGATTTACATAAATAATAGGTTTTTACCTACGAAATTGCTGTTCTGCAGTACTGGCCATTTCAAATCAAAATAATTTTTGTTTGGCTAAGAATTCTAATTTCAAATTAATTTTATTTTAAAAACATGGAATTCTTTTTCCAAACGTAGTCATTTGTTTATTGATTAGTGTTAGATTTTCATCGCATTTCAATCTTTTTTTGTCATCATGGATATGTTAAAAATTCGAGTAATTATGGAATATGAGTACCGTCGTGGCAGCACCGCGGCACAAGCGGCACGCAACATCAGCGACGTTTACGGAGCTAACACTACAAACCAACGCACCACCTGTTATTGGTTTCCTCGCTTCCGTTCTGGGAATTTCGACCTAAAAAATGATCCTCGCGGTCGTCCGAAGACTTTGGTCGACAATGACGAATTAAAGGCGATTGTGAAAGCTGATAATACACAATCTACGGCTGAATTAGCAGCAGCTTTCGACGTTAGCGTCAAAACAATATTGGTCCATTTGCGTCAAATTGGCAAGGTAAAACAGCTTGACAAATGGGTGTTCCACGAACTCAATGATCGCCAGCGCGAGGACGCGTCGAGACGTGCCTTGCACTGCTCAACAGACACACAAATGAAGGAATTTTGAACCGCATTGTTACCTGCGATGAGAAATGGATTCTGTTTGATAACCGCAAGTGCTCAGCAAGTTGGTTGGATCCTGGTTCAGCACCTAAACAATGCCCTAAACGAAAACTTACGCCTAGAAAAGTGATGGCCACTATTTGGTGGCCTAGTGCCGGTGTGATTCATCACAGCTTCTTACCAAACGGAGTGAGCATTAATGCAGATGTGTACTGTGAAGAACTGAACACAATGATGGAGAAGCTGGCACATCTCCAACCAGCATTGGTAAATCGTTCGTCTCCGCTGCTCCTGCACGACAACGCGCGACCTCATACTACACAGCAGACGGTCTCCAAATTGCAAGAACTGGGGTTGGAAGTTCTCCGTCATCTGCCCTACTCACCAGACCTTGCGCCTACAGACTACTACTTTTTCCAGAATTTGGATAACTCCTTGGCGGGATAAATATTCAATACCCGGGAGGCAGTACAAAATGCCTTTGAAGAATTTGTTGCCTCCCGTCCAGCTGATTTCTTTAAGAAGGGCATCAATAAACTGCCACTGCGTTGGCAAAGATGCATTGATTGCATGGGTGATTACTTCGATTAATACAAATAAAAAATTAATGAAAAAAAATCGTTTAAATTTTTTCATACAAAACGGCAATTTCATAGGTAAAGACCTAATATTTTGATTACAAATAAAATTTATAGATAACCACAGTATAGATTTATTATTATTATTATTATTTATTTATTTTTCAGACAACAGGGGTCCACAAAAAAACAAATTATGTAGTTGTACAGAACTAAGTAATAAGTTTAAAAGTAAAATTAAAATTAAATAATTATATTAATATGTCCTTATATACAAAGTTATATGAATATGAAAGAGGATGAAAATATGAACATCACACTATTATATAACAACCGATATCCAGTGCTTCATAAAAGGACTATCGTACATGTCTACCATTGTTCTCATTATCCTATTGGGACTATCACGAAGCCTATCCAGGATGGATGCTATTATCTAGCATAAAAATCATCAACCCTGGCATTCGCAAACATCCCAGAAGCACTACAAAATCGTGGCAATCCCAGTAACATTCTAAAAATATTATTATATTGGACACGCAATGCGTTCATAGTCCTTTTACTGAAGATGATGCATAGGTTGCTCGTATAAAAACATTGATTACAAAGTTAATTGTCATCACAGACCAAGGTAGTATTTATTAGCGAGTTACGAAGGTCAGAGCCGGGGGATCCAAAAAAAACCAAATTACTTTAAATTAATTTATTAAATACAATTACAAAATGAATCTAAAACTAGAGATTGTCGCCGATGTTAGGCTTACTCTCACACTAAACCTACATTGTGAGAGTGTCGCCGATGTTAGGCTAACTCTCACACTAAGCCTAAACTAAAACTAATAGCATACTGAATGCTACCGATATTAGGTTAACACTCCCTTTCAGTTATTTTCGTCCAAGTATTTATACATGGACAATGTGGGAATGGAGGAGTCGGACCACCGAACGTTTCCACTGAATTTGTGCACCTGTTGTGGAAATTGCTGACTCGTATGCTTGAACACCTGCCGCTACTTGGAACTGGGAACTCGGCATTCTTCTTATTCATCGATTGTGTTGTATAGCGATGGCGTAATACTTTGAATACCTACCGCATCGTGGTACTGGAACTCTTAGTCAGCAATTGTGGTGTGTAGCAATGGCGTAACAAGAGAACGAGTGAACAAGATCCCTTCAAAAACATAAATATGAAATAAGAGACAAGATAAAGAGAAGGCATATGCTATATGCCTTGGTTGTTGATTTCAGCGACAAAAAAAGTGAGATCTAAATGGGTGCCAAGTTCAATGGTCAGTCCTGAAATTTATTTATAACAACTAAAATATGTGGCGCACGCTCGCCATTCTGTTAGCTTGGCTTGACATGCTGCCGCGTGTCTAGATACTAGTACAAATTTATTTATGTACATTTATTTATAAAAATATTGCATTTCACGAAGTTAAAGCTGAAATTAGTTTAAGCAAGTGCATAAATGACAATGTAAACTACATTTAACTTTGTTCTGTGTTACATTATTATGTTTCTACGGCACGATAAATACATCTTGGATATTGATTATAACTATGCAATATTTTTTTATATACTTGTATATTTGCTTGTTTATTTGATTTAATTGAAAATGGTAACTCGCCAATACAAAAGGGAATGAATCTCAGGTGCGACAGTTGGAGCACGCTTTGCTACTTGTAGGATGTAGCAAGATACAAGGGCATTAGACAATTTCTAAACGCCATGCCTTGGGTATATCTGGTTGTATTATAGCATATTAACATATATATATTGGAATAATAACAATTGGAATACGAAGACCACAATTAAAATTGCATTGAAAAAGAATAGAATGAAATATATCACATTATAACTGAATGCCAATATCAATAAATCCTTTAATTATGACTAAAATTTACAAACCTTTCAAGATTTCAATAACCCGGCATTCTACATAAGAAAGATGACCACATTTAATAAGATTTCTTGAGAATTTGAGGGAATTCAGATGTTTTTTTAAAGTCCTAGGAGGAAATTTTGATGGAAATGCCGGAAAATTTACCGGGGAGTTATAGGCGATTTTGTTTACACAAATGGATAATCATCAATCGAAATTCATATATGTCTATATATGTATGTAATTTGAATTATCTTTTCGGTCATTATGGCGGCCATTTTTTTTTACCGCGCTTTCATCTACATAACTCAGCAACCACAGTAACATATAAGAATATTGTATCGAGTTCAATGAGCACTATTTAAATTATAAAATATTAAAAACTGCTTACAGATATAAAGTTTTATATCTTGATTTATATTTATGCAAAATTGCAAGACGTCAGCTCATTCATTGTATACAATTGAACATTATAATTATTAATAGTTATTTTTAAGATAAAAGGGATCTTTCTAAAAACATATTAGACCATAAACGTATTGCTTATTGACGATATGGGCGTATTATATCATCATAATAACATCTTTAAGTCATTGTTTTATTAGTTTCTTATACAGTGTAAGTGAGCACTGAGGTAGTTGTATGGTGGGTTAAGGTTCCAAATAATAGGTCTTTACCTATGAAATTGCCGTTCTGCAGTACTGGCCATTTCAAATCAAAATAATTTTTGTTTGGCTAAGAATTCTAATTTCAAATTCATTTCATTTTAAAAACATGGAATTCTTTTTCCAAAAGTAGTCATTTGTTTATTGATTAGTGTTACATTTTCATCGCATTTCAATCTTTTTTGTCATTATGGATTAGGGTAGTTCATTTCCGCAAACATTTTTAATAATTTTAAAAAAGTTCTTAGTGTAGGGAAATATAATGGTAATAAGTAGAAAAAATGAATCTAAATAACATTATGAGTTAGTATTTATCAATTTCTTACATTTTCTGCTATAAAAATGGCTGTAAATTCATTAAACATTGGTCGGATAACTTTTTTTTTTATGAGTCTGTTCTTTTTTTCTTCCTACTTTTAGCGGTTTGCTCGAAAAATTAAGAGAAAAAATATTTTTTTCAAAAACTGTACTTTGACGACTCCTACTGGTGAACCAGTGCGAGTCACACAAAAAAACACTAAGACTTTTTTAAAGAACGTGAAATTCCCCACAGTTAGAAATTTGAAAAAAAAAAGATTTTTTATCATGCATTTTGAATGGTAAAACTTTAAATTTTATATTGTAAGTACTTAAAATTAATATTAAGAGCTCAAACTTGGTGAGAATTTTTTTTTCTATATGTAGATTAATATTTTGCATGAGCAACGAAAAAAAAAATGTTTGCGGAAATGAACCACCCTATTATGGATACGTTAAAAATTCCAGTAATTATGGAATATGAGTACCGTCGTGGCAGCAACGCGGCACAAGCGGCACGCAACATCAACGACGTTTACGGAGCTAACACTACAAACCAACGCACTACCTGTTATTGGTTTGCTCGCTTCCGTTCTGGGAATTTCGACCTGAAAAATGAACCTCGCGGTCGTACGAAGACTTTGGTCGACAATGACGAATTAAAGGCGATTGTGGAAGCTGATGATACACAATCTACGGCTGAATTAGCAGCAGCTTTCGACGTTAGCGTCAAAACAATATTGGTCCATTTGCGTCAAATTGGCAAGGTAAAAAAGTTTGACAAGTGGGTGCCCCACGAACTCAATGATCGCCAGCGCGAAGTACGCGTCGAGACGTGCCTTGCACTGCTCAACAGACACACAAATGAAGGAATTTTGAACCGCATTGTTACCTGCGATGAAAAATGGATTCTGTTTGATAACCGCAAGCGCTTAGCAAGTTGGTTGGATCCTGGTTCAGCACCTAAACAATGCCCTAAACGAAAACTTACCCCTAGAAAAGTCATAGTCACTGTTTGGTGGTCTAGCGCCGGTGTGATTGATCACAGCTTCTTACCAAACGGGGTGAGCATTACTGCAGATGTATACTGTAAAGAACTGAACACAATGATGGAGAAGCTGGCACATCCCCAACCAGCATTGGTCAATTGCTCATCTCCGCTGCTCCTGCACGACAACGCGCGACCTCATATTGCACAGTAGACGGTCTCCAAGTTGCAAGAATTGGGGTTGGAAGTTCTCCGTCATCTGCCCTACTCACCAGACCTTGCGCCTACAGACTACTACTTTTTCCAGAATTTGGATAACTCCTTGGCGGGAAAAAAAATTCAATACCCGAGAGGCAGTACAAAATGCCTTTGAAGAATTTGTTGCCTCCCGTCCAGCTGATTTATTTAAGAAGGGCATCAATAAACTGCCACTGCGTTGGCAAAGATGCATTGATTGCATGGGTGATTACTTCGATTAATACAAATAAAAAATACATGAAAAAAATTCGTTTAAATTTTTTCATACAAAACGGCAATTTCATAGGTAAAGACCTAATCCGTTTTATTACAAAAAAGTTAAATACGTATTAAATACTTGGTTTAAAAAAGTTTCCTAATAAATGCACCGCGCTCGCATGAGGCAAGTTCGTGTTATCCTTTTACATAACCAAAGCGAGACAAAAGAACAAGATGGCGATCGCGGTGCATTTAATATGAGACCTTTTTAAAGCCAGGGTTCAATACGTATTTAACTTTTTTGTAATAATAACAAATATGTTTCTCATGATAAACCTCATTTAATATAGTGTTAGTATTTGTATATCTAATGTATACGTTACATGTCATTTTAAGTAGCGTGCGTGTCGTACTTACAATTGTTTTAAAGAGCATTTCTATAATTGTACATGGTCTCACAATTTTAATTTTAATATAATTTAAAAAAAACGCGTGCGGAGCTGCGGGTACAACTAGTATATAATAAGAACATAAAATAAAATTATTGCAAATGTCTTGGAATAAGTAATAAAATACATTTCAATCTTTTTTACAAATGACTGCCTTTGAGTAAAGAGTAGGTAAGTACGAGTATATGCAATTAATTCTTTTACAAAAACACTGTACACTATGTATCTAAGACACAGTAAACGAAAGACTGTTTTTGCAGTAAGTTTCATGCGGACGAAGTCGCGGGCACTGCTAATAATATAATAAGAAGGTAAGGAATTATGTTACTCATTACATGATATATACATAATCATTCGTAATGAACCGTTAAAAAATAAATTATATTGCCCTTTAGTTTGTGTTCTGGGGAAGACAATTATAGCTTACCATTATTCAAATTTTTCTTATCAGAAAAACTTAGTGCACGTGTTTAAGTCCACGATAAAGAAATAAATATCAGGCAACGTAGGTGACAGTATCGCATTCGGATCAATTCTGGCTTCCAAATGTTTGTTGATAAGATTCCATGTTCGATAACAATGTAAACTGAATGCCTGACCCTATTCTATTAAGATAAATCGGTAACAATATGGGTGCACGAGCAGAAAATGTAGCGGAAAAACCGAGTGAGTTTGTTTTAATTACTGCCTTATTTATTTACCCGGGGCTTTCTTACCTCGTTAGTGTTTTTCCCCATTGCTGTAATAATGATGAAAAATGATCTTAATATTATCTTAGCTGGCTTTAGACCGGAGAAACACCTCTTTATATTATGGTATGATATAATTCTGCCTTTTTAATACTTTCAAGATTTTAGCGTTTGACGACAATCTCACCGAATCTTAAATGATGATGTAGTATAAGATGGTAAACACGCCAAACCTAGTTATGGGTGACTCTCAAGTACAGCAGCCGGAATACAACGACACGTTCTGGGTGATAGATTTTCAACTTGAGGGTGGTAACTAGCCATTAGTATAAATTTAGAGAGAGAGCTGTATACGAGTATTATTATAACAAAATGCGTCAGGTGTTATCGTGTTGCCGTTTTTGTATTACACTGTATTTGGGTATTATTATTTTCGGCAATAAGTGCCAAAATAGTTTCTCGTTCTTTCTTCGACCAATGACGTGTCAAGTCATTAGTAACACCCCCGATGTAGTTAATTGTACGAAGTGTGCTAACATGGTTTCTCTTGACTGTGGACTTCCCGGGACACCTCCTCAGTGATGTCTGATGTCTCGGCAGCAGCTCAGCCGCAGAGCATATATCTCGGCAGAACAGCTCAGTAGCCGCTCGTCCAAGTAGAACGGCTCTGCAGCCAGTCGTCCGGGAAGAGCAGCTCAGCAGCCGGTCATCCGGGCAGCCCGCCGGTGATGTATGCAGCCTCGTTCACTAACATGGAATCCCCGGCGGCAAAGGTGCGCAGCTGCCGTCGATTCCCGCCAACTCAGGCATCGCGAAAATTCTAACTGGTTGCATGGAGCTCAAATGCTCGATATCACCAATTCATCGCGTAACATGTTGAGAACATAACCTTCGAAAAAACAATCCACGGAAGGAATTTGCTCCACTCGGTCACTCCTGACTAAACTCTAACTTCTACGAGTCGAGAAAAACTCAAACATAGGAACATTGGAAATAACTGAGAATGCAACAAGCACCAGACCATGTACCATAGTTGATAAAATCAAACTCTAAACCGCAAAGCCTACAGAAAACCTCGAGTAAAGCCTCTAACGCCACGGCTCTCCAACCGACCAGCAATCGCCATTCTCTCACACATCCACAAAGTAGATCACCCGTGTGCATCACTGACTACATACTACAGTCTCTTAAGACCCCGACCTCCGCCAGTGATAAATGTACAACTACGAAATAACAACTGGTACGGTCGAACACAATACGGCTGATAGAGCACTCTACTCGATTTTTTTAGCACAACATAAGATTGCTTGTCATTATCTAAATCATTATCAACTTCAATATCCGACTGGTAATTCGGCAATCTCATCTCCACAACAACACAAAACCTACCACCGACCGAGGCCGAAAGTTTGCACGCACACTGTTCGGGGAACTGGCTACAGTGATTGGTACAACTTACCACACAACTAATCACGTGGATAAAACTAATCTTATGGAATTTTCGTGGTGAATTCCATCCCGCTTTAGACCAATTCCGACACCTTGAGGAACGAGGTATCGTTACTCACTATTGATTGTTTCCTCAAAAGATCAATGATATGTGGACAGTGGTGAATCTCACTTCTGATTTTAGCTACCTTAAAAGATCATATCAAAAATAATAATAACAACGTTTAATCTAATACCACTTAGCCAATTCAGCAACAAATAATTGAAAACAGCTACATACCACACATGACACGGATGGGCCGTCGCTCCACACAAGAATGACCCATGGTCCTATTTCTCTACACTCTTCACAGGCCAATTCCTCTGACATGCCATAGCAACGCTCTGTGGACTCTTCATCGGCATATCGCCCCATCGTCCTTTTGGACGAAATCGAAAAATTGCTGGAATGGATTATTGTCAGGCGGCTAAAGAAGCACCTCGCCAGAAAAGGACCAGAGCCCTTCCGAGAGGCAATATGAGTTCCGGGAAGGTCGATCGACGATGAACGCTATTCTATGGGTTAGGACACTAGCGGAGGAGGCAACTTCACAGGGGGGGGGGGGGGGGTCTTGCTGGCAGTATGGCTAGATATTGCCAATGCTTTTAACACCCTTCCCTGGGTGTGCATCATTGAGGCGTTGAAGTACCGTCGAGTACCCTCGTACTTACGCAGTCTGATAAAGTCGTAGCTCGAAGATAGGAGCGTTGAATACATTGGATAGGACGATCATACTCATAACAAAGTTATGTCATGTGGAGTTCCACAGGGATTGGTCCTCGGACCATTGCTATGGAATATAGGTTACGATTAGACATTTCGTGGTGCTCTTCTTTGTGGATCCAACGTGACATGGTATGCGGATGACACGCTCGTGACGGCGCGAGGAATGACCCTTCAGGACGCGATTCAATTGGCCTCAACGAGTGTGGCCTTAGTTTTTGATAGGATTCAGACGCTGGGATTGCAGGTAGCGCTGCACAAAACAGAAGCAATCTGCTTCCGTGGCGCTCGTAGATCCCAGGACGCTCACATCATTGTTAAAGGAGTTCGAATTGATATAGCCTCTACGTTAAAATACCTTGGACTAACGTTGGACAGTCGTTGGTCGTTCGACACCCACTTTCTACTGTTGGCTCTAAGGATTAATCAAAGTGCATTGGCACTTGCAAGACTCTTTCCAAATCTGAGTGAAGCTGACGCTAGATGTCGCTTCTTGTACTTAGGAGTCGTTCGCTCCATGATTCTCTATGGAGCGCCGGTTTGGCATGAGGCTTTGTCCACAAACAACCGAGCTATTCTACATAAATTACAACGCCTAATGACGAGTAGAACAATACGAGGGTATCGCACTATATCGTATGAGGCGTCGTGCCTCTTAGCGGGATCAGCTCCATGGGAACTGGTCGCTCACTCCCAAGCCGAGTTCTATTACTGGTGCAGAGATAAGGCCGCGCGCGGATATCGGATCTCTTCTAGAAAGAAGGATGCGTTTGAAGGTCATCTTCAACAAAGGATGCTTAGATCGTGGACAGAAGCGCTTACTCAACCTTCTGCCGGAGTCAAGACCACTGAGGCCATTCGTCCAGTCTTCACAGAGTGGATAAGTAGGAATCATGGTGTCCTCACATTTAGGATGGTGCAACTGTTGACGGGCCATGGCTGCTTCGGCAGATACCTGCACCTCATAGCTCGTGAAGAATCAACCCAAGAGTGTCATCATTGCGGTGGGCATTCGGATACAGCCCAACATACACTCGAGGAATGTCCAGCCTGGGACGAGGAGCGGAGATTGCTGATAGCGGTAATAGGCTCTGACCTCTCATTGGGGAAAGTAGTGCAGTCTATGGTCACCAGTGAGCAGTCGTGGTGTGCTGCTGCTTCGTTTTGCGAGACTGTGTTCCGGAAGAAGAAAGCGGCGGAAAGGGAGAGAGAGCGATCGTCCAGACCACCTGTCGTGAATCATTGTCGACAAGCTGGGCGCGGTAGAAGAAGAGGCAGTGGATATTTTCACAACATGCCTCCCTAAAGTAACCTCCTATATAGGGTGGGTATAGGTTAGGAAACTTTTAGCTCACCTACTAGTTATAGTAGACTTGACTAGGGGTTATATAGGATTAGGGCGTAGGATTAGGGATAGGATAAGTTAGGAATTGTTAGGTAGGGGGGTTTTGTTAGGTTTAGGGGTAGTTTAGACTGGAGGGGCCTTTGGAGAGGCCATGGTGGACGAGGAGTCAACCTCGGCAAAAATTAATCGCGGGGCGGCGGCGAAGCGGCTTAGCCTTTCCGCTGCCAGCTGAACCCAAACCCAGGGGGGAAGAGGCGGGAGCCCCGACCTCCCATTGCACGGGTTTGGCGGGCTAGGAAGCAGTCTTACAACCGGGCTGCCTCAGTCAGGAGCGGCGTGGGAAGCGCCTGCCGCCAGGGGTGTAGCTGAGCTTGCTCACGCAACCCCGAGACACTCCCATGATGCGGCGTAGGTTGTCGCGGAGTTTTAGCCGGTTAGGCTCGCCAAAAGGCGCCACCACCTGCGTGCTTAGCATGTAGGTGGTGAGTCGGCTCAAGCGCAGGCTCTCCACCGGGAGCCTGGCAGTCCATTAGGATTTTCTCTCCACGTTAAAAAAAAAGATAGAAGGTTCGAACCATTGTTCGTACCGTAGATGATACTAACCCAACTGCCTGCCCAACTGTGCAAGAATCCCCGATTGCCTCGACCGACTCGCCTTTATAACATTCAGCCTATGCACGAATGGCCGATAACTTCGACCAATGGCATGTCAGATCATTAGTAACACCTCCGATGTAGTCAATAGTACGGAGAGTGCAAACGGTATAATTAAAAATGATTTCAGAAGCGATCCTTGGTGTACGACATGTTCAAGCCATCTTGCTGTTTTTTGCCCTCGTGCTTGCATACGGCATGAGGGTTAACATGAGTATTGCTATCGTCGCTATGACTGACAGTTCTTTGGACAATGTAAGACTTCTATCTATTCTTAGTCACTTTGTATCTTTTTTTTCAAAACTACATAAGCTCTTATGGTAACTGCGGTCTTTCATAAGAACATATATGACTGAAAAGAAACTAGACGCTAATGGAAATATTCTAGAAAACGCTTGTTCCGTTTAAGCTACTGTGTTTAGAATCACTGATGGTATTCAAAGCTGATAGCTTTGTTCTCGATGTGTTTTCATAAACAAATACAAAATGTGATATAGCTTATAATATTAATTTTAATGGACCATACCCTAGTTACCAAATAATGCTTATCTCTTAATACAACGGGTTGAATGATAATGAAATGAGCTGATGACACGGTTGACAGAAAACGATTGGATCAATTTAGCCAGACACAAGGATCTTTGGAAGAAGATGAAGGAAGCGTTTACCCAAACAGAAGTCCATATTTCAATCAAAGAAGATTAACATAACATACTAACAATATTTTTTTTTAATTGAATAATAATTGTAATGAAATATTTTAATCATACATCACAAAAACATAAAATACTTGTATTGAGGTATTATCTGCTGTATTTCTAATTAAAGTTTTCGTTAAAATGATTTTTTTTTTGCAGACATTTGATTGGAGCATACAGAGGCAAAGCGTGATTCTGTCGTCGTTCTTCTGGGGCTACATCATATTACAGATTCCTGCTGGTGAACTTGCTGCTCGTTTTGGAGGCTCCATGTTGATCATTATTAGTGTTGTTATTAATACAATAGTCTCTATTTCTATTCCCTTTGCTGCATATTATGTGAGTAAAAATAAATAATACACATTTAATAAGATTTCTTGAGAATAACATCACTAATATTTATTATTTTTTTATTAACACCCGCCGGGCCCGCAAGTTTCTTATAAAGTATTAAATTAGACGTAACAGCCTGTTTGAGAAGATAGTCAACGTCGACATTAACTTACTAAAGTCATTGCAAATAAATGCAGCATCCTTACTATACACAGAAAGTCCTTTATGAAATTTAATTAATCCAATTTTAGGGTGGATGGCAATTAGTATGCGCCTGTAGAGTGATGCAAGGATTATCTCAAGGATTTATCGTTCCTTCCATACATCATTTAATAGGAAAATGGGCACCTATAGACGAAAAAAGTAGGTTAGGTGCTTTTATACATGCCGGTAAGTTAACAACTAAACCCTGAATGTATCACAGTCTAAGTAGATTTAGTAAACATCTCGTCTATATTATTTTTTAACTGACTGAATCATGAAGGTAAAACTGTAGTAAAATATATAATTGATAAGGTAGTCCTTAGCAGGGGTGCTTTCGAATTTCTTTGTTACCAATTCGTGTATTTTATAAATATACTTGATAATACCCGACCCAACAACCTTCTGGAGCGACGACCGAGCGAGAATATTCCTAATGTACTGGATGATCTTCTTGCTCGCCCTTTGTGGGGGGAGAGCGGGGGAACCGCGTCAGGGAAACCCCTCTGGCGGTGGCGTCCTCTCTGACCGCAACACGACCAGGTCAGATTGACGAAGTTGAATTCCTTATAGGAGTTTGCCTCTGTGGTGTCTAATTTAAGTCTCGTTTGTTGACGAGCTCTCTTAACTGGGGTCTAAATAAAATCTTCCTTCTTGTTTTACTCGCTGGGCGGTCTGGCGTCCAACGGCGCTATCCCTCTAAGGTGAGGGTGCGCCAATGCATCCGCCTTGCTATACAATCTCGTCGCTAGACGTCTGATGAAGTCATCAAGGCTTTCGATTTGTAGGTCTCCCGCGACCGTTTTGGAACGCACGTACCGCAGAGTCGAGACTATCAGTCTTAGTACGGCATTCTGCATTTTTTGTAGTTTCTCCTGCGTTGTAGGGGAGAGACATCCACACCTTATAGGAGCGGCAAACGTTAGGTGTGATCTAATATATGTTTTGAAATTGCCTATCCTGGTGCGAAGAGACAATCTGGAAATCTGGATACTGAAGTATTGATCGTAGCACCCCCTTGGCAGCTCTTTTCTTTTCTTTTCTCGAGGAGTTATGACATTCTAAAAAACGAAGAAAATTTTTCTTCTGTTATTTCCATAAGAACCTTAGATTGGAATGCGGTCTATCTTAGAGTTATGAATAGCTGAATTTTTCAAGGACTTTTTTATCGATTCGAAAGCGTTTGAGCTTCAGGGAACAAAGAAATTCGAAAACACCCTTGCTAAGGATCACCCTAACATTAAATAAAATTGTTTTTTCGTTTTCAGGATCCCAACTCGGTAACGCAGTTCAATTCATGGCAGCTGGTTTCATAGCAGACTATTGGGGATGGCCAGCAATATTTTACGCAAATGGAGCTGCTGGAGCACTTTGGACGATAATCTACTTTTTTTTGGGATCTGATTCTCCACAGAAATCTAAAATGATAAGTGCTGAGGAACGATTATACATACAAACTTCTTTGGGTCAAGTTAATGTACAAAAGGTATGAACGAAAAAGTGATCACTTATAGTAATACTATTTCTAATTATTAGTTTAGATGTCTTTTTTAAATGTTATTTTTGTCAACCAATCTTCCAGATTATTGCTACCGTTGTCGAGTAGTAATAATATTACAAGTCTCATGCGATAATTTAAATGTTGTAACAAGATGGTGACTCCCTTGTCAGAAATTTCTAATGAGTTTTTGTGGCATCTCAGATTTCATGCTCCGCGGTGTTATTTTCCATCCACTTTACTTATGCACAATAACCGAACTATATTACGTAAATTCCACCAATATTACAAAATATAGAGTCAAATAACACAAGATTAAGTATAAAATACACTTCATGACAGAATAAGATCCCGCCAAAAATTCTCTAGCTAACTTTTATACGACTTTTATTAATGTAACAGTGATAACTATGTTATTCAGTTCTGTATAAAATTACATGTAAATTTTTTCTTCTTTATGTTTTGATGTGAAAACTTCTGTAGGCACGTGGAGCGGTAGTTTGGGCACAAGATCAAATTATAATTTCGTGTAATGGCATGCTACGTAAGCATGACCGGCCGTATTGTGCTTACGCTGCTCGCGTCAGACTACCGACGCGTAGTGTAGGGGCCTGTGAACATGTAATATTGATATTTTGGAGGTCATCATATGTTTGATTGATTAATAGGCTTATAAAAATATAATTACTGTTCCGAGTGCCAATAGATATGAAAACCAGACTAATGTCAATAATTTCAATACACAAATTCTGAAATTTAAATATTGTAATTCATATTATAAATAATATGAAAATTTAGAAGAGAACACATCTATTTTATTGTTTTGAGTTCTCACTTCTGCGGCAGTCCTTATGACTGCCTCGACTTTTTTAATTTAGTATTTCATCTCGAAATTCAAGCCAAGCCTAACAAGTAATAAAAATGCTATTTAAAGATTAAACGCAAATTTATTACAGAAACTAAAAACACCATGGAAGGCGATATGGACGTCCGTTCCATTTATATCACTGATTATTGTTCACTGTGGACAAAACTGGGGTTTCTGGACACTAATGACTGAAATGCCATCATATATGAAGCAGGTGTTGGGCGTTGATATTAAAGCGGTAAGACTCAATAAGAAAATTTAAATTATGTATACATATAATAAGAATTTAAATCTAACGTCTATGGACTTTTAAATTTTTGTGGAAAAAAATGTTACAGCGATCTTGGAATAAGTAAAAAGTTACATTTCAGTTATTATTAGAAATGTCTGTCTGTATATAATAAATATAAAGATAAAAGCAAAATAAAGTCTACATATAATAAAACCTCTTTAAGAAAATCATAAAGCATATCTTCAAGTAAAATTTAGTCTTTGTCTTATTAGAATCGGTTTGGACTATGAAGAGGTTATTGTAATTTTAATGACGACGCAACTTAAGTACGAGAGAAAAGTAAATAAGTAGTAGATAAGTAAATGCATTTAATACATCCAGATGATTTTATTAGTGACTATTTTTTTACATTACGTTCCACGCGGACGGAGTTGCGAACACAGCTAGTATTTAAAAAAATATATAATCGTCATTGTTTGTAGTTTTAGTTAAATTTATTATTAGCCGACTTCAAAAAGGAGAAGGTTCTGAATTATCATAAGCGTCTTATGTTCTGGAAGATGGGTAGGATTTTGATATGTGAAGCCACTTGCGTCGATACTTTGGTGTCGTAGCTTCATTCAGTTAGTTCATTGGAGATTACAGCATCGGCTCCTTTAGTGAGTACTTCAAGCGGCTTAAGTATTGTACCCTTAGTTACAGTTCAATTTTTATATTTGAACTTGTGAACTGATCAAGGCATCTACCAAATAAAGAGTTGACCAATATAATACCTTCTTGTTTCTGTTGTATTTATTTATTTTTTATTCCACTGTTGTCCTTATTTTAAATTACTGTAGTAACTCACAGTATTTATGTAATTATATTAAATACTAGCTGTGCCCTGTGCCCTGTGCCCTAGCGGAACCTAGTTTAAAAGGAGTGACTAATAAAATAATCTGAATGTATTAAATCTATTTACTTATCCACTTTTATTTCATACTTAAGTCGCGTCATCATTAAAATTACATTAAATTTTTATAGAGTGCACCGATTTTAATGAAACCAAGACTAAATGTTACTTGAGGATATGTTTTATGATTTTCTTGGTGAGATTTTATCGTGAACGCAGTACTTTAGCAGTGATGCGTGTTCATACAAACATACAGACAGACAGACAGACATTTCTAAAAATGATTGAAATGTATTCTATTACTTATTCCAAAACACGTGCAACATTTTTTTCCACAACAATCTAAAAAGTACAGACGCGGTAGATTTACCTTCTCATTATAAGTATTACAGATTTTCATTCATTTATTTAATACATCCTTTATGCTAATCAAAAGTTTGGAATCATATTTAATTTGGGTTTTAATTAAGGAATTATAACTTTAAAATCTAGTAGTAGTGTCAAATATTTTATAATAAAAGTTGGCAGGTAAATTGACGAGGTCAATAAAATTGCTCTTCTGATTCTAGACTAGAGTGATATTATATTATTATTCATTTAATTTATATAGAAAATGTTCAGTTCAGTTCAGTCAAGCAAAGTTCAGAATCTTGAGGTCTATAGATATTATAAATCTTTATATGACCTTTCGCGTGTATTTATATTCCAGAATGGCGTTATGTCGGCCTTACCTTACTTGGCTATGTTTCTATTGAGCTTCCCGTTCGGTTTTCTAACAGATTATATACCGAATAAAAAATGGTTGAGTATCACTGCCACCAGGAAATTATCTAATTCAATTGGTGAGTTGATGATTCGGTACAATCTAGATATTTTTTAAATATAGCTGTCCTTATTTGGTTATATCAATGTTTAAATTGTAGGACACTTTGGCCCAGCAATAGCCTTGATTGGCCTCTCGTATACGCCTGCGGGTAATGTAATGGTGGCAGCAGGACTTCTCATCGTCGTGGTAGGACTCAATAGCGGACATATCAGTGGACTCATGGTTAGTATTGAATTTTTAGTATCATAAAATTAATGAATAAGGTTTAACATGCAATACAGTATTAAATATATAATTACGATACGATGTATTTGGAGAATAATATTTTTAAACTAAACAATTTTGATGAATCTGTGATCAATTGTGATATTTTCGATACTAAATATTACACTCGTATTGTCTTGACAGTTAGTCCACCTGGACATGGCGCCCAACTTCGCTGGTACCCTCCTTGCAATCACCAACAGTAGTGCCAACGTTATATCCATCATAGCGCCGTTGGTTGCTGGAGCAATTCTCAAAGATGAAGTAAGTATTAAGATTTTCGTGAGATATTATAAAATATATTCTGGTCTTTAAAGTAACATAGAATCCCTTTACCTATAAAACACCATTATTTAAATGTGTATATTATATATTGGAGTATGATTACAACTACACTTGTGTCAATAGCGACGTGACCTTGTATTTTATTATCTATGTCAAACGCAACAAGAAGACTGGAGGCCTACTTAAATGTAAGTAGTTACCGTTATCTATGAATAACACCAAAAGTATATTACTATTGCATTTTTGATGATACGGAACGTACTTCAATCTTTTTAAGATCCTTATGTCGTAGGTCAGTGAGAGAATCGTTTTATATACCTCTAGTGTAGGCGTACGGAAGCCAGTAGAGGACTTTCGTGTTGTTATCATTTGACTAAGTTTTTATCGTGTGAGAATGTCTGAAAACCTAGCGGAAGGTACCAGAATCCATATAAAATCCCTATAGAATGCATGTGGTACCTAATATTGGAACCAATGCGTCACTTGTCTATTGTGCCTATAAGATATTTTTATGCACATTATTTACCTACTTGTAAAAATGACTCAAGAATATAATTTTCAGACAGATCCCAACGAATGGCGTAAAGTGTTTTACATAGCGTCGGCCGTTTACATAATTGGTAACACGATTTACTTGATTTTTGGCACAAGTGAAAGACAGGAATGGAATGAACCCAAGACTACCAAACAGTGGAATGGTATTTTGTTTTTATATTTTGGTATTATCTTGATGCCTTTGTTTGCGTTGAATTAAATATAGCAATGCAGTATTTTCAATGAACTTTTTTAAATACAAAGGACTGAGAACAAACTAGATTAAAAAAAATGTAAGATCAAATGGTAAGCGTATGGAAAAGTAGTTATTCTCCGCAAGAGTTATAACATTATTAAGCATCTTAGTCCTACTTATTATAATAATATCGTGTCGTATTTTATACATACGACCTCCAAAATTCTACAAGTAAGATTTTTACAGGAGTTAATGAACGCTGTACATTTTGTGCAAACAGTGGTATAGATACGGAGTAACTTCCAAATACACATAACTTTTTTTACAGATGCGGAACAAGAAGTGTGGGATGAGAAAGTGGAATAATTGTTTACTTCTTTACAATAAAGTTTTTAATTCTGCAAATATGATGTTGTTTTTTTAAAGTAAACCAGCTGTTTGTAACAAATAAATTTACAATCGAAAGTAAGTACTTTGCGCAGTCACAAAAAGCGTTAGTAGACAATCTATCTATTACAAACTAGTTTGTGTAACCTTTGAAGGCTCGAGTGTCGCGTGTACCTTGACAATGACAGCTTGCGTCACAGCTTCGCTGTCTATTGCAAATAGTTATACTGCAAATATAAAAATACTGAGTAGCCCTAATTAAAATTGTAGCGTTGTTTTGTGTCATTGTCTTATTCATTGTTGATTTATTCAATTGTAACGGAAATAACACTTTCATTGCTTACTTTCTATTTTAAAGTTACGATCAAATTTGTTAAAACAAAGATTGTTACATTTGCGGTATTGATGTGCTTACTTTTTTATTTTAGGTAGATAGTTGTATGTTAACCTCAAAATACAAATTTATATTAACATATTAGGTATAAAAATTTGATTATAATACGAAGAATTTAAAGCTTATAGCAATTCGCCTTACAATCGTTGTTGAAGAAAATTAATGCCGCTTATTAATTGCCTTTTCAATAACTTATTTGTTTTTACGGGTGTCACGTTTGATCACAATGTTATTTAATATTAAATATTAATTAGTGAGCCAATACCTCTACCGGTAGTATGCACCTATAGGTATCAGTATCAGGTTTCAGGCGAGCATTACACAATACCAAACCACTATGCTATAATTTCATATTTATTTTCGTCCACTGACAGTTTAGGATTACTGCAGGATTCACCATCAATTTTATTCGAGTTACAGATCAACTAGAGCACCTTGGTCTAATATACACAGTCTTCTAGATTGCGGAAGCGTTTAATAGTATAATTTTGTCTTACACATCAGTCTCTCACAGACCGTGACTGGAAAACATATAATAAAATTGCATACCATCGTGTGATTAATCATAATGTTGGTAACAAAGTGAATAGTTTTTGTGTATTATTATAAGATGACTGAGAACAATTATTACTATGTTAGCCGAAGCTGAAATCCGGTTGTTGACTTTTAAACACGCGTCACTGTATACAGATGAACACGCATTATTTAGAAAAAATATTGTATTGTTTTTTTTTTCAGTTTAAACTCCGGAGATAACATGACTACTCTACTTTTACGATAAATCAAAAGCGCTTAAGCTGTTCAGCTCCGCTTTGAATATTTTTTTAAATTATTTAAGCTACTACAATAGACTATGGATTTATGTCCTATTTACATCGGTTTGTATACGTATGTGCTGCTAAATTAAAATCCTTAACCGCTAAACATGTGAAGGTCAACGGTTAACGAATACGTTTCCATTGTGTTTTAATTACAATTATGATAAAAATATAGGTACATAAAATAATTCAGTATACCTGTGTTAATGTTGAGTTGAACAAGTGCTTACTCTGTCCGTGACATTGTTGTGAACAATACGGTGTCTCCATTGCCTATCCGAGATTGTGAAGAAAAAAATCAATCGTTCTCGTTATTGGTGCGAGAGTGTCGAGTTCCGCGCGTTCGTTATTATTATTTTTAAATTAATTATTTATTTCTTATCACGTATATGAATATAAAACAGCAACATTTGCATTATTTCCGCTAAAAATATTCACTCGTTTATTAATTATTGTGAGATATTTATTATAAAATGGGTACCGAAGACGATATCGAATTAGAAAAACCAAGTGAGTATTGTGTTTTTATAACAATAAATAACGCAGTACTTGTATTTATTGGCAATAAAAAATAAGTAATAATATGTAAACATATAAAAATGAGGTTTTATTGCTCTATAATTAGGGAGGTCGATGAACCTTTGTTGCTTTTTGTATATTGTTTTTTATTTTTTGTTTGTTATTTATGGAAAAATTGTTTGTTATTTTTCTGTTTATTCTTGGATTAAATATGCAATAGATGTTATAATTAAATTAGAAGTACTTTTTACTACACTTCTAAATATTTTTATAATTATTTTGTACGGATAGATCACGAAATTGTAATCAATCTCACCGTGATAATATTGATATCAACCTGGTCGGATAAAGTAATGGTAAAAGTTCTTAAAAAATTGTTAAAAAAAACAGTTAAGGATATTAGAGCCTCTTCTTCTTTTTACCTGTATCCCACCGATGTAGAGTCGGCACTACATATTCTCGTTTTCTACTCTTGGCTATCAGATGTCATCTCAGTATTCACACCTTTATGCACATTTCATTTTTCACACAATCCATACCTTTTTGGTCTTCTTTAGGTTTGATGTCAGATAGGCGGCTGATCGTAAAATTTATGGATATTAGAGCAAAATAAATTATAGTATATACATTCGTCGAACCTGGATCAGTGAAACTAGTCATTTAGATTATTTTCGTATCATTATCAAATATAATTAACTTATTGAGCACAATGTACTGGAAATACTTTCACTTGTTTTAGATGTCTATCACTAGTTCCATTTTCCGTATCGGGTTAATACTTCTTATTGGAACATATGAAGGCTATATTTCTAAAACGGCAACAAAATTCAATACACTGCTTTCCAAAGAAAGCCCGTATTATAATACTCTAGTTTGAACAAACTTAAAACAGTTAATTAAGTGTACTGTGTGCATATCTTTCCATATCTTTTGGTGAATCGTGCCCTACAACGACATAACTTTTTATTAAGTCAGTCCGTGTTTCGATATATACACGAGTACAGAAATATTTACAGAAAAGTTTAAAACTTTAAAGTTCGAGATATTTATTGTTTTGTAACTGTCACTACTTGATAATCTCGTAGTGTCAATCCAATAGTTTAGCTTTCCCGTCATCGTCAGCGAATACTCCACCTATGTAGTATTAATCCCTACTCTGACTAGTATAGCCACAAAGGATAAAGAACCGTTTGTCTCCACTTTTTTGTTTCTATCAAATTCATTAATACCTCTGTATGTGTGCAGGGGCTTAGAATGCTTCTCACTTTACGATTGATACCATTTCTATTCGATGGGCATTGTCTTCTTTCTCTTGTTTGTCATTCGTTTTATTTTTCATTTTATTACTAATACTTGATGTACTATTCATTCATCACCTGATAATGTTACGCCATATAATATCACTTCATTTGAAATCTCACATATTTGATTTTGCACTATCTGACGCACTTTTGAAATCACGACCAAAGACAAAATAAAGATATATATATTTCACAAAAAAATTCAAGGGTTCGATTACTGTGTTAAAAAGAACCAGCCAAGGTGTCCATAATTTATTGTCCTTTTTTTTAGAGTCCCTATTTGGAGTACGTCATATACAAGTATTTCTGCTGTTCCTAGCTAATGTTCTAGCATTCAGTATGCGAGTCAACATGAGCATGGCTATTGTCGCTATGACGGACAAATCTGATGATGATGTAAGTATGTAATCAGAAGATTTACAATCAAATGCCATAATCATTACAGCTTAACTTTAACTTTTGGATGATCATAGTTTAACATAGGTGCAATATTTTGCTAGGCTAATATTAGGCAATATTTTACCTATGAAATTGCCGTTTTGTATGAAAAAATTTAAACGAATTTTTGTCATGTATTTTTTATTTGTATTAATCGAAGTAATCACCCATGCAATCAATGCATCTTTGCCAACGCAGTGGCACTTTATTGATGCCCTTCTTAAAGAAATCAGTTGGACGGGAGGCAACAAATTCTTCAAAGGCATTTTGTACTGCCTCTCGGGTATTGATTTTTTTCCCGCCAAGGAGTTATCCAAATTCTGGAAAAAGTAGTAGTCTGCAGGCGCAAGGTCTGGTGAGTAGGCCGGATGACGGAGAACTTCCAACCCCAGTTCTTGCAACTTGGAGACCGTCTGCTGTGCAGTATGAGGTCGCGCGTTGTCGTGCAGGAGCAGCGGAGACGATCGATTGACCAATGCTGGTTGGAGATGTGCCAGCTTCTCCATCATTGTGTTCAGTTCTTCATAGTTCACATCTGCAGTAATGCTCACCCCGTTTGGTAAGAAGCTGTAATCAATCACACCGGCGCTAGACCACCAAACAGTGACCATCACTTTTCTAGGGGTAAGTTTTCGTTTAGGGCATTGTTTAGGTGCTGAGCCAGGATCCAATCAACTTGCTGAGCACTTGTGGTTATCAAATAGAATCCATTTTTCATCGCAGGTAACAATGCGGTTCAAAATTCCTTCATTTGTGTGTCTGTTGAGCAGTGCAAGGCACGTCTCGACGCGTACTTCGCGCTGGCGATCATTGAGTTCGTGAGGCACCCATTTGTCAAGATTTTTACCTTGCCAATTTGACGCAAATGGACCAATATTGTTTTGATGCTAACGTGGAAAACTGCTGCTAATTCAGCCGTAGATTATGTATCATCAGCTTCCACAATTGCCTTTAATTCGTCATTGTCGACCAAAGTCTTCGAACGACCGCGAGGTTCATTTTTCAGGTCGAAATTCCCAGAAGGGAAGCGAGCAAACCAATAACAGGTGGTGCGTTGGTTTGTAGTGTTAGATCCGTAAACGTCGTTGATGTTGCGTGCCGCTTGTGCCGCGTTGCTGTCACGACGGTTCTCATATTCCATAATTACTTGATTTTTTAACGTATCCATGATGACAAAAAGATTGAAATGCGATGAAAATGTAACACTAATTAATAAAGAAATGACTACTTTTGGAAAAAGAATTCCATGTTTTTAAAATAAAATTAATTTGAAATTAGAATTCTTAGCCAAACAAACATTATTTTGATTTGAAATTGCCAGTACTGCAGAACGGCAATTTCATAGGTAAAGACCTATTATATAAATCTGTTGATAGGACATAATAGTAAATCATGTAGATAAGCTGACATATCGATAATCTAATCGAGTTGATCTTGTCATATCCACATTGATGTAACGCGTTATACGCACTTCAGTACATTTTACTGAAGTTACGTTTTACGCGTTTGATAAATATTTAACAATGATAATATATCACAAAACGTCTAGATTGTATTGATTAATCGTCTCTTTTGATCATAAGCTTTAATGTCTCCGTCTGGTCTCTATATGTAATTTCTAAAACATTCTTTAATTGTTTCCTCTGACATGAACGCTAAGCCGTGATTTTAATGCCAATTTTATTGTTATATAAGAAAGTGTCTACTTATAACTATACACAAATAAAAAGTTTATAAGTAATGTTCTAAAACCCGTCACATTTCGAGATCAGCAAGTACAGTAGGAATCTAACACCATTTTGTAAATCGGAATGCGTATAAAACATATTTGCATAGCTACCTAAACACATCACTGCCGGTACACTCAAAACCGCCCCGACATTGCGCACATTCGGTATAATAGAAAAACGACCATACAATATGTCACTCAGAAAGACCGTGACTTTTTATCAGTGAAAAAATCAAACGAGTAGCTCTAAGTACAACAAACAGGCAATCTTTAATGCATTATAATAATAGCATAGATAGTTCGGTCATGTTTGTTTTCGTGTTCACTCTTTATACATCAAAGGGCTTTAGCGTTCGACCACAATCTCACTCCATGTTTATGTCACGATGCAATTGAAGATCAGAACTGTCTCTCAAATGTGCAGCTGCAGGAACGCTTAGGTGCTTCGCTACAGATTTTCAACTTGAGTGAATATTAACCTTTCTCCAAATGTTCGAGTTCATTGCAGGATTAAAGTCTACTTCTGTTATTGCTTCAAGATAGAATTATTCAATAATAAAGATGAATATAATTCCAACACATATCTGAAAGAATCTTATATTTTATTGATAGTTTCGCATTTGCCTAAAATTCGAATTGACAGTTATACAGGTGAGTTGACAAGACAACTTACATAATTTGGACAAAGAATTATGAATCATAAAGTCACTGCATTCGAAATATTTTCTATAAAACAGTTAATTACATTAGATATGTATATGATATATGTAGTTAAAATATATTGTGACATTTTCGTTTGCTATTGAATCTTATAATAGTATTGCTTTTCTTTCAAATGGGATGCCATTTAATTTAAGTGTAATAAGAATATAAACTATGTAAATACAATGATTAAGAATCACTTCATTTTGTAGTTTTTTTATCAGAAGCACGAGAATAATATCTTGAAGCCAAGCAGGTGGGCAATGTATACCCTAACGTCCTAATGTCGTATTTTTTGTTAAATCTTTAAGTATATTGTGAGATTCCAACTGCCTTTCTTTCAAGTGGCCTCCGACTATGTATATACTAAATGGCATGTTTCAAAATTGCTGTGTAAATAAGATATATATTTACAGATATTTTATTAATAAAACCGTCGCAGTTAATCAAACGAATTATAAAATAACCGCTTTCGCATTTTTTCTATAAATGATTAAACTGCGATGTATGTGGAAGACCAAAATTATTGAATTTTTAGGTTTCCTAACCAAGTACTTAATTCTGATTAAGATTTACATAATTTCAGTCATTCGATTGGAGCGTGCAGACACAAAGTGTGATCCTATCATCGTTCTTTTGGGGTTATGTGGTGTTACAAATACCTGGTGGTGAAATCGCTGCTAGATTTGGTGGGATGATACTCATCACAATCTGTATCGGGCTAAACGCCGCGGTATCACTTCTTATACCAATTGGTGCACACTACGTTAGTATAATTTCCTTACTTTTAATGCTTATTTTTTGTTCTGATATTATTTTCAGTTGAACTAATAACCCAACTTCCATTCCAAACATCTCTTTTTTTAACAGACTTAAAAAAGGGGGTTCTGTGTTCGACCCGTATGTATTGTATGTGTGTATGTCCACAATTTTCTCTGAAAGTATGATTCCATTCGGATAGGGTTTTCATTGTTGGATGCTTAAAATATTAGGATGTCACAAAGTATTTCGTAGATATGTCATCAAATACCTCAATAACTAACAGCAAATGACTCGCGATAGCTATAATCGTGTATCCACTTATTATTTTCACTATTCAAAAATATATAATAGCTAAATATTTGAATGTTGAAACAAAACCATAAATTATTTTCTAAAATTAAGTTAAGGCGGTATGTAAAATAAAGTGAATCGAATATTATTTTACACGTTTGAGTTAATGTTTTTTTGAAGACGGTACATGCTTTTTTAGAAAAAAATGTGTTACACACTTTTTTATATTTTTTCCAATTGTCAAAATAGTTCAACTCCAAATTGATTCGACGGCAATATTAATTATCTATTCAATAATAGACTGAGTACGATTGTTCAGCATAGTCAAATAACGTTTAACGTATAACTGACTATTTTAATGTGATTTTCTAGGGATATTCTGTTCAATACTAAATTTATATTCAGTAATATTGTTTCAAATTCACAAAAACGAAACAACTTCTAGTATAGCTTCACCATATATATGAGATAATATTATAGATAATAATGCGTCTTTAACCAAAAATACCTTATTCAATTTAGGCTCTGAGAAGACGCTTCTGAAGGTCGAAGCTACCACCGATTCGGAAAATAACTCAGTCATCGAGAAGAACCGGCAAGACACTCAATCTGGTTTCTTTTTATATGATACATATTTTTACAAACTTAAAGAGGTACATTCATTTTTGGTAGATGCAGAGAGATTGACGTCATTTTCAGACGTGCCCATCGTTCACATAGTGAACCACGCTATAATGTGTAAAAACCGCCTTTAAACAATAAAATAACCAAGCTATAAAATCACTAACAATCAAGTTTGCATTTAAATTCCTACTGTTTAAGAATAAAGTTATACTCTGCATACATTATATATGTTTATGTATGCTTTTTTAAATACAAAAGCATGATTTTATTAATATAACTATTAACCGTGTTAAAATGTTGTCTACCAAATATTCTATTCAGGGGGGCTGGCAAGTGATTTGCGCTTGTCGTGTAATTCAAGGTCTATCCCAAGGATTTTTGTTCCCTTCGATGCACAATCTTATCGGCAAATGGGTTCCAATGAAAGAGAAGAGCAGATTAGGAACTATTATATATTCAGGTAAATATAATTTGATACATTTTCTTAACGATCATCAAAATAATTGTAAGGTCTAAATTTGTTTTAATTTAAATAAAGCGAAACTTGTGCTATATTTTACTGAAAAAGCAACGTCACTTATATCACTACATATTATAAAATATAGTCCTCTGCCACGTCTGTCTGTCTGTTCGCGATAAGCTCAAAACTACTGAACGTATTTGCAGGTAATTTTCACCAGTAGATAAAGTCATTTATGAAGAAAGTTTAGGTCTATATTTTGTCAAGGTTTTTTTTATTATCAGGACGGGATAACGTCGGCCGAGCTCTCTAGTTTTACTCTAAAACATTAATGCTTTCTATTGTTATATGGTCTGTATCGTATAGTCTGTAAGACACAGTTCAAAATTGCAATCGCCTTTTATTGCCGACTCTCAATGCACATAGAGTTCTGGTTGAAGTTTGTTACTGACGGCAAAACTACAATAAACTGTTAACACGATATCATCCTCAGTTCAAAAATAAAATACCTAAAAATAACTTTATTAAAAAATGAAATAAGAAAAAAAATTAAAACTTCATAAACAATTAATCAGAAGTTGGTTTGTGTAGATTTTTTTATTAATTAATATCACTATTTCAATCATTTTCCTGTTTGTTCCATATTATAATTAGTATATTAAGGAAGAATATAGAATATAGTTTACGATTTCACAGATATGAGCTTAATTTAAATTTATAATGTGTTTTTATTTTTTGTAAACAGGTACGCGGCCTACCTAATATTAAGTTGTTATCTCAGACTATAGCTATTTAAAAACAAACAACTACTGAACTTTTAAATGAGGCTTGTTAGAAATAAGTTATCTTTACGAAGAATTATATTGTCACAGCTCGACATCTGGTACACGCCTCCATATAACTATAACCGTCGGAACGGTGCGAAACAATATGAACCCTGCTTATTTACTTGCTTACTTCAAATCTGCGTGCGGAGATCGAATATATATTTTACAATGCATTAATAAAAATAGATAGCATAATTTCTAATCATCATTATCATCAGCCTGTAGGAAATCCACTGCAGGGCCATAGGCCTCTTCCCGAAGGAAGGTATGTGCACAATCACCACGCCAGCCCACGACGTATTGGCGATTTACCAAACTATGAGAAATCTACAGTTCTATGTTTTCCCACATACAATGATACTACAAGAATTTTTCTCAAGTTCAGACCTCCTCACGATGTTTCCCTTTATCGCCAGTCGATAGTGCTACCAATTTAAATTAGTAAATGTACGCGAATTCCGAAAAATTTGTTGGTTCATGCCGAGGTTTGAACCTGTGGACATCAGATTGGTATTCCGCCGGTTAACTCACTAGACCATCACAACATTCCTAACTTTTATCTATAATTATTTAACTGCTACGATGATGAAGTAATTAAGTAGTTGGTACGACAACGATGGACGTAGGTTCGAATCCTATCAAAGCTTTTCGTTAAGAAAAACATCATGATGGGACCACAGCATGGTGGTAGGGCTTTTCCTAAGTTCACTTGGCTGGCTACTACCTGCAAGCTGAAAATCTGTCGCGAAGCAACTGTTGGTGTGTTCCGACAGCTGCCCATGAGAGCCAACCGTCTCCACATGTAGCGCGTTTAACATCTTGGAGCACATCGTCATTTAACATTAGATGAGATTGTTTGTCAAGCGCTAAAACTCATAAAAAATATTATTTTGTTACATTTATTTTGTTTTAGTTTAATAATCCTACATTTTTAGTATTTTCAACGCAGAGCCCAGTCATACTAGTTCAAAAAAAAAGTAAAATCAATCTTTATTTCAGGATGTCAATTAGGTACTGCGATGCAACTAGTAGCTTCAGGATTCATAGCAGATGCCTGGGGCTGGCCTGCTATCTTCTACGTAAACGGATCACTTGGGGCCATATGGACTGTTGCTTATGTCTTCCTTGGATCAGATTCACCACAAAACTCTAAAATGATCAGCGCCGAGGAACGGTTATACATACAAAAGTCACTTGGTCAAGTTGGAGTTCAGAAGGTAATTATTTTAACTCTAAAACTAAAACGGCATTAAATAAGTATTTCAGGAAAAAGCAAATTAAAATATATCTCTAGCAACTATTCGTAGTTATCGATCGTTTATTTTAAATCAGCAAATCTGCCAATGTTATTTTTATTATCTTATTTTTGGCAACTACCCTTCTAATAGATTATTACTGCTATTGTCGAGTAAGTGATGATATTACAGATTTCTTGCAATAAATTCAATGAATGAACAAGATGGTGGTCGCCTTGTTAGAACTTTCCAGGAAGTTTTTGTGGCAAGCAGAATTCATGCTTCGTAGTATTATTTAGTATCTACTTCACTTGTGCACAATAATCAAACTGTATTATGTAAAACAACACAAACATTACAAAATATGGAGCAAAATGAAATATAAAAAGCACTACATGACAGTTCAAGATCCTGCCAAAACTCCGATCTGTAGGTGGTGTAGGTGGTGTATGTCAAGCGGCGATACAAAAAACAAATATAAAGCGTAATGCAAAGCTAATTAAATTATACTGTAAAAATAATATTTTACTTTATATCTACATAGATTTTATGTTTTTCTTTAATTTCAAATAACTCCATATTGGTTGATATTTGTGTGATATCACAGAGATTGGTGACACCATGGAAAGCAATTTGGTCAACACCGGCCTTCGTATCACTGATTGTGGTACACTGCGGACAGAATTGGGGATTCTGGACCTTAATGACCGAAATACCCTCCTACATGAAACAAGTTTTAGGTGTCGACATCAAAGCGGTAACATTTTTCTACTTATGAAAGTTCCATAATTGGACATTGTATTTAGCATTAATAAGGGTGATGTGCAAGACTGTAACAATTATCGAGGAATAAAGCTCAAATCACATAATATGAAGGTTTGGGAAAGAGTGATAGCGAGTCGAATAAGAGATGAGACTGGAGTGACTTAAAATCAATTTGGGTTTATACCTGGACTTTTTTTTATATCATAGGGGGCAAACGAACAGGTGGATCACCTGATATTAAGTGATCACCACCGTCCATAGACACTTGCAACACCAGTTGTCGCAAGTGTGTGGCCAGCCTGTGTTTGGGGGAGGGGGGAGTAGGGAAAGCGGAGTAGTGGAGGGAAGAAGGCGGAGGGAGACAGGAGGCGGGCTTCCGGCGCTTTCACTGACCGAACGAAACGCAACAATGCAAGCACTATTACTTCACGTCGGTTTTTTGTGGGTCGGATGGTACTACTCCGGACGAGCCGACCCATTCATGCTGAAACCAGTAAGAGGTTCAGCGTGGCATTCTACCACATATAAAATGTGCGAGAACAAATCTCATTTTCGCACTTCGGCAACTGTGCAAAAAATACAGAAGTGTAGAACTTGCATTTGGTGTTTGTTGATTTGTAGAAGGCATATGATCGAGTATCTCGAGATGTTTTGTGGTGGGCCTTGAAAAATAAAAGATTGCTTGGGAAGTGCCTACAACTCATTCATGGTATGTACAGTGAAGCCAAAACACAAGTTAGGTCCAAAGCTGCAGCTACCGATAATTTCAATGTGGCTGTAGATTTGCACCAGGGTTCAGCTTTAATCCCTTATTTATTTCTTCGTCTTATGGATGAATTAACATCAGACATACAGGAGGAGACACCTTGATGTATATTGTTTACTGATGGTATTGTTCTTGTCGGAGAAAATGCTGCTGAGGTCAAAAAACAGGCTGGGAAAATGGCAAGAAAACCTGGAAAATGTTGGTTTGAAAATTAGTACAACAAAAACCGAACATTTGTTTTGCAACTTCGGTGGTGCATTTAGTTTTTCTCCTATAACCTTAAATGGTGTATCCTTACCAGCCTGCTCCAATTTCCGGTATCTCGGGTTATTGATCCAAAACGATGGCGGCATAGATCAGGACGTGAGGAATAGGATAAATGCTGGGTGGATGAAATGGCGAAATGTATCTAGGGTAGCTTGTGACCCACGAATGCCTTTGAACCTGAAGGGGAAGGTTTATAAAACTATGATTAGACCGGTCATGCTGTATGCATTTGTGTGCTGGGCTACGAAACAGATGAATGAGAGAAAATTACATGTGGCAGAGATGCGAACGTTAAGAATGAGTATATCAGAGTAAGTTTGAAAATAGCACCAGTGACAGAGACGTGGAGGAGTAATAGGTTAGCATGGTATGGGCATATAATGAGGAGAGATGGAAACCATGTAACTAGGCAAGTGTTGAGTATGACGGTAGATGGATATACGTGTATATCATTATCATTACATAGTATAAAACAAAGTCCTCTACCGCGTCTGTCTGTCTGTTCGCGATAAACTCAAAAACTACTGAACGGATTATTTATTATGCGGTTCCCACCGATGGATAAAGTGATTCAGGAGGAAAGTTTGGTATATAATTTGTCAAGGATTCTTTTATAATCAGGGCGGGACAACGTCTGCCGGGCCCGCTAGTATAATATATATAAATTGTGTAAAAAATGACATGTGTGTAAAAGATGTGAATACTGAGATGACATTTGACAGGAGAGAGTGAAAAAAGAAAACATATTGTGCCGACCCTATCTTAACAGGTGGGATAAGGGTAAGATGATGATGGCAGTATTATGTCACAAAAATCAAAATCCCGTCATATAGATCCCTAAACAGGTGGTAAATTATAATACTAATTACTAAACGGCCCATTACTACATAAAATAACCTTATCGATAAACAAAGACTTAAATTACCAATTATATTGCATTATATTGGCGACTGCAAACTGTGAGTAACTGTTATTTAATAATTAGTTGTTATTTTTTCAGAATGGCCTAATATCTGCTATTCCTTACCTTGCCATGTACCTCCTTGGATTTCCACTTGGATTTATGTCAGATTTAATATTAAAGAAGAAATGGTTTAGTATAACTACGTGCAGGAAACTAAGCAATTCTCTTGGTAATTTATATTACTTTCTTTTTTATCATTATTTATAGGTTAACATTTGACTTATTTTAAGTGACCATGTGCTTTATGATACACTGGACGTAGATATAAAACTCAACTTCAAATAAAACTGCCAAGTACTTGAGAGAGATTTGCAATTTATTAGTTATAGCTTGATGCAAAGTATTAGAATATGCTGCATCACCGAAAAGGAACACAGACTAATGACATATAGACAGTTCATTTTATAGACTATCAGTGTCAAGTGTGCCTGCAATTATCTTTATGGCTGAATATATACAAGTTAGTCTTGAAACGTGATAAGATAAAAAAGAGTAGAAACCATGGAGATCAAGACTCTTCTGAGTATTGATCCCAGAACGCTATGTGCATATGTGGCCTACTATAGTGGATGATATACTCGGTGTCAGATAATTACCATGAATCACTGGATTGATGATAGGAAAGTCAGGACGACTGAAAAGCACCGCAGGTTCACAGTTTAAAATCTTTGTTCTAATTACACACTAATAGTGTACGGTGGTCGTGACCCAGTTGGACCCTACCATTACTTTGAGTCTGATTACAATTAAATCAATTCATATTAAGCAACTTTACTAACCCTTGTTAAAATCCAATTTCTACTAACGGTAAGCATATGGAAACACCTTTACAACTTCATGAAATCTAGAAAGTCTATTTTACACACGGAGTTCAATATCCTATGCTATTTTATTTTACTATACGATTATAAATAAAATAGCTATAAGAAACTGGTAGTTTGAGGTATTTATATCACGAGAATTCACGAGTCGAGGAAATATTTGATCAAATTATGGTAATAACCTTTGCCTGCCAATATAATAATATCTTAGAAAATTTTAGGACGGTCGTTAAAAATCAAATAAAGTCTACGAAATCGATACTAATTTATATAAATGTTTAAATAGAGTTTATTACCGTGTCTCAAATTACGAGATCGATATTAATGCCTGGGATTGGTTTTCCTTTTTATAACTTACAATGTCCAATTTCCAAATGTCCCGCAAAATATGACAAAAAAACATATCCGGAGCAATCAAATATTTCTGAACCAGTAATAGTTTCTCGTTCACTACAAGCACCTTGTCAGGGTCCAAATTCATTTCGGTTGTCATGTTTTAGGTCACTACGGACCAGCCATTGCATTGATAGGTCTATCATATTCGCCGGCCGGTAACTTAGCGGCGGCTGTAACTCTCCTAACGTTTGCAGTTGCGCTCAATGCTGGACATTATACTGGATATTTGGTAACCGAATTTATGTAAAAATATCGACATGTAAATAAAATTGAAACATCTGTTCCTTGTTCATGGTAATACCTGATATGATTGAACGACGTTTGTCTGCAGTTAATATCATTAAGTTTTTTCTGAGGGCGAACTAATAAAAACTTTAAAAACAATAATTATTTAAATTAAAAGTAAATGTTAAAGTAAAATAAAAGAGTCAAGTATTATGACAAAATTATAATAAAAAAAAACATATTTCTACATAATGGAAAAACAAACCATTAATTTTACTATTTATTTAATTATATTCTAGGTTAAATTTAAGATTCAACATCTGTTCTTACATCATCATCTCGAGTATTTAAAATCACAATACAGGGATAAACAACATAAAACGGGTATTTATAAAGACTTAAAATTTACAGTTGGTACATATCGATATGTCTCCAAACTTCGCGGGCACATTGATGGGAATCACCAATTGCATAGCAAATATTCTGTCAATTATCGCACCATTGGCCGCTGGCGTTATTTTGGTCGATGAGGTGAGTTAAGAGTATAAATACATATTCTACTCAGTATAGTACCGATCACAGTGCTTAAAGGAGTAACGTCTCATTACAAATGACGATTAAACAATTGTATTTTCAGACGGATCCCAGTGACTGGCGCAAAGTCTTTTACTTGTCATCAGGCATATATATTGTCTGCAATACTTTTTACCTTATATTCGGTACCAGCGAGAGGCAAAAATGGAACGAACCCGAAGCCGAGGGTAAGAAAATACCCTTTGTCTTTATACTCACATAAAGTTCATTTTAATATTATACATTACTGGGTGGTATATACGTAATGGCAATTGTGTCCGACAAAATTACAACGAACATACATGACATATAATGCCCGCTATAGAAGCACGCTTATACTTGATACGTCTCGGAATCCAGATTATGTCTATACACCGTAACCGATCTATCTGTATCCAATTGGGTTGCGACATCTGTGACACCACATATAATCACGCTAAGACCAATAGGAGCTAAACTAACAGTAATGAAAAATGTAACAAAATCGGTTTTTTTTTTCCTTTTGACACCTTTCGCTGCGTGTTAACGTTAACCCAAAGTAAATATTCCACACGGATGAAGTATCGGGAACAGCTAATAATTTTATAAAATTAGTAATTAATGACAAGGCATAGGAAAGTAATATCCTTGCTATCAGTTGTTTTTGTTTTTATTATAAAATGGCAAACAGGCATCGAGTCTATCTAATGTCACTACAGCCTATAGAACTGACTTAAAAGAACTGCAATCTTGAGACCGGTTGTAATAGGTTACTACGTCTGAGGAACTGAGTTGAAACAGTTCATTTGCCAGCTGACATGTGCCATTGACATACTGTCAAGCGCTTCCATCAAATCGAAACAGAACATTGAGAGTCCTGCTAAGGAGATAGGTGTTGCAATGTGATAACCTTTGATTTTCTTAATACTATACCAGAAACAAAATGTTTGCCTTGAATGTAATAGCCAAATAAATTACTACAATACAGCTATGAAGGCTCAAATGTTTACACACTCGACATAAAAATCGTTTTAGTAAAACAAATAGCAAGCTTTGTATTCGTTCAAATAGAGGCGCTTTTGTTAGGGAACATTTTCCATTAGATCTTCTAGAGCAGTTCACTTTTCTTAATATCTAAAATTATGTAAATTGGTTTTGTTATTCTTTATTGGTTAGACTGAAATGGATAAGATTATGAATCAAAGCATCAAAGAAAATATGAACAGTACAAGAACAAGTGGTAAATAAGGTAAATAGCAATAGGTTAGCGAAGTGTGAACATATAATGTAAGTGGACAGATATAAGACTAAAGGAAGTCCGGGGATGACATAGGCGGATAATATGAAGGGTATTATAAAAGGATATTATATTATAAAAGGTTTAAACACTAGTGTAAAGGCGCTAAAGTGACCGAACCTCGGTTTGGACTGTGCATTGAATGAAACTTCGCGAATCTGACTTAATTAAGCTAGCTAAATTAATCATACATATATGAGTTTATGAGACGTATCTGTGTACCTGTATCTGACTTACGAACGCAGAATATATACATTATCTGCTAATTTGATTCTCCGAATTCTTTTGGCTCATTATTTTTATCATAGTGTTAGTTGTACATTAAAATTCATTATGGTATATGTCACCTATAGTCACCAATACTTCAATAATTATTACATTACAAATCTTTATTTCATTTCAGATATATCGACGGAAAAGAATGCTTAGGAAAAAGTATAAAAAATAATTTATCACTATGTGTTTGTAAATTTTGTAAAGATTTAACTGTAATAAAAGTGTTGTTCATTTTTCTGTTACTGTTTATTTTATTTCATATTACTCCGCGGCTCTGCGCGCGTTTGCTTATATCCGTTGACATTATTATTTGTTACAATTACTTTCTGATGTACCAATTATAATGAAATATATACTTTGTATATATTCTCTGTGTTAAAGTAGCAGATAGTAATTTTCATATCGATCAATTGAAGTTGTACCAACCTTTATAGTAATCGGTCAAACAGGATATATTTTTCATTGTTTCATTGCATCAGTTTTCGGCCTACACGGTTACAGGGTTTGTTAACTTAACTATTGAACAATACTTTACACAAATAAGTAAAATTAAACTGTCTATTGTATGTTTAGGATAATGTCTAAAACGGTTAATCTCGCATATACATGTGCTTCAAAGTATTATGTGGGTTACATAGGTTACGCTTCTCTATAGAGTATAAGTAGTAGTTGTAATATTTAACAGAGTAACTACTTAAAATCGGTTATGAATTATGGCATATCTTTTGATTATATCGTTATATATCTACTTGAAATAACAAACAAACCTTATATATAAAAACTATAAATAAGCCCAAGGGTAATTATCTAACTCCGAATTGCATTCAGTTACGATTTAATTGTCAGTTTGTCAATGAATAAAATAATTGTTATGCGTTGCAGTATTGTTTTCCTTAAATGTATAGCATTGTGAATAATAAAATTTAAAAATTACGTCGACTATTGAAACCCTACAATCCATCAAAAGTCGTCGTTGTAATATGAACCAGTAGGCCTCTCCGTAGCTGAATATCTGCGAAAGACGACAGACTAAAACAGAGCTATGATGATGGGTTTTAATGTCTAAAGGCTACTCTATGCATGTTCGTAAAAATATGTTGTGTTATGTATATTGAAAAGACAAACCTGGTCTAGTTTCTTGTCAGTTCTTCTCTATGCCTGGGTTGTTTGGCCGAACCGATGGTAGTTTTGATAATCATAAGTGCCTTCTTAAGGCCTACATTTAATAAAGTATTTTTGATTTTGATTTACTAGTGTATGTATGGCGGTAGGAACCTAGTCAGGGTGCAGGCAATTAATTACTGAATAAACATCGGCGGCACCGGTGTATTTTATTATTCACTCGCGATATATTTGGGCATAACTACCATGCTCTACAACCCGGCACGAATAAAATTGCATTAAAAATATAGAATACAAAAAAAACTGCCGATAGAATAGAAAACGCAAAACAACGGAATAACTATGTTTTCTTTTGAATTGTTTAATTCATTTAGTGTGAATTATTTAATTTTCATACTTCAAATTTATTTTTCTTTTATTTTTTTCAGAGTCTTGGTCCGCACCTTTTTTTTGCTTTCGTTTGACTTATTGTATAGGTCAAAATCGTATCTGTGAGCAACTAATGGGTGTTTCTTTTTTTATATTTGTTTATTTTAATTTAACTACTAGCTGCAGGCGCAGCTCTGCATGCGTTTTTTAAAATTGTATTAAAGTAATATAAAATTGTGAGACCATGTATGATTATAGAAATGCTCTTTAAAACAATTGTAAGTATGACACGCACGCCACTTACAGTAACATGTAACGTATACATTATATATATAAATACTAACTAACTAACTAATGAAGTTTATCATCAGCAACATATTTGGAATTGTAACCCACCATATACCACCCCCCCAGTGCTCACTTACACTGTATAAGGAACTAATGAAACAATGATTTAAAGATGTTATTATGATGACATAATATGCCCATATTGTCAATAAGTAAGTTTATGGTCTTTTATCTTATCTTTTTAGAAAGACTCCTTCTATCTTCAAAATTACTGTTAATAATTATAATGTTAAATTGTACAATGAATGAGCCGACGTCTTGAAATTTTGCATAAATATAAATCAAGATATAAACCTTTATATCTATCTAAGCAGTTTTTAATATTCGACAATTTAAATAGTGCTCATTGACTTGGATACAATACTCTTATGTTACTATGGTTGCTGAGTTATGTAGACGAAAGCGCGGTAAATAAAGCAAAATGACCGAAAAGACAATATAGTTCGAATTACATACATAGATACAAGTATATGAATTTCAAATATATTTATACTTGTAGTTCAGTACAAAGCACATCTTATGCACATGTTTACAATGAACAACATATTTTTGCTAAATTTCATGCGGACGAAGTCGCGGGTAACAGCTACTCTAAAATAGAATAACCTAAATTACTTCCTATAAGGTCAGCTATCTGCCAGTGAAAGTCCCGTGAAAATTGGTTATACTGTTTTGGAGATAGCACTGCAGGCGAAACCACGGTTAACAGCTAGTATAAATTAAAATTATCTAAATTACAGTTTATAAGAACAGCTATCTGCCAGTGAAAGTCTCATGAAGATCGGTCAAACCGTTTTGGAGACAGCACTCCGGGTGAAGCCACGGTTAACAGCTAGTATACATTAAAATTGTCTAAATTACTGTTTATAGGACCAGCTATCTGCTAGTGTAAATCTCGTGAAGATCGGTTAAACCGTTTTGGAGATAGCACTACGGGCAAAGCCACGGTTAACAGCTAGTACAAACTAAAACTGCTTGAATTACTTTTTATAAAGTCAGCTATCTACCAATGAAAGTGTTGTGAAGATCAGTTCAACAGCTTTGGAAATAGCACTGCGGGCGAAGCCACGGTTAACAGTTAATCTAAATTAGAGTAGCCTAAGTAACCCGCTGTAATTTTAGCTTACAGTGAAATTCCTGTCAAAATCAGTCCATTACCCGGAATAAACAGACAGACATACACCCCGACAAACAGACCGACAAAAATTTAAAAATCGCATTTTTGTTATCAGTAGCGTGTATCCTTGTACTTCATACCCAATCATTAAAAAATTGTTATTTTGATATTACATACAGACACTTCGTTTTTATTATATGTATAGATAGATAGATAGATTAGCGTCTGTTATACAGGATCGGCCTAGTTCAGGCGCTAAGATACATAGATATGTAAAAATACTGTATATCATAATATAAAGCTTTTGTATTATAGTGTATCTTGTAGAATAAACTTATTATTATTATAGATATAGATTAACTATTTTAGGATGGATTTTTTAATGACGTTATTGCCTTAATGAATACTTTGTATATTGAAATTATTAACATTAGTCTGGTTTTGACATCTGTTGACACTCGGAGCAATAATTATATAATTTCTTTCAGTTTATTAAGTACTAGCTGACCCGTGCAACTTCATCTGCACCAAATCGGTTACTGCCGGTTTCAATTGAATTCAAATTCAAATTTTCAAATTCAAAACACTTTATTCAATTTAGGCCCTAAGAAGGCACTCATGAACGTCAAAACTACCACCGGTTCGGAAAACAACCCAGTCATCGAGAAGAACCGGCAAGAAACTCGATCTGGTTTATCTTTTTAACAAATATATATAATATTTAGAATAATAATATATTCTATATAAAAGTAAATTTCACAAACGTTTTTAATGGATGCACAGAGATGAGTCAATTCCAGACATCACCATCGTTCACATATTGATCCACTCTATAATAGCCTTTTGACACCAAAACCCGCTTGACATGGCGCTTAAATTCACAATCCGGCAAATCGGTAATATCCTTTGGGACTTTGTTGTAAAATCTAACACTATTTCCCAAAAAACTGTTACTGGTTTTACTAAGTCTAAAACGTGGGACAACCAGTTTGTCACAGTTTCTAGTATTTAGATTGTGCCGGTATTTTACGAAATCTAGCTTTTCTAGGTTCTTACGGACATACATTAAATTGTCAAGAATGTATTGGGAGGGCAGAGTTAAGATACCGTACTCCTTGAACTTGGTCTTTAAGGATTCGCGAGGTCTCATATTGTAGATTGCTCGAACTGCTCGTTTTTGTAATAAAAATATGGTGTCTACCTCAGCTGCTGTCCCCCACAACAGAATGCCATAAGACATTAGGCTATGGAAGTAGGCGAAGTAGACTAACCTAGCAGTGGCAATATCAATTAGCTGGCGAATCTTACGTACTGCAAATGCAGCAGAACTTAATTTGCTTGCCAATTGTTTAATTTGAGGACCCCATTGTAATTTTGAATCTAGTGTGATACCCAAAAATACAGTATTATCAACTAACCCTACAAAATTCCCTTCGATCTTAATGCTACTATCAATCTGTGGCACGTTAGGCAAAATAAATCTCATACATTTTGTTTTACCTGTATTAAGTACTAAGTTATTTAATGCAAACCAATAAGAAATTTCGTTTAAAGTATTATTTACGTGCCCAACCTCTGAATCTGTCCTTTTTACTTTAAATATAATTGAAGTATCGTCTGCAAAAAGCACCATGTCAGCACAGTTATTGACCATTAGCGGCAGATCATTTATGTATATTAAGAACAAGAACGGTCCCAGAATAGAGCCCTGTGGGACACCAATTCGCGCAAAGGATCCTGCAGAGGTTACCCCTTGTATGCTAACTTTCTGACAACGATCTTTTAAATAAGAGACTAGAAGGTCGAGAGAAGATCCACAAATACCATAATGTATTAATTTTAGAATAAGCGTACGTGCGTGCGTCAACGCAATCAAAGGCCTTAGACAGATCGCAGAACACACCAATTGCATCATGCGAATCCTCCCAGGCCCTCAATATATAACTTATAAGCGTTGCACCCGCGTCAGTAGTGGATTTCAATTTCGTGAAACCAAACTGTCGACCATCCAGAAACTTTTGCATATTGAAATAGTCTACTAATTGGTTGAGCATAATCTTTTCAAAAATTTTACTTAAGGACGGAAGTACAGAAATAGGTCTATAGTTTCCAAGACTACTTCTGCAGCCTGATTTAAACAAAGGAACTACTTTGCTTATTTTCATTAAATTGGGGAAAGTTCCTTTTGCTATACACTGGTTAAATATATTAGCCAAATGTGGTGAAATAGTAACAATTAAAGACTGTACTACTGTTACCGATATACCCCATATGTCTTCGGTGTGTTTTAAATTTAATTGCTTGAAGGTCCTTATTATTTCACCTGCGCTAATAGATAAGAATTTAAATTTTGAATCTATAGGTGCACTCATATTTTTTAAAAGAGCTGCTGCACCCTGGGCTGATGATGTTATATCTTTTGTTACTTGTAAAGGTATATTAGTGAAATAATCTTGGAAAACAGTTACTACCTCTGTACTTTTGGAAATATGTACTCCGTCGACATTTAGATTAAGTGAATTATCATTTATTTTATTTTTACCTAATTCTTTATTTATAATATGCCAAACAGTTTTGGTCTTATTTCTAGATTCGAGAACTTTATTTCCCAAAAACTTTGCTTTGGCAGCAATACAAACACGTTTAAAAACTTTAGAATAATTTCTAACATAAGCATGAAAGGATTCACTACTTGTTAGTAATCTCCTATAATAAAGATCATACAGTCGATCTCTACTTTTCTTAATGCCTGTTGTTGCTCATTCACTAAAACTAGTTTTTTCCTTTACATTAATAACCTTTCTTGGGCAATGTTTACTGAATTCAGTGCTTATGATACTAAATAAATTGTCATAATAACAATCTGGATCTTGATTATTAAAAGTTTTGGAAGATAGACATTGTGCAATATGATGATTTAAAAGATCTAGTCTACTTTTCGATATAAGTCTAGTTTGTTTCTTGCAGTCAGCACTAGGTTTATCATAACTTATTTTAACAAGGAGTCCTTTGTGATCAGAGCGGATCCCAGTAACAATACTACTGCCAATGGTCTTGAAGTTACTAAAAATATTATCAATACAAGATGCAGTTTGAAACGTACATCTGGTCGGCTCATTAAAAAGAGGATCCAGGTTAAACGACTTGAATAAAGATGTGAACTTAGTGACCTCCGGTGACATACTTAAGATATCTATATTAAAGTCACCACAGACCAAAACCCGCTTATTACTATTCAATATTCTCATAAGAATTTCCTCCATTTTTTGTAGGAATTGACAAATATTTGATGATGGAGGTCTATAAACACAAAGTATAATTAATTTATCCATCTCTGCACAAGCCACTTCACAGATACGATCTATTGAGAGACTACATATATCTTTTCTATCTTTAAATTTTAAATTATTTTTTAATAATATAATACAACCACCACCGACAGCGATTGTTCTGTTAAATACACTGGCAACCGAAAAATGGGGTATATCGAATTGCATCTTGTTCGGTTTAAGCCATGTTTCTGTAAAACATAATATATCTAGTCTCTCTCTATTTAATAATAAGCTTATGTCTAAAATTTTGCCGGAGAAGCGATTAATATTTTGGTGATATACCGTAATATTACACTTCTCCTTTGTCTTATCTACTAGTTTAAAATTTTTATCACAGTGTCATTAGGTGAACTATATGACACTGCAGCGTCACTTAACCTATTTACATTATAAGCTATCAATGTAGCTATGTCACACTTATACTTTTTGGGAAGAAACATATTTTCCCGCGTTATTATAAAGTTGTTAATAAATTTATTAACATCAAAAAATATAAATTTGTCACTATGACGACATGTCAAGTTGTATAATGAAGTATTTAACATATGAATGTTATTGTTATTTTTTTGTGGTAGGGAAATTGAATATGGAAAAGCACATAACATTATGCTGCCCACATTCAATTTTAACAGTTTCTCTGATGTCTTATATAAATCAAACTTTTTTACATCGGAACTGTCCCCTATTAAAATTACAATATTACATTGACTGTCGAAGTCTGTGTTCAAGATTTTATCAATTATTTGCTTATATGTGGCACCAGGCATACAGTAATTAATCATATTGTCATTTAATGATTGTGCCAACATGGAACCCATACCCCTACCAATCCTATCACTATAAACTATAGTCTTGGTAACAACATTGACATTAGCACCCCCATGGCTCTGAGTATTATTTCTAATTTTATATTGTGGTACATTTGTCTGCAAATGACGTGTGGAAGGTGTATAGTGGGTAGTATTTGTTGATAGAGGTTGTGTATCAAAATAAGACTTAGAGTGACCACAACCAGAAGTTTCATAGTTGCTGCTGGGTAGCTGAGTCAACATATTTTCAGCAACAGATTCTATACAAACATTTGCAGACACCATGTGTTCAGATAACTGGTTTTGTGAACAATTCAATGATAATAAAGTAGATTTAATGTAATCGGTCTTTATTTCTAAGTCAGCCTGTAAGCGCTGTATGTCATTGCTGTATACAACTTGATTTTCCAAGAACTGTAGTTTCAAGTTTTCAATTTTTTCTTTAAGTAGTGACTTTTCACATGCTAACTTTGCTATGGATCTATTGTTATTTCTAGATTTAATATTTTTAATGCACTTTTTAATTATTTTATTTATCCTAATATATTTTTTTAATTTTTTATGGCTTCTCATCACCGGACTGGTTGAGTTTGAATGTACACAATTTATATTGTATATTTAAACACGAAAAATCTTAATAAACCTGAAACACGATTGCAACGACACCTACCGTTTCCTTTTGTGAATCCAAACTATCCAGAGACTCACTCAAACATATATCCAGTTGGTATGTGAGAAATATTTTAAAATAAGCCTAGAACACGTTCGCAGCATCACCTACAGGATCCAATTAAAATAAAAACTAACCTACATATAAAAGGAGTATTTACTCAGGACAGCATGACAGTGACGACCGACGAAGGACGGCGTATCTTTCGATGCTGTTGATGTTGTTTGTATAGTGCTTACCATCAGGCATAGTGCAGTCACTTTGCCGTACTACAATAAAAAAAGGCGATAATTGTCTTCCCAGTACCCCTTGAGTTGCTCCTGCGCCACTCTCCTCCACGCCCGTTCACTATTCGCGAAAAAAATATCTATAGCACTGAAGGACAATATACCTTTCTAACAGTGAATGAATTTTCAAAATCGTATAAGTAGTACCAGGGATTCCCTGAACACAAAACTTTACCTCTCTTTAAGATATTAGTATAGAGAGATATATATATGTATATATAACATAGTATCGTAATGGCATACTTGTAGAAAAATAGTAAATACATTATTTTTGTCGTCTGTATCGATAACAAAGACCACCCCGATTGTAATTTAAAAAAAATGTAATGTACAGATTTGGCCTATGTATGCATATAAATTAAAATTCAACATCGACGATTTATTTGGCCTCACCCTTTGCGAACGATTTTGTTCGTCGAGATGCAGCATGGCTCTACAACATCTATTTGTACCTTTGTACATCCTATATATCTGGAAAATCTTTCTTTCTTTCTTTAAAAAAATATTATAGCTACGTTGATTCTTGACGGGTGCACAAAGAGAGGTAGGTGTTAGTTACAGACATCAAAATCGTTCACATATTTATCCACCCTATAATAAGCCTTTAGACATCAAAACCAACTTGACATGCTGCTTGAACTTACTATCTGGCAAATCAATAATATTCTTGGCGGCTTTGTTGTAAACTGTAACATTATTTTTCTAAAAAACTTATACTGGTCTTACTGAGCCTACAACATGAGATGACTAATTTGTCGCAAAAATCTCTTTCTAGTATTTAAGTTATGACGGCTCTTTGTTAAATTCAGCTTTTTAAAGTTTTTGCATACATACATTAGGTCATCACTAATTTTTATCGAGAGATCAAAGTTAAGATACCCAATTTTTTAAATTTAATGAATTATTCGATAGGTCCAATGTTATAAGTTGCGCGTATCGCCTGTTTTTCTAATAGGAATATAGTATCTAATTCAGCTGCTATCGCTCAAAACAAAATATGAAATTGTTTGTTAACTACGGAAGTAAGTGAATTAGACCAACCTAGTAGTAGCAATATCTGTAAGTTGGCGAATCTTACGAACATTCGTTAAAATTCGTCCAGCAGTTCTTGCGTAAAAGTCCTCTCTTTTGTGTTTTCTTATACGTAAGATATACATATATACTATATACCAATGTGACATACTCGTATATGTAAAACATGTCCATACTATAAAGCAGAAGAGTTTGTTTGCTTGAACGTGCTAATCTCAGGAAGTACTGGTTCGATTTGAAAAATTTGTGTAGTGTTAGATAGTTCATTTATCGAAGAAGAGTATTGGCTGTATATCATCATGCTAAGACCAACGGAAGTGGAGCACCAATGATAAATGTTTCAAAATCGGGTTTTTTTTTAGCATTGGCCTAAATTAACCACTAGACGTGGTCGAAGTCGCGCGCAGAAGCTAGTATATTATATCGATGTGTAAACTACTATCATACTAAATTTCGAAAAAATCGTCCAGTATTTCTCGCGTAAATGTCTTGTTTTCGTGTTTCCTAACAGTAACATAAACAGACAAACGAATGTGATATATATGTAAAACATAGCCTTAATGTTATACCGGTGTATAAACTACTACCATACCAAATTTCGTCAAAATCCGTTCAGTAGTTTTTGCGTGAATCCTGTACAAACGACAGACAGACAGGCAGACCGACAGACAGACAGACAAACATTTTAAAAACTATAGAAATGTGTTCTGTCATTGATTCTAAGCCCTCCCAGTGTATTTTTTCTTTAAAATATTTAATGTACAGATTTCGTTCCGTTAGCCTTTTATTATATGTATAGATATAGATTAAGCATATGATAGGCTGCACAATCTCGATACATAATATATATATTAGATGGACACAGGCGGGTATACTACGCTTCGCTAGACTGACTCCAGCCACGCAAGCGCAATACTGTCGGTGACACTTACTAGCATGTCGCAAAGCTTTATGTCCTGTCAAAAATACTGCTCAATGCGCATAAAAAAGTCTTCACTTCAATTAATTTGGATAAGAAAGCTAGTTACGATGAAACAAGAAAACCGTTGGCATGAGATTGAAGTCGCGAGTACTGGCTAGTAAGAAAATAACTGACGAATAAGGAGAGTTTGAGAGGCGCGAGCCGCAACAATGTATTCATTTACAATCTTCGCTTGTCAGGTGAGTTAAAATAAATCATTTTGTATTGATAAAGGTGAATCGAATCGCGGAGTGCCGCGTCTCCGTCGCGCCTTTTAATAACATTCTTATACTTTCATTCAAATTCATCAATAAATACGTGTTTTATTTGAATGAGGAAATATTTAACGCATATACCGTCCAAGGCGTAAATAATAAATTTATATATTGTGTTCCTATTTTTACTATAAAATGATAACCACCGGAGATATCGAAGTTTTGAAGCCAAGTAAGTTTGTGACAATTTTTTATAATTTTCGTATACTTCAATGTAGATTCTATTAATGAATTTCGACAAAAGAACATAAAACGATTGCTCTGTATTTAATTAGTACATATAACTGTAATAACAGTTTTTTTTTAATGAAAACATGAAACTTTAATTTGAACTAGAATACTACTACCCTTTTTTTGTTATAAAAAACAATAAAATCGCTCCAGGTAGCTGACGGTACTTGCGAGATTTGGACAGTTACCAACCTGTCACCTTGCAAATTCACTTTTTCTCAACCGATCTCGAAACATGATGCAGTAAGCGAGTCACTGTGACTAATTTCTCAACATGTATGTCGTGGTAGCAGTTTGGCTTCTCAAGAATACGAACAACTCGTTTTAAGCAGTTTCTCGTTCGTGGTTCAATGGGGTTTACCATTTAGAAGTGTTGCTGGCTGGGACATTCCACATGTCGTGATACCACGAGTACAGTCTAAGAATTGATAGAAAGAGGAAGCTGGAATTAATAAAAAAAAATTGCTCCTAAAACTATTACGGGCCCTTAGATCCATTAGTTGTTATTGTAAAATTAGAGACATTCAAATACAACAAGAGCTTAGCAAATCTAAATCAATATATTTTCAAAACCTATAAGTCTAAAATGCAATCTATGATTCGATGACTATTATTATAGAGAATGAACAGATTCTGATTAGAAATTTGATAAATATAACAGGATCAGTGCTGGGAGTCCGTCATGTTCAAGTGTTCATGTTATTCCTCGCAATGCTGCTCTCTTACAGCATGCGAGTGAACATGAGTATGGCTATAGTCGCTATGACTGACACTTCCAACGAAAACGTGAGTTACAAGTTCTTTAATCTTCTATTTAGCGTTTGGATACAATCTCATAAGGTATTAAGGGAATCAGCTTAAAGGATTATTAACTTATGAAATATGAAGGATTCACGTTAGTTCGAGATTCCAAACAAATTCAAAAGAATATTTCCACAAAAAATCCAGTTGGTAGAATGCTGATACTAGAATATGATGAGATATAAAATGAATGAAAATATCTTATATGTCACTATTAATAAAAAATACTTTATTCAATTTAGGCCCTGGGAAGTCGCTTATAAAGGTCAAACTATAACCGGTTCGGAAAACAACCCAAACATCGCAAAGAACCAACAAGAAATCGATTGGGTTTATTTTTATAAAAAAACATTATTAGCTACAAACATTTTTAGCAGATACACAGAGAGGGGTGTTAACTCCACACTTCACCACAGTTTTTTATTGAATGCTTCTACTTTTCTGCGATTAGCAAGTTATGGTAAAAAATAATTTTAAGAAAATTTAACTTACTACTTATTCACCACAGAATGAATTCAGTTTCACAGTTAACTAGTGGCTTAAAAAATATGAAGTAGTATAGATAAGACGAGAATAACAAACAGAATAATTCTAGGTACTAATAAGTATAAGTACATATCTATCGTTGATAAATTTTATCAGAGATTGTTATTTGTCAACTGACCCTCTACGTAACTCTAAAAAGTTATCGTATAGCTTTATAATGACTTCAATTTAATGACTGTGATTTCTTAACTTAAAAGTTGGCACCAGTTAGGGAGTACTGAGACATTAGGCATGTTGGGAAAACATTAATTATATCCTAAGTCATTTCATATTTTACATTCTGGTAAATTTTGGAGAAATCATTGTTGCTGGCATTATTTATTGAAGAGGCTGTAACGCCCATAAGAAATAATATTAGTAATCCCTAACAGACGTGGGGCAGATAAGATTAATTTGCTATCTTTATGAATGATTGTTATGCACTTGAGATAACTTATCGTTGTTTATATGACACTGGGGTTTATAAACTTCGGAACTTTGTAAAACGACTATCGAAGCTGCATGTAAAAGATTACTGTCATCATATCTGATACTCAATTTCTCTTAAACGTACCGTTAATATAACATTTTGTAACTGATTCTACTGTAAGGAATAATAAAATGAAATATTCAATAAGCTGTAGTCACGTTTAAGTAATAATTACTCAGCATTACTCCAAACTACATGTACATAATTAAGAAGATAAATTAATGTAAACGGAAAAGTCTTTTGTAGTGCTGAGTGCCTTCAGCGCTCGCCTTAGTAGTCCGTTGAAGCTGCTAAGACCTTGCTAGGTCAATAGCGTAGTCAGTTCGAAAAAAAAAATCTTTTGTAATGTAAATTTATTCCACTCTACACTGAATACGCAGGGCAAATTCAATTTCCTATGATTTACAGTCTTTCGATTGGAGCGTCAAAATTCAAAGTATGATCCTATCTTCGTTCTTTTGGGGCTACGTGGTACTCCAAATACCTAGTGGTGAACTCGCAGCCAAGTTTGGGGGAACTATTCTTGTTACTCTGTGCGTCTCTATCAACGCTGTTGTGTCCCTTCTTATACCTATTGGAGGTCATTATGTAAGTATGACATCCACTGAATGGCCTGCACGAAAATGAGAACCCAATGAATTAGGCTTAAATTAACTGTTGTGTTAAAACATTACAGGGAGGCTGGCAAGTGATATGTGCATGTCGTGTCATACAAGGCCTCTCTCAAGGTTTTCTTTTCCCTTCCATTCACAACCTTATAGGCAAATGGGTTCCTTTAGAAGAGAAGAGCCGTTTGGGAACTATTATATATTCAGGAAAACAGACCGAATATTCTATACAATCTATTATGACACTAAGAAACATAGAAGACACTCAAAATACAGGTTGAAATCTATTGTAACAATATTGTTAACACTTTGTGCTCAAGAACACGATAAACAAAATCAACTGTGAGCATATGTTTATATGAAATACAATAAAAAAGGGTATAATTTTAGATAAATGAATAGCAATGTAATCTTAGCACAATAAATAGGAAGAACTGGAGAAAATTATAAAATCATAGTTAATACGAGATCAAGTTTTAACTAGAACTATATTTTATGGTAATTATCAGGCTCTCAAATGGGGACGGCCTTACAGCTAGTTGCTTCAGGATACCTCGCTGATTATTGGGGTTGGCCGGCAATCTTTTACGCTAACGGTACAGTTGGAGCGATATGGACCGTTGTATATGTCTTCCTTGGGTCTGATTCCCCTCAAAATTCGAGAATGATCAGTACTGAAGAACGTCTATATATTCAAACATCGTTGGGACAAACTGGAGAACAAAAGGTTAGAATAATTACTTATTATAATGACAGGATAGAAACAACACATATAATTTTTACTAAATTTAATCAAGGATATAAGGATAGATTCTGTATAAATGTTTTCTATACTTGGTACTGAAGACTGGATAGATACCGACAACTACATATAAATTGTAGATTTCTTGGTTATTTCCGTTTCCCTTTTTAATTAGATTTAGATACAATATTTATTTTTTTACAAGAAATCTTTTTTCGCGCAGAGAATACCAACACCTTGGAAATCAATATGGACATCTTTGCCGTTCATATCTTTAATAATCGCGCACTGCGGACAGAACTGGGGATTCTGGACGTTAATGACAGAGATGCCTTCATACATGAACCAAGTTTTAGGAGTCGATATTAAAGCTGTGAGTACTTCGTATATACACACTTTTAGTATCTGTAGATACTAGATTATATTTAATATTCCATAATTCGTTGTAATACCTTACTTTGCTAGTTCTTTCAGAAGGTATTTAGAAACAAGTTTGTATAATGGATTTCCATAAACAAACATGTTCATTTTCATCTTAATATCAAAGTGTAGTTGTATCAGAATGCTTGGGAGTAGAACTTCTTCTAAATTCTCTTGACTAGCGACCACCGCCAAGTTTGAAAATCTGTTAGCAGGCAGGTCTGTTGATGTGTTTCGAGAGCTGTATTTGAGAGCCAGACCCCTGTAGGTTGAGCGTAGTTACCATCATTTAGCGTCAAAAGAGTTTGTGGCCCAACGCTAAACCGTAAAAAACAACCTACACAGTAAAAAAAAATCGAATTTTCGGATATGCTTTTCGTATTTATTTTACTGAATAACTGTAAACATGAATGGTTAAATTCTCTCACAGAACGGTTTAATGTCAGCCTTACCATACCTAGCGATGTACATTCTCAGCTTCCCAATGGGTTTTATGTCGGATTATATACTGAAAAAGAAATGGCTAAGTATCACGGCTTGCAGGAAGCTGAGTAACTCAATCGGTAAGCCTTTTTACATATTTTTTATGAAGCCACGTTTTAAAATATAGAGAGAACGTTATTATGTATCTAATAAATATCGACTAATACATAAACTAATAAATAAATTCAGCAGGAATACATTTACCTGTAAACTTTATATAAAAACCATAGTATTTACTACCGATTATATTATTATGATTGATAGAACTATTCCTTTGGAAAGCATTATAAAGTTTTATTTTCAACGTTGCATGTTTTCTGTATAAAGTTTCTAATTTTTTACTAAAAGTATTATCTACCTTAACAATATTTTAGGTCACTACGGACCAGCTATAGCTTTAATAGGGCTATCTTACTCGCCCATTGGGAATGTTACGATGGCGGTGGCGCTTTTAACACTCGTTGTTGGCATCAATGCTGGACAATATACCGGGTATCTGGTAAGATATCACTTACAGATAGTATAATTAATTATTTTTTTATAAATTTAACGATTGACTGATTTCATTATATGATTATAAATATAGGTCTGAGCGAAAATGTATCATCATCGTCCACCTTTTTGTCATTACAAGATTATTAACTAGCTTTTACTCCCGGATTCCTCGCTTTAATGTAGATTTGAGTTATGCCTCGGGGACTGTACTATTTGTTGTGGATGAAGGATCCTACCCTATGGTCCTTTTCTATTCCCCGGACAACGTGTATGCAAAATTTGAAGATTTGTTCAATAGAGTTAGGATCTGAAAGCATAAAAAAACAAACCAATACTTATTCGCGTTTATAATATCAGTAAAAACACGAGGATAGCTCTTTAACCCTCCGCCGTTTACGTTATTATGCTCAGATTCATAGTTGTAAGTAATTTTTAGAATTATTTCTGTAACAGATAACGCTATTTTAACATAACTCAATTAAATATAACGTCTAATCATAAATTATTACATCTTAATCTATTGCAGTTAGTGCATATAGACATGGCGCCCAATTTCGCCGGCACAATGATGGGTATAACCAACTTCTTCGCGAACTTGATATCAATTTTTGCCCCAATTGCTGCCGGATTCATTCTTAAAGACGAAGTAAGTTATCCTATTCTAACACTATATCCTAAATTGAGAATGCAGTCAAATGAACTTATAAAGAATTGTTTGCTTGAAGTAATTAAGTTCCGGATATATACATTTAAAAATATGTATACTAAATTTATGAATAGTATGAATCCTTTGAAATAAAGACGTTACTGAGTTAAAATCATTTTATATTAATTGCATATTTTAAGACTAAAGTTTACTAAATATGTTCAGTGATAAAAGGGTTTTATTTTGTAAAGGTTTTAAAGTCATATGTTGAAACGAATTATGTTCCTATACTTTTGATTAAGCGTCTTTCAGATCAAAACGCTACTTGTAATAAAGTAAATTTTCAAAAAAACGTATTAACCGACTTCAATATCAATCAATAACCCATAAGGCACTAAAAAGCGGAAAATAAATAGTTTATCAAATTAACCAAATTAAATAAAACATATGAATATGTGTGCTACCTAGAGATGTATTGGAAGTCGGTGCCAACCGAAATTTCAAATTTGTTCCAGGTAGAAATGTATTACAGAGACGCGAGAGTGGACTTAAACTTTGTACCTATGTAGATGATATGATTTTCGGTTCGCACCGACTTCCAATACATCTCTAGGTAGCACACATATTCATATGTTTTATTTAATTTGGTTAATTTGATAAACTATTTATTTTCCGCTTTTTAGTGTCTTATGGATTTTTGATTGATATTGAAGTCGGTTAATACTTTTTTTTGAAAATTTACTTTATTTTTCCATTTTTAGTGTACATAAATATATTTTACTAGCAGTGCCCGCGAACTCCATTCCGCCTTAAGTATATTAAAATATGCGCATTTTTGCGGTATGGTATCTATCGGGATGGTATGCGATATGGTTTAAATTGGTTGTACAATAAGTAACGTTTGGTACGAACGCAACCTTATCAATAATCCGTGATAGTTTCTACCACCAACTCGGCTACTATCGCTTCACACATAATACACCTTAAGTAATGTAATTACAATGCTTGCGTCATGTTGCAACACAGTTATGAGGTAACAAACATAAAAAAAAATAAAAAATACAGTCGAATTGATAACCTCCTCCTTTTTTTTTTGAAGTCGGTTAAAAGGAGGAGGTTATCAATTCGACTGTATTTTTTTTTTTTTTTATGTTTGTTACCTCATAACTTTGGACTGGGTGAACCGATTTTGATTATTCTTTTTTTATTTGAAAGCTGGTACTTCCCGTGTAGTCCCATTTCAATTTGGTCCAGTTCCGACAACGGCACCCAGTGCAAAACCGTATAAGTTTTAAATTTGCATTAATTATGTAAACGACAAATAGACGAATAACTCAATATCACGCTAACCGATTTCGATGATTCATTTTTTATTGGAAAGGATGTACTTCAAGGGTAGTTTGATGAGAATTTGGTTAGGTTCTGATCATGGGATCCGTGCCAAAGTAAGAAAACTTTCAAGAAACGAGCCTACTCCTTTCTTAAGGGCCGGCAACGCATCTGTGTTTCCTCTCGTGTCGCAGGTGTCCATGGGCGATCGTGATCACTTACCATCAGGTGACCCGTATGTTCGTTTGCCACCAATATTATAAAAAAAACTCTTCAATTCTTAGGAGCCTATTGTGCTTATGTTCGTTGCTGTGTTGCAACATGACGCAAGCATTGTAATTACATTACCTAAGGTGTATTATGTGTGAAGCGATGGTAGCCGAGTTGGTGGTAGAAACTATCGTGGATTATTGGTAAGGTTGCGTTCGTACCAAACGTTACTTATTGTACAACCAATTGAAACCATATCGCATACCATACCGCAAAAATGCGCATATTTTAATATACTTAAGGCGGAACGGAGTTCGCGGGCACTGCTAGTAAAATATATTTATGTACACTAAAAATGGAAAAATAAAGTAAATTTTCAAAAAAAAGTATTAACCGACTTCAATATCAATCAAAAACCCATAAGGCACTGAAAAGCGGAAAATAAATAGTTTATCAAATTAACCAAATTAAATAAAACATATGAATATGTGTGCTACCTAGAGATGTATTGGAAGTCGGTGCGAACCGAAAATCATATCATCTACATAGGTACAAAGTTTAAGTCCACTCTCGCGTCTCTGGAACAAATTTGAAATTTCGGTTGGCACCGACTTCCAAAACATCTCTAGGTAGCACACATATTCATATGTTTTATTTAATTTGGTTAATTTGATAAACTATTTATTTTCCGCTTTTCAGTGCCTTATGGGTTTTTGATTGATATTGAAGTCGGTTAATACTTTTTTTTGAAAATTTACTTTATTTTGAAGTATGTTGGCACCGATTTCCAATACATCTCTAGGTAGCACACATATTCATATGTTTTATTTAATTTGGTTAATTTGATAAACTATTTATTTTCCGCTTTTTAGTGCCTTATGGGTTTTTGATTGATATTGAAGTCGGTTAATACTTTTTTTTGAAAATTTACTTTATGTAGCCTTATTTTTAAGGTTGATTATGATGATTTGATTTCAGACAAACCCAGCTGATTGGCGCAATGTGTTCTACCTATCATCAGCAGTGTACATCGTCTGTAATACTTTCTTCGTGATATTCGGTTCTAGCGAAAGACAGTCATGGAATGAACGAAATGATGGTAAAGAAACATATTATTTCTTAACTGCACTATTTGATATTTTGTTTAACAAGTGTAATAAGAATTATATTAAAGAAATAATTATGTTAAAGAATAAATTCAGGCACATCGAACCTTCTACCTTTGAAAAATCACATAATACAACAGCTATAGTAGATCTATGAGAAATCTTATTTGACCGTAGGCATTACTTAAAATAGATTTAGGAGGTATGAATTTTTTGACTTTGAACTCATGATAAGAATGCATTACAATTAAATAATTATTTTGATTGCAGATGTAGACCCAGAAAAGAAACCAGAGAAAACAAACTAGTTTATAAGTGTAATTTGCAAATTTTGAACAGAAAGCAAATTAAAACATTCAGTTTTCGTAACACTGCATTCGATGCTTTGATTCAAAGTGGAAAATTATAAACTATTTTTAAATATACTAGTAGCATTCGGGCAGACACAAATTTGTACAAAGGAACAGAAATTATTTTAAAATTGCTGCAGTATAAATTAACTAAGAAAGAAATAACAAAATTGCTTAGCCTGCGTCAACGCAGAGGATACGACTGATGATTTTATACAACATGTGATCATTGATGTTTAATAAAGTTTTGTAATAAAACGAACGACTCGTAATCAGCAAATGCCTCTATTTGTAAAAGTTAATAGCTCATCAATGAATACAGGTTAAAATCGTGACAATATACCTATTAATCAAGTTAGTAAAGTGTGCGTTGCTGTTAGTTTGTAAAATTATTTTATTTAGTCAGATGTATAATTTACGCAGTGTCCTTGAGCATTTTCAAACATAACAATCTGAAATTAGTAACTTGGTACAATATTTTGCAATAATCTTATGAAGTATCGTATTTCTGTATTTCCTATAAAGGCGTTTTTCATTAAACTAAATATACATTATACCTAGAATTTATAATAAAACGCGTAGTAAGTTCAGCAACAGAATAAACACTTTGTTTTTATCTTTATATTTGGCAACCAATCTTTTAGATTATTACAAATTCTTCTTCTATTTCATTTTTGGCAACCAGTCTTCTAGTAGACTATTACTGCCATTGTCAAGTGAGTATCGATATTACAAGTTTCTTGATATAATTTCAATGAACTAATAAGATGGTGGCCATCTTGTTAGAACTTTCTGGGAGTTTTTGTGGCAAGTCAGAATCCATGCTTCGTCGTATTATTTCCGATCCAATTCACTTGTGCACAGTAACCAAACTATATTACGTAATGCACCACCAACATTACACAATATAGAGCCAAATAACACAAGATTATAGATACAATATAAAAACCACTACATGGCATTCCAAGATCCCGCCAAAAACTCCGAATAAAGACTTTATTACATATACCACGGAAAACACATCATACAGAAATTACGAATCAACTGGCTGACACGGCCACGCGTTGCTGTGGCTCTGTTATTACATGTTGAATTAAAATTATGATAAAATATTTGGTGTTACGGGGTAATGAGCCTAAAAAAAGCGAGGTTACGTAGTAAATAGATTAACAGAGCACGTGCACCATAAAATAAACTGAAGTTAAAAAAGAAAATCTAATATTAAAACGCGGCGCCATCTATGAGATATCTATAACAGTCGGACCTACAGTATTCTGTAAAAAAAACTAATTTAAAGCGCCATCTATTCGAGACTGATGAAACTTACAATTATTAACAATAATCAACATTGACAATCATTTAATTTGTAATTAAAAAATATTCAGACCATTAATTGAAATATAAATTATCCCAAATTGGACCAAATTATACATCAATACCAACTTTCATGAAAATCGGTTGAGTAGTTTCGAAGTTCACCGTGGACAAACATCATGAAACTGGATTTTTATATATTTAGATAAGATCATGTGGTGTACACAGAACAACTAGATGTCACTAGTGGTATAGAAATTATGATATTTTGTTATATTAAATTATTTTAACATTTTATTTACCAGTTTTATATATCTAATACATCTCAAAGGCACTCTGTAAACCCGTCTACACAGACGATAAGATTCTTCACCAACGAACCCTTTCACGGCTCTCAAAAACCTTGTTTAAGACTCTCGACGCGAGACAATGAAAATATTTATTTTTATTTTACTCCACCGTTCACCAAATGGATCTCATCTCCTTACTGAAGCCATTTTGTACTTAAAATTGTCCCAAAAGTATCTCACTCGAGTGTAATGACGCGACATCTTTTTAGATTAAATTGTAAAATTTCACCAAACAATTTTATTTTATCGCTTGCGTCTTATTTTAAAACTGTTGTTTAATTCAATTTGTGTCTGATAGTTTCGTGTTACATTTCTTTTGAGTTTGTGTATAAAGTACTTTAAATTCTAATTTGGCAATTTATATGGTAACTTTCACAACATTTAGGTTATCCGCGTTACGTAAATGATTAGACACACACTGTCTACTAATAATTAATATATTACATAGTTTATGGACCGGGAACGCGTTTGAAGAAGTATAAATTATTTATTAGGTCTGACTGATTAATCTATGGTAACAAAAATACTACAGATATTCAAGATGAGAAATATTGCAATTTTTTCTTAGCACACTAAGTGGTAGATGCTAACTGTATTGATGTGTAATATCTTTCCTCTCGGTTGCTGGATATTTTTTGTGGGAGTGATTTTGGAAAAAAGACGGCAATGTGTTACACGCAACCGGGGAAGCACGCGCTATTTGATTTGACCAAAGAGTAGTTGTTTAGAGAGTCCGCTGTGCACTCATCTACAGTTATACAGTGTTCTGTATCAAATCAGAGGTTATATTTATATGCGTAAACTGTATAAATTATTATCTTTAGTATTTAGCGTCTGACAAAGTCATTATACCTAAAAAAAATTGAGTAAGTAATATAGAATTATTCTAATAAATATTTTAGTGCGGATCTTTTTCAAACTTTTAGATTAATTCCTGTCGCTATCAGGATAATATTTTTCATTATGATTAGAAAAGATTCCTCGATTTTAAAGATATCCGATCAAAAATTATTTCCAGTCGTGCCCGAATCATTTTTTTTTTGAGCATTTAAGTTACTATTCCGTATTTATCTCGAGTAGAATTAAATTTGCGCGAGCAAGCACGCGCCTTCATATTTATTTTAAATTCAACATTACATATATTTTCATGCTTGGAATATCTTCGACTAATAATATGACGAATAAATTCACTTCACATATATTTTATCTCAATTTTATAGTAGATAACATATCAAATGTTACACATCATATGCGAGAATAAGGCTCGTTCTTTTTTTTTTAATTTGCGGATGATAAATGTTGCTGTAAGGGTACAGACCTAAGAAATGCACTTCTATATACATAATATAATAAAACTGTAACAAGGCCAAATTTGTACAATAACTATTTTTTGAAAATTATAATCAGGGTAGACTTTGTTACCGATATAGAAGCCAAAAATAATCCTTTTACAATTTTCGTCTGTCTGTCTGTCTGTCCCTGTGAACACGTATCACTCTGAAAGTAATGAACCAATTTTAATGAAACTTGACACAGTGATAACTACTATTATAAAGTTATATCTAGGATACTTTTTGTCCCATAAAACGCAAAGGGTACTCCAGTATAACGGACGAAAGTCAAAAATTTGTAGTTAATGAAATTCTTGACGGATTTTTTTTTGTGCTATGTATATCAGCTAAAAAATTAAGCGATATTTCATCTCCCTATGCTTCTTAAAAAAAATGAGTGCGTATAACCGTCACACGTGACTGAAGTAAAACTTTTTCAATATTTATTGATTTTGTCAATAAATAGTTTATACACAAATCAAAAAATAAAAAAAATAATAATAATAAGTATTAAATTGAATAATAATGAAAATCATACAATAGAATTCATTATGTACATACGGCCGCGCGACCGTGCTGCCATCTGGTTTCAATGTTAGTAAGTAAGAAAATGAAATCAAAGCTTCATTATCTGTAGTGCCATCTGTCAGCTAATTAGGAACTTAAATAACACAGGAATTATTATTAGCAACTCTTTGTTTTAAAGCAAATAAAATATAGAAAAGCAGTAACAGATTACTATGATAAGTAACGAATTAAATTAATTAAATAGATTTCGAATTAAATACATTATTTAATAATTAATAGATATAAAATATAAATATAACAATAATTAATTAAATAGAAGTTTTCGTTATGTTTAATTATTGTCTAACCGAATGGTACAGAAACGTGACGTCATATTGCCGTAACGGACTTCTGTTGCATTGTTACCAGTGTCCAGTTACCTCCTAGTCACGCCTAAAGAAGTTTTACTTCAATAACAAAAAAAACGACGATTGCATTCAGAACTGACGTCTTCGTAGGTCCGTATAATGCACATGTACAGTACGTTATAATTGCGCTACGACAACATGACGTTTCTATGCGTCAATATCAATCAGTTGAATTAGCAATATAAAATGGCAAATATATATTTCCAATAATTCAATACAAGAAATGTAATTGAAATCGGCAAAAGCTCTATAGTATGGCGTGCGCTGCTTAAACGGTTTGAAATACAAGAATTAAATCTATAACAAAAATATTCATTATCATTACTCTTACAAAAAAGTCTACGACACCATATATCTAAGTTTAATATCTCAGTCAAAAATGTGGTTTATATGTCAAAAGTAAAATAAACTTGACAAGAGTAAATTTGGATGCAGATTACACGTATACTTTACAAATTCTTATAAAACAAACAACTAAGTCAAAATGAAAATTGAATGTAGATAAAGTTTAGTTTTTACAGTATGTTAATTGATGAAGTTAGTCTGAAGCTAAAGCGAAATATAAACAGTAAATACGCGCATAGTGAACGAGCGCGGAGGTGAGTGGTACAGGAGCAACCCAAGGGGTACTGGGAAGACATTTATCGGCAAAATATTATGTTAGTTATTATCTTATTCGGACCCGGTAGGTGTTGCTGCGAACGGGTTCTAGGCTTATTTAAAAAAAAGATTTCTCACATACCAAGTGGGTGCATGTTTGAGTGAGTCCGTGGATAGTTTGTATTCACAATTGGAAACGGTAGGTGTTGTTGCAATCGGGTTTTAACTATTTTAATATATTCTGCGTTTAAAAATACAATAATTAAACCGATACTAACCGTTTTGGTGCATAAACAATGATGGACGCTGAAATATCTACAATTCATCAACAACTGCTGTTATTATAGCAGCTTGCCATCCTCTCAGTAACTGGATATACACTGGAAAACCTCGAAAAGTGAAAAACCAAAAGATAGTAACCCTAACGGGCTTACCACAATCAAAATCAAAAATACCTTATTCAATTTAGGTCCTAAGAAGGCGCTTATGAACGTCAAAACTACCACCGGTTCGGACAAATAACTTAGACATCGAGAAGAACCGGCAAGAAACTCGATCGAGTTTATCTTTTTAACAAAAACATATATTCAAAATACATTATGCGTTATAATAGTTTTTAGTGGATGAACAGAGAGAAGAGTCAATTCCGGACATCACCATCGTTCACATATTGATCCGCTCTATAATAGCTCTTTGACACCAAAACATGCATGAGATGGTGCTTAAACTTACAATCCGGCAAATCGGTAATATGCCATGGGACATGTGCATAGTAATAACAATTACAGATACTCTGCAAACTTGTTATATTACTATGTGTATGGCAATTTATAATTCAATAGTTCACACATAGATGTTCTCGGAGAAACGCACCATCTGCAGCTGGTAAGTTCAAAGCGATTTTTTTACAATATATTGCAAGACGCTTAACCCTGGTCACACCAGGTAAAAAGTGAGAACGAGACTTGGATGTATCACATTTACCCAGTAAAAATTTATTTAGTTTTCGTTTGAAGACCACATTATATACTCCATGAGAAAATAAACTGAATGAAATATTCTTGCATCATGCTGTTGTGCTCGCTACTACCAAAAACACTGAATCTAAACCTCACACTTCATTATATTTAAATATTACTATATTATAGCCTGACCTTATTAAAAACCTGTATTTATCTCTTCTCCCATCAATTGATACAGCTGATACGTAGGCTTTATTGTTAATGTTATTCCACGCGTTGCATGATGCTTCCATATTGGAATACTAGCTACTGACTCCGCACGCGTTTTTTTTAAATGAATTAAAGAAATGTAAAATTGTAAGTAGGTGTGTACAGTACAGAAATGCTTTTTCAAAAACATTTGTAACTACGACACGCATGCCATCTTCTGTATTATGTTACGTGTACATTCGATATGTGAATACGAATAGTATATCGAATGGGAAGGGATTTATCATCAGCAACATACCTGGAACGTTAACCACTATATACCACCTTCGGTGCTCACTAACACTATATAAGAAAGTAATGAAAATTTTAAACTACACATTATCGAACAATTTGTGTTAAATTGTTTATTATATAGATATAACATGCCCATATTGTCAATATAATTGTGTTATTTTTATACGTTGCTATAATCACTGAGTTATGTAAATGCAAACGCGGTAAATAAAATAAAATTGACCAAAATGATAATATAATTGAAATTACATACATTTATTCTTGGAGTCCAGTACAGCGCACGTCTCACGCGCTTGTTTACATTAAACAAATTATTTTTGATCAATTTCACACGAAAGATATTCGTTATATTGCATACGTAACAGTTCGTCACTACATAGTGTAAAACAAAGCCCTCTGATCTGTCTGTTTATCTGTTCGCGATAAAGTCAAAAACTACAGAATTTTCATGCTGTTTCCACCAGTAGGTAGAACGGTTCACGGGGAAGGTTTAGGTATAATTTGTCAAGGTTTTATTTTTATTATCAGGGCGGGACAACGTCTGCCGAGCCCACTACCTTAAAATAAAATAGCTCATTAGTTAGTTGTCTGCCAGTGAAAGTCCCGCGAAAATTAATTCAGGCATTTCGGATATTCCACTGCGGCTGAAAAAAACCTAAATTACTTTTTATGAGGTCTGCAATCTACCAGTGAATATCCCGTGAAAATCGGTCCAACCATTTTGGAAATAGCAATGCGGACGAAGCCGCGGACAAATAAAATAGAATACCGCTATTGTCAACCGCTATAATTTCGGCTATCTAGTAGTAAAAAGTAAAATTCCCGTTAAAATAGGTCCAGCCGTTTTGGAGATTACCCGGAACAAACAAACGAACACACAAAATATAATATTCTAAAAATATAGACAAAGTATAAAAAAATTTTTTTTGGTGATTTGTAGCCATATCCATTCATCAAAAAGTTGTTATTTTAATTGTACATACACAAACTTTATTTTTATAATACGTAATAGAGAACAAATAAAAAATTGGAAATAAAAGTAGTATAAACTTTTTGAATAGGAAAACAAAATAAACTTTGAAAATGTTGCGATAGAAACTTGCCACTTTACCATGGCAACGTATATAACACTAACGCTAACGAAATCTCTCAAAATGAAAAATGTGCCCGATTTTGAAACATTTTTCATTGGTGCTCTGCTTCTATTAGTCTTAGCGTAATGATATATAACCTAAAACCTTCCTCGATAAATGAGCTATCTAAAACCGAAGGATTTTCTCAAATCGGACTGGTAGTTCCTGAGATCATAGCGTTCAACCAAACAAACAAACAAACTCTTCAGCTTTATATATTAGTATATATTAAGTTAATAGATTATTAAACTTTATCAAGTTTGGAAACTTCGGTTTTTAAATAGAAAGAATATCATACACATACCCTTAATGACATTTCTAAAATTGCTACAGTATATTTATGGTTATTTGTTCCATGAAGTTATTTTATTTCGAGGAATATTTATGTTCCACATTTTCTAGAGGAGTTCTAGTTATTCCAAATATGATCCGCTCATACTCCGCCAGAAGTTTTAGTTTATAAATCGTAATTAAAACGGTTACATCTCGTGCCTTTAGTTACTCGTAGTTGTGTAACACAAAGCCATCGAAATCCCAGCATATTCAGAATAGCATATTACAGAACAACTACACTCAGTGAAATCGTTAATGTTCCATTGATAACATTTGTGGATTTTGTCGGGCGCACAGATTAATTAAACGTCGAAATCCGCTCCAGTTTGGTTTAATTCTAATAACTATTACACTTTGCTAAATCAGTTGATAGATCTACAGTTAGTTTTGGAGAACCAAATCATTAGAAATTTCAACATCAACTCGCTACGTATTAATTATAATTGTAAACAAACTAGGTTTTATCCTAAACCGCATGAATTTATAAATTACATTTTATACATAATAATCTAAAAAGCATATTTTCTAGTTTAAATTTTAAGTTTATTTCACTTTTTTTTTACTTGACTGAATCTGAATCGAGAATCTATCATTTCTCTGCTGTCTTTTCACTTTTTTGGCTTAACGTTCAATGTTGGGCCCCGTTTAAAATTTCAACTCGTTACTAAGTTAGTTAAAAATCAATTTTCATTCCAACAAATACAAGACAATTTTACAGTTTTTCAGGGAAGCACCATCAAAATACAATTTTCTCATGATTGTTTTCTCTCCTAAAACTTCAATTTTACTTTAGAACGTACTTCCAGATCATTGAAAAATCATGTACCTACAGCTCTGATTACTGTAATAATTTTACTGATAATATCAAATAATGAATTTATGAAGAATTATAATGTAATTATTCTTAAAAAAGCAACAAAAATCTGTAGCTGACGTTAAGAAGTTATAAGAGTAAACAATAACAAATACGTGAACGACACCATGTATGTTACAAAGAATAAAGTATTTAGTAACTAATGTGATGAGATTCGAGAAACAGTTTGATTTAATCCATTAGCGAAGCGGAGGAGAGACTGCAAACACGACGAGCAAACTACACATAGAACTCAGCGTCGGGCGCAACTAGCATATGAGATTATTTCTGCATCTCATTAATATAATGGACTAAATGAAATCGATTGGTTTATGAAAATGGATTTGACTTTTTTATTCTGTTATAGGTATGCCACAATCTCATTATATGTAATACTATGTTTTGTCAACATAGAGGTCTCATCTGATATTAAATTTTTACGATAGTCAAAAACTTTAAACTGAGTTGAAGGAGTGGTGTACGCCAATATGCCTGCAATTTCAACCCTCGTACATACTACCTTCATGTAGGGCTGGGGTTATTCACGACCGCAGGAAGTGTACCTCTCAATCCTCTGCACGTGCTCCTCAGGTGCTGCTAAAGAGTAACAAATTTTTGTCCGTCGCACTGTTCCACACAAATTGACCCTCGTAGCGACAAATAGAGTAATCAATTGATCGACGATAATAAAAGATGGATATTCTACGATTAAATATATATTGTTGGAAATTAATAAAATGTCGGGTAGTATACTGTTGGAAATAAATGAAATGTCGGGTAGTTACACTGCGATTGCGTTTATAAGGGGCGGCGCTTGCCATGTTGACTCAGGTAGTCCGGTGAAGCTGTTAAGACCTTGCTAGGTCAATAGCGTAGTCAGTTCGAAAAAAAAAAAAATGTTGACTCAGTCTTTCGGTGGCCGTCGTAACGTGCAGTAGCTCTGTCCGAACTCGTGTCGATATATAAAAAGTGATTCGTTGTTAGAATGTGTTCTGAACAGTTTATATTCTAAATTGGCCAGTCCCCTTTTATTTTTTTATAATCAATAATTGTTTCCATTTCTAACAATATGTATAAAAAAAACCGTCAACTGGAACGGTGCGAATGTTGCTGTTTCCTGGTAAACATATGTACGGCAAATATGCTATCACAATTCTATATAGATTCCAACATAAGAGTATTATTTAACTTGTGTACTTTTTCCAAAATCTACTTCTATAGACGCGATTCCCGCCGAGCCAGAAAATATTAATTGCTATCTATAGCTCTGGTACTAAACGGTAGCAGAAAGGTTATAATATCTGCTATGCTGGATCCTGACCATCACACACAGTAATATAACTCGTTTTCTTAATGTTTCGATATCAATCATTATATTTAATTAATTCTTTCGAGTTCAGTATATTTAGAAGTAAATTTATTGAAGAAGCTTTGATATGCCACGACGAAAACAAAGGAATATGAGATAATAACGCTTATAATTTTTATTTCTTTTATTTATCATTTTAATATAATTTTATCTCTCTAGTACTTTAATAGACCCATTAATAAAACAAACCATTTCCGTTGTCACCTTCACTTCTCTCCCGAATGTCTTCTGATGTCCCACTCGGGGAATTAGACAATTTTCCTTATTTCTAACGCTTCCTTTAATTTATACTTCACATAGTTTTATTGTTAAGTATTATTTTCTTTAGCGTGAAAATGTCATAAATAATTTAAGTGACTATTACATTTCTTTTTTTATGAAGATACTTACATTTATATTTTATAATACAGCAAACGTATACTGTATTAAAACTTCATTGAGAGTTATTTAAGCAAGTTTGGTGTAATTTTTGATAATATAACGAACAATATAAAAGTATAAGGTTATTGATATAGGTACCCCCACTAGGGTTGATATTGTTATTGGCAGGGGCATAAAACATAATGGTCTCCTGATAGGCCTTACGATGGCTGCTACCATATTAATTACTCATGTCAATTAGCTTCATGGAGAGCACGGCAGTTTCACAATTACATTGAAATGGAAATTAGCCCACGGGTGACATAGTTACCTGATCTCGATTTGCGTGTTGCGTTGCATGTAGTATCTAGTGTCGCGTATCGAACTTTACTATCCATTCGTGCTAATCTAACCATACCTGTATACATAAGTGAGACTCACATGCGCACGTTCAGTCTGTCTTGTGAACGCATACATGTATTTCGAATTTATTTTGGCTATAACCAACTAACCCAAAAAAGAAAAAAGGATCCTTGTAGAATTTATGTTCGTACTATATCTGTGTGCACGTGTGTGGAGTGCAGTGTGGTGTCTGTTGTTAGTTAATGAATGCGGTGTAATTTTTTTTTTTCGTAGCACAGCAAAGTGACTGTACTGTGCCTGATGGTGAGCACATTATAATCCAAAAACAATGGCGACTACCGAGAGACACGCTATCTCTCACCGGTTGCCACTGTTATGCCGGCCTGCATATAAATGTCTCTTCACGTTACGCTTGAAGGACCCCATATTATAGGAAGGAGGGAATACACTGGCCGGGAGATTATTCCACAGCTTGACGGTACGGCAGATATAAGAAGTTGCGAACTTTTTAATCGTGCCCAGATAGGATTTACCGTAAAACTATGGCTCCTAAGCCCAGCGTGCGTGGTTCGGGTATGAAAAGGAGAGGAAGGGATTAAATTAAATAGCTCTTCAGAACACTCGCCATGATACAGACGGTAGAACACGCTCAATGAGGCAATGTCTCTGCGCAACTGAAGCGGCTCTATAAACTCTGTAATGTCTGAATCATTAACAATGCGGACAGCCCGTCTCTGCAACCTGTCCAGGGCATCTCGTAGGTATTTGGCGGAACCGTACCAGAGGTGCGAACAATATTCCACACAAGGCCGAACTTGTGCCTTGTAAAGGAGGTATAGCTGGTCAGGCGTGAAAAACCGTCGCACCCTGTTCAGGATTCCGAGCCTCCGATATGCAGTGGAGAACACGCTCCCGATGTAATCCCTGAGATTGATGTCGCTGCGAATATCTGTACCTAAGATATTGAGGCTGTCTCGCATTGCGAGCGAGACGTTCTGGAGAGCAAAAACAGGGGTAAATGGAGATGTTTTGCAGGTAAACATGCACACCTGTGTTTTGTTAGCATCAAACTCGATCAATTTGCTTGCTCCCCATGTTGATATGAGATGCAACGACCGGTCGAGTTCAATCACAAGTTCCTGCCGCCTCTTTTCTGTTTCTCCCCGACTGCAAAAAGGCTTGCTTTACAGCACCCATATCATTTATATGCAGAAGAAACAGAGTAGGTGAAAGTACAGAGCCTAGAGGAACTCCAGTATTTACTGACATGAGCTGCGAATCACATCCATCAACTAGGACACGAATTCTGCGCTCATGTAGAAAGCCAGAGAACCATTTGCATAAATTGTCGGGGAGACCGTATGCCGGAAGCTTGGACAGAAGACCGCTGTGCCAGACCCCATCGAATGCTTTGGCAACGTCGAGACTGATTGCTAAGGCCTCGCCGTGCCTCCCCCCAGCGGTGTAGTGCGTAGGCCAGAAGATCACCCGTTGATCGGGTTTTGGCGTAAGCCATATTACCGATCATTAATTAACGAGTAATCCTCGAGATAGCGGACAAGCTGGGTGTTGATGATCCGCTCCATTATTTTGCACAGCACTGAGGTTACGGCAATTGGGCGATAGTTATTGGGATCAGACCGATCCCCTTCTTGGGAATCGGTTGCACGTTGGCCTCCCTCCTAGCCCAAGGCACGACACTAGAAAGATAGGACAGGTGGTATAGGCGCGTAAGTATTGGAGCCAAATCGGCTACAGATTTTTTTAGTACAACCGCTGGGATACCGTCCGGACCACTAGCCTTCCGGACATCGAGCGATCGCAGTTTTCTAAGAATGTCACGCTGCCTGAACTTTAATTCAAACATAGTGACACCGCAGAACGGAATAGTGGGCGGTTGCGCGTTTCGATCGTCGAGCCGAGAATTAGCCGCAAAGAGATTAGTTAATAATGTAGCTTTCTCCTGCGGTTCGTAGGCCAGTGCCCCATCAGGGTACCTTAACGGCGGCATAGTTGGATGACAAAAATTGGCTTGCACAGCTTTGGCCAGACTCCAGTAGACTCGACTATTAGTCGGATGACTTATGAGTTCTAGACCTAAGCGTGCAACGCGCTGGGCATCCGCTCTAGTGTATGCCCTCTTACAGGCTTTGGTGGCAGAGTTAAAGGCTGATTTGAGGAAGCTGGTATTATGATCCTTATTTGCGGGACCCTTGATCCATTCGCGATACGCGGCTTGCTGTTTATTAACATCATCGGCGCACTCAAGATTGTTCCAAGGGCGTCCTTTGCGATTACCGACGATTTTGGAGGAAGGAATATAATATACCATTGCAACTGGTATCTCGTTGGCAATCGCATTAGCAATCGCTGAAGGGTCCTTCCCGTCAAAACAGCGTTTCCGCCAAAGAATGGAAGCGAAATAATCCCGCATTCCATCCCAATCTGCTGACGAATAGTGCCACACCTTGCGCTTAATTCTTACGCTGGGTGGAGGTGGAGCACATGGCGCAGACGATATAAAAAGGCAATGATCCGATGTGCCCAAGGGGGCATCGACTGACACATCATACCCAGTTGGATGGCTCGTCAACAATAGGTCCAGTAATGAGGGCGCATGACCTGTAATATCCGGAATCCGGGTGTGCTGGATTACTAGTTGTGTCAGGTCATGTGTTAAAGCGAATGCATGGGCAGTACGTCCTGCATGGTACGTTCTGGAGGAACCCAACCACATTTCGTGATGTGCGTTAAAGTCCCCCAAGATCACCAATTCTGCAGAGGGAAACTGCTCTTGTGCGTCATCTACTGCCCTATTCATGTAATCAAAGAGCCGAGTAGTCTCATCATCTCCATTATGGGATTTGTAGAAGCACACTTAGATACGGCTCTGAGTGCCCAGGTCTACGTGTAGCCAAAGGATAGAAAAAGGAGGGGTTCTCCATACAGCGCATGTTAAAGCGAATGCATGGGCAGTACGTCCTGCATGGTACGTTCTGGAGGAACCCAACCATATTTCGTGATGTGCGTTAAAGTCCCCCATGATCACCAATTCTGCAGTGGGAAACTGCTTTTGTGCGTCATCTACTGCCCTATTCATGTAATCAAAGAGCCGAGTAGTCTCATCATCTCCATTATGGGATTTGTAGAAGCACACGTAGATACGGCTCTGAGTGCCCAGGTCTACGTGTAGCCAAAGGATAGAAAAAGGAGGGGTCCTCCATACAGCGCAAACGACGACAGCACACCTCCGACCGTACAAACACACATACGCCGGCCTTACTTTGAAAGTTCTCCTCAAGCACGTAGCCGGGGTAGTGTAAGTAAGATGTGTCGGCCGGACGGCGAATCTGTGTTTCCGTCAAGAAGAGCATTTCTGGCTGAATCGTCTTGAGAAGTTGATGAACGGTATTCAAGTTAGAATGAAGTCCACGGATGTTGATGAACTCCATCGTAAAAGCGGTGTAGGGGTTGTGCACCGCTGTCGAACCCATACGCATTGTCTGCGCTGTCATGATATTTTTAGGAAGAAACGAGAAGAGCGAACAACCTCCGTCCGTGTCCAGAAGTGACCAATGTTAATCGCCGGCTCACTATAACTCCTGCAAGAATTGCTTTTTTAGGAAGAAACGAGAAGAGCGAACAACCACCGTCCGTGTCCAGAAGTGACCAATGTTAATTGCCGGCTCACTATAACTCCTGCAAGAATTGCATTGCACTGAACCGGTGGACGGAAGAGCTCCCGTACACCCCCGGAATAGGTCGCCGGGACCCCAAATCGGGTCACCAACCGGCACGACGAACCTATCCGAGATTATGCGCGGCATGGTGGGGCAGCCTCTTATACATGATTAGGCTCCTATACTGTACCGCGGGCGGCAAGCAGAACAACCGTTTCTACCGGTCTCCCTGGTCGCCGTGTCAGTGCAGCACTCTTAGGCGCTGAACTACCGAAGAATCTCACCGGTACCCGAGCCACGGCGAAAGTCATTCGGAACTGGATGTGCGTGAGCTGATCCCGAAATCCGACACGCAGAACGAATTACTATTACGGGTTTTTTTGCTACATGCATGGTGGTCGCGACCCAGTCTGGCTTCAAAGCTCTACCACCCCGCTGTCGCCATTACCTCGTTCGTTACTCAGCAGGGTGCACCACGTGCTGGTGAGGTTGGCTAGGGTGTATCAAGTCTTAAGATGTTATGCGACACCTCTTACACCCCAAAACGTCACCCCTTACACCCCAAAATGCGACACCCCTTACACCCCTTAATGTATCGCGCTAGCAACGTATTTAAGTGCTCCACTCCGTGGGATTGAATCTAGGCTTGAGACGCTACCAAGAGGTGCCACGGTGAGTACGCGGGAACGAAATCAATGTCGCGTCCACGGTTGCGGGGTTGTTGGATTATTAGGCGTGAGTGCTCGCTCTGTTTGGAGAATCAGATTGGTACAAATTGTTTGCTGCCATTATAGCGGGATCAGTGAGACATTGCGCGGTTATTTTTCAGTAGTCCGGTGAAGCTATTAAGACCTTACTAGGTCAGTAGCGTAGTCAGTTCGAAAAAAAAAGCTGTCGTTTTTTAGGGTATGTCGCATCTGGCTTACGTGTGTATTTTACGGCAGATACTACTAACGGGCTAGAGAGTCGTGCTTCTTTTGCGCTACGCCTTTTATACACTGCCACTCAGTTCATTTTAGGCGATATGAATTAATACTTTTGATATTTATAAACATTTACAGCGAAATATAATTTAAAAAATACATTTTAGTATATATTTGTGAGACAGATAATCTCCAACGGTCAATGATTTTTCATACAGAAGATTTTTATATTATCCATTTTACTATAAGTCATCACTAAGTGGCGCTGCAGCACATCAACTTTTATGCCATTCAATCAATCGATTTCAAAATTGGTATGTGATGATATATTAACACAAAGAAAATTTTCACAAAATCTGTTTCACTATAACCGAACTATTTATTATAACAAATAATAATAGACACAAATTATAAGAAACATGTACATAGCCGCGGACACATAGTTCTATATTTATGTAGTTATTCTTATTATGAAAAAATGGATATTGTTATTATAAGCAATTTTAGATTTGTAAAAAAATATATTTCTCCTTTTTAGTCTTATTATTTGTACAGATGAAAATATAAACGCGAAGTTCTGGGAAATGCAATTTGCTTTCTAGCTTTGAAGCAATGCGGTTGGAAATGCGCAGTTCGTTTAGCAGAATTAGTTTATATCGGTAATGTCTTAAGCAAATTGCAAGTCTACATTTATTTCAACATACTTGAAGGTAAATTTTCAAGCTTAAATTAAATACTAGGAACTGGTATTCACCATAGTATAACTACACACTTCAATCCAAATCTCGAGTAGACAGGGTTGAGAGATCACACAACGTCGCAGTCGGAGTATTCTAACAAATGGATTTCAGTTGTTGCTTCATTTTCCGGTTATAACTAAATTTTCGGTGGCGAAGAGCAGTTCATTTATCCTTTTTAAGTAACAATATGAAAATTCAAGAGATGCCTCATTATCTCGTTTCTCTAACTTGAATGATTTTATTTTTTGATGTTTATAGAACTGCTTGTTGATTTTATTGCTCTGTCCACCACCTATTCATTGCTTGGAGATTCATAAAATAAATAAACAAATTTAAGTGCCACGAAAATAGCACCTTTCGAACCTTTCACTTATTTTTTATGCAACTGCACTGTTTTTTTTTTCATTTCGGTTTGTGTCAATATGGTCTATCTCAGATTCTAAAGTTAGTTAATTATAAATTACTCACATGTACACGTTAGTCGATATCGGTTATTAAATTTATTTATTAAATGAGTCATGGTGCTTATTAGTTTTTCTATAAACGTAATATATATGGCAAAGTCCTAATAGATATCACTTCTTTTGTCGTTCAAGTCAACAACCAAGCATATATCATAATATTGAACTTGGCTCTCATTTCACATATATGTTTTTCATGGGATTTAGAATTGACGACAGAAAACGTTTCCATGTTCTTTGGAAATTTTTTCTCTGTCTCTGAGTTCGTTTGTACAGATAATTTTCTTTAACTTTTCACGACAACTAATAAATGGCGCTAACAATATATTTTGTTAATTTAATGTACTCAAGGAGGAACATGAATAATAATGAAATTATTTTTATTTTTGTTAGGTTTATCTAGAATTAAACTTTTCATGTATTTAATTTGATTTTAAGCCCAAATATGTTCAATACGTACGTTTTATTATGCTAGTGTTACGAGTAAAATTAATTTTGTCATTCTACTATTGTAGTTGTTAAGTTATACAGAATGTATCTAATATTTAGTATTATAATCGATAAACATAACCTCTCTTAAAAAAATTTCAAGTTGCTGCGTTACGAATTGAATGAAACTTGAAACTCGTAACTGAACTATTCTAGGCTCTTATTCTTAAATTTTTTGGAACATCACTCGGTCATTTAGAGTCTAAACTTATTTTACTTTGTTATTCCTTCGATTGGTTGCGTTACGGACACTTTCTTTAATTTTGCCATTAAACTTTGACCTTCGGATTATATTGCATTGTGACTTAGTTGAGGATAAGATGTCTGGTATTAAATGGACGAGTACTTCTGAGATAAGATTAGTTAATTTACTGATTATCTATACTAATATTATAAAGAGGTAAAGTTTGTGGGTTTGTGACGTTGTGGCGTTGTAAGGGGTAATCTCAGGAACTACTGGTCCGATTTGAATAATTCTTTCAGTGTTATATAGCTCATTCATCGAGAATGGTTATAAGCTATATATCATCACGCTAAGGCCAATAGGAGCAGAGCACAGATGAAAAATGTTTCAAAATCGAGACGTTTTTTCTTTTTGAGAGCTTCTGCTGTGTGTCAGCGTTAGCCCAGAGTAGTAACTATTACTACACGGACGAAGTCGCGGACAGGGGCTATAATCTATATACTAATATTATAAAGAAGTAAAGTTTGTGAGTTTGTGACATTGTAGGGGGTAATCTCAGGAACTACTAAACCGATTGTGAAAATTCTTTTACCAATAAAAAGCCACATTATTTGTGTGTGTCATATTATCATCATATTATCACGCTAAGGGCAATATGAGCGGAGCAACAATGAAAAATATTTTAAAATCGGGGCTTTTTTTCCTTTTGAGAGCTTCCGCTGCGTCTTAGCCCAAAATAACTATTCCACGCGTGCAAAGTCGCGGGCATAAGCTATTAACTAATTATATTATCTATAATCTATACTAATATTATAAAGAGGTAAAGTTTGTGAGGTTGTACGGGGTAATATCTGGGGAGTAGGAGAAAAATGGTCGAACGAAAACGTTTTTTACGAACGCTGCCTTAATTATGAGACATATATGACTGAGTTCTAGAGAAAAGTTGTAGCTTGATAATGCCTATTACCGCCCAACGAAGTGTCCACGGGTCGGCTAGTATAATATAATTTACTGAACTTAAGAAAGACCGTTAGGTGAAATTAGCTCCTAAATGAAATTTTTAAAACAAACTCTTTGCTTTAAAAATGAGGATAGCAACCGACTATTTTATTAAATTAATATCATAACCGAATATTGATTAAATAAAAATAAGTACGTGTCTGAGATATAGCTAACTGTTCTTGTAAGTAATATGCCGTGTCCTGATATTTTAAGTGCGAGAAACGACTGGATGCTAACTATAACGTCACACTGCGTCTCGGAGAGGAGAATCATTCACAAAGACTGAGGACAGGTTAGATCGATTTTAGGTTAAACCGATATTGTCATTTTACATTTATTATTCACGTACAATTTACATATGAAGAAAAAGAATACAATACAATACTTATTTGTGCAGTACAATACAACAGTATAAATAATACAATACTCTTTGGTGTATAGCGTGTGGAGACACCATATTTTTTCCTTTTTTTTATTTGTGTTGTAATAACTGTACTAGGTCTAGCCTGTATCACAGGTACTGCCGCTTTCTATTGTCGTATTTTAAGTGTATTACTATAATGTAATGTAACGTTATTACTTTATTCTTACAAATAAATTCTCTGTCTGATCGTACGTTCATGTCAGAAGCCTTATTTTCAACATATATTTTAGGCCTATCCGTTGATTTAAAAAGTTTGTTAATTCGATTATATAAATAAGGACCTAAATAAAATTGAAATTTTCTTAAGAAAATTGTGTTGTGGTTCGGAGTATCGTACACAGAATTTTTCTCAAACTAGTATCGCGATTGATATTTTTATGCCTATGCATCTGTGTTTTTTAATCATTATTTTTAAGAACGAGAACATACGCGGACGTCGTCACGGGCATAGCTAGTATTATTTACAACGTTTCCAAATCACACATATAATAGTCTGTAGCGTTTGAAACAATGCTTTGGGTTTACGTCGTCACTGAGAATGACAAAGTCACTAACTAACTCGGCTCGTTAGTGGTCCCTTAGTTTCAGATATGTTTTCGTACAAATGAATTCTCTGTGCCACGGGAAATGCATTAAATCATTTTCATAGAAGTGAATACGTTTAAGGATTTAGGAGAAAGCACATAAATTTATACTAATAGTATCTTCTGCCAGCAACTTCGTCCACGTAGAATAGTTACTTTCGGCTAAGGCTAACTTTAACTCGCGACTTCGTTTACGCAGAAGGTGAAGATATTTTTAAATAATACGTACGTTAATCCCAATTATGAAACATTCTTCATTGGTGTTCCGTTCCTATTGGTGTTAGCGTGATGATATATAGCCTTTGTCGATATATAAGCTATTTAACACTAATTTTTCAAATCTGACCAGTAGCTCCTGACTATAGTGCGTTTAAGCAAACGAAACTCTTCAGCTTTATAATATTAGTATAGAGCAGAGGTTCCCAAACTTTTTTTCTCATAGATCTCTTTGGACCCTCTGCAGGTTTAATACTACCATATTCCCAAAACTCGACAAAAAATGTGACGATTAGATCTAACGGTCTTGAAAAAAAAGGTGAGAATCGATTGGTTAATTAATTAAACCCTAGACTGCCGTAAGGCACGCGCGTCCCCAGACACAATTAAAAATCGATTGTGTCTCAATTTAATTGTGTCTGTTAGTTAGACTTACTAACTATTTTTATTTAGAAAACTCCCCATTCAGAGTGGTAGTTAATAAAAATATATAAAATAGTGTACTTTCTTGTGTTGTATTTATTCTAATATGTAATATAATTACAATTAAACAGTAATAACATAATGTAATTTCTACAGTGACAAACACAAAATAGTCATCATTTTAATGGGGGGGATATACAGCAATATATGGATTATATGGATTGACAGCAAATTATCGATATTTGGCTTCAGTTTTATTAGGAATAACCACAAATCTCCCTGTTCTGTAATATTTAATCTGCTCCTTTTTTTGTTATAAAGTTTGTAACGACGCTAAAACTTTTTTCAATAAGATATGACGAGGGAAACGCTATCAAAATCTTTCTAGCAATTCCCCACAGTCTAGGATATTTCTCGGGTATTTCTGCCTGCAGCCAACATGTTTGATACCCTCTTTTAAATTTCACCTCCTCTCCTTAGCTCCTCTCCTCTTGTAACATCACTTTCATTCTCCACTTCCGTTTCATCAAATGGATTTATGATCCATGGTGGTATTTCCATCGTCAGAATATCATCAAATCTGATTTTGAAGTCATCAGGCAGGGCAATTAAATGTTGGGCGTATACCTGAATATCCTCATCAAGGCATTCTACCTGTGACAAGTTTGAAAACTGAGAAAATTCGCGCCGAATAATATTTTGCTTCATAAATTTTAATTTTCCAAGAAAAGCTGAAATTACACGCTTTGTTTGTATTAAATTGAGGTTATCCCCTTGTAATTGTTAGTTAATATCATTAAATTTTTTGAACAAATCTGTCAAATACGCGATGTCTGCTTTCAAATTGATCAGGATTTCTTTTAAATCTGGATCTTTACTTTCCAAAAACACTAAAACTGATTCAAAAAGTGAGTATAATCTTGTTAAACATTCACCTTTCAATATCCAGCGTTCTTCTGTATGTAACAGTAATCGTTGAAATTTTTCATCGCACAATTGTGCAAATAAACGCGTATTCAAAACATTGCTTCTTATTTTGTTAACTGCATTAATCACAAATTGAAGCGATTATTTATGCAATCTATCACTCAAATTTTTTGCTACTAGGTGTTGTTGGTGAATGACACAGTGAATTGCAGTTACCCCTGGTATAATTCTTTTAAGGTGACTTATAAACCCACGATATCGCTCGACCATGGCAGGAGATCCATCTCTTGCCATCGAAGTAACGTTTGTGAATGGAATCGATTTTTCCTTAAAAAAATCACTCAGGACATTAAATTTTCGAAGGTGGTAGAGCTATGCTGAAGCTGTTATTGGTTTCAGCATGAATCGGTCGGCTCGCCCGGGGTAGTACCACCCTTTCACAGAAAACCGACGTGAAGTAACAGTACTTGCTTTGTTGCGTTTCGTTCGGTTAGTGAGAGCGCCGAAGGCCCACTTCCCTCCCCCCACTTCAAGCCTCCCTCCCCCCACTTCAAGCCTCCCTCCCCCCACTTCAAGCCTCCCTCCCCCCACTTCAAGCCTCCTTCGATCCCTCATTCCTATCTCTCAAACACAGGCTGGCAACACACTTGCGACTCCCCTGGTGTTGCTAGTGTCTATGGACGGCGGTGATCACATACTATCAGGTGACACATCTGTTCATTTGCCAGCTATAATATAAAAAAAAATATTGATTCACCTTTAGTGTTTGTCTCCAAAGTTTTCGCGAATAGTAGCTCTTCATGAGTTTCTTCCTCCATAACAAATCGAACATATGCCAATAATAACGCTTCATTACTAGGTAAAGTTGACTCGTCCAGTTGAATAGAAAAATGAGTTGTTTGCATCAATTCATCTCATCATGATCAATGTGCATGCATGATCAAAATTCATCAATCATTCCATCAATTCGTCTTTGTACAGTCTTCTGTTAGCTTTAAATTGTGATTTAATAGAAGTTTTGGTTATATTTCATTATTATCTATCTGGATGGTACAGAAACGTGCCGCCATATTGTCGTGACCGACTTCCGTTACATTATCGTCCAGTGACCTCGTAGTCGCGCCTAAAGATATTTTACTTCAAAAAGTTACATATCTTCTTATATATTAATACGTGAAGCCAAAACTTTGTACCCCTTTTTAGGCGAATTGTGCGAACGGATGAACTTAAAATTTAGCATAATTAAAATTTACTAGTGGGCGCGCAGTGGTCGACATTCGACCATAGTTCATGGAATTTTTAATCTTTATTATGGTTCTTTTATCAATCCTCTATAATCAAAAGCTTTCATCATGCCTACTCAGTTAAATAAATGAAACGAACAGTCTAAATGAAAATTGAAATTAATTATAAATTTGAAACAAAAAAGGAAAAAAGAAGTAAAGAAATTTATTGCAACTCATGACACAATTTTCATTTATTTATACACCACACCAGGATGCGTGGTATTTCTGGGTGATATTGAATTAAATATAGTCTGTACATTATGAGGTATAGTGATATGCCCAGTATCATCATTTGGAAAAGTAATGGATACACAATATAATCGAATGATGAATCCAAAACAAAGATGTTTTTAATACTACCATTAACTTTTGAAAATGAATTCATTTTGTTCAAAATTTATCATTAACTGTACTAAAATATTTGCTACACCAGGTTGAACTGCATCATTGTAACCGCGGACATCTAAGTCATGGATTACTTTCATGACCAAACAAATTTTCTTATTTTGATTTTACGAAGTATTTTTTCGCTCATTTTTTTTATTGAATCATGATTTGAAGTGAGTTCACCATAAAGAAATACTAAACATTAAAATATTGACATTGACTTTGGAAATATTGCTTTACTCTTATGGCAACATGAAGCAAAGTGACATGAAGTGAAAGCAGTCCTGTAACCTAAAAATTTTGACATTCAATAAAAACAAAGAGACTAATAATTATTTCAGTGGTTCCATAAATTTACTAAAGATAAATTATTTGTCAATTAATATTAATGTATATTATTAATTTACATATTACATTATTATAAAATTAACCGACAATTTGACCAGTTGATTTCAAAAAGTATATTGTAAGGCATGCAACGTCAGTCATGTTAAAAATATTTAAAAGGTAATTGGAACGTAAGAAGGATGAAGGATGTGTGAAACGTGTTTTTCATTTACATATGTGTATATGTTGTATAAAATTCAAGCAGTAGCGTATGTAATGTATATTTTAATTAATTTAATATGCTTGTAATGCATTTTATATAAACTTTAACTATGCTAAATTTCAAGTTCATCCGTTCGCGCAATTCGCTTAAAAAGGAGTACAAAGTTTTGGCTTCACGTATTAATATATAAGATATGGAGGAGAACAAAGCTATTTTTTTATATATAAAATGCATTAAAAACATTAAATCCAAATTCTGGAAAAAGTAGTAGTCTGTAGGTGCAAGGTCTGGTGAGTAGGGCGGATGACGGAGAACTTCCAACCCCAGTTCTTGCAACTTGGAGACCGTCTGCTGTGCAGTATGAGGTCGCGCGTTGTCGTGCAGGAGCAGCGGAGACGAGCGATTGACCAATGCTGGTTGGAGATGTGCCAGCTTCTCCATCATTGTGTTCAGTTCTTCATAGTACACATCTGCAGTAATGCTCACCCCGTTTAGTAAGAAGCTGTGATGAATCACACCAGCGCTAGACCACCAAACAGTGACCATAACTTTCTAGGGGTAAGTTTTCGTTTAGGGCATTGCTTAGATGCTGAACCAGGATCCAACCAACTTGCTGAGCGCTTGCGGTTATCAAACAGAATCCATTTTTCATCGCAGGTAGCAATGCGGTTGAAAATTCCTTCATTTGTGTGTCTGTTGAGCACTGCAAGGCACGTCTCGACGCGTACTTCGCGCTAGCGATCTTTGAGTTCGCGGGGCACCCATTTGTCAAGCTTTTTTACCTTGCCAATTTGACGCAAATGGGCCAATATTGTTTTGAGGCTAACGTCGAAAGCTGCTGCTAATTCAGCCGTAGATTGTGTATCATCAGCTTCCACAATCGCCTTTAATTCGTCATTGTCGACCAAAGTTTTCGGACGACCGCGAGGTTCATTTTTCAGATCGAAATTCCCAGAACGGAAGCGAGCAAACCAATAACAGGTGGTGCGTTGGTTTGTAGTGTTAGCTCCGTAAACGTCGTTGATGTTGCGTGCCGCTTGTGCCGCGTTGCTGCCACGACGGTACTCATATTCCATAATTACTCGAATTTTTAACGTATCCATGATGACAAAAAAGATTAAAATGCGATGAAAACTAATCAATAAACAAATGACTACTTTTGGAAAAAGAATTCCATGTTTTTAAAATAAAATTAATTTGAAATTAGAATTCTTAGCCAAACAAAAATTATTTTGATTTGAAATGGCCAGTACTGCAGAACGGCAATTTTATAGGTAAAGACCTATTATTTGGTATTGACTTCAAATATGTTATTAAGTAGCGTAAATATCAATATTTTTTAATTACTTTCGTTAATTTAATAATTTAGTCATTTTTAGCTTTTTAATGCCATATTGGTTTTTCATTTCGAAGTCGGTTTCTTTATTTTGTAAAAAAAAAATTCATCCTACATTGAATAATTTTAACATGACTTCGTTCGACGAAAACGAAACGTTATGAATATATGATATGTAAAATCACAATGTACTTTAGTAAATACTTAAATAATTAATAAACACATAATAACGATATATCTTTAATACTTTTATAAAACCCCTGAAATAATAATTATTCTCTTTGGTCTTATTGTTTTAGTGACAATTTTTTTTTTCGAAATGACTATGCTATTTACCTGACAATGTCTTTACGGCTTCAGCGTCATGTTGTTATAAAAAGTAAAGCAATATTACCAGCCTTAAGTTAATATGAATATTTAAAATCTTTTAATGATTGACTCACTTTAAATGATCATTCAATAAAAAATAAGTCAAATAATTACTTTGACAACATTCGCAAATACAATTCATCGCTTGCTATGGTTAGTTAAGAAGGTAAAGTTTCCGATATAGTTACAGATGGAGTGTATGTATCATTTATATGCTTTTTTATCACAGAGCGGGTCCAAAATTTTCAAAGAGTTGGAAATCAAAATAATGAAATTTGTATGCTAATGAAAGTAAACCGCTACTTAGATCTCTGCCGTGACAATAAAGCATTTCAAACTGATATAGCAGTTATACTTAGTACAGTTAACGATGAATTTTAAACGAAAATGAATTCATTTTCAAAAGTTAATGGGTGTATAAAAAACATTTCTGTTTTGGATTCATCACCAGACTCTGTAACGTATCCATTACTTTTCCAAATCGTGATACTGGCTCGTATGTATTCCTCATAATGTGTATTTTGCAAACATTACGAAATAGTAAATACAAAACAGCATATTCCCATTGATCATATGATTCGTGAAGTTTTGTATCACGATACTGGAAATAATGTTTTTTTTTTGCAAATAATTCACAAATTAAATGAACTTAATCTTCGTTTTATTTCAACAGCGTCCGGTGGCATAACTTCAACTTTAACATTTACACAGTACATTTCAAATGCTTAACTATTTTAGAAAATTCTGTGGCGAATTCTACTGCAAATAGTAGGTAGCTATGGTCGTTACACAAATTCATCATCATTGATAATTATTAAAATTATAGATAGACTATTACGAGATCTATGCAATGAAATTGATAAAAATAAACAATTTCGAAAAAAAATTATTATAATGTGCGGTGATATTCAGTAAATAGTATCCTTTATTCAACACGGATCTAGTGTAAAATTAATAGAAAATTGTGTCATGAGTTGGGTTGAGTTTTCCTATTTTCGTAAAGTTATGTTCACTTAGAATTTGAAAGCCTTACCACATTTTTAATAACCTGTTTTTTGTTTCAAAGGTGTAATAAATTTCATTTTTTATCTAAACATATATTTATTTTTATTCTATGTTTATATAATTTAATCAAAAATAGTGGCACATTAACTGAGTAGCCACGATGAAAACCTTTGATTATACAATAATAAAATATATTGATTAGATAAAGGAACCCTAATAAAGTTCAAACTTAAAAAATCAACGAATTATGGTCGAATTTCGACCATTGGGCGTTCACTAGTATTAAGTAGTTATGACAAAATTACGATAAAAAGAAACAAAAGACAGTCCACAATCGAGTCAAATAAAATACGTAATTTCCCATGACACACTATAACCATTTAAAAACAATGTAATTGAGGGTTCTAGCTACTTGTAATAGATAAGAACTATCATTCTCATTTAATGGTCACAAGTCACTTTTACGAACTACAGATATGACTAAACATTTATAATTAAAAAAAACTTGCCATAATGAAAACCTCAGCAAGGAACTTGTCCGAGTATCTTAATCAACGGCTCTGCAAGTGTTTGTGTCTATCATTATTTGCTGTAATTATTACTTTTTATTCTAATACATAGTGTTGTTATAACAAAAATTATACTATGTCATTATTTTCCATATTCAGATATTTATATATACCAATTTTCAAGAGCATTGAGTGCAATGTAAATGTGCTTTAGGGCCACCTTGGGGTAGGTTATAGCGTATTGGTTAACATTAAAAACTTTCTTCGTGAAAAAGGTTCCTTTGAAGCGATGATGGCTCAATGGTTAGCGTGTTCGGAAAACAATCACGAATAAGCCGGAGATTTGGTGTTGGAAAACATAATGATGTAATAATAGCATGTCTTGTTTTAAGTTCTCTTGGCTATCTACCACCTTGAAGTTGACGCAAAGCATCTATAGTCGCATTCCGGCAGCTGTACTTGAGTGTCAGTTCCTGTAGGTTAGTGTGATTATCATCTTGGACGATATCGTCATTTAACTTATCATTTAACATTTAATTTAATATCAGACGATATTGTAAACACTAAAACCTATAGAGTATATTAAAAAGTCGAGGTAGTCATAAGGACTGCGGACAGAAGTGAAAACTCAAAACAATCGTTTAACTATGTACTCCTTTGAATTTTTAAATTCATTATAATCAGAATTATTTAAATTTCGTAAGTTGCGTATTGAAATTATTAACATTAATTATTTTCACATCTATTGGCACTCCGAACAATATTTATATACATTTTTATACAGTTTATGAATTAATCAAATATACGATGGGCATATTGTATAATACAAAATATAAATATTAGGTGTACACAGGCCGCTATACTAAGTATCGCTAGTCTGACTCAACTCGCGCAAGCGCAAAACTATCGATCATGCTTATCAACATGTCATGACGCGAAATCATAAGTTTATCTCCTGCCAAAAAAAATACAGTTCAACGTGCCTAAAGAAGTTTTCGTTTCAAAAATATATGTGGCATCTATAATGTTGATTGCTCAAACAATGTTGAAGTTTATCAATTTTATTTTAAAGTAGATAGTATTTCATACAACCCTGTCGACCTCTAGACTAGAGGGTAGATCGCAATTTTACTGGTCCATTTACATAAATATATTAAGATGTATCCAATGAACGGGCCTCAGTTATGAATTCAAGTGGCGTCTACGACATCGAAAAAGGCAAATAATGGTCTATCGAAATTAGCAATAAAAATTCAGACAACTTTTTTTGTTCGTTTTTTATTATGATAATAGGGCTGTTACGTTTATCTCAATATACGCGTTAGTGATCACCGCTGAGACGCACACGTTTTTTACGGTTACGTTGAAAGGAAAATGTAAACGTTATTTTTAAACTAGCAGTAGCAAGAAATATTACTAATCAATTTCAGTCGTGCTCAGTTTTTAAAGTATTAAATTACTAATGAAACTTACCGTACTTCGACATTACGATATGTTTTTGTAAACATCATTACCTAAACCTATTTATTAAAGAGTAATCGACTAAATAAACATATAAGCTGATTGTCGTAATAAGTGTTGGCTACCACAATAATTAAAAATATTCAACGTTGTTAGGTAAGTTTTAATAAATTCCGTAGACTCTAGTGACTGTTAAGTTAAATACGTACTGTTTTGAACTTATATTATATTTATTATCTTCTATCTATACATATAATAAGAATGTAAATCTGACGTGCCTGTACTTTTAGATTTTTGTGAAAAAAATAGTTGCAGGTTTTTTTTTTATGTCATAGCAGGCAAACGAACATGTGGGTCACGTGATGTGAAGTTATCGCCACCGTCCATGAACACTAACAACACCATGGGAGTCGAAAGTGCGTTACCAGCCTATGTTGGGGGAAAGGAAGGGAGGGAGGAAAGGGAGGGAAAGAGGAGAGGAGAGAGAGGGTAGGGGCGGTGGGCCTCCGGCGCTCTCGATGACCGAACGAAACGCAAGAATGCAACCACTGTTACTTCACGTCGGTTTTCTGTGAGAGGGTGGTACTACCCCGGGTGAGCCGACGCATTTATGCTGAAACCAATAATAACTTCTGCGTGTCTCTACCACTTGTTAAAGATGTTTTGGAATAAGTAATAAAATACATTTCAATCGTTTTTACGAATGTATGTCTGTCTGTTTGTTTGAACACGCATCACTGCTAAAGTGCTGCGTTCACGATAAAACCATTTCTTTTTATTATAAATGTGGGGAAATCCAATATGGATACGCCACCCTCCCTGGGGAGAGAGTGGGTTATGTCCGATTCGCACGGACTAAAACCCCACGGTGTACCGACAGACCGTATTGTTGGGGCGGCAAGGGATCGTCCTACTCTAATCACCTTGGATAGCCGCCCCAACGGTCCGCCCAGCGGAAGGTGGCCGCTGGGCTCCTACATATTAGGGAGACAGACTAGGTACACACCAGCTAAAGTAAGGGAGGGAGGTTGTAGGGTTAGGTAGGTAAGGTTAGAGCTAGGAGTAGGTCTGTAGGGTTGTCGGTAGGGTTAGATTAGAGTTAGGTAGGATAGGGGGGGGAGGTAGTATAGGCTAATTTAGGCTGGAAGGTCCTTCAGGAAGGCTGAGACGGATGAGGAGTAAACCTCGATAAAAAATCAATCGTGTGACGGCGGCGGAGCGGCCTAGCCTCTCCGCTGCCAGCCGAACCCAGGGGGGAAGGGGCGGGGGTCCTGACTTCCCATTGCACGGGTTCGGCGGGCTGGGAGGCAGTCTTGTAACCGGGCTGCCTCAGCGGGTGCGGCGCGGGAAACGCCTGCCGCCGGGGGCGTCTCGGAGCTTGCTCACGCTACCCCGAGGCACTCCCATAGTGCGGCGTAGGTTATCGTGGAGTTTTTTAGTCGATTAAAGGTCGACTCAGTTCAGGACCTCCCCCGGGGACCTGGCAATGTCTGTGAAGAGGGTTCTCCACGTTAAAAAAAAAAAAAAAAAAGTACACACCAGCTGCCTCGCCTCGTCTGCTGGACCTGCGCAATGAGGAGATGGGCCCCCCGGCCCATCCCCTCTGGTCCGGCTACGGTGGCGGGAGGAGTTGAACAAATCGCCGCCTCCTCCCACCGGTCCTCTGTTGGCGGAGAGGGCCACTCTGAGGATCCACCTCGCGAGTCCTCTCCGCCACCTCCTTCTGCGAGATGACCTCCTCGCAGAAGGAAGCCATCGCACGCCACACCTGTTCGCTGCCAAGCATGGCCCAAACTACACTCGGCAGCGACAAATATCCACTACTCCCTACCGCCGCAGCCAGAATGCGACGCTATCCCTCCCACGAAGCACACTCAGATAGAGTATGCTGCGCGGTGTCCTCGTCAGTGCCACACTCGTGGCATGCGGCGGTCGGCTCCCTGCGAGCGATTTGGTGCAGGTACCACCCGAAACAACCATGTCCGGTTAGCACCTGCACCAATCTGAACGTCAGGGAGCCCCATTTCTTCCCCATCCACTCCCGCAGGACCGGGCGGACGGCATCGACAGTATACCACCCGTACCGCGCGTCCGCCAGGTCCTGCATCGAACGCTCCATGGCTTCCTCCCTCAGCTGCCGCCTCTTATTTCATATCTCCCTGGGACCCGGAGGCTCCCCACTACGTTTCCTCGCCGCCGTGAATTCATACAGGGTGGCGAGAATTTTCGCCTCCAGCTCCCAGGGCAAGGAGTCGGCGAGCGCGAAGGCCGCCGCCGAGGACACCGTGCGATATGCCCTGATCGCCCTCAGTACCACAATGCGTTGCGCACTGCGCAGCGCACGCACATTGACGGCACCGAAGGCGTCGACCCACACCGGTACCCCGTAGGCAACCATCGCTCGTACGACTCCCAAATAGAGTTGGCGGCACCCAGCACTCGGCCCCCCTATATTGGGAAGCAGCCGGCCGAGCGCCGCCGCCGCCTCAGCAATACGCGGTCCGAGCCCCACTGAAATGGGGCTCGAAACGCCAGCGCCCATCCAAGGTGAGGCCCAGATACTTCATCTGGGTCCTCACCCTGACACGGGCACCATCCACAATTATATGGGCCTCAGGGCGTGGCCTTCGCCGAGGCCCATGAAATAGTATGGCCTCGGTTTTCTCGAGAGCCACCCTGAGGCCTATCCGTCGGACGCGCCTAACCACGAGGGTTGTGGTCATCGTGGCCAGGCGCACCAATTCTCCACAATCCCCCCCAGCATTCACGATAAAACTTCACCAAGAAAATTGTAACGCATATCCCTGGATACATTTAGTGTTAATTTCATTAAAATCGCGTCAATCTATCAAAAGTTATTGTAATTTAATGACGATTCGGCTTAAGTACGAGAGAAAAGTAAATAAGTAAATGAACTTAGTACATTCAGATTATTTTATTTATCACTGTTTTAGACATTAGGTTCCACGCGGACGGAATCGCCGACACAGCTAGTTACTCATAAATTCAGAGCTAGTAGTAAGTAAAACAATATAAAAGCGATTCTAATGTGATAAAAAAAGAGTTATAACTAAGCAGTCGTCGCAAATAGTGATTTTGCAAGTCTAGGGCCGAGACAATATACCTTTTTGGATCCAGAAAATAAAAGTGTGTGTGAGTGAACTTTTGCCTTTTTTTTTAAAGAACCAACAGAGCCACCCTAACGGACAAAGAAATGTGAAAGCAAAAGCTAAAAATTACCTTTTTGTTTAAGAATCATAATAATTTTTTAATGTCTTGGACTCCTCAGAATTAGGAAAAATATCATTACTGTTGAATTTTGAGTTTTACTGTGAAAATAACGATACAATCTAAAAACCGCTTGAGATAAAAGGGTAACAATTTAGGTGAAATATTTTTATTTGACACCAAATCTGTCCCTACAGTGCGAGTCAAAAAGCCGTGGTGGCAGATTTCCCATACTAATACAATACATAACAAGTAAACCCTTTTGTTTCAATACTGATTATATTTGCCATCTTATTTTCTTTTCCGTGCGTTAATTTTAGTTTTTATAGATGATTTCATTATATTTTTTTCATTTATTCTATTTTTTTTCTTTTTGTCAAATATTGTTCAATATTTTATATGAGATAATTTAATTTTTCATTACTGTTTCTAGTGAATGTTGTATCGATGTGATAAAGCGTTGTAGGTTTTCAGTCTAGTATGCCTCCTTCTTATTATTGTTATTGTCTGCTTATATTATATACTAGCGAGCCCGGCAGACGTGGTCCCGCCCTAGCTATAAAAGAATCCTTGACAAATTATATACTAAAACCTTCCTCATGAATCACTCTATCTACTGGTGAAAACCGCATAAAAATCCATTCAGTAGTTTTTGAGTTTATCGCGAACAGACAGACAGACAGACGCGGTAGGGGAATTTGTTTTATACTATGTAATGATTGTTACTACTATTCATCGGACTCTTGACTATTACATTATGTTATTATTGTGAATTGAATGGAAAATAGTAACCATGGAGCATGAATTCTGAGACACCATAAAACACCCTAGACAGTTCTAACAAAGAACCACCATCTTGTTAGAACATTGAAACTTTCGCAAGACACTTGTAATATTTTTGCATATTGGACAATGGCAGTAAAAAATTGGAAAATTGGTTGCCAAAAATAAAATTAAATAACACCAACGCGATTGCCGTTACACGATAATTCGAACACAATTTAGAAAATGTGAATCTGTGGTGGTTTCCAAGTGTCCCCCCTATCTTGCCCATATTAGTGATTATTTAACAACGGATGTTGCGTAGAGAGCCAACCACGCGGCTAAGCTGATCGGGATTCTATCTCGCTGATGTTTCCGTTGGATGTTCAAATATATTCTATAAACTCTAAACAGGACTTTTAAAATGCCACCGGTGTTTTCAGATATTAACCCACTAATTAACTTTGAGTTAATGTGAATTACATTTCAAACGAAATAGCAATTCAATCAGTTTATGATCAAAAAATATTCTAGAAACAAGGATTTAAGGAGGTTTTTATTATATCACCACATGCAAAATTTTTAGAAAAAAAAAATAGAGTTAATGGTTACAGGATAAGAGAGTAGTTTGAATTTTTAAAAACATAATTGCAGAATAGCATATAATTAGATTTTGGAAAACATATTGCCTAGTATTTCTTATTCTTTAAAAAATATTAAGAGCAAACTATCTAGAAAATATGTTTTATACTGAATTTGCCGATTGGTAGGTTTACGCTTTCCTGCCATTATTGCGTGAAAAGGTTATTGCCTTACGGAGACTCGTATTGGAAAAATCGGTCGCTGTAATTCAATTCCTATGTATATTGGATAATTTTTTCGTCACTTCTCGCCTCTCTGATATGTTCAAAACGTTTTTAATTCGTATGAAAATAAACACAGCTAATAAGCAGGATAATAAGATTCATTTCTAGTCCAATGAATCTTTCGAAAACAATGGTCATGACAAATAGTATACAGAAAAGAATATCAGTGGACAAAGAAACGCTGAAATATACAGAGAAATACATCTACCTTGGAAAACAAATTGGCTTTAACAGAAAACAAAATGAACTAGAAGTAGAACGAAGAGTACAAAATACTTGGAACAAGTACTGGTCCTTAAAAGAGATATTCAAATAACATGCCAACAAATATCAAAACAAAAGTCATGATGTCATGCCTCCTACCTTGTCTAACTTACGCATGTCAAACTTGGAAATATACATCCAAATTAAAAAGCAAAATCACTACCTGCCAACGCGGAATAGAACGAAGTATGCTCAATATTAAAAAGATGCAAAAAATTCGCCTCACAAAAATTAGAGAAACCACCAAAGTGACAGATGCTCGGACCTACGCTAAGAAACTAAAATGGAAGTGGGCTGGACACGTAGCGAGGCTAAAGAACGAGAGATGGACCAGCTGGGTAACAACGTGGAAGGGTCCAATCGGCAAACGCCTCAAAGGCAGACCCCACACGAGATGGGCAGACGAGTTGATAAAAATAGTTGGTACCTGCTGGCCACAAATAGCTCAAGATATAGATACATGGAATTCTTTAGAGGAGGCCTTCACCTTCACTTGAGGGGTTCATGCAAACAAACTTCTATATATATTTAAACATTTTCTAAAATAAGTGAAATACGTGTATATAACATCATTATTTTTTTTCCTTTTTTCTCTTTAAACTATGTTTGTATCCTACTTTTGCATGAAACAATAATTTTCATAATAAGAATGTAAATCTAACGCGTCTGAAATTTTCCATATTCGTGAAAAAAATTGTTGCAGGTGTCTAGAAATAAGTAATAGAATACATTTAATCATTTTTAGAAACGTCTGTCTGTCTGTCTATCTGTCTGTTTGTATGAACACGCATCACTGCTAAAGCGATATCACAATAAAACCTCATCATAAAGTATACCCTCGGGAGTAACATAGTCTTTGTTTCATTAAAATCGGTCCACTTTATCAATATGTATTGTAATTTTAATGGCGCCGCGACTTAAGTATGTGAAAAAAGTAGATAAGCGAATGGACTAAATACGTTCAGATGACTTTATTAGTCTTTGTTTTGTACATCAGGTTTCACGTGGACGAAGTCGCGGACACTGCTATAGATAATAAAAGGCTAATGGGACAAAATCTAAGAAAGAAAGAAATATTTTATTCATAATGCATTGCTTACAAATATACAAGAGTGGATAAAAAAAATGCACGTCGCAGCATTACGAAATGGAATCCAGCTCAGCATATGCTAAAAGTGTTATGAGAAACACTTAGCGCTAATTTTCAGCTGGCACCCAATGCAAGTCACGGAGCGATATCAATTAAAATTATGAAATATAGTATATATAGGGAAAACAAGTACCTAACGTAAAAAAATAATATTGTACATATTGTATACAAGGGAAATAAATAAAATTAGTAGGATACATAAAAACAACATATAAGAGAAGCAATTGCAGGTGTGATTCAAATATATATCCAACAAAAATTAGATGCACTTTAATTTACAAACATTGTGCAACTAATAAAAACTTTTTAAAATGAATTTTAAATGTCGGGTGAGACTACGCATTGGGGGGGGGAGGGCGTTCCCGCACCCAGTAGCAGCGAACCTAAAATTACCCCGAAATGAGGTGGTAGCATGCCGATGAGTACATAACATATACTTCGAAGCTCTAGTTCTATAACTATTTTGATCTCTTGCCCAAACTAGTTTTTCATAGAGATATTCAGGCTTCTCGGTTTTTATTACACCAAATAATATTATGGCAAGGTGGAGCTGCCTCCTATACTCCATTTTCAGGAGTTGCCCTTGATTTAAAAAGGGCGTGACGTGAGTTCGTGGTGGTATGTGAAAAGAGAAACGTGCGCAGACGTTCTGGACCCTCTGTATACGCCTCTTTATTTTATTGAGAATACAAGAATCATATACAATATCGGCATAGTTTGGACAGAATGAGCGATTCACACAGCATTATTCTAATTTATGTACTAATGTATGCGCGAATATTATATAGAAGCTTAAGTCTATACATACAATTGCGTGTTGCCTCCAGAACATGTTTTTCAAAACGCAGGGATGAATCCATAAGTAAACCAAGATTACGAGACTCAGATATCAGACTCAGACTCTATGGGTTCGATATCATGATCGAGGGTCGATTGAGCGTAATATTTACAATTTGTTTTTTTGATCCTAAAACCATAAACTTAGACTTGGTCCGATTTAAGACCAAACAGTTCGCATCTGCCCATTCTTTTACACTGGCGAGGTCTTGATTCATCCTAAGTGCGGTATCCATGGTATCACGTGGGAGACAGTGTAAGTATAATTGTGGATCGTCTGCATATAAATGAAATTTACAATATTTAATACTATTAACGATATACGAGATATACAGAATGAACAACAAAGGTCCTAAAATTGAACCCTGTGGGACACCTCTCTCAATTGGCATAAGATTCGATGAAACTTTATCGCCAATACCACTCCCTATTTCCACATATTGAAATCTATTACTCAAAAAACTATGAAACCATTGAACAGTAGTCGAATCAAAACCATAATACCTTAATTTAGACAAAAGCAGGGTTACGTTTATGGTATCAAAAGCGCGAGAAAAGTCTAAAAGTGTCAACATGGTACCTATGCCTTGGTCTTGAGCCGATAGTATATTGTCAACCACGTCTAATAGTGCTGTTGTTGTGCTTCTATTTTTAGGGAAACCTGATTGAAATTTAGAAAGAATATTACATTTTTCTATATAGGCGGTTAGTTGTATTGACACAATTTACTCTAATATTTTGGAAAGACACGGAAGTATACTAATCAGCCTGAGGTCTTGAATGCCAGTTGGAGTGGCTTTTTTTTGGAATTGGTTTTATAACCGCGATTTTCCAGAAATCAGGGACGGTTGAAGTTGTTATAGATGAGTTGACTATCGTGGTAATAGCTTTATTGTATACGGAAGGGTTGCTATAATCATTTTTAAATCAATGCGGTCTGTGCCTGTTGCATTAGATTTTAATTTACGAATTATATGGGTAACCATATATTCACTTATGGGATGTAAAGAAAAATTGTGACTACTATATTTATTATATTCAAAGAAATCACGATATGAAGGTACCAAATTAGTACCACCTGGTAAATCTAAGAAAAATTTATTAATGCTGTTTGGGTCACTGCAACAGTATGTAATATCAGAGTTACTGGAATGTAATTGAATAGCCACTTTTAATGTTTTCCAAAGAAGTTTAGGATCTTTACGACTTTTATTAAACTTAACTAAATTAACTTTTATTAATTAAAGTAACAAGCCTAAACTTTATCCAACATCTCAACTGTATACAGAGTGCACAGTCATGACGATTAGGCAACTTTTTGTGTTCCATGCTACTATTGCGAAACATAGTAATCTACCTTATAACCCCACTATTCTTAACAGACGTAGAAAGCATGAGGTTTGTAAAATATACCCTTACCGAACATCGCTATCAGCTAGACAATTCACTGTACTGGGCCCTCGTATTTATAATTGTTTAAATATTCTTCTTAATATATATCCGGACCCCATCCCTATAGTAAAAAAGAAAGTACAAGATTGGCTTCTTCAATGTAACTACGAGGACACCGAAAATATTCTAACACCCCTTTATAATAAATAAACTGATTGATTTATTACCTTTGAATACTCAATATACCCGATACTCAATATCTATGCACTATTTTACGCCCCCTTCTCGTACTCTCGCAGCCATTCAATCATTCAATCATTATTATATACATACCCAAATATTTCAATACACACACACACATCCACACACACACACAAACAGAGAACACACACACATACTCACATACTCACATGCTCACGAGTGACCCTCTTTACCAAACTTTTTCATTAAATTAGTGGAGTTTGCGCTGGCGTCTGTGATACAGTCTCAAGACTAGTACGGACGTCAACGTGTACTTAAATTGGCGCCGTCAGTGACATTTTATCATTTTGTAATAATTTATGTAAAACTTTTTGCACAATAAATTATTATTATTATTATTATTAATATAGTTCTCAAAATAAGCTTTCTTTTCAGAATAGATAGCTTTCGTAACAACGGATTTCACATCCTTGTAATTTTTTTTATGTATTTCACTTTTACTTATTTTGCATCTGTTGTAACTATTATTACGTAATTTAATCACTAATTTAACGGTGTCTGTAAGCCAAGGATGGGAACGGTCCCTAATGAGGACATTTTTCTCAGGAGCATACAAACCAAATACTCTCAACACGTAGGAATTAAACGTGGTTATCATATCATTAACGTTGTTAAATGTGTCTATACAGTCCCAGTTTGTATTTTCAAGATCAGTATGAAACGTACTGTGATCTATAGCAGCAAACGATCGAGATTTTATGACAGACGGCACTACTTTTTCCTTTTTAACATTTATCTCAACCGTAATTAATGCATGATTTCCGAGATCAGGAATGTAAATTACTTGAGTATCACGGATAAGAGCATCTGTGCAAACTAGATCGATAAGAGTTTGACTATTGTCAAGTACGTGTGTAGGTTTCGTAATTATTTGAGTCAGATTAGTATAATGTAAAAAATCTTTCAATAATTTTACTTTATTGTCTGCAAAATTCAAGAAATTCATATTAAAATCTCCTAAGAGAGCTATAAAGTCATATTGAGAGAATACTGAGATTGATTCTGTCAGAGCGTCCAAAAAAATGTCAACATTCATGCATGGTGGTCTATATGCTGTACCCACAATTAGTTTTTTAGAATTAATATTAACAGTTACCCACATTTGTTCGACTGACGTAGAGAGAGGATGTATACAGGTTTTAACAGTCAAACCACGCCTAATGTAAAAATCGACACCACCCCGCGGCCGCCACACACAGTCTTAGGGCGTGGAATATGTCTTAAACGATAACCTGGCACTACAGGGGCACGTCCGTCTTCGCCTTCACGGAGCCACGTTTCATTAATTGCCATTATATCACCGGATATATCACTTGTTGCCAAAATAAATTCATCATGCCTTTATTAGAGCATGCATCCATTAGAGAGCCTGCATTAAAAAGTCCAATTTTAATATATTTAGTAATCATTAGATTTTTCTGTTAACGATATGATATTCCCCATGAAATTCATGACAAAGACTTTATAATAAAATAAAAGATACCTAGATATACCGTCAATCACTAAACCTCTACAAATAACGTTCCATAGAGTTAGAGTAAGTACAGGGAAATAAAAATTTGGATAAAAATAATTAAAAATAGAAAGTTAACATAATGTGTAGAATAAAATAAAATATAAACATAATATACATATAATAAAAGTAAGATATAAACAGGTACTTGTTAGAGGACATATACGTAGTCTGGCCATAAATACTGTTATAATTAAAAATAAACAAAATATTACATTTTAATTTAGAATCTGTCATTTTTATATGATTACTCAATGAGTTTTCTCATTTTGGCGCCAATACATTGTAATATATTTTGCGATATTAAAATGGAGTGGGGTGATAAAGAGAACCGAATCGCTGTGATTGCATTACACAAAGTAGGTATATAGCCAAATGCAATATTTAAAACTCTCCATACGCTTGGTATTAGTAAAATGTTTGTGCACCGGGCTATTAATAGATACAATGAGACCTCCTATGTTTGTGACAGAAAAAGATCTGGCCGTCCACGTAGTATTCCTATGGAAAAGGTGATCAAAGCAGTAAGGGAAAGAATTCGAAGAAACTGTCCGAAAGCAAAATATTTTATCTCGGGAGATGAAGATAGCACCTAGCACCATGTCGCGTATCTTAAAAGATGACTTAGGACTTGCAGCCTATTAGAGAAGTACTGGTCATTTCTTAACTGATAACTGAAAAAAGAATAGTGTGGTAAAATCGAAACAACTACTGAAACGGTACGCAAAAGAGGTCACAGAAAAATTTTGTTTACGGATGAGAAAATTTTTACAATTGAGCAACATTTTAACAAACAATATGTCCGTATTTATGCTCAAAGCTCTAAGGAAACTTCCCAATTAGTCGACAGAGTGCAACGTGGGCACTATCCAACTTCAGTGATGGTTTGGTGGGGTATTAGGTATGAAGGAATGACTGAGCCATACATTTGTGAGAAAGGTATCAAAACATCGGCACAAGTGTATCAAAATACCATTCTTGAGAAGGTAGTGAAGCCCTTAAACACACACCATGTTCAATAACCAATAACCAAGAATGGTCCTTCCAGCAAGACTCGGGACCGGGTCATAAAGCTCGGTTACGCAGTCTTGGTTGGAAACGAACTTTTCGGACTTCATCAGAGCTGAAGACTGACCGTCGTCTAGTCCCGATCTTAATCCGCTGGATAATGATTTATGGTCGGTTTTAGAGAGTACGGCTTGCTCTAAACGCCATGATAATTTGGAGTCCCTAAAACAATCCGTACAATTGGCAGTGAAGAATTTTCTCATGGAAAGAGTGCGTGCTTCTATTGATAACTGGCCTCAACGTTTAAGGGACTGCAATGCAGCCAATGGAGACCACTTCAAATAAGCTTTTTATATTTTAATTTGTTTTATATTGATGTATTAAATTAACACATTGTAAAACTAATAAATGTTATTTGCAATAGAATTTTTTTTTCTTTGTTTCTGTATTTATAGCAAGACTAGGTATATAGTGAGTGTAAGACCCTTGCAGAAATACATCGTAGCACATACACAAATAACAATAATTACAAAAGTGCAGTCCAAAATAGTCCACAATTTCAAACGGAGCAAGTTCCAAAAACCCGTGTCAGGTCCTCTTCACATCGAATAGAGTACGCCGTTTTGCCATCAGACTACCGAGCATAAATTCGTCCACGTTTAGTCCAGGGCAACCGCCACTGAAACCTACGGCATTCCTCACGAACGCGGTGGAAAAGCTGGCAGTTATTGCGAGTAAGTGTTTCGTTTAGACAGATACGCGAAGGTTCAGCACCAGTAGAAACTCGTCTAGTGTCCTCAGCAGCAGTAATGTACAGCGCACGCGCGCTGTTTGTAAATGCTCATCACGCAGTCGCCGACGCGTAAGTCGCACCACTACACGGCGTGCGCGTTGAGTTTCTCCACCATCTCCTGCACCCTTCGCGACTCCCACACGCTCCGCAAAAACGATGTCGCTCTCCTCCAGCCGCACGGCCAGCCTACTGATGACCAATTTCAAGGTCAGATAAAAGAGCCTCCTGATCCCAATATTTATTTCTTGTTTTAACTGACTCTCAGTTTGCATCAGCTCAGCAACCTTTTCTACTCCAGGACCTATATTACGTTTTTCCAATGTCTCAATCCTCTGCTCGAAGTTTTCCATTTTCTGAGTGATGCCCGTGATAGAAACACGCAATTGAGCCATCTCTTTCAGAAATTCTCTAATTTCAGCCACACATTCAGCGATTTCCGACTGAAGCTCTTTCACGCCCAGGCTAGCGACGTTTACCGAAAAGTGAGACGTGTCAACGGGGACATCACTGGATGCACGGCTCCTCCCGTCTTCCTCACAGAGGCTCTTCACTGGTGTGTAGCTGTTGTCCCCCTTACGAGTCATCCTCTTACATTCAGGACACACTCATTCCTTATTAACCGGCGCCGTCTCTGACAGTGATACACAAACCTTATGATAAACTAAGGAACAGAGCCCACAACATTTTTTGAAGAAGGCGAAACAAACTTGCCTCAGCCACTACACTTTACCATATAGATTTAACCATTGATCAGTATACTCCGCTAAGTACGGTGAAGTACGGTAGATGGCTACACACTAGCTACACTATTCCAGTACAGCTACTCGATGTAAGATGGCGTTTGACACAATACTTTCGTAATCCACTTAACTATGTCGAACAACTAATTAACCGCTATATCTACCCACTTACAAGAAGGTAAAATTAAGTTAGAATTAGGTAGGAGTTAGGTAGAATTACTTCTGTTTTACCGCGATTAATGGCTTCCACAAAGTCACAAACACTCTCACTAGCAATAAATACAGTTGTCACTATTATACGTATGGTCGTGAAACGAATAAACTAGTATATTCAAGGATATTAAACAAAATCACAAGAGCCGTCTTGATTACGTCCGTGACTCACACTCTTTTTTCCACATCTGTACATTAAATATTTAAAAAAAAATACTCTGGTGGGGTTTAGAATCAATGACGAAACACATTTCCATAGTTTAAAAAAAAAATTGTCTGTCTGACTGTCGTTTGTACAGGATTCTCGTAAAAACTACTGAACTGATTTTGACGAAATTTGGTATGGTAGTAGTTTATTCACCGGTCTAACATATATAATACATTCGTATACTTGTATATCTTACTTATAAGAAAACACAAAAGAGAAGCCTTATTATAGGGTGGTTCAATATGGGAACAATTTTGATATCTGGAACTATATATGTTTATTAAAAACATAAACCAGATCGAGTGTTCTTGCCGGTTCTTTTCGATGACTGGGTTGTTTTCCAAACCGGTGGTAGTTTAGACAATCATAAGCGCCTCCTTAGGGCCTAAATTGAATAAAGTGTTTTTGATTTGATTTGATTTGATAACACCTTTCACTGTGCATGCGTCAAAAATGAGCTATAATGTTTTTCAAATATATACGATGTACAACTAGATGTTATAGTGCCACGCTGCGTCTCGTAGAAGAAAATCGTTCACAACGGGTGAGGCCAATTAAATCGCCGATGTCGAGTTTTAATACAGACTATAATCCTATGATGTAATTGATCGCTGTTTTTATAATTGAAATTTCACGCGGACGTAGTCGCGGGCACAGGTAATACAGTCTATAAGTCCCATTAATGATATATGTGAGAATGAAACTTTAGCATAATAACCAACTGAGGCTAACTGCGGGAATGACGTACAACGCGGTCAGTTCATACTAAACCTGAATACATTTAGAACTTCACACGTAACACCACTATTAAATTATATCTATACACTGCTTATCTACATTAATGTTTCTTAATTGCATTACTATTTTTAAATTTTCATTATTAAAAAATGAATGACGTACATAACATCTAATTATAATTACTGCGACTTGAGGTTGTAATTTTATTTAATGCAAAGAATTCTTTAGAAATGTGCTCCTTTTATTTTTGGTATTATTTATTATATCCATTTCTACTACGTTTTTATTATGAGTTCCATATTAATCCTTCATTTATAATTAGATTCATCTACAATATTGTAATTATAGACGAATATATTTGTCTAATCTAATTTTTATTTTGAGTATGTAATAACTAAAGAGATTAAAATTATTCAGTTTCCAAGATCTTGTTGACGTACTACAGCGATTCTTTTTACGGAAAATGTCCAACAGCATAGATTTTTTATTTTATGCTGGTAGATAATCAGATGAATTTTAGAAAATTCACTGCCACCGTGTGATGTTTCCATCACAATATTTTTCTTCAACGAAGGATTAGGTAAAGGTGTACAATTTATAGTTATATCGATTGCTGCGGTAATATCTCTTCAAAAACGTGCATGATAAACCAGCGCTTTAAGATCATGAAGGGATTTTATGTCCATGGTTAAATCAGCTTTAGATGGCGTGTGTGTAATGTATAGCAAAACGAATGCTTTGTTCTCTACTGACGGGGGTTCTACATAAAGCCTACATTAAAGACTGCTCACCAGACAATGTAACTAAGCTCCAGGAGACTGTATAGGCACTTTCCACGGCTTCCTTTACAATGACAATGTAATACAATGCCTTTTTCATCGCAACGATGACAGTAAGTTATAGTACATCACGATTATATTAGCGTTACGTATTTGGACATGATATTGTTTTTTTAAATCTCGCTTACAATTTTAAACAGTTAAATAAGTTTTAAATGATCGCCAATTGTTTTGGAAAATTCATTTTTATTTTTAATCATTTATTAGTGATTTCATTATAGTGTAATGAGTGCAATCATGGTAAAGTTCAGAACACATGAAAACTTTTCTTCATTAGCAATGCAATATTTATCTAACGTTATGTTCCCACTGTAAGAGGGAAAGATTTTGTTATAAAAATGTTTAATGGCGCTTCTAAATTTATATCCGTGCCAACGTTGCATAATTTAATTTCTTGTTTTTTTATCTATACTTTCACAGTGCTGCGAATAATTACGCGGTTATTTTCGTTTTGCATGCATGCGCATCTCAAAGGGGGCCTCCTTAAACCTACACCTGGGTCGCAAGTCCTGGGAACTGCTCTGGGTTTCTCCCTCTGCCACACGATGGACCCGGCACCCGCACGGTGAATCCATGGAAGGCTAAGAAGTTCGTCTCTCTCTTGTTTAATTTCACAAGACATGAAATTATATAGAAAATACCGCTTCTTTAATTATATAAGTATTTACACGCTTTATTTAAAGGACATATAGCGGTGAATAATAATATTGTTAGCCGAGACTGTGTTAGCACTCTCCGTACTATTGACTACATCGGCGGTGTTACTATTGACCTGAAGCGCAATTGATCGAAGTAATTAATCGTATATTAGCTTGAATGTATAAAAAGCGAGTCGGTCGAGGCATTAGGGACATTCTCGTTTGGTCGTCTCTCTGGAAGGTTCTATTGCGGGATTGACTTTGTATTGCGGGAGTTCTTTCCAATTTACATGATTATTTCTATTTTTCTGAGTTTTTATGATTTATTGTGTTACTTGAATCATTTAATTGTTGATGTGAGTTTTTATGCTAAGATTTGTATTTGTTTTTTTGTTATATAAATCTAACTAGCGGGCCCGGCAGACGTTGTCCCGCCCTGGTTATAAAAAAAATCCTGGATAAATTATATACCAAAACGTTCCTCGTGAATCACTTTATCCACTGGTGAAAACCGCATAAAGACCCGTTCAGTAGTTTTTGAGTTTATCGCGAACAGACGGACAGACAGACGCGGTAGGGGACTTTGTTTTATACTATGTAATTATTCAGGGTATCAAATAATATTATTAGTAGCAGAAAGAACTAGATGAGAAATAATTATACGGCTTTGTAGAAAGGCAAAATAAGGATTAGTGAACTTAAAACTGCAGCACGAAATAATAACATAGTTTGTGGGATAAATCGAGATAATTAAGCCACGAACATTAAATACTTGTAATATCACAATATTAACTCTTGATTAGATAATTAAATCAATTATGTTATTTAATTATCATCGACGTTGGTACAAAGGGACGTTCATTTGATCACTGTCCCGAGATTTCCATCACAGTAACCCCTTTAGAACCCGGTTCTAGCCAATTATGAGCAGTTACGTTCGGGCGATAGAGTTTGCAAGTACCAGATTATGCGTTGGCTTTTCTCATGTAGAAATATGAATCCTAATATGAAAACATTAAGAACGTGGTACGCCTAAAAAATATATAATTTAAAAATAGTTGAGAACCAAGTAAAATAATATCTTATACAGGCTTATAATTAAAGAACATTTCGCTTACCCGTAAATAAATTAAATTAAATTCAACCAAGAAGCGAGTGAAATCAAAGAGTGCAAAACTTTATTGGTATTTGTAGCAAACAACTAAACGATCGCTAATTAGTCCTTGCTTATATTAAAAATGTGAACTCTATTTGTCCAATTTGTTAGCTTTTCATGATAAAATCTCTGAACCCATCACAATTAAATTTTGATAACGATAACCTAGAGAAGAACACAAGAGCTAGAGAAAAATATTGAGTAAAATATATCTTTTAAATCGAACGAATATTAAATATTTTTTCACGTGTTTTGGACATCATGGTGTAAATAATAGAAATTAAATATCGATTAGTAAACAAACAGTATAAATATAGTAAGTCGCTTAAGAACAACAATGCTCTATCCAGTAATAAGATAATTAAAATAAAATATATTTTGACCAGTATACATAGTAACAAGTGATTCATAAGGTAGTCAGTCATATTGGTTGTTATATAAAAGATGTATCAACATATTTATAAATTAGGTATAGTTTGAAGCATAATCTGTCACATCATCGTATGATATACGAACCAATGGACATTTAATTTTTGCTATAGCTACAACCGATTAGATTTCTCTCATTGCTACATTAACATCATAAACGATGTCATGAATATTATAACCGAATTTAATTTGATTTCAGTATAAGATTTTGCAAAGTTACTTAAAGTTATAAGAGTTATAAATTTTGTATTAGATGATCCGGCACTTTCAAATATATATAAAACTAGTGGGCCTAAATTTTACTGATTACAAAAAAAATCTTGACAAATTATATACCAAAACTTTCCTGATGACTCACTTTATCTACTGGTGAAAACCGAAAGAAAATACGTTTAGTAGTTTTGGAGTATATCACGAATAGACAAACAGAGGCGGTAGGGGACTTTGTTTTATACTATGTAATGATAACCAGCTTTAAAACTTAATATCGTAATATTTATATATGGGGCCAATACGTAATCGATGGTATATCTATAGATACCTAGAGTTAGTAACAGATTTCAGACCTCTGAAATCTGCATCTTAAACTACACTAGTAAATTCTTAAATATATTGAACTTCAAGATTTGACTGTAAAACAGAAATTAACAACTTACTTGGTTTTTGACTTGTCACTGCATATAAGCGGATCCACCGCTACAATTTGAATAGATCACTCCACACACGGTGAGTACACAGGATGTGGAAGGATTTTTACTATTTTTTACAATCTTTCTTATTTTCTGTTTTTTGGTTAGCTAGCCTTAGCCATATTGTCAGATTCAAAATATATGTATTGTAATATTTGTATGGGGCATCTTATGTTGCTGTTAAATGTTTCGAATATCGTTAAAGGCTGATTAGACTGCTCATCCACGTGAAACCTTTTAATTGCTCGTAAATGTGAAGGTTGAGAAAACTGCCAACAGTTGGGAGTTTAGTTAATGGAACATTTAATAACGAAAAATTAATTACTTTCGACTCCGCAGTGTAGATTGTTTAATATACATTGAAATAATTATGTTTTATATCTTTTAATTTAGAAAGTAGAACTTCATTACATAATATAAAACAAAGTCCCCTACCGCGTCTATCTGTCTGTCTGTTCGCGATAAACTCAAAAACTACTGAACGAATCTTTATGCGGTTTTCACCAATGGATAAAGTGATTCACGAGGAACGTTTTGGTATATAATTTGTCCAGGATTTTTTTTATAATTAGAGCGGGACAACGTCTGCCGGGCCCGCTAGTATATATATATAAACATTAAAAGTTGTAAGTTTTTGAAAATTGGTAAATAAAATAGAATATGTTTATTAAAGAATCATGAATATTACTTTGTTTCGTAATTCAAAATAAGTTTCTATCTTCGAATAATAACATTCCATCGTCGTTCTCTGGATTATAAAAGCTTTAAGAAATACTTAAACCAATTTATAATAACTTAAGGTACATAGAAATAAAACAATTCATTTGGAATGTATAAGGTAAACAAATTTCAAGTGGAAAAAACTAGAACTCTGTAATAAATGATTAATAAGCCAGTTTGAAATGTAATAAGATAAGATTTAACTCTTATATTATTGTATATTATCGAATTTATTATTTATTTAAGTAACAAACAACCATAAATAATCATGTTATAAGTATATTATAAAATAAAAGGTCCAAAGTACCATTATTTAAAAGCAAAACATTTTCAGACTATTAAAGGTAAATAAATTGTTGTAAATAATAGTTAGTCATGGTGGTCGAGTGGCTTGACCCGTGGAATATCAATTTAATGTCCACAGGTTTGAACCCTAGCATGTACCAACGAATATTTTTAAAATCGAGTACATTTACTATTTAAAATAGTAACATTATCGGGTGACGGTGAAGGATAACATTGTGAGAAAACCTGAACCTCAGAAATGTTCTTGTAGTATCTCCATACGTGGGAAAAGATAGAACTGGATTTCCCGCAGCCTGAAATCGCCAATACGTGTTGGGCTGGTGTGGTGAATGTCCATACTTTCCTTCAGGAAGGGGCCTATACCCCTGCAGTGGGCTTACATACCGATGGGATTATTGCCTATAGAAGTGCAGGAAACTAATATTTAACCTGTTAAGTTAATGTACTTCCTTAGTTTAATATCGTACGGTATTTTACTGTGGGACAGCAGCTGTGAAAACTGTCATATTTATGCTATCTAAAGGGACATTTCCAGCAATTTACGGCATGGGACCTGTCGTAATACTAAAGCAGAAATGTCTGAAATTTAATATATTAATTTCATTCTCCTCATGTCTTTGGAAGTTTGGTCCCATTGAAGCGGTGTTCAGTTCAGCTTTTAGGTTGATACATATTAAGTAATTATAAGTATAAGAGACCAAGTGTTTCGTAGAGACTCTACCCAATGCGTTGTTACCACCACATACAGAGTAATAAAATCAATATATATCCAGCAGTAGAGAGACTTGCAGACTTCATATGAGTGACGACTGCCACTGGATGGCAATCTCTCGGTATCTCAGTTGTGTTTGGATTTTACGCTGAGAAGTATGTAAAGCGAGTTTTACTGTCAAAAGGTCTATTACAATTTAAATTCTAGTGATTGCTGTTCTATACAGACATTAAAAAAATGTACGATAGTAAATAATATTCATAGAGTTTAAAAAATCACAGAGATATATAAGGTAGTTAAACTCGATCGAGTCTATTTGCCTACTTTTCACGATGACTGGGCTCCTTTTTGAATCGATGGTAATGTTTTGACGAACAGACAAGCACACTTCTAAAGATCCTAAATCAGCTAATCAACTCAGGAAGTTTTAATTTGATTGAAGGAAATTTTATAACAGTAAAATACTAAATGTATTGGCTTTTTTCTTACTAAAAAAATAGCGCGCATAATAAACTTTCAGAAAACCGATTTGATAAACGCTTCTTTAAATTTTTTAAAATGTACTTTACGAACTCGTAAAGTTGTACTTACAACTTGTGCTCTTTCAACATCTGAGTTAATACAAGTAATAGCTCACAATAAATGGATTAATAATATCAAATAATGTTGTAGACGTAGTTTGAAGCGCGAGAGATTCCTGGAATCTAATAATATTTCCAATTATGTAATTGTTTCTCGGGTACAATATTACAAGGTCAGCGATATTATCCTTATGACTATGTCTCCGTCTGCCTCTTAGTGAGAGTATAATTCGAAATCCACTTCACTGAATTAACATGATACTTTTTTTTCTAACCATGAATATGTTCTCCGGTCATGTTTAAGTATATGTTTTGTTACATTAAGTAATTTACGGAAAATGTCATGAGCTTTCGAACCTTAAATTGACGCAAAGATTTCCAATATACTATTACGATATTTCACCTGAATCATTAAATGCAACAAATAATAATTTAGAATAGAAATTTAAAAAAAATCAAACAAAAATGAACCGACTTCAAAAAACATAAACTCAAAAGTGTAAAATACTATCTTATATAACACTTTGTCTTTATTTAAAAAAATAATTTAAACAGGAAAACATTTAAATATTACCTAATTACATATTTGAGAAACCCGCGAGATACCCCAGTCCGTCAGTGGTATCTGCCGCGAATTACGAGACCATATCGAACGCCCCGTTTTACAAAAGACATCCGCGATATATTTTTCCCGATCCTTATGATGGTATACCGGCAGCAAACAATCAGTACCAACCTGTCTCTTCAAACAGAGCGTGTTTACATCCACGCTTGCGTAACCACAGATCACGCCGCCATGGTCTGGAGGTATATTTCGCTCCCGCACACCAGACTAGGCCCCCCTCGGCAGCGGCTCAAGCCTAGGTCCGTTCCCTGGTGGAGCCCTTGAGTACATGCTTGATACACATGTATATTTCACTAAGTCATATATGTATGAACATGTAGCTTAGCTTACTTCAGTTAGATTTGCGATTTTGCGTAACCTAGACAAAAACAAAAACCGAGGTGTGCCGAACACCCTTGTGTTAGTTGTCAGAATAAAATCGAGTGAGTGCCTTAAGAGCTCGCCTTAATAGTCTGGTGAAGCTGTAAAGGTCTTGTTGAGCGAATAACGTAATCACTTCGAAAAAAAAAAGTGAAACTCTGAAGCACTCTTTAATAAATAATCTATTATATTATAAAATAATCCCTTAAAAAAAGCATCCAATAATGAAAACCTCATCCAAACCAGATCAGTAGTTATTGAGAAAATTGCGGGTACAAACATACATACGGGTCGAATATAGAACCTCCTTTTTTGATATCGGGTAAAAAAATAGGCAATAGCATAAAAAAGTACCCGAGTTTACGTTGAAAGGTATACGGGTTGTCAACAAAAGTACAATTACAAGTGTTTTTCATGTATATTTTTGAGCAATCTTCCAAGTTAATAATCTGTCGCAAAGTAACTGTCAGTATGATTCAGCGCTTGCACGTAAGATCTAATCGTATCTCTAAACAAATTTGTTATCTGTAAGCTTATCACTTAACTTCAAGTGTCATTGTGGCGAAATGTTAGCGACACAAATTACATAATGTTAAAGAGAAACTATTTTTTGGAATATGGTATTTTGTGTGGTGTCTATTGGTCTTTCTCTATACTGTTCACCTTTTGATATGAACTAGATAGAAATGTAAAAATGTCTCTAAAAAACATAGAATTCAGTAAGTTAAACTGTTTTTATTTGTATCTCCTAACATTCATACCAACTTCATCTGTCGATTGTGTACATCGCTCAATAACAAATGAGAAGATGCTAGAATATACTTCCTAATAATAATAACCACCAATAGTCACCTATGTCACCAATAGGACCCATGATCGAACTTCTCCTCTTGAGCTTCTTAAAAAAGGTGACGATCCCATAGCTTCGATCAATTTGGTATTTTTTGTTAATATTGGAAAATCTTTCTTTGATAAATTCAGCTAGTAACAAGGTAACTAGAGTACAAACCATCTCCTCTTCTGTATCCAATTCGCTGGTCATTTTGGAAACCGATGTCTGTGAGGTTGCCAGAATTATATCTGGACTCCGCAACCATTGCGCTGTCGGCTGTGACTTAATTTCTACATATATCTTTAAAGCTGCGTGTGATGTCTTATGTCCGTTAATTACTCACATATGTAACCTGTCTCTAAGCACTGGTATTTTCCCAAAGGTATTTAAGAAGGCACTCGTTCATCCTGTTTATAAGAGCGGTGACAGAAATGTGGTCAATAATTATAGGCCAATCTCGATATTACCTGCTATGTCCAAAATCCTTGAAAAAAATTTATGTAATGCCTTAGTAAAATTTCTAACAAAATATAATATTATATCTGATAACCAGTTCGGCTTTAGAACGTCGAAATGTACAGAAGATGCAGTTCTTGGGTTTGTAGATGTTGTAACTAAAAAACTAGATGACAAATATAAATGCTTAGGTATATTTTTGGATATTTCAAAGGCTTTTGGCTCCGTAGATATCCCTACTCTGTTATATAAGATGGAAAAGATAGGTGTGCGAGGAAATACCCTCAGTATTTTCAGGGACTATCTTGCGGATCGAACTCAAAGAGTTGTAATTGATAAGTTCAAAAGCTCTGAAGAGTACATTTCTTTTGGAGTTCCCCAGGGTAGCATCCTGGGTCCTATACTTTTTTTAATCTATATTAATGATCTGTGCCAGTTAAATGTTCGAGATTCTCATATATTCACGTTTGCAGACAACACAGCTTTATTAGTCTATGGAACTTCTTGGTCAGAAGCATCATCTCATGCCGAGTCTGTCCTTAAACTTGTAATGGACTGGCTTTCAGGAAACTCACTTACACTAAATGTTAGTAAGACTAAATATATAGCCTTCAACTTGAGTTCCTTAACTCGTCCTCCTGATAATTCATTATGTATTAAAAGTCATACATGCTCATTAGGATCTACATGCAACTGTCCAGCATTGGAAAGGACAAACGTAATAAAATATTTAGTGGTTCATGTTGATGAATTCCTAAGATGGAACTCTCAAGTAATTGCTTTGGTCAATCGAACGCGATAATTAATATACATATTTAAAAACCTAAGAGACTCCGCTGATTACCAAACTCTCAAAATTGTTTACTTTTCGTTATGCCAGTCACTATTATCATACTGCATTCTGGTATGGGGTGGTGCTTCAAAGTCTATACTTATCGCACTAGAAAGAGCCCAAAGAGCTGTTCTAAAAGTAATGTCATCTAGACCAAGACTTTACCCAACTAAAAAACTATATTCAGAGTGTCAAGTCCTATCGGTTAGACAGCTCTTTATACTCAAAGCTACCATCCGTAAGCATTCAACACTGACAGTAGACTCTGATAATGATATAAATCACCGACATAAAACTGTATCTTTAGTCTCAAAGCACCGACAACTTGCGCTGAAAAACAATATTATATACTGAGTTCTAGACTGATTAACAAGATTGACAGATGGTTAGATATTACACATTTAAACAAGCACAGATGCAAAATGAAGATTGAATCTTGGCTTCAAAACTTAGATTATGATCAAACGGAAAAAATATTACTGGCAGATATATAAAGTGTAATAACTGTCAATGCATAATTTTTCACGCAGGTATCATTAAATGTAATAAATGTAGATGATTACTTCTTAGAATAAGAATTTTTGTAACAAAATTTAATATATTTTAGCCCTAATTTCTAATATGTAACTATACTGAGAATGTTGTTAACATACACTTGTTTTTGCATATATAGCGTTTCAAAATAAATTATACACTGCGGTTGTATAACGCGTTCATTAATAGAGTCATAATGTGTACTGCCACCTGAGACACAGGATTACCTAGTTTAGGTGACAGTGGTCAAATGTAGATTTCATTAATTTTTAATCTACTTTTTGATAGTTTGCGGTCCATAGTTCTAGTTTGATAAATTGTATAATAACATTTTTTTTATAAGTTTATGATTTATAGTTAACCTCTTCACTATTGTTGTTTTAGGTTTTTATATATTATGTGTAATAAGTTATAATTACTTATAAAATAATATAACAGCACCGTAACCTATTGTATCGCATGCAAAATAAATAAATAAATAAATAACAAATAAAAAATCTTCCTAGCCGATTTCGACTACAGCGACCAAACTCCCTTGAGTTGGGGTGGCGTGTTTAGCTCATAAATGGCTGAAGTACCCAATTTTAGCTGTAAATTTACAAGCACAAAAAGGACATGTTAAGGTACCGTTAACAAAGTTATAGTTTATTTTTGAAGACAGTTTATTTTCGAGATGCTCCTGTTTATTATCTAAGTCACGTCTTTGATCCTCCAATGTATTTATTCTCTCCTGAACAAGTTGCCTCTATTCATCAGGTTTAACAGTGAACGACTCCCAATGAGAAGGTTCGATGTTACATCTTTTCATATGTCTCTTCTGAACATCTTTGAAACGTAAGAATTTGCCTCCAATCTTCCGTTTACTATACTGTAGTTCGGAAAAGAAGATGAGCTTTACTTTTCTCGTATCTGACATTCGCGGGAGATGTCCGTATCAAAGCAGATGGCGTCGCATTAAATATGCCTCTATCCCTAGGATATTAGCTCATGGTAAGACATTGATGTTACGGATTCAGTCGGACCACTTTATGTTCATGATGTCACGAAGACATTTTAAATAAAAACTGTCCACTGTAAACTGGGTATGTCTACGGCATAAGCAACATGTCTTTGATGAGTTCAAGATGTTAGGCAAAACAATAGCCATGTATACCTGGATTTTAGTACTTAGTTTGATATCATGGGAGTGAAACACTCTTGTTCGGAGCTAACCAAATGTTTATACCACAGGTGATAGGGAAATGCTCCGTTCTCTCGCCTTTAACAGTTACACAACAGGTCATGTTGTCGTGAATAAGTCTTATCAAACGTATAAATTTCTCCGTTCAACCAAGTTTTGCTAGCTATCCATAAAACTTCTCGAGGCACACTGTCAAATGCTTTCTCTATGTCAACAAAGCAAAAGGAACAAAGACTGGCTCTGCTCTTTGATTATCTCTTAAAATTGCTTCAAGGAAAATATCGCTTCACAGGTGCCCCAGTTAGGTCGAAACCCAAATTGGGTTTTGGGTAATATATTTTCCGACAGTTTCATCAGTCGATTCAAGAGTACTGTTTAAAATATTCATCAAGAGATGGCGCTATATGGTACGGTCAATTTTTTGTATTGCGGTGTCAAGACTCGCATTAAAAACATGACCTCAGGGCGATGTATATCTCTTGTCAGGTAATAAAAATTATATATTTAATTTTGTTTAATTCAATTCTACCCACCTCTAGGCAAGTTAATCATTTATTCATGGTCCTTTGAGCCGGATAGTTTGCTGTCGACATTGGTCACAAGGTGGCACTACAAGGAGCCTGGAGGTGGAACTACAAGGTGCCAGGAGCCAGGAGTCAATCGGTGAGAAGAGCCAGGAAGTGCACTGCGCTGTGGAGCTACAAGGAGCCTGGAGCCGGTGGGAGGAGCCAGAAAGCGCGCTGTGTGGTGGAGCCGAAAGAACGAAACCAACGAGGTTAGAGTTCTATGGAGCCACTTGGTTGGGCCCCGAAGATCGAAGCTACGAGAGGAGCCAGGTGGTGGGAGTTGGGAAAATCCTGGAGGTTGGTGAATTGGAACCCGCGGATCGGAGCTATCGAGGAGGTTGGAATTTTAAGGAGGTTATTGTTGCTTTAATTACTAGCCAGGAATGAAGCTGAAAGGAGATTGGAATTATGAACTCACCGAGTGATTGAAGCTGTGAAGTGGTTGGTAAGGGGAGCAGTATGGAGGAAAAAGGAGCTTGGAACAGCGAGAGGAGTCCACACCGGAGGAGGGTTGCGGTCACCAAGGAGACATCCGAGAAACACATAAGTTCTCTGAAGGAGGCCCCTAGTGAAGGAAGTAGGGAAGTACCTACAAAATCATACTTGGAAATATTGTTGTGTGTTTGATGCATCCTGCACAGGAAAAAATCGTTACTCATTAAATGATAAGTTAATGATTGGACCAAGATTGCAACCAGAACATCGACATTTGTGAGAACCCTTTCAGAAGTGCTTGCCACAAATAGCACAAAATGGCATTTTATACCACCACGTGCTCCTAATTTTGGGGGATTGTGGGAAGCTGGCGTTAGGTCAATAAAGTTTCATTTGAAACGGGTTATTGGTGACTCCATATTAACGTATGAAGAGTTGTCTACGGTCCTAATACAGATCGAGGCTTGTCTTAATTCTAGACCACTTTCGGCGATAAACTCCGATACAGACACATTCGATGTCCTAACGCCCGGGCATTTCCTTATTGGGAAACTTTTACTCACTGCTCCCGACTATAACTTTGAAACATCTACTGTGTCTAGTTTAAGGAGATGGCAATTAACGCCAAAGATGATGCAGAATTTCTGGCGTCATTGGTCTCACGAGTATCTAACAAAGTTTTTGCACCGTTACAAATGGTCTGATACAAACGCTGAATCTAACATTGGGGATTTAGTGGTAGTAAAGGAGAATAATTTACCTCCTAGTAACTGCCTTCTCGCGAGAATTGTAGAAAAACACCCCGGAGAAGACAAAATTACAAGAGTTGTTACGTTACGCACTCGAAACTCCCTATTCAAAAGACCTACTTCAAAGTTGTGCATTTTACCAGTTACTCAATAATTTTAAGTTAAATTGTTATTATAGAATTAAGTTTAGTACAAACCTTTGTTATATATGAAAACGTTGTTATATTTGTGTACGTACTTATGCTTAGAAATTTCGTTTATTTTATGGACTATGGAAAATAGCTCCATAGTGGGCGGAATGTTTAAAATATTCACCAAGAGATGGCGCTATATGGTACGGTCATTTTTCTGTATTGCGGTGTCAAGACTCACATTAAAAACATGACCACGGGGCGATGTGTAACTCTTGTCAGGTAACAAAAATTATATATTTAATTCTGTTTAATTTAATTCTACCCGTCTCTAGGCAAGTTAATAATTTATTCAAGTACTCTAATAAAAAAATCCCTAGAATAGACAGCAGTGAGATACCTTTATAAGAGTTACATTCAGAACGGTCACCTTTATTTTTGTACAGAGAACAAATAAGCGACACCTTAAACTCAGAAGGAACCTCCTTAATTTCCCAAATTTCTTTAAAGAACTTCCAGCTCTTGTGGTGAAGTTACATCTTCCCCATATTTAAGAAGCTCTCCAGGTATATTATCAATACTAACTGCTTTGCTATTCTTTAGGGTTTTCATAACTGTGATAACTTCCTGCAGAGTAGGAGGATAGTGCAGAGTTACTACTCGTGGGGAATCTGGAAGAGATTTCACGAAATTCAGATCTGCAGTACGGTCGATATTAAGTAGATTACATTACATTACATGCTCACTATACAAAGAATGAATGCCTAGTTAGCAAGTTTCAAAGTCAACCATTATAAGCATAAGGTATTAACCTTCGCAGGTTTATATGGGTTAGATTAATAGGCCATGAGACGATGACAACGATTTACTATCATCTTCAGCAATTGGCCAGTTGGCCTTATAAAAAGTGACCCTACTTTTGTTGAGTTTACATAAAAAAATATATAAAAATGTTGAGAGCCGCAAGTGCACGACGCTGCTACCTGAAACTAGTACATAATAAATTTAGATGAGAGGGATGTAATGAAGCTTCCTGTATAATTAACGCCGCCGGCTTAAAAGGCTCTGAGATTTCTTCCTTTTAATTCTGAACACAGAGAAATACGAGCAGCAACCTCACTGCAAACCGTTGCAGATAAAAGTTCAATGTTTGACCCAAGATTGCCATAACTGATCTTATTTTTTTTTATTGCTTGGATTAATAAGTAATATGAACTGAATTAATTACTCTCCATTATTTTTTCTCAGTTATTAACTTCTCATTTGCTATGCTTAATCACACAAACAAAATGCTATGTACTATACTTGCAAGAATATTAGTTAAATAGACGCTCTACAATTTACCAGTCATGCTGTATGCATCTGAGTGCTGGGCTACGCAAGAGACGGATGAGAGAAAATTACATGTGGCAGAGATGCGAACATTATGTGTGTGTGTGTGTGTGTGTGTGTGGGGATGTGTGGTGTGACTAGAATGGATAAGAATAAGAATGAGTATATTAGAGGAAGTCTGAAAATAGCACTAGAGACAGAGAAGTTGAGGAGTAATAGGTTAGCATGGATGGGCATGTCATGAGAAGAGATGAGAACCAAGTAACTAGAAAAGTGTTGAGTATGATTGTGGATATACGAGTAGAGGAAGACCAAAAAAAGTATGGATGGCCTGTGTGAAAAATGATATGTGCGTAAAAGGAGTGAATACTGAGATGACATTTGACAGGAGAGAGTGGAAAAGGAAAACATGTTGTGCCGACCCTACTTACGTGTGACAAGGATAATGATGATGATGATACGCTCTACAATTTATATTACGACATGTAACAAATGTAGGTGGTAGATTCACGCTGAAGCCATTGCTGGTTTGATTTGTTGTTTGAATGGGTCGGCTAGCCCAGAGTACTACCACCCGACCCACCAAAACACCCACGTGAAGTTTTAGTACTTGCATTTTTGCGTTTCATTCGGTTAGTGAGAGCACCGGAGAACTACTTCCCTCCCTCACTTCTCCCAAAACCCTCTTCCATCCCCCACTTCCCCCAACTCCTCTCTTCCCAAACACAGGCTGGCAACGCACTGGCGACTCCCTTGGTGTTGCTGGTGTCTATGGACGACAGTGATCACTTACCATTAGGTGACCCGCCTGTTCGTTGGCCACCTATATTATAAAAAAAAATGAAGTGTTAGGGTATTCATGTGACAATAATATAGTACTCCTTTACTTAATGTTTTCTATTATTACTTGTATTTAGAGAAAAAAAAAAACATTTTAAATGTGTTAGCTGTTCTCTGTTTATTGTATACTTTTCAGACGTTTAATCAGCTGTATTTAGCTGACGTGACAAAAGGTACAAGTGTAAGATATCATTATTTTGTATAAAATTCAAAGGAAACAGTTTTTACACATTTTTCTTCATCTAACGAAAATAAATAATAGAAAACTATAACATAAAACACGGATAAAATTAGGTCTTTACCTATGAAATTGCCGTTTTGTCTGAAAAAATTTAAACGAATTTTTTTCATGTATTTTTTATTTGTATTAATCGAAGTAATCACCCATGCAATCAATGCATCTTTGCCAAAGCAGTGGCAGTTTATTAATGCCCTTCTTAAAGAAATCAGCTGAACGGGAGGCAACAAATTCTTCAAAGGCATTTTGTACTGCCTCTCGGGTTTTGAATTTTTTTCCCGCCAAGGAGTTATCTAAATTCTGGAAAAAGTAGTAGTCTGTAGGCGCAAGGTCTGGTGAGTAGGGCGGATGACGGAGAACTTCCAACCCAAGGTCTTGCAACTTGGAGACCGTGCTGTGCAGTATGAGGTCGCGCGTTGCCGTGCAGGAGCAGCGGAGACGAGCGATTGACCAATGCTGGTTGGAGATGTGCCAGCTTCTCCATCATTGTGTTCAGTTCTTTATAGTACACATCAGCAGTAATGCTCACCCCGTTTGGTAAGAAGCTGTGATGAATCACACCGGCGCTAGACCACTAAACAGTGACCATCACTTTTCTAGGGGTAAGTTTTCGTTTAGAGCATTGTTTAGGTGCTGAATCAGGATCCAACCAACTTGCTGAGCGCTTACGGTTATCAAACAGAATCCATTTTTTATCGCAGGTAACAATGCGGTTCAAAATTCCTTCATTTGTGTGTCTGTTGAGCAGTGCAAGGTTCGTCTCGACGCGTACTTCGCGCTGGCGATCATTGAGTTCGTGGGGCACCCATTTGTCAAGCTTTTTTACCCTGCCAATTTGACGCAAATGGACCAATATTGTTTTGACGCTAACGTCGAAAGCTGCTGCTAATTCAGCCGTAGATTGTGTATCATCAGCTTCCACAATCGCCTTTAATTCGTCATTGTCGACCAAAGTCTTCGGACCACCGCGAGGTTCATTTTTCAGGTCGAAATTCCCAGAACGAAAGCGAGCAAACCAATAACAGGTGGTGCGTTGGTTTGTAGTGTTAGCTCCGTAAACGTCGTAGATGTTGCGTGCCGCTTGTGCCGCGTTGCTGCCACGACGGTACTCATATTCCATAATTACTCGAATTTTTAACGTATCCATGATGACAAAAAAGATTGAAATGCGATGAAAATGTAACACTAATCAATAAACAAATGACTACTTTTGGAAAAAGAATTCCATGTTTTTAAAATAAAATTAATTTGAAATTAGAATTCTTAGCCAAACAAAAATTATTTTAATTTGAAATGGCCAGTACTGCAGAACGGCATTTTCATAGGTAAAGACCTATTATATTTCATTACCTGCATCTTATATTATTAATATAAAATGGGAATATGTCTGTAGGAAGTAGCCGCCGTAATTCATACGACTCTATGAGTTACAGCTTCATTATCTGTAAGAAACGTAAGCTATGCAAAATTCAGAAATGTTACCGTTTTATCGCATAGCAGTTGCTTTGAAAAATCTACAGAATCGGAGACAGAGAAGAAGAATTATTGAAGAACAGAACGTATACACTGACTTCAACGTACTTGGTAACATCGGAAGATGTTTAATTGCATAAAACTTTACTACGATTTTGCAATAACTATCAATATCAATATTTTGTAAAATTGCAAACCCTGTGATTCTAGTAATACGTAGAATATCGTGCAAGGTGAACATTTTTTTTTAAATAAGCATATTACCGGTCTGCGAGACTGTAGGCTTAAGCGCCATGTCAAGCGAGTTTTGGTGTTAGAAGTCTACTACAGAGTCGATCAATATGTGAACGACAGTGACGTCTGGAATTGACTCCTCTCTGTGCATCCACAAAAACGACTGTAGCGTGTAATGTATTGTAAATATATATGTGATAAAAGGATAAATTTAAATATATATATATATATATATATATATGTCGGAGCATTATACAGAGGCGATTAAAGAGTGACAAGCTTTTAACAATTGTTACTGGCAGTCGTGAGGTTTTTCTATCGGTTTGTCAGTTGTAAAATACGAACGGTGAGATGTCGAAAAATGTCATTGTATTATTGAATGGAAAAAATAGAACACGTGTATATAGAATACATATGTAAACGTTTATATATTGTGTAAATATATACATAGATGTGATATATTTATTTGTCAAAACACCTACCTAACAATTTTAGCTTGTAAATTTGCAAAAATGTAAGGCTAAGGCACTTTTAGTAAAACTCGTTCTCTGGCTACCAGGATACGAGCTCTGCCTAGTTTGGTAGCCCCTGTAAATATATGTGTAAAATGCATTGATATACAAAAACCAAAGATGCACACAACGTCTCACAGCCGGCACACAAAAATGAGTGCATAATTTTGGATTATGCAGTAATTTCAGATAGTCTCGTGTCGCTTACGTCCTTGTAAAAACAACTCTAAACGTATTCTGGTAAGGTTGAATTTACAAAATCAAAAGTTTATGTCATGTATATAACCACGTATGTATATTGAGGAATTTTTGCGGCCGGTTTTGAGCGCCACTTTTATTCGAGACTATGTTTCTTGGGGTTTTATATATCAATGGTAAAATGTTAAAATCTTAATAGCTTAATTTTCGAATTTTTTATAAAATCGATCGAGTTTTTTTGCCGATTCATCTCGCGATGACTGGGTTGTTTGTCCAAACTGGTGGTAGTTTTGACGTTCATAAGCACCTTAGTAGGGCATAAATTAAATTAAGTATTTTGAATTTTCATTTTTTATCGCTTATACAACTTTAGCGCGAAAAGCAATATTTACTCTATTATTTAGACTAACCGCGGCGGTAGCTCAAAAGCAGGTTTTGTATTAAATAATGAAGATACCTGTTTATTTGTTTATGACAAGGTTGAGATCTCAATATATATGTTGCCAAACGAGCGTCATTGATTTCCTAGAACTACAGAGAAGCTTTGATTATTCTGTATTCACAGCCTGGAGCAGTTTGTGTCAGATAAGAAGAAAATGTTTGAATAAGAAAGTATATATATCAAGCTACTGGTATTATGAGTCCATACTGCCTCACTAACTGGAGATTAATATTGAATTAATAAGAATAACAAGATTTTAATCTACTTTGGTCGCGGCTTTGCTCGCTTTAATTTACATACGACCTATCCATCGGAAACAGTACCGTTTTCTAGATCAAAAGTACACTAAGTCCTCTACTGTACTCTTGAAAACACAATTTTATGATGCTAAATTGAGTTGATGTGAAAGACAAGGAAGTAAAAGCGTTATAAATAAACAAATTCACGTTTGTAACCTAAATCTTATCAAAACAAGGAATCGATATCAGTTCAAATTCTATAATGACCGTGACCATACATACATGCTTAATAATTAGGCAATTTGCTTATGATATCATAGCATATCGTTGAGTACGGCAACTTCCAATTTAACAACTGTCTCCTAGTTTAAAATATATAATATATACTTAGAGTATGTCTAAGTTTACATCTTTACATGTTCAAACGGTAACACAAGCACATTCAATAAAAAATATCTAATCATATTTTTATCTTTAGATGTTGAAATCCTTACCACGGATTCATTGATAAAAACAATCTGTTAGATCTGTTCAGAAAAAAAATAACCTCGGTAGATATTATGTTTTTCCGCTCAAAGGCATTCCTGCCAACGTTGAAACAAAATTGAGCATTGACCGTCGGAGCAGACGGGGTCGAGTCACGAGTCGGCTTTGGGTAAGGGATCTTGACGTTCCGGTGAATTTCAACGATGCATGAAAAACATTTCTGGGTCGTAAATACACCAGAATACACCCGAAAGATTTATCCGTAAAATAACTGGAGTTAAAATAAACATTACTTACAGAAAATTCGACTTAATATTTCTGTTTTGCTTTCCTTTTAACTTTGTAGGTATTAAAATATGATCACAGTTTAGCCTAATGTTTAATGATGATATAGTCTAACATGATCAACACGCTAAACATAGAGGAAGTCTCGCTATTAAGTGCACTTACCAAGACACATCTATAGCTGCTTATGGTAAATTTTTAACCTGATAGTCATACAAGGTATCAGTGAGCCAGCCCAGCATTCAATAAACCATTTGAAATAATAGATTGAATCGGATCTATACATTGTTGTCTCTCCATCCTTCTCTAACTCGCCAGGAGTATTGGAACAAAAAGAACATTGGTTATTTAAAATTGCAAAAGTTGTACAGAATTTGTTTTCTAAGAATGAAAGAAAACTATTACTTATATATATTATAGATATTTTGTAAATATTCTACAAGGAAATTGTAAAAATAAATCTAAAAGGACAAAAGTAAAATCTTATTTGCATAGAAAACTGTGTGCAGCGAGCGACTGAGTCTCTGAAACGATCTTATGTTGATCCCAGAGGACGATTTCTCGCTAAACCAAATAAAAATAAATCCCTGACTGGAAGTATTTACATTAACACTTAAATCTGAATTGTAGTGAATGTTCCCATGAGGTATTTCTTTATTCATTACCTCAATCTCCGAATTTCCTCCTACCGTGGTAAGATTTCTCCCGAGATTAATTTTCTCGGTCCTAATAAAATAATTTGTTGCAACTCCGCAAATTTACTTTAAATATTATTTCATAACATTGTGTTAATAAATCATAGAAGCGCAATTTCATAATACTAATACCGATTCCGGTTTCCATTTGTCTGACGAACAAAGTTGGTCCGGAAGTCCGCGTGGCGGTTGCAGACCGGATGACTTCAGAATTAAATATAAATCAGTTTATTTTTAATTTATTATATACAACTTTATATTACTTTTGAACTGTACCAGAGTTATTATTAAAATAACAATAAATTAGATTACGTGCCATCGTTACATCCAGTTTTAGTAAAGCTTATAGCAATTAAATAAAATTGAGGATTAAACCACAAGTACAATGTTTTGTTTAATTTGAATTGGTAACAGAATTTACTTGAGAACAATTGTGAGGAAACCTAAATACGTAAAAAGTATTCACATAGACTAAGATGTGGGAGAGAAAAAAACATATAAAACATGTACATCGTAGGCTAACGTGATTTTTATCTTGTCTTTTCCTTCAGCCAATGTCTTCCCTAATCCAATCTTATTTATAGATCGTTATTCTTATCCCCAATAATTTTTCATGTTTTATAAATGGCAATGAAAAAAATAACCCATAAAATGCTAAAACATGTTTATTTACCTGTACATGAATGTCCAGAGCTGAAACTCCTAGTGTCGTGGGGTCTAATTTGAACAGACATACAAGGACTGAAAATGCTTTTAGTTTTGTGCACGCACTACGTGAAAAAAAGTCGTATTATTTATTTAATTAAGAAGATATACAACAAAAACTGATGACTCTGCAAGTTTGCCTTTAGTCGATGTAGGTAATAAATTGCACATTCTTCTCAAAAAACTTATAGAAGCAAATATTCTTCTACTGACTTCACTCACATGATTTTTTCAAGATAGATTGTTATCAAATATTACACCTAGAATTTTGGCTGTGGTGGAATAAAGAATTGTAACATTTTTCAAACAGATGCGTTCTAAAGCGTTCCATTCTATCTTGTGCAATTGCCTAGTACTACCAATAAGTAAACATTGCATCAGATTTACAGTGTATTGCATCAGATAAATCAATCACTGGCGTTTGGTAATAAATCTGCAAATCGTCCGCATATAAGTGAAAAGAAGAGGAGAGAGAATTCGTTATAGAATTAACGAAAATTTAGAAAAGTAAAGGAGAGAGTACACCACCTTGCGGAACACCAGTAGTAATTTCGCACTACTGTGAATATTTGTCGTCGATCCGGATGCGCTGACGATGGCCTTTATATTAGTACCTAACGATGCAACTACACATTTAGTATCTAGTAACTAACAAAGAATATATGCGTTATACATCGCAACGTTTTTCCTATCCAGTGCGTTTCACAGTACGGCAGGTTGGGTGTAAATAATACACTACATGTCCGAACCCGACTGCAGTCATAATTAAAACCATTTTCCGTGCCTTTGTTGTCTCTTCCTCTGTATTTATCTGAATGCATACTTTTTCATTTAAAATGTTGTAGGAATATTTTTTGTTGGTATTGTTAATGAAAGCACAGAATATGTTGATCAAAATACTATTGTCACACGTTGTAGCTTGAGTGTTGAAGTAAAAAATTGTAACAGCATTTGTATTTACCAAAAATCACAACGACCGAGTAATTGAAATGGCCATTTCATGCTATTCAATTTGTACCTGACTGAGTTTCGTATCGTATCATGATGTATGTCATCATTTTACGTCTGATTAAGACTACACAATTCAATAAAAGTAAGATATATTTTCTGTTTTATCTTTAGTTTAAAAAAAAAGTCGTAATGGTGTAATGGTTTAACTGGTGGAATATCCATTTGGTGTCTGCAAATTCGAACCCTGGCATGTACCAATGAATTAAACTGGTATTTAAACTGGTAACACTAACAGCTGATTGTGAAGGAATACAGCGTTACATTTCTCAGAGTTTGAAATCGCCAATATGTAATGGGCTGGGCGTATGTGGGCTGGCGTGGCTATTATGCTCTTACCTTCCTTCGGGAAGAGGCATATAGCGCTGCAGTGAGCCTCTTACAGGCTGATGATGTTGATGATCGTTTCGTCCTTGTGTTGTCGTGTCGCTCAGTTTCATCATTCTACAATAAACGTACTCTATTCTATAATAAAAGTTTCGTTTCACTCCAAATGTGAAAAAAACACTGCTGGTAAGTATGAAAAGACAGATTTGCAATAAAAACAAATGTATTTAAAGAAAAGTGTTACTTTGCGATAAAATCGGGAGCAAACGAGATAACGTTGTAAAACCTGGGACCTATTTATATGTGTTGACCTCGGTGAACGACATTTCGTTTGAAATTCCGTAGAAAAGGCTTTCATCCCTTACCTAAGATGAACTTGAATTCCGTCGTTCTGGGGTTAATGTTGCAATTTTGTGTCCCTGAAGGTGATAGATACCTGAAAGGGTAAACATATTCGACGAAATGTTTTGCTAAGATATAGGAAATGTCTGTAGTTTGTTATTTTATCTACAGAATGGTTAAAAGAGGATGATAAAGGAATGTCATATATTAAGGGCATTTTTGAGATAGAATTTCGTCTAATATTAGGTCTATACCTATGAAATTGCCGTTTTGTATGAAAAAATTTAAACGAATTTTTTTCATGTATTTTTTATTTGTATTAATCGAAGTAATCACCCATGCAATCAATGCATCTTTGCCAACGTAGTGGCAATTTATTGATGCCCTTCTTAAAGAAATCAGCTGGACGGGAGGCAACAAATTCTTCAAAGGCATTTTGTACTGCCTCTCGGGTATTGTTTTTTTTTCCCGCCAAGGAGTTATCCAAATTCTGGAAAAAATAGTAGTCTGTAGGTGCAAGGTCTGGTGAGTAGGGCGGATGACGGAGAACTTCCAACCCCAGTTCTTGCGACTTGGCGACCGTCTGCTGTGCAGTATGAGGTCGCGCGTTGTCGTGCAGGAGCAGCGGAGACGAGCGATTGCGGTACGGGTTCGTAATCCGCGGCGGATACCACTAACGGGCTGGGATGATTCGCGGCTTTTTCAGTAGCTAGTAGTGAGTGACTTTACGTGTGCCCAGATAGAGGGCATTTCCAGGTCCCTGTGGAGATCCTCGTTCCGGACGTACCACGGGACACCGGTCGCCTTTCGTAAGAAACGGTTTTGAATAATTTGTAATCTCTCAAAGTTGTATTCTGACATATGCGCAAAACGGGACAGCTATATGTTAGAACGGGGCGAATGCAAGTTTTATACAGAGTGAGCTTGTATCTGAGGGACATCTTGCTCTTGTGGCAATCTAACGGATGTAGGCGAATCATAACCATAGCGGCCTTATTTCGTACTCTCGTCGAGTGAGATCTAAACGAGAGGTGTCTGTTTAGCGTGACTCCTAGATATTTAATCTGCTTAGTCCACGGAAATCATGTATCATAGAAGATTCATGGTTAATTTTAGGAACCCGATAATCTTTGTTAAAGCTATGATTAAATACGATGTTAATTCGGTTAACCAATGAAGCTATAGATGCTGAAGAGCCAACACTGGGATAAGAGTAGTTCAACCAACGTGGAAGCAAATATACTAGTATAAAAAGAAGATGGATTGCCCAGTTTTAATTGTGGTGAATCATGCCATAATCCTTTAGTTAACATTTTTTGCCATTTTATTAAAAGCAATGTCTACGTTCAAAGGATTGTAGTTATGGAAAGTAGGTGAGTGTTGATCGCTGATTACTTATAAGAGTGGTGGTAAGTATTTAATCGAGATTTTGCAGCCTCCGTGTCTATTGTCGTTTTGCGAAGTGCTTTATAAAAACAAGCAGTTTCCTTAGCAACGACTAATTACCTGACTGAGTAAGAACTGACTTGGGTCAGGTGTTCTATGTAGTTCAAGCGATTTTCGTTAACGTTGTTTTAAATTTTTCAAATAAGATTTCAGTAACAAATTCTTCAATGTATTCAAATTACAAAGAAGGCACACGTATTTTGTTATCTTTATCAGAACAAATATAGCCAGTCTGTAAAAATACTCATATTCATAGTTAATCATATATTCCTGTTATTTTGTTCTAATATATTTTTATAGGTTTTAGAGTTTGACCACAATCTCATCTGATTTTAAATAACGACGTGCTCTAGGATGGTAAACGCGACAAACCTAGAGTGAACTGGCTCTCAAGTGCAGCTGCCGGAACATGTGCTTGGCGACAGATTTGCAACTTGAGGGTGGTAGCTATCCAAGCGGAATTGCTAAAAACCCTATTATCATGCTATGGTTTGTTTCATCACGTTGTTTTCCTTCACCGTAAGCTCCGAGTCAATTGCAAGGATTCGAATCTACTTCCAGCGAAGCTGTTTCCAAATACGTTAACAAACAAGCCATCTTATTAATCCTTGCTACCTAGTGTGTAAGCATGTACTGCGATTCTGCCTAATAATACAAATACGTATATTACTTATATAGCCCTTAAACTTTAATTTTATAAATCGGGTATTAACACTACTTCCCAGTTGCCTGATTTAGTTTAAAAATATATACAATACTATATACAACAAAATCCATTGTCCTTTTTTATCTTGAACAAAATATATATTTCTTTAATATATTTCCTCGCCTTTAACAATACGAAAAATCTTACCAAAGAATTCAGTAATAATTCACTTCTAATAAAACACGGCAGACTTATATAAAGACTTCTGTACAATCCTAAATGTAGCCGATAAAATGTATTGAAAACACAAAAATCATTACAAGAAATGACAACCAAAGAATGCTACGGCCCCTAATCATGCAAGTTGGCAAATATTCGTTGTAAATGATTTAAATCCATTTCCGGGTTCCGAGCGTCGCGTCGGTCCGTATAAACTTTGCACTTTGTACAAACGGAAACTAAAAGTGAGATATTTATAAATTTATATTACATTCTCATAATTTATTACTCTTACCGAAAACTCTATATTGCTGATGAGACATTTGACTTATGTTTCAAATGATTCTATTCTATGTCGTATTATAATTTTCGAAATTTGCAGTATTCATGGTCATAATCAAATATTTTCCTAATAACCAAGGGCTCTCAGGGTATAAGATCAAGTAGTGTCCGTATACTTCTAACTCAATAACCGTTGAGTATCGTCTATGTACATAAAATTACTTTGAATTCCCCGTTGCTAGATATAAAGCAAAACTAATAAAAAGGAAAACTTGTTTTTGGCAAACCAATTTGAACTGCCCACGCGTTTTCGTACCAAACTGGCGGTTTATATTCCCAGTCTGTTATAGTCATAGAATGTTGATTTTTCTGACAATTAAATTTGGAACAGGTACAATGAGTCGTAAAAGTAACAACAAGGGCATAATACAGACACGCTATCACATATCTGTACTGCGTTACCCTTTTGTCGGTCCTAAAAACGTAGCAGAGCTTCAGAAAGATTGTTTCACGCAGTTTGTTCTGATCTATTTTCCTTATTTTCTTCTTCGTATGATTAATATACGATGAAAGTAGTAAATATACTTGTTATTTAGTTATTACTATAGATTACCATCTAAAACCAGTCTTCAAAGAGACTACAACTCAATCCAAAGTTCAATACAATACATTCGAATCCTATGCAATTTTAATAAATTTCATATTCAGTGTGCTTCATCTAATTTATTTGAGCTTTATATATATTGCCTTTATATTTGTAGTTAATAAACAACGTATTCAAACGAAACTGTAAAGAGATATAATAGAGTTAATGAAGTTTCCATGAAAAAATACTTTACATAATACATATTGTAAATAACAAGTTAAATACATTTCTACTTCTTCTAATATACCTTCTTTAGTTATAAACAAGTTAAATTATAAATTTACTGTACAATTCAAATATTGCTTTATCTCCACAGTCCTCTATAGTAAGGTCGATTCATTCTAAGGTATTTTTAGTTCGTGGAAGTGAGGTAAGAGTATAATCTAGCAATGAACCAGTGGTACAAAGTTTGAATTAAAACAAAAACTATTAACTTCTATAATATTTGAAATAACAATTCAGCTTTATTCATAACATATATATGTCTTAATTAAATGTTTTTTCAAAATACTACAAAATACTTACCTAAATATTATTAAGTATTAATATTAAATATTAACTTAACATAGGATTTGTAAAAAAATATTACATAATCTATATCACTCTCATTCATAAAAAATACCTTACCACATTTACAATTTTTATAATAAATAATTTAATTTATATTAATGCTTATTATCCACTGGGGCTGACTTTTCTGTTGTACTAAATTCTGGAAATAATAATAAAATTGTTAAGTGTATTCACTTTCCATTTTTATACTGAAGCCTTAAAAAATGTATTTGCTTACCGGCGTCGGTGTTGTTTACTTTGGGTTCGTTCCAGGGTTGCCTCTCGGACGTACAGAAAAGTACAAAGAATAAATTTGCAAAGAAATACACTCCTGATGCTACGAAGAAAACTTTGCGCCATTCCGTCGCTTCGGTCTGAAAAAATATAATGTGGTATAAATGCCAGTTTAATAAATTTTTTGAGGAAATATCACGCCTTGAAAATCACTCCTTATATATTAGTATTGTTTATTGACGTGTACTCTAATTAAGTAAGTAATTTAGAAAGGCTGCTCTAAAAGTCATTCAGTATATATTTCATGAAATTTCATAAGAATTACCTCATCATTAATAATGAATCCACAAACTAATGGAGCGATGATAGAGATAATATTAGCCAGAAAGTTGGTAATACCCATCAAAGAGGCACTGAAGTTTGGAGCCAGGTCGATGTGTACCAGCTACAAAAAAAAGTTAAAATTCAATCCAATTCTTCTCCATATATCGAAATGATTCTGTGAAAGGTTATTCTATACAGCGCGAAAACAATATTTTATAGAAAACAAGTCGTTATAATTATATAAAATGAAATGTAAATTTATAAATACAAATTTTAAAAATAAGGGTAGAAAACTTGTATCGCCATTTACACGCGCGAGATAAATTTGCGTATTTAAAATAAATTCTTATCACAAATGATTTAGAGAATTAGCTAACCAAAATCCGTCTAATCCATTCGTTTTTTATACTAAGCAAAATACAAACGTTGGGCTCACCATGTAACCAGTATACTGTCCAGCATTGATCCCCACAGCAAGAGTAAGCATTACAACAGCAATAACCATATCTCCAGGCGGTGAATATGATAAGCCGATTAATGCTATAGCTGGACCCCAATGACCTATAAATATTGTTACAGACTAAAAGTCAAATGGTAAATCAAGATTATAGGTAAACGTGATAACCCAATGTAAATATTCATAACAAGCATTTTGCAAAGGTTCTTAACATAAGAGTGAATTGTGTAAAGTGGTACAACCATAGCAAGGTTCTACCGCTGCACTTATTTCTATTGCAGAGCAGCATTGCCCATGTTGCTTGGTATCATTCAGATAGTACCATTTAGGTTGAATTATATATTGGTAATCCACATAACCACATGATGTGTTCCAACTAAATCCTCATGAGGACCAGGAATATATTAATGACGGGTCTCAAATAGGACTACTTCTTTTTGAAGTTATTTACAAGTAGCTGTAGCCGAATAGTAACTACTTTACATTAGCTAAACTGTAAGCCTGCTTGCTACTTAGAACATTAAAAATCCATTGATTTTTAATTAGTAAATTTAATTTAATATTAAAAAAAATTGAATGTTTAATTAGTAAAACTAACATCCTGAAATATTCTAGTTATTAAATATTATTCCACATAAATATTGTTTATTCCCCTCAATCAAAAGTGTCTGGAACATCAGAACACGTGTCTTAATGACAAACTTTTTTTGCAACTCGCGGGAACTCGCAAAGCAAAGTATATGAAATTAAGAGTAAACATAACTTTACAACGTATTACTGCGAGACCAGATTCAAAATACATTATTTTCGGATTTATTCCGAAATTTGCCTCAAACGACCTCCCTTCGAATAGGTTTTAAAAACCGGATTTTTTTTTAAATAAATACTGTAAACGTTTTTATAATACAGCAATTTGTGTGAATTTATATTGTAGATCCGTATCTCTATAACCTATTTGCTTCACTTAGAAATTACATTTATATAGATTTGTACACGAAATTGACTTCAAGTGTGCATTTTTTTGTAGGTGGTAGTGCCACGCTGAAGTTATTACTGGTTTCAGCATGAATGGGTCGGCTCACCCCCGGTACTACCACCCGACCCACAGAAAACCGACGTGAAGTAACAGTGCTTGCATTGTTAAGTTTTGTTCGGACAGTGAGAGCGCCGGAGGCACAGCTCCTCTTCCCCCTCCCTCTCCCCACTCCCCAAACACAGGCTGGCAACGCACTTGTGACACCCTTGGTGTTGCTAGTATTTATGGGCGGCGGTGATCACTTAAAAAAAGGTGACCCACCTGTTCGTTTACCTCCTATAATATAAAAAAAATAAGGCAGTATCGAATATACATAAGCTGAAAATCGAGCACAAAAGTGATTCCTTAAGAGTTCTTCTCTTTTCATTATAAGAATTTTAGCAAATATCAGAATGTTTGGAAATTATTTTAACATACCTTAGACTCTTTTAGTCTATATAATTAGAGATAAATTCTATCTATACACCTACTAAAGTTTATTATTTACAGTATTAAATATTCTAAGAGAGCAAATATATATAAAACAATTCTTGCTCGTATTTAACCAGGCACAAAACAAATACTGTAGACTTGTGATATACTATTAATAGAACTAAATGTTTCTCTAATTTCATAAAGAAATGCCATAAATATTTTTATTCCTCATTATTCTAAGTTTAAAATATTCAATAATCATTCTTCGATAGCCTATATTTTAAACAAAACAAAACAAACCAAACCTATTGAATTAGACAATTTCCTAGTATGGGAAACACTGAGCCAGCCCTTTCTAATAATTAAATCAGTCATAGCACCCATCGGGAAACTTAGTGTGTACATTGCCAAGTATGGAAGAGATGATAAAACTCCATTCTGAAAAAGAGGAAAATAATTAAATCCTTGAGTTATTCTTCATAATAAAATGACCAGTGGCATTGCATGAGCAAAATAATTTTCAATGCTGATTATTACCAACATACATTTCTGTTTCATTGTTTATCTTGATAACTATATAACTTATTTTAAAGTATTTTATTATTAAATTTATATTAAAATAACACTCACACTTTTCAAGTCAACATTTAAAACTTTAGCCATGTATGTCGGCATTTCTGTCATGAGAGTGAAGAAACCCCAGTTTTGACCGCAATGTGCCACAATCACAGCCCAAAATGGAAGTGACGTCATAATTTTAAGCCATGGTGTGGGATACCTCTGAAAATTTAAATGTTTCATATATATCAACGTAAGCGAGACATGAATTACTAATACATCAGCGTCACATAATGCTTTTAGAGTATCCCGATTGGCCTATCTTCTTATTAAAGACTAGCTGTACCCGCAGCTCCGCACGCACTTTTTTTAAATCGTATTAAAGAATTATAAAATTGTGAGACTATGTACAATTATAGAAATGCTCTTTAAAAGCAATTGTAAGTACGACACGCACGCCACTTACAGTAACATGTAACGTGTACATTAGATATATAAATATTAACAGCGTGCCAAATGAGGTTTGTCATCAGCAACATATTTGGAACCTTAACCCACAATATAACTATCTCAGTACTCACTTACACTGTATAAGGAACTAATGAAACAATAACTTAAAATATTTACATTTACATTACATTTAATATACATTGCCATTATAATTAAGATTCTGTGACTATATAAAAAATAAACGCTTGTCTGTTCCGCAAGAAATTGAATTATGGAACTCTTTACGTAATACGTTTATAATCTAAAATCCCATTAGGAAGACCTCTATATCATTAAAGTTATTAATAATTATAATGTCGAATTGTAAACAATAAGCTGATAATTATTTCTCTTATTAAAAATAAAGAATGACTTGAAATCTTGCTAAATTTATGCAGACAAAGTCGCGGGTAACAGCTAGTCTAAAATGGAATAACATCAATTACTTATTATACGGCTCGCTATCTACCAGTGAAAGTCCCGTGAAAATAGGTCTAACCGTTTTGGTGATAGCACAGCGGGGGAAGCCACGGTTAACAGCTAGTCTAAATTAAAATAAATTAAATTACTTTTCATAAGGTCCACTATCTGCCAGTGAAAGTCTTGTGAAAATCGGTCTAACCGTTTTGGAGAAAGTACTGTGGGCGAAGCCACGGTTAACAGCTAGTATAAACTAAAATTGCTTGAATTACTTTTTGTAAAGTCAGCTATCTGCCAGTGAAAGTTTCGTGAAAACTGGTCTAACCGTTTTGGAGATAGTATTGCGGGCGAAACCACGGTTAACAGCTAGTATAAAATAAAATTATTTAAGTTACTTTTTATAAATATAGATATCTGTCAATAAAAGTCCCCTAAAAATCGGTCGAACCGTCTTAAAGATAGTACTGCAGGCGAAGCCACGGTTAACAGATAGTCTAAATTAAAATAAACTAAATTACTTGATATGATGTCCGCTATCTGCCGGTGAAAGTCCCGTGAAAATCGGTCTAACCGTTTTGGAGATAACATTGCAGACAAAGCCGCGGTTAATAGCTAGGCTAATTTAGAGTAGCCTAAGTAACCCGCTGTAATTTCAGCTATCTGCGAGTGAAATTTCCGTCACAATCGGTCCAGCCGTTCCGGAGATTAGCCGGAACAAACAAACAGACAGACAGACAGACCGACAAAATTAAAAAAAAATGCATTTTTGTTATCAGTAGCGTGTATACTTTCGTACCCTATCAGTAAAAAAAATATTTTGATATTACATACAGACACTTCATTTTTATTATATGTATATAGAAGACTATAGACAGTACGAATGGTAGTATAACCATTCTGATTTACATTTAGCAACCATAAACTAACTTGATAATAATTTTTGATCAAGGAACTTGTGTCCGGCCGTATTCAGTTTTGTAACTTTCCTAGGTAAACGTTCCACTTCTACAATATATGCATAATTAAATATTTTCCATTTAAACATGACGACTGAATATATTCTAATATCTTAAAAAGCTAAAATAGACATAATTATGACAATTAATCCTTATCCAATATTTATTCTTAGAAATAATAATAATAAGCCTTATTTATTTCCATGATATTCAAAAAAGTTTTACAAAAATTTTAAAAATATATAAAAAGGAATATACAAAGAAAAAAAGTATGCTAAATAAATATGTATTTGATATCGATATATATATGTCATGGCCCCTTTCGGGTATAGGCCTCCTCCATTTGCCTCCATTTTTCCCTGTCGTCTCTCTGCTCTAGTAGTAGTAGTCTCTTCCTGCCAATTGAAGTATGTCATCTATCCATCGGGCTTTTGGTCTGCCCCTTTGTCTTTTGGCTTCCGGACCTGTCCATTTTGTTACCCGTATTGGCCATATTTCTTCAGAGGAACGTACGATGTGTCCTGCCCATTTCCACTTCAAGCGCTGTGCGTGTTGTAATGCGTCTATCACTTTGGTTTTGTGTCTGATTATTTGACTATTGACTTTGTCGATGGTCTTGAAGCCAACGATGCTCCTCTCCATAGATCGTTGGCAGGAGCGTATTTTTGATAAGGTGTTTTTGTTAAAGATCCAATGAATCTAGATTCAATCTAATTCTTAGAAATAGTAATGGTCAAAATTAATCTATTTTTTCAGGAAAAGTCCATGAAAGATATATAATATGCTAAAGAAACGACAGAGGGAAATAAGTAAAGTATATTAATATTAATCTTAAAGAAAATCGTAGATGTAATTGTACCTTTTGTTCTCCAACGCGACCCAATGACATTTGAATGTATGCTACTTCAGCTTTAGAAATATATTTAGACCTTTCGGGTGAATCTGAACCTAGAATTATGTATGCAACGGTCCATATAGCACCGAGGGTTCCGTTGGTATAGAATATCGCAGGCCAACCCCATGCGGATGCTATAAACCCTGATGCGATCAGCTGCAGAGCTATGCCCAACTGACCACCTAGAAATAAAATGTAGCAGTAAAAATAGCTACGACTTATTCTTGAACACTTGCAATTGCTTAAGATAGAAAATTGTGTTCATTTTAGTTACATTAAAGTTAATCAGTATATGCCTAGTGACGAAATTTTTAGCGTTCCATGTTTTAACCATGCTGGTGCAAAACCTATCGTATTGACGGCGAGGAGCTTGGAATGGGGTTCAGGAGTTGCGATGTAAGTGCAGGGTTAAGGAGTTTATAGCTATGTACATTAACACTTAGCTCCACTCTTTTTTCCGCCTTACTAAATTAGTAGCTGCCTTTTTTTAAATAAATTTATAATATAACATTAAATTCTGTGAATATACTGTTCCGTAGTTGATTGAAATTAGATACTCTGTGCGAATACAAAAAAATCTTATCATGCTTAATAAATTATAAGACTGACTAAATACAACATCGTGATTTTTATTATTAAAGTCTAAGCGTTGATTAATTATCAGCAAGTTCAATAAAACGTGTATAACTAAAGATATATTCCACTTACCAGCATATACAATGGTTGTCAAAAGCCCTTTCTCTTCCAACGGAATCCACTGGCTGACGAGATGATGCATACAAGGATATATAAAGGCTTGCGTAAATCCTTGAAGTATACGACAGGTACAAACTAATTTCCATCCTCCCTGTTAACAAAATCGTTTTGATTGTAATACAACAAATTTGATTTTTTTTAAAACAATATCTAAAAATGTCTGGGCGAAATAAATACAAGAACAATAATTTAAAGATCATTATCGAAATGATAACAACACTAAAGGTACTTGAAAGACATTAATACGTGGTTTTTATATTTTATCTTTTTTTGATGATTTTATATATTGAACTATTGGAACAGTAAAACACAAATTCAATCAGAATCTACATAGGTTATTATACTATTAGAAGAAAGGATTAGCGGTGCAAACAAGGTTACGTGCATTGACGGTACTGAAACTAGCAATTAATCTTGGTAATTATCTTGTTCACTCTTATTATCGACCATGGGAATGAAAAAATTAATTACACCCTAAACATCCCAAAAAATATCAAATTAATAAGTTTAAGATTTAACAACTTAATATCGGATTATTTAAATTATATATATAGTTACTAATATAAAAATATTTTACGTTCAAATTTACTCTCAGAAATTGCGGAAATATTTTTAATTATCACCATTTTCGCATTACTAATCATTGAATGTCAAACATAATGTTAACAAAATGTAGTTTCGAAAACACACGTGAATTCAAATTCAATTAATCCAACATTAATATTGTAGAGTGTTATTAACATTTAAAATAAAATAAAACCTCAACTAATCCATTTAACAAGAATTTCTAAAAGAAAATAACAAATAGAATAAGTAGATATTTCTAAGTCAATGTCAGATCTATATAAATAGGACGCTAGTGTACTATAAATTACTAAGTTCAATCGTTTAAGTGGAAAGAAAACTCAAGGAGACCATTTGAATCCACAAGCAGCGATCTTATAAAAACAGAAACTGGTAAGAAAAATCTATAAATAGATATTTGTTCATTTTTACTTGGGACATCACATTACCTATATTACTGACTTACCTACAAATGCAGAGCTTTGTTATTATTGTTTATTGCCTTTTTTAAATGGCCTTAAGATAGTATATATTATACAGTAATATATGTTTAAATATAGTAGGAGAGAAGGAGTGAAACAGGTGTAATCGATTGTGGTCATTACCCGTTAATCTGCAATATATCATAATTATTTGTTTTTTTTTTAATAATTTAGTTAGATACCAACAGTTTCAACTGACGCCAGATTCAGGTAGTCCAGTGAAGCTGTAAAGACCTTCGAGAAAAACGCCAGATTCAACTTTGAATCTTGCGTTTTTTGATCCTTTTGGTTTAGTTATTAATATTTTGCTCTTTCTATTACTAGTTACAGATTTAACTGTTTCAGATACACCTGAATAAAACCAAACGTTATTTGTTACAGTGAGACGTGGTAGTAGGACCAATCAATTCCAGGTGGAAGTGCAAAGTAACGTCCACTCTAATATATATTAATGGATTTCCGCAAAGTAACACCTTCTTCAATCAAACAAAATATTACATAAGTAAGAGAAGGTAACTCCTCAAAAGTCCGACACTCATTTAACTAATAACTTCGTCATTTAACGTTTCACTTACTATAGAAGCACCAATTGGAAGTAATAAGGATATCAGTGAATTCACTGATATAGCGAAGGTGATGAGTGGCTTGCCACCAAACTTCCTGGCCAGCTCCCCAGCCGGCACCTGCAGCACTACGTAACCCCAAAAAAATGATGACAGGATCACGGACTGTACGCTGTGGCTCCAATCGAAATACTGAAAACAAAATAATTAGAATTAGGCTCCTTAAGGCAGTAGAATATTCAACTTTAGAGTTATATGAGAATTGTTGGTCCAATGTATTCTATAAAATCTGTGTTTTTTATCATTCTTTGTAATTATGAATGTCCCAAATTGGTTGACTTTAAAAAATGCACCATCGAGATAACCTATTTAGATTTTTTTATACTTTATAGGTGTTAGCGTTTCACCACAGTCTCATCTAATGATAAATGACGATGTGCTCTAAGATAGTAACCGCGATAAATCTACAGGGTAAGTGAATCTCAAGTGCACCTGTCGGAACACACCTACAGGTGTTTCGTAACAGATGTTCAACTTAAGGGTGGTATGTAGCGGGCGGTGGACTTAGTAAAAGCCCTACCACCATCCTTTGGTTTCATTGTGATGTTATCTTCACCGAAAGGTTCAACTCAGTTACTACGATTCAAACGTACGCCCATCGACGCGGTGTCCGATATACACTATCAACTAACCTATCATAATATCACTTCATTGATTTGGCTTAAAAACTATTCAACAAATATTTCATCATCGTACATAGCTGGTGAATAATAAACTCCACTGGGTTACAATAGTGTCGAGCTAGGTTAAGTTCAGTTGGTTTCGTAATGTGTGACATCGAACTGGGAATAATCAACATTCACCAGATAATTTGGTGAACGCTAACACCATGTATCATGAATACGGCACCGAGAATACCTGCTTTGCGGAAAAAATGTGGGACGTTAATGAATCTCGTGTAACATTTAAGATACCTATAATTATAAAATATCTATAAAAAGGTTTAGTCTATGAGGTTTAGTTATGATATTATTTCTAAATTATTTCATCAAATCACATTTATTTTTCCCTTTCTATTTTATATTGTTCAGTTTTAATATGGTGATATAATATTATGTATATTGTATACTGTAACAAAAGTACATAAAAGATTATATGTTGTTGCAAATGTAGACTTTATCTCAGATTCTAATACCCTATTGGCATTGGTAAGTATCTCGAAGAATCTGTGTGGTCAGATAAAGTTGTTTGCGTAGTAAAACAAACGCCGAGAAGGCCTTAACTAATCATATACCTTTCTATATCAAGTACTCGTAGAAATAATCTTATCGAAAGAAACTTTTGTATTGATAATAAAACTGTCAAAGATATTGTATCGAACTTGAATTTTGCGGAATTAAAGGCTGACAACGGTCAATAAAATAATTAATATGGTCACAAGATAAAGTAAGAATAATATAAACTGACTTCAGCTGATATTCCGAAATTATTTTTATTTATGATAACTTCATGACTAACTACGAAAATGTTTATTTAAGATGGAGCTTTTAAGTTATTTAATAAATTGATATATTTTGGACCATCGTTCTAATTACTAAGACAAACACACAAATAATATATTTATCATTCGACCCTAATCGATGCTAATACTAATCGATTTCTGCATTTGTATTTAACTAATCTGTTTTTCTATTGTGATTCAGTGAAACGATTACAATTTAACTAATGGGATCTGTTAACAACAGCTTCCAAGAAAAGTAATGACCACAATAAAGATGAGCATCAATAAAATGCAGCCTATTGTTGTATTATGTATTCGTATTATAAGGCTGGCACGAACTTCCACAATACTACAACAGTTGTGACTGTTATCTTTGTTAAATATATAAAAATCTCGTGTCACGGTCTTTGTGGTCGAACACCTCGGAAACCTCTGGACCGATATTTATGAAATTTTAAATGTATATTTGGTAGGTATGAGAATAGGTTGTAAAGTATATTTTATACCTCTAGGTGATTAGTGTGTCCTTAACTAGATTTTTTTACCAATTTTTATTTTTTGTGACTTTTTTATTTGCCGTTTAAAAATACAAATAACCCGAACTTTTTACCCTCCTATTTTATCCGCGATTTTTCTATTTTTGCATGAGAAATATCCAAATGATTCAACGGTTGTTCGTATTTCAAACAAAACGAAATTATTGATGTTGCTGAATGACAGATGGCGCTACGTCTACCTCATCGAAATTTCTTCCACACATTCGCTAAACAACCTAGGTATGTGTTTGAGTAACTTCCTGAATTGTTTGGTTGACAATTGGAAACGGTGGGAGTCGTTGTAACCGAGTTCTAGGTATTTTAAAAATTTTCGAGTTTGGAAATACAATTAGAAACCAGTATGTAACCGATTTCACGCAAACGAAGTTGCGGGGGTTGACTAGTATATGTATATAATTCTTCTATCCGTGTGCATGTGACTGAACTCCCCCTAAACGGCTATACAGACTTTAATAATTTTTTATTGTACGTGTTCAGGTGTATTAAACAATGGGTTAGATTCATAGTTGGATCCGGTAGGCGACACTGAAGTCGAGTTTTAGGATTTTTTATTATCAAGCCAGAACAACGAAAATATCCCAACATATGTTACAGCAATTTAATCAACCGGTCAAACTTTTATTGGAGTCTAACGTTAATACGATTATCTTTCATTTCAAAGATTTTAATTCCATTACAAGTAAAAACTGCACAATCTACATTCGATTCTTTATATACATAAATCTATCTATCTACTATCTTTTGAGTCTTGTTTCCTGGGAGTATAGTGTATATGTAAAATTTTGAAGCTATTTGATCATGAATTTTCTATTTAGAGCATTTAATAAATTCACCTCGTCTTTTCTCTCGTCAGTCATATCGACTATGGCCATGCTCATGTTGACTCGCATTGTAAAAGCCAGCAGCATGGCCATGAAGAGCAGGAATGTCTGGACATGTCGGATTCCCAAACCACCTGAAAATAAACTTCTATAAAATCGGGAAATAAAAGGTAATTTAAGTTAATACTTTCGGCTAACGGTGAAGAAAAGTATCGTAAGGAATACTGAACTTGAGATATGTTTATGTAGCACTACTGTATGTGGGCAGACAGAATTGTGAATTTCTCAGAGTTTGTAATCGCCAACATGTCGTGAGTTGGCGTGGTATGCTCATACCTTCCTTCGGGAAGAGGTCTATGATACTACAGTGAGTCTCTTATTAGTCTCTAATTTTATAGATTCTAATGAAACTTTATATACAAAAAGTGCACATTTAATTCTCCAATTATTAGCCTAAAAGATATAAATTATACTTTTCTCAGATTGGCCGCTAGCTAATAACTTCCTAGCAATACGACTTTCAGTATCTCTCTAATTGTAAACGGGAACAAGGGGCGCAACATAGGGAGGTTTGATTGGCAGGTTCAAAAGGACTATCTTTGTCCCAGTAGACATTAAAAGTGAGAAAGGAACCTTATTAAAAGATTCAGTACAGATATGTGGAAGAAGGAGCCATTAATTTTGTTTATTTCACCTTCCTAGGTTGGAGATGTAGGCAGAAAATCAGCTTCCCGACTACGATGGTTGAGAAGCAACTGGAGTTGTACAGAAATGCTTTCGTAAGTATAAGTATGGGATACCCGTCATATGCTGGTTACTACCTCAGTGAATTGCGGTGCATTTCATTTCAATTCCATATTGTCTCATAAAGGTGAATAATGGCATACCGTCGGGCTTAGTAAATAGTCTCTATTTACTTTCTTACTCCCTCAAGAGAGAGGGCACTGATATTAAAGTTAGCCATTGCAAATTAAAAAATTCATTCGTAATTCAAAGTCTATAATTACAAGACATATTTTAGAAAATGCGAATTAAACCTGACAATATATAGTTTAAATCAATTTTTTAATAGTTATGCAAAATGATAACTTTATTTTCACATTTTGTAATCATCTCATGACTATGGTAACCCCATAAAGCTGAAACTACTACGTTTATAGCGTATTAGGAAATTACTATCTTCATTCTTATTTTGAAATAGCTGTCAAAGATATTCTATAGCAACAACAACTTCTGGTTTTGTAACATAAACAAATTTATTACGATATTTTAAAGGATTTGTAAATAACTTGAGTTAAACTTGGCGTCTCTATTTCTATTGCGAAGAGATACAATATATATGCTTGCATTCTTTGATTTTTTTTCTATATTGAGTATACGTTAATAAAGAATTCATTTTAACAGTACGAAAATAAATAAGACACTTGTTTATAGGTGTTATGTAGGTAGTTAAATATAACATAGTTTGTAAAGGTATTTTGTAAAATAAACCAGTTGTCTTTAGAATCTCAATGAACGATGTTTTATTAATCTCTTATAATACATAACAATAGGTTTTAAAATACTGATAGATAGACGATGAGATGACTGGAGTTATGCTAATTGCCTTTATTATTAAATTAAATTTGTTTCGAATTTATATTCGCAGTCATTGGATATACCCTTTGGTTTACTCTTTCATACTCACTAGGTCTAACATTTTCGACTTTTTCTACGGAACCCATAGCTTGAAGTGCACACTTTGTATTAACACAACCCGATCGTATCACTGCGAGACACGAGCGTACATCGGCGCGGTCTCATCTCATTTAACTAAGCATTTCAACGTGTTAACTCATCAAAATCATACGAAACTAGTGGAGTAGTTTGTCCTCACAAAAATTTAATTGTTTATTCTTTGCTAAGAAAAGCAAATTCTAATCTGGTTATAACTTCAGCTCCTATTTGCCTGAAAAATACTATCACTTTAGTGTTTTATTACATGAATATTTGTATGCAATATAAAGTTCATAAGTAAAAATAGTAAAACTTGGAACAGAAAGAAAACCACGAGTTTTGTTTCATTTTCTTATATTTACTAGTTTTTGACAAATCGCACCAGCCCCATCATAACCCAATGATATTAAAATTAACTCGTACATTATCTTTCAAAAAAATATATTTCAAGCACTTCCCATTTACATTATTAGAAGGTTTTATAAACCTTACAATAGGTTAAGTTTAACCCAAGGTTATTATTCTAAGAGAATGTTTATTGTACTAAATAATATATATCTTTGATATGCTGCATTCCCTCTTGGAGCAACGAGATACACTAATAAACATGTGCACTGTGATAATAAATATATATACTCGCATATATAAGTAATAGGCTCCCCCGAGGATTCACTTGCATGATATATTCGTTTTTTCTTTAATTTATTAAGGTTTTCGAATAATACGTAGATAAAAATAAGCATAACATATGTAAGTATGCATTACCATAAGAATGAGGGCGAATTGAATGTCGTTAAGGTCGCGTACTCAATTTTACTCACTTGAATTTTACGTATTGAGTAGTAATAAATACTACATGTACAGAGCGACAACTGACAAGCGGACAAATTATAATCCAAGCAGAACAACCTGTTAGTTTTATAAACAAAATAGCATTTCACTGTTACATTTTTTCTTTAAAAACTTGTTTTCTTCTCTGGAGAGTTTGATGAGGTGCAGCAATATGATAACTGGATTTCATTATAGATTGAATTCATATCACTTACAAAGACACGAACAGTTGAATTTTAATACCGAGCAACTTGGTACCGCTATTTTCATACTGCACTTCACTTAGTGTATTATTAAGGTCATTATAAAATATCTCGGAATATTTATTATGTAAATACCATACCGAGCTAATCTATTACTTCACAAACTTTTCTGTCACTGGTGCTATTTTCAAACTTCATCTGATATACTAATTCTAAATTTTAACCATTCTAGTCATACCACACATCCATCTTAACATTCCCATCTCTGCCACATGTAATTTTCTCTCATCCGTCTCTTTCGTTTTTCTCCCAGTTAATAATAATTTACATTGAAGTCGATAAAATGACATATTTTTTGTTCATAACAAATTTGTTTGAAAAGAGGTATAAACAGAACATATTATGTCTTTATCTATGAAATTGCCGTTTTGTATGAAAAAATTTAAACGAATTTTTTTCATGTATTTTTTATTTGTATTAATCGAAGTAATCACCCATGCAATCAATGCATCTTTGCCAACGCAGTAGCAGTTTATTGATGCCCTTCTTAAAGAAATCAGCTGGACGGGAGGCAACAAATTCTTCAAAGGCATTTTGTAATGCCTCTCGAGTATTGAATTTTTTTCCCGTCAAAGAGTTATCCAAATTCTGGAAAAAGTAGTAGTCTGTAGGCGCAAGGTCTGGCGAGTAGGGCGGATGACGGAGAAGTTCCAACTCCAGTTCTTGCAACTTGGAGACCATTTGCTGTGCAGTATGAGGTCGCGCGTTGTCGTGCAGGAGCAGCGGAGACGAGCGATTGACAAATGCTGGTTGGAAATGTGCCAGCTTCTCCATCATTGTGTTCAGTTCTTCACAGTACACATCTGCAGTAATGCTCACCCCGTTTGGTAAGAAGCCGTTATGAATCACACCGGCGCTAGACCACCAAACAGTGACCATCACTTTTCTAGGGGTAAGTTTTCGTTTAGGGCATTGTTTAGGTGCTGAACCAGGATCCAACCAACTTGCTAAGCGCTTGCGATTATCAAACAGAATCCATTTTTCATCGCAGGTAACAATGCGGTTCAAAATTCCTTCATTTGTGTGTCTTTTGAACGCACGTTTTCAAGGCACGTTTCGATGCGTACTTCGCGCTGGCGATCATTGAGTTCGTGGGGCACCCATTTGTCAAGCTTTATTACCTTGCCAATTTGACGCAAATGGACTAATATTGTTTTGACGCTAACGTCGAAAGCTGCTGCTAATTCAGCCGTAGATTGTGTATCATCAGCTTTCACAATCGCCTTTAATTCGTCATTGTCGACGAAAGTCTTCGGACGACCGCGAGGTTCATTTTTCAGGTCGAAATTCCCAGAACGGAAGCGAGCAAACCAATAATAGGTGGTGCGTTGGTTTGTAGTGTTAGCTCCGTAAACGTCGTTGATGTCGCCGTGCGTTGCTATAAAATTGCCGTTCTGCAGTACTGGCCATTTCAAATCAAAATAATTTTTGTTTGGCTAAGAATTCTAATTTCAAATTAATTTTATATTAAAAACATGGAATTCTTTTTCCAAAAGTAGTCATTTGTTTATTGATTAGTGTTACATTTTCATCGCATTTCAATCTTTTTTGTCATCATGGATACGTAAAAAATTATTATTATTATATTACTAGCTGGCCCACGCAACTTCGTCTGCGTCAAATTGGTTATTACCGGTTCCAAATTTATTTCCAGACGCGAAAAGTCTTTAAAAACCTAGAACCCGATTATAGCGACACCTACCGGGTCCACTTGTGGTTCCAAACTATCCTATATGCCAATGCCAATATAGCAAAAAATGTCTTCGAGGTATCTCCTGGGCTGCTCCTCTGGCTTCCACCTCCGCACCCCATTTACTATCCTCGCAACAACGTAATAATTTTACCGGCTTATAGTTTTTATTTCTCATTATCTAACGTCTAGTCTAGTTTAACGAACTCCATCAATTAACATGATGTAAAAAGTAAACTTTATCTCCATGAAATTTCCATTTTGATTTAGCTATTTGTTTTAAGAAGAATTTGTAAAATATGCATAAAACCTGCGTCTAATAACTTTAGTAATTTGTAATTAGTGATTGTAACATTTATTTTCTTATTCATATAAAAACATTTTTTTTGGCTGATATATTAACTCAGATATATGGTGTCTCGTATTTTTTTGTAAAGGTAACAGTAATTAATTTTCTTATGGATTTTATTCCCTTATTTCAAATTATTCCAGCGACGCATGTCATATTACAGAATTTCGATAATTTTAAATACATTTATTGTGATCAATTATTGAAAATATAGAAATACCAAGTACATATACAATCAGAATACACAATATAAGTAAAATGCATAAAGTAATGTCATATACCTTTCTAATAGTGAAAGAATTTTCAAAATCGGTTCAGTAGGTAGTACCAGAGATTACCCCGAACATCCAAAATTACAAAGTTTAACTTCAACTTTTTAATATTGGAGTTTCATAGATACGAATTCTACCAGCGTGAAATCAGTCATGGGAGAGTCACTTTATGGGTAGTATTAATTTTTTATTTTTAGTTCTCCCAAATTAGGCCACTGAAATAACACAAAGACAAAGACAACACTTACTGACATCATGCTTTAAATAAATATATATTTATTTAAACATATACACATAATAATTAACACAAACATATACACATAATAATTACTGTTAGTTATTGTGTTATATTAAGAAAATGCACATCTTTGTGCGTTTGTTGAAATCAGACGGACGTAGTATATTGTTAAGTAAAATATTTTACAATATAATACTAAATTGAGCTGTTTGACCTCATTCCATCTTCTCCTTTCCACTATAGAACTACACGGGCGGCTACGCGTCTCCACAGTTTCACAGTAGCAACCATCTCGGCAAGAACGAAGAAGTTCGAAAGCTCCTATTTTTGTCGTACTGTGAAGATGTGGAATCGTCTCCCAGCCAGTGTGTTCCCTTCCTCTTATGACATGGGGTCCTTCAAACGAGGCGTGAAGAAGCACTTCTACAGGTCGGCATGATAGCGATGACTGCCATTGCTATTTAACATTGACAGTCGCCGCTGTTTATAGACTGTACTGTACTTTCCATCAGGTACAGTGCAGTCATTTTGCTGAACCAGTTTAAAAAAAAAAAATAAATAAATGAAAACAATTTGTACTAGAGTGCCTTCATCCAACCCACATTCACATATTGAGTTGTCCCAGTTCTGAGCTTTGCAAGATGGACTGGAGAGCACACCTCTACAGATAGTAGATGTAGCAGCTTTATAAAGCCATGACTTACTCGGAATGTTATCCTGAATATATCCGGAAACATATGATCTAACTTTAATTTGGTTGGATACAATCCAGTTTCAGTTCCATGATGCAAACAAATCAGTATTGTTTGGAAAGGATAAATCGTGAACATAGATTTATAGTGATCAAAATATCCAGTGTGGATAGCTTCTTTAGCAAGAAAATCAACAGCTTCATTACCCTGGATCCCACTATGTCCTGGTATCCATGACAGAATCACATAAATTCCTAAACAATGACATTGATACAAATGAAACTTAATAAATATGATAATTGGGGACTTAACTTTTGAAAAATCAGACTATATATGCTGAATGGTTTTTAAGCAACTTAGAGAATCTGTCAATATGATTGTTTGATCTAATTTATCTGATAATACATATTTGAGAGTTTCTAATATAGCAACTACTTCATATGTGTAGGTGAAGAATAGAGAAGAGTATTTATTACCTCTTTATAATTATTTTTTAAGTCCCATTTTTCCCCCGGACGTTATCCGAGACTTTATTTATGGCTATTTCTTTCAAAACATTTATTATTATTTATTTATTTTGCAACTTCTGTTTTCCTATTGTATTTCTTTTTTTTTTTTGCCATCTCTGCCACGTGTTCTATAAACGTCAGGAGCGGCTCTCTAGTATCTTCATCCTCCACTATTTTATGTAATACCCCTTCCGTGAGTTCGATGCCTATCTGGGATTGGAGCTCACACCTGGACGAGTCAAACCGGGGACAATGTAGGAGAAGATGGATCACCGTCTCTTCGGTATCCGGGTCGCACACACAAGCGGGATTGTCTTTGATCTTGAAGCGGTGAAGGTACGCCGCGAAGCCCCCATATCCTGTAAAGACTTGCACATGGGTCGGTGACAGCCGTGTCTTCTTCACTACCCTGTGGGCATTGCCCATCTTCGGGAGGAAGACGCGCGTCAACGCCTCTGTGGCTGAGGCTTCGTAGCGCTCCTGCCATCGCTCGACAGTTTGTTCTCGTATAATTCGCTTGGCGTACGACACCGGAAACTGGTCGTAGTCTGGAGCGGTCCTCTTGTGAGCGGCCCGTTTGGCAAGATAGTCTGTTCGCTCGTTGCCTAAGGTCCCTATATGGGCCCGCACCCAGTGCAGGCGGACTGAGCCCCCCTCTGTCCGTTTTCCCCTCAGAGTCTGCTGTGCTTCCAGAGCTAGACGGTGCGGTAGTGTCGGGTCTGCCAGTATCTCCAGTGTCAATTTAGAGTCACTAAAGATGCTGACCACCCGCACCTTCGATTTGGCAACCACCTGTATCGCTCTGTGTATCGCAAGCAGCTCGGCCTGGAACACTGTGCAGTAGGGTTCCAGGCGTTTCGCCTGGAACCTAGTTTCTTTTATAATATTACTGTAGATAAAAACGACATACATATGTAATGTATCACGATGTCATATAAATAAATGTATTATTACAAGCATACGGGTACATAAATGTCATTGGTGAAAGTCGCCAAATTAAAGATTTTTTTTTTGCGTAACCTAATTTGGAAGCCGAGCATTTAAATAGCTAATTATATTTAATTGAAATATGTCAAATATATCAAAATAATATCGAAATGTAGTGTCAACAGTTTCAATAAGAAAAAAAAAACCCTTTCTTTCTTTGAGGCGATCAATTTAATTAATATATTTAAAAAAAACGTCTATATATATATATATATATATATATATAGATCTTTTGGTCTAGGTGCCCTCTCGGGCGTCCCCGGAACAACCTACCAAATTATTATCACAATCTCATCAGTAGTTTTTGAATGCATTGAGGACAAACATACAAACATTGATTTTTATATAAAAAATATTTAACATTCATTTCGAGTCGTCGTTGTCGTGATGGTTTGCGGGATTCTCTCCCATTGGATATACATCTTTCATACCCATAACGCGATAAACAAAACACAGTCACTGTGACGAGATTTACTGGACATTACCGGAGGATTACGAAATGTAACACACATTAGCAAGCCACTATAGTCGGTGCTACATTAATATAGGGTAGTGGCGTCCCATCTGGACATATTATCTTATCCTAGCAGACTACAAGTTACTTTTATTTTTACGTTTTTTTAGGTCATATTAGAATTTGTTTATAACATGGATGAAACTAATGGTGATGTATGGATTTCAGTGTTTGTTTACAAAAGAGATTAAAGTAGGATCTGTAATGGCAAACCTGCAAATGTTAAGATGGATATTTAGAGTGGATCAGATTAAGAATAAGTATATTAGATGAATGTAAACATCATCAGTGATAGAGAAGTCGAAGAGTAATAAGTGAGCGTGATATGGAAATATTATAGCGAGGCATAGAACTCATGTAGCTAGGAAAGTATTAAGTATGTGTGTACACTAATATAGAAGTAAAAGAAGACAACAAGAGATCAAGATGGTGGCCCGCTTGTTAGAACTTACTAAGAAGTGTTTGTTGGCACCTCAGAATCCATGTTCCGTGGTATTATTTCCCATACATTTCACTTGTGCATAATAACTGAACTACATTATTTAAAACATCAACAATATTATAAAGAAACGAGGCAAATAACACAAGTTTATGAATAAAATATAAAATCCACTACATGGCAAACTAATATCCAGCCAAAAACATGTGGCTCCTTAATTATCAGAAGGTTAAGTCACCCAAATAACCTCTTTTCTAATTTTCTTATTATATATGTATATAATAAGATGTAGGTAGGGTTACTAAAATATATCTCATGAAATTTATTTAAAATAATTTATATTTTGGAATAGAAAAACAATTGTAACGTGAACAAAGTTACTATTAAGAACTAATAAAGGAATATCAGTAAATCTTATTTATTATCATAGTATCTCTATGTATTTTTATGTTCTTATTGTTAAAACGTTGATAAAGTTCGATATCAACTGACGAGGTTATCTCAATTCTGAAGTTGCGCGAAAATATAATAATTTGTTCTACGATTGATACAAACATTCTAATAATGTTGAAACATGTTACAATGAACTTTATACGCTTAAAGATAAGACTGTCTATAACTGCACGAAATATTATTGTAAAAATTTGAACTGTGGCATTTACATCGTGTTTTGTTATTATAATGTGATTGTAATTATAATTTGTCGTAATCTGTAAATATTGACCTTTTGTAAGACAAATGACGCGAGTGTTAATGCGTTGTAAATACACGAAACATTATGTAGCGCCGACGCCTGTGACTGCACGTGTATTTATTACGTACTAATGATTTTGTTGTAAATAAATATTTGTTTTGTTTTTCATTATTTCATTTTACGTTTTCTGAAACTATTCCCATGTACAAGATGTCATAACAATCAATCAAACTGGCGTCTACGTATGTCTAGATATGCACACGGTATAAACAATATTATTAGTACTAGAAGCCTATCATAAAATTAAATAAAAATACACACACGGAACAACAGACTTATTAATATAGTTTAAAATAGATTTTTGTATAAATTACATTTACGAAAGATCAAATAAGTACCTCATGGTGTAATGCCAATAATTGTTCCTATTGAAAACAAGGACAAGGTTCGATGCACGCGCATAATTCATGTTCTATGATGATATAAATATTTATTTTGCATCTGAGCTTTATATATGTATACTAGCGGGCCCGGCGTACGTTGTCCTGACTTGATAATTTTAAAAATCCTAGAAGTCAACCGCAGCGCCACCTACCGGGTCCAATAGTGACTTTAAACCATTCTCGAATCCACTGGAACATGCACACAAAACTTCATCAAAATCGTTCCAGCCGTTTAGGAGGAGTTCATTGACATACACACGTACAGAAGAAATTTATATATAAAGAAGATATGTATATATACTAGCATTTGATCGTGGCTTGGCTCTCATTATTGTATATTTAACCTAGCATTCGGTAAAAGCATTTTTTTTCTAGATGAATAGGTATCCTATGTACTCTCTCCTATTGAAAATCTCTATATAAAATGTCATAATGATCGGTTGAGAAGTTAAGGCATACAAGTGTAATAGACAAACAAACTCACGTTCACATTTATATTATTAGTGTGCGTACATCAGTTGTTTAGGCATACTACATTTGGAATACAATGGTTTTGTATAATCACAATAACAATAACAATCACAATCACAAGTTATATAATTTGTATCATATAAACTCTTCAGATTGATTTATAAAAAACGAATATAACAAATACAAGAAAATAACACAAACAGACAGATGGCTTTAAACACAATTGATAGGCACAGTAATCTATACTATAATAAAACTGTAGCAAGGTCAAATCTGTACATTATATATATTTTTTTAATTTTTATCGGGGTAGACTTTGTTATCGATATAGAAGCCAAAAATAATCTTTTTACAATTTTTGTCTGTCTGTCTGTCTGTCTGTCTGTCTGTCTGTCTGTCTGTCCCTGTGAACACGCATCACTCTGAAAGTACTGAACCGATTTTAACGAAACTTGGCACAGTGATAACTAATATTACGAGATTACATCTAGGATACTTTTTATCTCATAAAACGCAAGGGATTCTCCAGGATCTGCCTGTTTGTCTGTCCCTTTGAACACGTACCACTCTGAAAGTACTGAACCAATTTTGACGAAATTTGGCACAGTGATAACTAATATTACAAGATTACATTTAGGATACTTTTTATCTCATAAAACGCAAGGGATTCTCCAGGATAACGGACGAAAGTCAAAAATTTGTAGTTAATGAAATTTTTGACGGATTTTGGTAAATTTTCATTGTGCTATATATAGCAGACAGATTAGCTAAAAAGATAAGCTATATTTCCCTAAGCTACTTTAAAAAAAATACCAAAAAAAAAATCACCGGGATTCGAACCGTCGGCTCCGGCGGACCATATAATGTCCGGTACGTTATAACTGCGCTACGGCTATATGACGTTTCTGTTCGTAATTATCGACCTCATATGAAGAAAATATGTGTAAACGAAACTGTCACTTATATGTTGTTACATTTATTTTATTGTATAAAAAATGTTTGCTAAACAAAGGTGACAAGATTTTTTCCTAAAACAAGATAATAGTTACATTGCATTGTAGAAGATGAATCTCAACTACAGTTCTATCAGTACGTGTGTTGTTTCGATATTTGATAAAATTAGTTTTCTAAATGTTGTTGAGTCTTGAAGTAGTTGGGTTCAGGTTTGTGAATCTAAGATTAAAATAAATCAGTTGAGGTGTATGCAGTTATTTTTTTTTTCTCGAACTGACCACGGTATTGACCTAGCAAGGTCTTAACAGCTTCACCGGACTACTGTTTGCAGTTACTATGTTGTATTTATACTAATATTATAATGAGTGGTAAAGTTTTGTTTTCGAGGAATGCTTGGTACCTACTACTGGTCCGATTTCAAAAATTCTTTCACTGTTAGAAAGGTATATTATCCCAAGTTCAGTATCTCAGTAAAAAAGGTGGTTTGTATGTCAAAAGTAAAATAAATGTGACCAAATTAATATTGAATGCAGATTTCACGTATACTTTACAAATTCTTATAAAACAAACAACTAAAACAAAATGGAAATTTAATGTAGATAAAGTTCAACTTTTACAGTATGTTACGTGATGAAGTTACAAGGGGTACTGGGAAGACATTTATCGGCAATATATGTAAGTTAGTTTTGATCTTCACTTTGATGACACTACTTTAGGTAATGCTGCGAACAGATTCTAGGCTTATTTTAAAAGATTTCTCACATACCAACTGGGTATATGTTTGAGTGAGTCCCTGGATAGTTTGGATTCACGATTGGAAGTGCTGGATAACGCAGCAATAGGGTTGTAGGTTTTTTAAGATTATTTGCGTTTAAAAATACAATTAAAACCGGTAATAACCGATTTGGTGCAGACGAAGTTGCACGGGTCAGCTAGTTATATATATAAATCTATAAAAAATAATAGTTTATTTAGTTATAATTATAATGATTATATTCGTAATGATAATAACTATAATTATAACATAATATTAAGAGATAAAGTTTGTTTTTTGAATGAACTGATATCTGAAACTATGAATCGTATTCTAAACAGTAACAACACAGACGGATGACGTCGTCATTGTATACTTTATCAATTTATATTGTAATTAAGTAGTCCATTACTAATCTATATACAAAAATCTTCCAAATATTATATAGATTATCTGAATCATAAAATAATAAAAAAAAATCATAAAAATCAGTTGGGTAGTTTATGAGAAAATTACATACATACACACCGACTGGGGAAAATAGAGAATCTGCCTTTTTTGGAAGACGTGCATAAACAATGTGTGCGAGTAAGTTACATTCTAATATCTACAACTACAAGAGAATCATTGTGACGTCACCATTCCGCGCTGCACAGGCCTCGTAGCGCCACATTGTAAAAGCCAGGTGCTGGGCTTTTACAAAGAAGCGGGGGCGCCCAGCGGACAGTCCATCCGGGTACCGGCCCATTGTGTTGCTGGACGAGGTGGCAAAACTGTGCGAACGTATAATCGCAGGCCGCCTCGTCCAGCATCTAACACGAGTCGGGCCGGATCTGGTGGATAACCAGTTCGGTTTCCGCCAGGGGCGCTCCACCATAGATGCAGTGATGAGAGTGAAGATTCAGGCGGAGGAAGCCGTTGCCCGGGGTGAGGTGGTGTTGGCGGTGTCCCTTGACATCGCCAACGCGTTTAACACATTGCCTTGGGCTAGCATCAAAGAGGCACTTCGGTATCATGGAGTGCCTCACTACCTCCGCCGCATAGTTGGGGCGTACCTCTCGGAGAGGTACGTAACCTTCCCAGATCAGAGTGGGGGGGAAAGTCGACGAGACGTCGTGTCCGGTGTTCCGCAGGGGTCTGTCCTGGGCCCTCTCTTGTGGAACATCGGATACGACTGGGTGTTGCGTGGTGCGCTCCCCCGCGGCGCCAGCGTGGTCTGTTACGCGGATGACACGCTGGTGATCGCTCGTGGGAGGACGCACAGCGAGGCCGCGACGATCGCTACAGCGGGGGTCACTCAGGTTGTCGACAGGATCCGGCGTCTGGGATTGGAGGTGGCTTTGTGCAAATCCGAGGCCGTGTGGTTTCACGGCCCTCGGAAAGCGCCACCTCTAAGAACTCAGATTCTTGTAGGAGGCGAGTCCATCGACGTCGGGTCGAGTATGAGGTATCTCGGCCTCCTCCTCGACAGTCGATGGACGTTCAAGGAACACTTCCGGCAGCTGGCCTCTCGCCTAATGGGCACAGCGGGCGCCCTCGCCCGTTTGTTACCCAACCTCGGGGGGCCGAACTCTGCCTGCCGGAAGCTGTACCTAGGGGTCGTGCGGTCGATGGCCCTTTACGGGGCCCCCGCGTGGGCACCTAAACTAACGGCCTATAACATCGCTCGCCTGCGGAGACCGCAGCGGGCGATGGCCGTCAGAGCCATACGCGGGTACCGTACGATCTCCTTCGAGGCGGCCTCTCTACTTGCCGGATCCCCACCCTGGGATCTGGAAGCGAGAGCCCACGCGTCTTTGTATCATCGACGCGTGGAGGCGCTGGAGAGGGGTCAACGTCTAGCACCTCGAGAAATCGGGATGCTAAGGTCCCAACTCCACCAGGTCCTAGTGGTGGAAGAGTGGTCTCGACGACTTGAGCGACCTAGCTGGGGCGTGGCAACCATCGAGGCTGTTCGACCAGTCATGGTCGAATGGCTCACCAGGCGGCATGGCACCCTGAGCTTCCGGCTGACACAGGTGCTTTCGGGGCATGGCTGCTTCGGGCGCTACCTGTGTCGCATTGGCCGGGAGCCAACTCCAGGGTGCCATCACTGTGGCTGCGTGGATGATTCCGCGCAGCAAACGATGAGTGAATGTACCGCCTGGGATGTGCCACGCTACGAGCTGGTCGCGGCCATCGGCCCGGATCTCTCGCTCCCGATCGTCGTTAATAAGATGGTCGAGAGCGAGGCCGGGTGGCTCTCCGTCGCCTGCTATTGCGAGACAGTCATGCTTGCAAAGGAGGTGGCGGAGAGGGAGAGGGAGTGGACCACTAGACTCCCCTCCCGCGGTCGACGAACCACACGGCGGCGATGGGTAGGTGATGACCTCCGGCCGCCGTAGATGGGGCCTGGGGGCGATGGACACGGGCATGTCCGTCGCCCTGGCAGTTTAAACTGCACAGGCCCATGTGGTGGAGGTGCATTGTGCCGATGCGACTCCCACAGTTCGTCAGGGGGGGAGGGGGTCTAACACTCACTCCCCCTTCGAGGGGTCTAACATCTTTGACCCCTCAGACCGCAGTCAGGACCTCTTGAAGGGCTTACACCTATCGGGGGAGCAGACGCAGTGCCAGCCGGCAGTCCCTGCTCCCCCACCCAAAAAGGTATATGAAGGCACCATGGGGTTTTAGTCCGTGCAAATCGGACATAACCCATCCTCAGCTGCCCGACGGGATGGGCATCTGTAAGGGATCTCCCCATGTATAAAAAAAAAAAAAAAAAAAAAAGGTGCTGGGCTTAGCCGAATTTTAGTTGCCAATAGTATTCGACCGAACTATCGTTCACTACTGTAGTCCGGTGAAGCTGTTAAGACCTTGCTAGGTTAATAGCGTAATCAATTAGAAAAAAAAGTCGTTCACTATAAACTATATTACCCGTCATAGTGACTTGCTTATATATATTAGCTATTATATATATTATCAGCTGATATATATTCTAATCAAACGCGATGGTCAGCCGATTATCCGCCGAGTAAATCGCCAACTTTATGCTCTTTGTAATAAACTTAACTAACCCTCTTTTCGCGTGTCGTGTTTTAGGGTCAGCCACCTACGGAGATGCTTGCAGGCCGGTATAGCAATCATATACGACTGTTCAAACCATTTTACATTATACTAAGGATACTACCAACTACAAAGTGATCACTTTGTAATACTACGATACAAAATATACCACATACTGTAAACATATTTAAGCTAATAACTATCATACTTCAGTTTGGAATTGATAAGCCTATCGTTATCATGTACAATCGTCGGGCACTTCCCCACTATAAGTGCAGTAGGCCACATGTGTCCAGTCTGCTGACGAGGAGTCCTACTAAACTGTAACTGCTTTATGGTTGTTTAAACGGGAGAGCCTTGTCTAAAATCACTGTATTACATTCATTCACCACATGAATGCTTAATATCACACGTGATCCGTTCAAGAATGCAGTTTAATGTTCTGTTATAAAATAAAAGATAAGAGAATATATAACAATATTGATTTATTAATGCTATAATTTATAAATGAGTTATCGCGAAATTTTGAACGTTTTTTTTCTCTGGCACTGTTTCTGAAAAGATAAATATTTTAATTAAATAAAATGAATATGAGTAAGACCACGTCAAGTGGACCCCCTTATCCCACTTGATCATGGAATTAAAATTAATATATTTCAATATAAAGTAATCACTATCAATAATGATAACCTAAAACGGTTTTTTTTTTTATTTTCATTTTTACAACATTTTTTTTTTGTAAATGAAAATTTTGGAGACTTTTAATTAAAAAATAGATTACAGAGAAAGTGTTAAAGATATTTCAATGAAATTTTCAGGATTTGTTGTTTAATATTTACAGTTTAATAAATAATTTGAAATTATTTCTTTATTAACATATTGATTGACATATCCAATGGTGTTGTAGTTTGTCCCACGTGAAATGACTTCATGTAAGAATATCATGACCGTCCTTAAGCAACCTTCTACTGAACTCTGTTTTCACACAGATCATTTTTAAAGAATACGTTGAAGCGGCTTATTTATCAATACGTTTCGTATTACATGCGTCAAATTAGAGAACATAAGGACAACTGTAATAATGTAAAACAATGTGATAACAATGCTAATGCAGTACAAATTCTTAATAATTCATTTTAAAGGTATTGAAAAATAAACCTTATATTGCAAGCAAACATTAGATTTACCGTCTGTTTGATTTACTGTCTTTATATCTTCAGGTTCATTCCAAATTTGTCTTTTGCTCGTACCAAATATCAAATAGAAGATATTTCCGAATATGTACATAGCTGCAGTTATAAAGAATACTTTGCGCCATTGACTCTGGTCTGTCTGAGAAATAGTAAAATACAATTACAACATTAATAATAAATATAGTACTTTCAAATGATTATATAAAAGTTCTAGCAGAGTCTGCGCAATAGATTTAATAACTGATCACTTTACCAATCTTAGCAAAAAGTATTGTGTGTCTAATTTCTCACATATTATTACAAATAGAGTTGATATGATACTGTATGCAAATTACTTTTCTAACACATTACAATTGACTTTAGAATAAATCTTCATATTTGATAGTCTACGTCATTATGAAGCATTCAGGTATTAATTTCATAAATACTAAGAAGCACTTCAAAGTAGCTACGAAAATATTTTAGCACACCATAACTTTTAACCGATTTGTGTGATCCGTTTGGTTTAAGTGAAACTTCTTTATTGATAAATCCTAATATGATTATTTAAAACACTTAATTTTTAATATACAGAAACAACTACGTTGGAAGCTTTTGACTTCTTTGTACTTTCGAGTTTTAACTTGAATTAACGAGAAAATTAACGGGGAATGAATTCTACTCTAGCACTTTTAAGGACAATTTACAAATATGAATATAATTGAGTAAATATGACCAAACTTACTTCATCTTTCAGAATAGCTCCAGCAACTATAGGGGCGAAGGTAGATACCACGTTAGCTACTCCGTTCGTGATACCCACCATAGTTCCAGCAAAATTAGGCGCCATGTCGATGTGCACCAACTAAAACATTATTTCAAGTTCTGTATTTTTATTTTCTCTATTCTTTGTCAGAATCTTTGTCTTCATATTTATATTCTTTCGATTTTCACAACCAAAACAGCAATCCGAACCACTGGTATATTTCGTTGATAGCTTTTCAAAATCAATACATTTACGATAATCTATAATGTTAATATGTAAATATTTATAAAAAGAAATCAGTTTGTATATGCTATACTATTTCGATGTATTTTATGTATTATATTTATAGAATAACATCGCCAATAATTTCGCACACTTTCTAAAAACAAGAATAATTAAAAAATTACATAGTATTAACTCAACAACAAAATAGTTAATTTGGAAATAGTGTGGTGGGGTCTTTTATATCAATTCTTACCATTACTTTATTGGTGGTAGTTTATAAGAGTTATTATTTTTTACATTAATATAATTTTTTTTCGAACTGACTATGCTATTGACCTAGTATTAGTAAAAAGCTTTATTAATGTACTAGCTGACCCGTGCAACTTCGTCTGCACCAAGTCGCTTATTACCGGTTTCAATTTTTAAACACGAAACGAAATAAACCCGATTTCAGCGACACCTACCGTTTCCAATTGTGAATCCAAACTATCCAGGGACTCACTCAAACTTATATCCAGTTGGTATGTGAGAAATATTTTTTATAATAAGCCTAAAACCCGTTACATATTAGGTACGGTTTCGTTTACACATATTTTTCAACATTGTCGACATAGTGATTGAAGTGAACTTTCTTTAGAATCGTTGTGGTTTGAAAATCAATGAATAGATGATCATAATAAAGAGACAAGCACATACATTAATAGAATTTAACCTATTAGATTTTATACTTCTAATTCAACTGATTGATAATTTTTAATAGAAACGTCATGTCGCCGTAGCGCAATTATAACAGCCTGTACTTGTGCAATATACAGACCGACGACGACGAAGACGTGGGTTCGGAATTCAACGGTAATATTTTTTGTTTTTTTCTAAGCAATTTTTTGTTTATATAGCACAAAAAAAAAAACAAAATCCGTCAAGAATTTAATCAACTACATTTTTTTTTACTTTCGTCCGTTATTCTGGAGAACCTTTTGCATTTTATGGGACAAAGAGTATTCTAGATGTAACTTTGTAATATTTCCTATCACTGTGTCAAGTTTTGTCAAAATTGGTTCAGTACTTTCAGAGTGATACGTGTTCAGATTCTAGACTTTAATCCGTTATCTTGGAGAACCCCTTGCGTTTTATGGGACAAAAGTATCCTAGATGTAATCTTGTAATATTAGTTATTACTGTATCAAGTTTCGTCACAATTGGTTCAGTACTTTCAGAGTGATACGTGTTCACAGGGACAGACAGACAAAAATTGTAAAAAAAATATTTTTGGCTTCTATATCGATAACAAAGTCTACTCCGATTATAATTTTCAAAAAATATTTAATGTACAGATTTTGCCTTGTTACAGTTTTATTATAGTACTAGCTGACCCGTGCAACTTCGTCTGCACCAAATCGGTTATTACCGGTTTCAATTGTATTTTTAAACGCAAATAATCTTAAAAAACCTAAAACCCTATTGCAGCGTTATCCAGCACTTCCAATCGTGAATCCAAACTATCCAGGGACTCACTCAAACATATACCCAGTTGGTATGTGAGAAATCTTTTAAAATAAGCCTAGACTCTGTTCGCAGCATTACCTAAAGTAGTGCCATCAAAGTGAAGATCAAAACTAACTTACATATATTGCCGATAAATGTCTTCCCAGTAACCCTTGTAACTTCATCATGTAACATACTGTAAAAGTTGAACTTTATCTACATTAAATTTCCATTTTGTTTTAGTTGTTGTTTTATAAGAATTTGTAAAGTATACGTGAAATCTGCATTCAATTTTAATTTGGTCACATTTATTTTACTTTTGACATACAAACCACCTTTTTTACTGAGATACTGAACTTGGGATAATATACCTTTCTAACAGTGAAAGAATTTTTGAAATCGGACCAGTAGTAGGTACCAAGCATTCCTCGAAAACAAAACTTTACCACTCATTATAATATTAGTATAAATACAACATAGTAACTGCAAACAGTAGTCCGGTGAAGCTGTTAAGACCTTGCTAGGTCAATAGCGTGGTCAGTTCGAGAAAAAAAAAATAACTGCATACACCTCAACTGATTTATTTTAATCTTAGATTCACAAACCTGAACCCAACTACTTCAAGACTCAATAACATTTAGAAAACTAATTTTATCAAATATCGAAACAACACACGTACTGATAGAACTCTAGTTGAGATTCATCTTCTACAATGCAATGTAACTATTATCTAGGTTTATGTTTTAGGAAAAAATCTTGTCACCTTTGTTTAGCAAACATTTTTTATACAATAAAATAAATGTAACAACATATAAGTGACAGTTTTTTTTCATATAAGGTCGATAATTACGCATAAAAATGTCATATAGCCGTAGCTCAGTTATAACGTACTGGACGTTATATTGTCCGCCGGAGCCGACGGTTCGAATCCCGGCGATTTTTTTTTTGGTATTTTTTTTAAAGTAGCTTATGGAAATATAGCTTATCTTTTTAGCTAATCTGTCTGCTATACATAGCACAATGAAAATTTACCAAAATCCGTCAAAAATTTCATTAACTACAAATTTTTGACTTTCGTCCGTTATCCTGGAGAATCCCTTGCGTTTTATGAGATAAAAAGTATTCTAGATGTAACCTTGTAATATTAGTTATCACTGTGCCAAATTTCGTCAAAATTTGTTCAGTACTTTCAGAGTGGTACGTGTTCAAAGGGACAGACAAATAGGCAGATCCTGGAGAATCCCTTGCGTCTTATGAGATAAAAAGTATCCTAGATGTAATCTCGTAATATTAGTTATCACTGTGCCAAGTTTCGTCAAAATCGGTTCAGTACTTTCAGAGTGATGCGTGTTCACAGGGACAGACAGACAGACAGACAGACAGACAGACAGACAGACAGACAGACAGACAAAAATTGTAAAAAGATTATTTTTGGCTTTTATATCGATAACAAAGTCTACCCCGATAAAAATTTTCAAAAAATATTTAATGTACAGATTTGACCTTGCTACAGTTTTATTATAGTATAGATTGTTATATAGATTCTATTAATAAGTTCATTATTATTTTATAATCGTTGTTTATTTTTACTTTTTTAGTCTTTAAACCGATTTAAATTTCATAGTAACTTCAAGACTCGGCATTTGAGTGTGACAAGCACCATATGTGACAAGAGGTTATCAGGTTGTGATATGAGTTATTTCGTAATGTTTTCGCTTCGTGTAATGCATTACTATTACATGGAACTCTAAATAATTAATTCTTAATTTATAAATTAAAAATGTTTAAACTGTGGAATTGAGTGGCACCAACATTATTTATTGTATTGTCACGGGTAAGTTTTCTATGTTTCAATTTAATCTGAAAATCGGTTAAATTACGATTATCGGTTAAATAAAAAAATAAAAAACGTTCATATATTTCGTTGCATACGTGGATAGATAAATAGATACAACTGAAGGTAATAAAAGTATGTTGAAAATATTTCATAATATCTTACAAAAATCTTTAAAAACGAAGTGTAATACAACAACGTTTAAGGTCACCATGTTTGTGCAGACTGTTATGGTGATTCGCTTCTTTACCGAGTAATTTTGAATCAGCCAGTAAGCATGCAACTGACGTCGTCTTGTTTATACGTGGGTTTTAACAACTGTCCTTGGAAATACCTTATCACCAGACATCAGTATAAAAATAAACTTACAAAAAATCCCGTAATGTATCCGACGTTGATGCTGACAGTTAGTGACAGGAGTAAAACTGCTAATATCAAATCAGCTGGCACGTACGATAGGAATATCAGAGCAATGGCTGGACCGAAGAAACCTAGATATGAACGATAAGTTAAAGTTATTGTAGAAATTTAGATATCAGTAAGCTTTTGTTTGTTAACACATGAATTTAGAAACAACCTGTTCTTTATTTGTGGGATATTAGTGTTCATTTGAAGCTAAGCATTGCATAACATTTTTAAAAGATTATTTCTCTATCAAGTGGCGTGTGTCAGCACTAGCTGTCAAGTTAAGTGACTGATTATCAAGAGTGTGCATTTTTTACAATATGATTAGACAGTAAATAGTATGAGTTACTCGATTATATTTGTATGCGATTATTTGAGAAATATTTTACTACTTTTTAAAATAAACATTAGTTTTTGTTGTTCGAAAAAAAATAACACTTTTAATAAATTAATTTTGCTTACCTATAGAATTGCTCACTTTCCTAGCCGTCGTCAGTGTCATCCATTTCTTTTTTAAAACATAATCAGAAAAAAATCCAAACGGGAAACTTATCACGCACATAACAAGATATGGTATCGCTGACAGGATACCATTCTGAAACCAAAATAATTTATACATAAACTTAAAAATACAAATTTACTACAAGTTATTTATAACAAAATTATATTGCAAATTTACTGAAACGAAATTCTAAAAGAATAAGTACTGATGCTAGAGATAGAACGATAGGCAACATAAACAAATAGAGGCTGATAATTATTACTATAGGAAGAAACTGTGGATATTAGGAACACCATTATAGATCTAACCGTTTCATTATTGCTTGATCAATTTACTTTAACAATTCAATAAATGTTACGGCTTTTACAACACTTGTGCCTCATTCCTTACATTTTCCCCATCAATATGGTGTATAGGCTATTTTGTGATTTAAAAGAAGAATACATCATTTACATCATCAGAGGAATTATTGCCAAGATTCTTACCTGTTTAATGTTTACCCCTAACACTTGGCTCATGTATGAAGGTATCTCTGTCATGAATGTCCACAGACCCCACGCTTGACAAATGTGGGCCACTACAATCGATATAAAAGGTAGTGAGGTCAAAATTGACTTCCACGGTGTTTGATGTTTCTGGAAATTTTAGATACGAGTTAGTTGGTTAGTTCTTGGTAAAAATAAAATGTGATTCAAGTGAATAAAACTTATAAGTATATATTAAAACTGTTTGAATGTTGGTAAACGTTAAAATAAAAAAAAAAGTCAAGGCTGTTATAAGAACTACCGACAATAGCGAAAACTCAAAACAATGTAATAACTGTGTTCTTTTTTGGATGTTAAAATCAGTCATAGTCTGAATCATTTAAAATTTATAAATTGAAATTATTAACATTAGTCTGGTTCTCACATCGATTATCACTCTGAACAACAATTATATATATTTTTATATAATTTATTAATTAATCAATCATATAATGAGCAGCACAAGCTCAATACAAAATATCATTTCATGGACCCAGGTCGCTAGTCTGACGCAAACGAATTCATGACGAGCATTTCGAGTACATCGGTGACGCGAACCCATAATTTCTTTCCCTACCATATTTGTACTTAAATCGCTCAACGCATCTAAGAAATTATCACTTCAAAAATTCCACTATTCTAGATTATTCAGAAGCAATTTTATAAATAGGTCAATATAATATTAATTAAATCATGTTACCTTTTGTTCTTTAATGAATCCAAGTGACTTTTCTATATAAAGACGTTCTTCTTTACTAATGAGTTTTGAGCTCTGCGGTGAGTCAGCTCCGACAAATAAATAGAGAGCAGTCCAAACTAAACCAATGGTACCGGTCACGTAGTATATCGCAGCCCAACGCCAGTATTCAGCTACAAATCCGGATATTAGAAACTGCATTCCAATTCCAAATTGGGCTCCTGGGTAGAGACAAGATGAATAAACATTAGTCTTAACTCTCACTTTCGAGCAATAAATAACGAAGGAGTATGGAGGTTGCAGTTATAACTGATAGTGAAGTCAGAAAATGTATAATTTTTCTCATTTTACTTAGACACAATTAATATATAGATTATCCACTAGCCCGTTCTACATGACAATTTACATTCATTTAAATAAATAATGAAAGTTGATAACCAATGGTAAAATAGTATGATGACTAAAAGTTCAACAAGTACAGTGCCCGTCGTATTTTTAGTTTATTTATTTATTTACAACTGTGGATAATGCAACAGTCAACAGTCAGATAAATAATATAATAACAATAATAAGAAAAAGCATACTCGACTGAAAACCTATAACTTTTTATCACATCGATAAAGCTTAGACTATTAATAATAATGAAAAATTAAATTATGTAACATTAAATATGAATAAATCTTTGTAAAAGAAAAAAAATAGAACAAGAATAGAAAAATAAAATAAATGAAAGTGAATTCTACTATAAAAACTAAAATTAATATATGGAAGAGACAACAAGATGCCAAATATAACCAAGAATATTGAAATATAATTTGCTGAATGTTGTTTAAATAGTCATGGATATAAAATGTGTTTGTTACTTTGAATTTAGAATCTCGCTGGTCAAATACGAGTATGTCTAATGGATGTGCTTGGATGCGAGCTCATTGTAAAAAAATCAAAAACACTTTATTCAATTTAGGCCCTAAGAAGACACTTATGAACGTCGAAACATTCAGAAAACAACCCAGTCATCGAGAAGAACTGGCAAGAAACACGATCTGGTTTATCTTTTTAACAAATATATATAATATTTAGAATATAGTAGGTACATGTTACAAACGATTTTAAGGGATGCACAGAAATGAGTCAATTCCAGACATCACCATCGTTCACATATTGATTCACTCTATAATAGCCTTTTGACACCTAAACCCGCTTGACATGGTGCTTAAATTCACAATCCGGCAAATCGGTAATATCTTTTGGGGCTTTGTTGTAAAATCTAATACTATTTCCCAAACAACTATTACTGGTTTTAATAAGTCTATAACATGGGACAACCAGTTTGTCACAGTTTCTAGTATTTAGATTGTGCCGGTTTTTTACGAAATCTAGCTTTTCAAGGTTCTTACGGACATACATTAAATTATCAAGAATGTATTGGGAGGGCAGAGTTAAGATACCGTATTCCTTGAACTTAGTCTTTAATGATTACAAACGAGTCATACGTATAAATTGATTGTAGTAAGAAGTATCATTCTTCTAAGTTTTAAGAATACATATTTTAGGAAATCGATATTCAATATTATGAAACGTTCACTTTACACATCTGGGTCGATAACATCGATTTGCACAATATAATTAAAATAAATGTAGATGGAATTTTGAACCTAAAGCGTCAATATGATATTGTTAAAATAAAATTTGTCTTCAATATATAAATAAATGTTATCAAAATTGTGTTAAAATATACACTGATGGATCTAAAGCTGGTAATTACTTAGGCGCCGCATTTTTTGAGTCAAATTCCAAAACTTTTATGAACTTTTAAATTGATGATAAAGTTTCAATTATGCACACTAAATTGATAGCAATTGCAGAGGCCTTATTATTTGCACAATCAACTGAGTCCATTAAGATTGTTGTTTTATCCGACTCAAAAAGTGCTCTTCAACACGTAACTGGATGTACCTCGACTAGTCGAGGAATACCGATAGCCTACACTATTTTAAGGAATTACTAGATTCCGAATCAACGAATAGAGTAATTGTTTTACAATGGATCCCTTCTCATATAGGTATAGCTGTTAATGAAAGAGCTCTCTTAGCTACAGAAGGATGTATGCTCAGTATTTAAAAATAGTTGTTACACACATTGGAAGGAATACTTTGATGAGCGTTCTAAAACAAAAGGAATATGGTACAGAAAGATTCAGCCACATCCCTTAGGGTCACCATGGATAGATGACAGTATGATTTGCCGTCGGGAAGCAATCACAGGAAGGAGATTACGCTCAGGACACATCCTATGTAAAAGGTTCGCCTACTTAATGCGTAAAGTACTATCACCACTCTGCCAGAGTTGCGGGCTCATCGATGATGTGCACCACATCCTGGCAGAATGTGTTCGAAGCGAAGGTATTAGAATTCAGCTCAATGCTTCTAGTTCGTTCCACACTGGTTTGTACGATTCCTTATTAAAATTAATAAATTTATTATATATATATATATATATTTTTTTTATTAAGATAAAAAAAAATTTAATCGTTCACACTAAGCCACAACTAGAGCAACTTCATATTTTACGCCTCCTTTTATCCGAATGATATTAAAAAGTTATATTTATTTTTCTGCGAGGTGAGTGAATTAAACTTTAGTCATTAGAATCAAAACTCAGTTTTAAGAATAAAGAAGTAAATTGTTTTTTTGTAGTACCATTTATATATATAATTTATACATATATAACTTTTTTTTTATTAACGCGGTACATTAGCGCTGACTCGGGGGAAGTCGTACCGCGAGGCCGCGATTACTATTTACGGCGGGATTCGCTCAGATTGTTGATAGGATTCGGCGCCTATCTGCCTTAAGCTGTACCTGGGGATCCTGCGGTCAATGGCTCTCTATGAGGCCCCTATATGGGCGCATGATCTGACGACCAATAACATCGTTCAATTGCGCAAACCGCAAAGAATGATGGCCGTCAGAGTCATACGCGGATACCGCACGATGTCTTACGAGGCGGCCTGCCTACTTGCTGGATCACCACCCTTTTTTTATCAACGTAGGGAAATCCCTTATGGATACGCCACCCTCTCGGGGGAGAGGATGGGTTATGTCCGACTTGCACGGATTAAACCCCCACGGTGTACCGTCCGACCGTATTGTTGGGGCGGCAAGGGATCGAACTACGCTATTCCTCTTGGATAGCCGCCCCAACGGTCCGTTCGGCGGAAGGTGGCCGCCGGGCTCCGACCTAATAGGGAGACAGACTAGGTACACACCAGCTGCCTCCCCTGGTCTACCGGACCTATATATAACTATTCTTTTAACCCTGGATAACTAAACATTCGTCCGTTCAACGACATCCTTCTGCACGAATGTCGAGTGTACTTAGTTCAGAGCACCCCTGGCCCTTGCATCCTTGCCCACCTTCCTATTACGAGTAAACACTGAATCAAGCGATGCGCTTGAGGTCGTACACTAAGTTGGGACGTGATTTACAATCATCCCTGGCTACGAAAGCGACTCCAGATTATGATTTAGAAACGTGATATCAACGTCATTGATACAGGTGATACAGAATATCCTAAGTAAACTATTCAACATAGAAGTTTCGGTATCCTACGTCGAATATGATATCTGTGTCTGTCCAAGGCTAGGCAAATGATGAAACACTATTGCATGAGATGTGCAAGCAAGCTATTTTGGGCTCTCACAAATCTGACATGTGTTGTCGCTGTGTGGAAATGTAATTAAACATTTCCTTTATTTTTTTTGTAGCTAATTAACAGAACTTACGTGTCGTGTAACAAGTTCCTATTTACATTAAGTAATGTCGATAATATTTGAGTTTTCATTTGCGTAGCCCGCTCATCGTATATTTAGTTATTATGCAACAATGAATATAGATTAGTTGACTAGGGGTAAATACGAAAAGTGATCAAATCTTAAGCAAATTTTAGGCTAGATCGACGTAACTGTGTTCTCTTATAAAAACCGCCACATCTTTAAAATAGGTCAATATTGTCACTATTATTATAACAATTACAAAATCTTCGTTCAGATACAATAAAAATTTGATAATAGCATCTTAGAAATGCGGGTTTATGATTAGGGAGAAAATGAGAGATTTATATCAAGGGCAAGCTGGTGGCAAATCTTATTTTACAATTTTTTGCTTCCTTATCTTCTGTATTTCCTTTCTGTTTTTCATTAATTAGTAAATTTGGCATCTCTTCTTTTGAAGTTATTGTTAGAAGGCGGTTTTATATAACGTGCTGTCTGCAACATTAATTACATATACTCCTAAGGATAAGCGATTAATCACTAAAAAGGCCATTTGAAGATGTTAGACTTCGAATAAATGATATATTACATCGGTATACTCGCCTGAGTAGACAAACATGCCGAATCTGCTTCTCTCACTTAACGGTGCCCATTTAGCCATCAAATGATGATTGCTAGGTAACAAGAAGCCTTGGAATAAACCTTGAACTATACGACATGCACAAACCCCTTTCCATCCAATCTGTGATAAAAAAAACAATATTTAAATCAAATTTCGCTTTCATCTTCAGAAATTATAAAGGTACTATGAATTTGATCGTCGTAGAGATATAAAATAATCTATAATCTTAAGCTATTAAAATTAATGGTAGGGAGTTGTACTCAAATAAGTTCTGAGCATCAAACACATGGTGGTAATAAACCCTTCATAGCGACTATTTTATAGTTTGTTGTATTTTAACATCAGCTTATGTATAACCAACAGCAGATGAGCTTGCAAACTAAAAGGGCATCGATGATCGTCGTTGCTTATTGCAGTAGAACAAAAAGAAAAAGAGATTTAACATATTCATGATTTATCAATAGACGTCTTCTATACTCACTTCTCTTCACTCACTCTCTTCTATACAGAGTATGAAACTATAACACTTACATAGTAAGCAGCAGAAGGTATCAGTAAAGAACCCAAAGAGTTCATACCAACACACATGCTCAACGTGAATTTCCCACCAAATCTACCAGCAATCTCGCCGGCGGGTATCTGAAGTATTATATACCCCCAGGAGAATGATGATAGGATGAGACTCTGTATCTTGACACTCCAGTCGAAATGCTGTAATAACAGATTTAAATTACAATTACTTTGTTTTCTAACAAAGATCGTTTGGTGTAACATAATCGGATGATCCTTAGGTTCTGAACCTTAATGCGAGAATCTAGAATAAAGTAAAATCATGATTTGGCTACCCTATCTCTAAGAATACATTCTAAATGTATACGGTTAAGTTTTAAAGTCTTAATGGAAAGAAATGAAATGTATACTATAATATAATGGAATATATATGTAACAACTCACAAAGGTAACAAACGTAAATATAGACAAATATAAATATATAAACATAATGTAGGTACAGGTAGCGGACTGTTAGCTCCTCCAAAATCGAAGTAAACCAAGTTAATTTATAGTAGAGGAGACTTCGATGTTAGAGGTATAAAATAACTGTATATTATATTTTTTCTAGTGATTGTGGTTTTGTTGTTTTTACCGTAATATTTTGAATTGACAAATAATGTGTTGTTTTTGGATAAACCTATAATAAATACACATTTTTATATTCGTTACTCATAAGACTATAAGAAATGTCAAACTGTATTATCATTCTAAAGTAATCCCTTTCAGTAAGTCCCAGTAAACGCAAAAAATAAAAATGAACGAAGTACATATTAACGCCATCAAAGTAAATAAATTAGCTAACATGTTTCAGTGTATTTGATACTGACATGAATCAGTTACTACATTAGATATGACGGAGAGTAAGAATATAGTCTAACACTAATGGCAACAAATAGTGAGTATACGCTTATTGCGGGACTACCCATAAATGTTAAAAGATACAAAACATGCATAGTTGTAGGGCTTTTTTCTAAGTCTGCCTATTTAGCTACCAAAAAGGCTGGCAACGCAACAGCAATACCTCTGGTAATACAGTTGTCTGTAGGCGACGGTAACCATTTACCATCATGTGGGCAGTCTGCCTATTTTCTGCCCTTTAGCATAAAAAAACCCTTTAGTGTAGAATCGGTGACAAAGCACTTGTTGGTATATTACGATAGCTATACTTGAGAGCCAGCCCTTCCTCCCTGTAAATTTAACGTGTTTTCCATATTAGACCATATTGTCATTTAATATCAGATAATATTGTGGTTATACGTAGAACCTATAAAGTAAACAAATGTTTAGCCACTCTCGGCAATATTCGTGCATTTGACGAAATGATAATAAGTAAATGAATATCAAAAATCTCCAGAAGCAACGGGTATGCAACTAACGCAATTCATCGTAATCTTGCTGGTAGTATTAGGTGTACTAGACAGATAATGAGTAATGAACTAATTTGATATAACGCGTTGTATCAAAAAGGTTTCTATATCTTGTCTAGTGATAGTAATCGCAATCACTGTCGTAACTTTTCCGTTTAATGTAAATGTAAGTGCGGCTACACTCGGTGTCTCAGGTGTTACTCATCAGCTCTTAAAAACCCTAAGAAATTACAAATTTAACTAAAACCGCTGTGTATGTAGTTCGAAAAACTACTATCAAATAATATAGTACACAAAATTTTAAAGATATAAAAGACTCACGTCATCGGAAGAGCTATCTACCATAGCAACGACACCAATACTAGTACTGACTCGAATACTGAAGCCTATGGCCATTGCGAAGAACATCATCACCACCTGAACATGTCGGATGCCGAATCTTCGTACTGTAAATCAATATTTGATTTTCACATTTATACAGCAAAGAACAAGTAATGGCGTGTCGTTTTCCAGCGGTAATTACTATGAAGGATCTGCTTAGACCATTTAAATAAAATACTTACTTTTCTAATCCATCTCTTTCCACAAATAAAGAACTCTCATTTATATTATCAGGAATTTTTAATTTCATTTCATTAAACATTACTTTTAAAATTATAATATAAACATAAATGTATTTTGTGAATTAAACGGTTTGAGTTTAAAAACAAAACAGAAACCGCAAAAATATACAATAAAAAATTCAACGTTTTAGTTACTATTGAGAATAGAGGAAAAAAGACATATAATTGCTAACCAGAACCATTTCCATTATTTACACCGCATTCTTCCATTATGTTGGACTAAACTACTTCACATGACTAAGACAAAACCAAAACAATTGCGAATATAACATGAAACACATGTAATGTTGCGACGTATCTTATCAACATTCCGTCTACATATGTAACTATTATATCAGGTGGTATGAACAGATTTCGGCTTCCTCAGGTTTCCGACGAACATACCAACGTTATTTTAAATAAATGTTTGAAGGAGAAACTATTTCAAGATCTCATAATCCTCCGCTAAAAAGAGAGAGTCGAATAGAATAAACAATTGAAAAAAAGGTTTCATCTTTTCTAAATAACGTTCCTATTTTAATGGAGTTTTGTAAAAAGGCTTCTGATGTGATTTTACTTTCGTGGTTATAAAGACTATTATCATTAAAGATTAAGTCACCTGAAATTCAGTATATTAACTATGCTATCCCAATACACTCTTGATAATTTAACGTAAAGGAATGAATTCGAATATTAGAAATAATTACAAATCAGACCCCCTGTATCAAATGCTTTAAAATCAGTTAAAGGTTTTTTGTACCTAACACTGTCTAGATTTGTAGGCATTATGACTTGTAGGCTTTATAATAACTGTTTTGTTTATCCACACAGCTGGTAGAGTTTTAACGTCCAAAAGTATCTTCTCAGGGTCTAAATTGAATAAAATACGTTTGAAGTTATTTCAAGAGTAAAAGTTAAATATGATTTCGTGAATTTTGTACTGCCGTTAACATATTTATAATTTAGGTAGCAACTACTTTGGCATGCATATTTTGTGGGAGTCATTATTATCGAATCCCTTTTTAATAATGCGTTAAAACTGTCGTTTCTCTATAATATAACTAGCTGTACCCGCAGCTCCGCACGCGTTTTTTTAAATTGTATTAAATAAATATAAAATTGTGAGACCATGTACAATTATAGAAATGCTCTTTAAAAACAACTGTAAGTACGATACGCACGCCACCTACAGTGACATGTAACGTATACATTAGATATATAAATAATAGGTCTTTACCCATGAAATTGCCGTTCTGCAGTACTGGCCATTTCAAATCAAAATAATTTTTGTTTGGCTAAGAATTCTAATTTCAAATTAATTTTATTTTAAAAACATGGAATTCTTTTTCCAAAAGTAATCATTTGTTTATTGATTAGTGTTACATTTTCATCGCATTTCAATCTTTTTTGTCATCATGGATACGTTAAAAATTCGAGTAATTATGGAATATGAGTACCGTCGTGGCAGCAACGCGGCACAAGCGGCACGCAACATCAACGACGTTTACGGAGCTAACACTACAAACCGACGCACCACCTGTTATTGGTTTGCTCGCTTCCGTTCTGGGAATTTCGACCTGAAAAATGAACCTCGCGGTCGTCCGAAGACTTGGGTCGACAATGACGAATTAAAGGCGATTGTGGAAGATGATGATACACAATCTACGGCTGAATTAACAGCAGCTTTCGACGTTAGCCTCAAAACAATATTGGTCCATTTGCGTCAAATTGGCAAGGTAAAAAAGCTTGACAAATGGGTGCCCCACGAACTCAGTGATCGCCAGCGCGAAGTACGCGTCGAGACGTGCCTTGCACTGCTCAACAGACACACAAATGAAGGAATTTTGAACCGCATTGTTACCTGCGATGAAAAATGGATTCTGTTTGATAACCGCAAGCGCTCAGCAAGTTGGTTGGATCCTGGTTCAGCACCTAAACAATGCTCTAAACGAAAACTTACCCCTAGAAAAGTGATGGTCACTGTTTGATGGTCTAGTGCCGGTGTGATTCATCACAGCTTCTTACCAAACGGGATGAGCATTACTGCAGATGTGTACTGTGAAGAACTGAACACAATAACGGAGAAGCTGGCACATCTCCAACCAGCATTGGTCAATCGCTCGTCTCTGCTGCTCCTGCACGACAACGCGCGACCTCATACTGCACAGCAAACGGTCTCCAAGTTGCAAGAACTGGGGTTGGAAGTTCTCCGTCATCCGCCATACTCACCAGACCTTGCGCCTACAGACTACTACTTTTTCCAGAATTTGGATAACTCCTTGGCGGGAAAAAAATTCAATACCCGAGAGGCAGTACAAAATGCCTTTGAAGAATTTGTTGCCTCCCGTCCAGCTGATTTCTTTAAGAAGGCATCAATAAACTGCCACTGCGTTGGCAAAGATGCATTGATTGCATGGGTGAATACTTCGATTAATACAAATAAAAAATACGTGAAAAAATTTCGTTTAAATTTTTTCATACAAAACGGCAATTTCATAGGTAAAGACCTAATACTAACAGTGTGTTAAATGAGGTTTATCATCAGCAACATATTTGGAATCTTAACCCACCATGTAACTACCTTAGTGCTCACTTACACTGTATAAGGAACTAATGAAAGAATGACTTAAAGATGTTATTATCATGATATAATATGCCCATATTGTCAATAAATAATACGTTTATGGTCTTTTTATCTTATCGTTTTAGAAAGATCCCTTCTATCTTCAAATTTCCTATTAATAATTATAATGTTGAATTGTATACAATGAATGAGCTGACGTCTTGAAATCTCGCATCAATATAAATCAAGGTATAAAACTTTATATCTGTCTAAGCAGTTTTTAATATTCGACAATTCAGATATTGCTCATTGAACTCGATACAATATTCTTATGTGTTACTCTATGGTTACTGTGTTAAGTAGACTAAAGCGCGGTAAATAAAACAAAATGGCCGCCAAAATGACCAAAAAGACAATATAATTCAAATTACATACATACTCGTAGATACAGATATATGAATTTCAATTATATTTATTCTTAGAGTAGACTCCAACTCTCAACTCGTTACTAGAGTAAAACGCACATCTTATGCACATGTTTACAGTGAACAACATATTTTTTCTAAATTTCATGCGGACGAAGTCGCAGGTAATAGATAGTCTAAAATAAAATAACTTAAATTATTTCATATAAGGTCAGATATCTGCCAGTGAAAGTCCCGTGAAAAAATTGGTCAAACCGTTTTGGACATAGCACTGCGGGCGAAGCCACGGTTAACAGCTAGTCTAAATTAAAATGAATTTTAATAATATCCGCTATCTGCCGGTGAAAGTCCCGTAAAAAGCGGTCGGACCGTTTTGGAAACAGTACTGCGGGCGAAGCCATGGTTAATAGCTAGTATAAATTAAAATTGCCTAAATTACTTTTTATAAGATCATCTATCTGTTAGTGAAGTCTCGTGAAGGTCGGTCAAACAGTTTTGGAGATAGCACTGTGGGCAAAGCCGCGGTTAACAACTAGTATAAATCAAAATTGCTGGAATTACTTTTTATAGGGTCAGCTATTTGCCAGTGAAAGTTTTGTGAAGATCAGTCCAACCGTTTTGGAGACAACGTTGCATGTAGTATAAATTAAAATTGCTTTAATTACTTTTTATAAGATCGGCTCTCTGCTAGTGAAAATTCCGTGGAAATCGGTCCAACCGTTTAGAAGAAGATATAGAAGATAGCATCGCAGACAAAGCCGCGGTTAACAGCTAGTCTAATTTAAAGTACCCTAAGTAACCCGCTGTAATTTTTTCTATCTGCCAGTGAAATTCTCGTCAAAATCGGTCCAGCCGTTTCGGAGATTAGCCAGAACAAACAGACAGACAGACCGACAAAAAATTTAAAAATTGCATTTTTGTTATCAATAGCGTGTATACTTTCGTACCCAATCGGTAAAAAAATGTTATTTTGATATTACATACAGACACTACATTTTTATTATATGTATAGAAGAAGATAAACCTAGAACAACACAGTTATTGAAATAATTAGTCTATATTTATATTTTTGTATAACATAACCTGCTTATCTTAGCAAGTTATTACGATTTAAACGGATCGTAGTATACTTTATATAGAAAGTCATACAAGTGCGTCCTCTGATCCGCATCATATGAATCGCATGAATCTACTCGTTGACAATGCCGATGTCGATGCTCTGAGGGGCAACATTACCAATGACGTCATACGGAATGCCGATCAGTGAACGGACTCCGCGCGCTCGCCCGTTCCGTGTCTTCCGCCATTTACCTTTGATTATTGCCCTGTTCCCACGTGTTATCCCACATGGACGCGGCAAATTCTTCTTCTTCTTTTTACGATTATCTTGCACATTTCACCGAACACTACGCTATCTTTCACTACGAAAATCTGAATAAAAGTGGCGTCGGCAATCCGATTACTGGGAGTTGCGTCGGCAAATCTGATCGATGCTGCTACTGTGGACATATTGTAAAACAATAATTTATTTGATGCGATGCGTCCGATAGTTACGATGCGAAAATGTGCGGTCACAGTGACCTTATTACTATCTTACATTATTTATCAGAACATCAAATACGGCTTTATATATCAGGAGATTTAGCGACTTTAACAAAGATAAAACTGAATTAGTATTTTATGTTTTATACGAATACAGATTAAAAACTTATACGTTTTTTACCTTCATTGGTAAGGAAATGGTAGATCGACTTTCAGAATTAAGAAGCAATGTAGATTATAATTGATTTCAATATGAATTAAAGGCAAATAATTACGGGTATAAGGGTATCTAGATACTGTAAGAAAATAAGAACAATAGCCAGTAATAATAACCTGCTAATAACTTGGATTTATGTTTTAAATTTAGAGCTACAGAAAGGAATAAGATAGCGGCATGAGTGAAGGCTTGCGCTCAATAAAATACTGGTAAAAACCCCATGAAAATCCATTGAGTCGTTTTTGAGTTTATCGCGAATAGACAGACGGATGTGGCAGAGGACTTTGTTTTATATTATAATAGCTTCTGCCCGCGACTTCATCTGCATGAAATAGTTACTTCAGGCTAACGCTAACACGCAGCGGAAGATTTCAAAAGGAAAAAAACCCAATTTTGAAACACTCTTCAGTGGTACTCCGCTCCTATTAGTCAGTGATGCGTATTGATACAAACAGACAAAAATGATTGAAATATATTCTTTTACTTATTCCTAGACACCTGCAACATTTTTTTTCACGAAAATCAAAAAAGTACAGACACGTTAGATTTACATTGTTATTATATGTATAGATATAGGTATAGATATATATTTTTAGGTAATAGTGTTAGATTTTATAACAAAGTCCCAAAACACATTACCGATTTGCCGGATAGTAGGTTCAAGTGTTATGTCAAGCAGGTCTTAATACATAAAGGTTATTACAGGGTGGATCAGTATGTGAACGATAGCGACGTCTGGAAGTGACGCGTCTCTCTGTGCAACCACTAAAAACGAATGTAGCTTTATGTGTCTATTGGTGTGTTAATAAAAAAAAATATATGTTAGTTACTATGAAAAGATAAACCAGATCGAGTTTCTTGCCGGTTCTTCTCGATGACTGGGTTGTTTTCCGAACCGGTGGTAGATTTGACGTTCATAAGTGCCTTCTCAGGGCCTAAATTGAATAAAGAGTATTTTGATTTTGATTTTGATTTTGATTTTGATAGATGTAGTGATTATTAGTGACAGAAAGGAGAAGTGAACTGTGAGTTATAATAATTGTTAGCCATGTCAAGAACATATAATATAGATTTAGAGCTATTAGATATACGCGTAGCAGACGGTAGATGGGAGACATGTAAGGCAGGGGGTGGAGACTCTTTATGAGACCCTATGGTCGAAACAACGGAGATGATAATGATAATGCAAGCGGATATCTACAGAGAAAGTCAGTAAACACGAAGGTATCTATTCTCGACATATGCAATCTCAATTGTATGATTCACAAACGAATATATGTATGAATAGCTTAGAATTGTTTAGCTAGGTCAGATCGGAATTTCGGTGACAGTCCAAGCCGAGGTGTGCCGTGCACTTTCGAGCATGTTACTTATATAAAATCGGCTGCATGCCCTAAACGCTCGCCTAAGTAGTCCGGTGAAGCTGTAAAGATCTTGTCAGGTCAATAGCATAGTCAGTTCGAGAAAAAAAAAGCGGGCCCGGCAGACGTTGTTCCGCCCTGATTATAAAATAATCCTTGACAAATTATATACCAAAACCTTCCCCGTGAATCACTTTATCCAGTGGTGAAAACCGCATCAAAATCCGTTCGGTCGTTTTTGAGATTATCGCGAACAGACAGACAGACAGACGCGGTAGGGGACTTTGTTTTATACTATGTAATGATAGTTACTGAGAACGCAGTAAGCCGTGTAATTTAAATGTCTCAATGTAATATTTATCATTTTTGCGTATGTAACATATATCCGCATATAATGAAAATACAATTTTTAAGGCTTACTCAGAAAAAACTGCTTAACGGCACAGAATTATGACCTCTCGATGGGGAATTTGTCATAGATATTTCTAGTTATTGTTTTTTTCAATGAAATTGAACTTATGACGTCTTTTAGAATTAAAAGTCTATTTAATGTACGACGAGTGAGTATCAGTTAGTTTTTACAAAAAACTAAATAGATTCTAACAGTTGTCGTTATGATACGTGATTCATGGTGACTTTTATGTAATTACCTACGAGAGAGGCGTTTGCAAATATCCAATTTTAAAATCCGAAACTGTGATGACATTTTGCTATTTTTCATGCAATACATTTACATAACTGCTTCAGAATTCAATACTTTCAAGTTTACTATCGGTCGTATAACCACGCTTCAATAAATCAAATGGAATTTTTCTATACTCTACAGACATATCAATACTTAAACAACATAATAATAAACTTAAAATCAACTTAAAATTTGAACATAAAAAATACATGTTATTATTATTAGTTATACTGAAAACATTATCCGCGAGTAAAACATTTCATATTTTATAAACCGCTTCATTAAAGAAGTATATTTGGAGATTTCAATTTAATTTTTTATATAATTTGTTTCACACAATTTTTAAATCTTATCTTATATCGTCATGAGTATGTTACTCTTCGCAGTATTAAAGAAGGCTTCAGTAGCGGAATACAAGGAACGTAAAAACATAAATCATAACAGAATAGTTTACACATTAATATCGGTTCAAAGTGGTGAAAAACTGTATTAAATTACGCTGTTGTCGTTTTTCATAAAATTTACCTTACAAAAAGTGTAGTATGAACTACCACAAACTTGGGATAAACCTTCAATTAAGTCGGTGCGGCGCGGCGTTCCTAACACAATATAGAAATACCAGTATGGTAATGTACTCATATCTAGAAACTTAGTGGTTTCTGTTAACGAATATTAATAACACAAAAGAAAACGTTTCATCATATATCTTATAACCTTGCGAAACTCAAATAAAGCAGCTTTTCACCTCGTATAAGGGAAATAAGTAGTCTACAGTGTTCAATGAAGAATTCCCTAAGTGAAAAGTTCTTTAGATGCGTAAGGCGGTATTTTTGGCAGAAGATAAATTTATAATTTCGCGCGATGACATGCTAGTAAGCCTAACCGACCGTACTGCACTTGCGTGGCCTACGTCAGACTGTACTGACTGTCACGTGTAGTACAGGGGCCTGCCGTGTGCATGTAATATGGATATTTTGCAGCTCCTCATACGTTTGATAGATTACCTAACAGACTTTGTATAAATGTAAATAATTATTACTCCGAGTGTCAATAGATATAAATCCATACTAATATCAATAAACAAATTCTGAAATTTAAATATTGTTCTACATGCTATAATTAATTTTATTGTTTTGTGTTGAGTGAAATTGTTGAACAGACCTATTACTCTGATACTATTGATCGAATTGGTATATTTGGAGGTATAAATTTGACTTACTTCAAGCCTTAATGTATACGTAAAAATAAAACCATCCATACCATAAGCGAAAACCTAATCTTAGGTAAATTAGAAAAAAAATCCGTTATGAAACAGATTACGGAATCTACAAATCTATCTATACTAATATATAAAGCCGAAGAGTTTGTTTGTTTGGTTGAACGCGCTAATCTCAGGAACTACTGGTCCCATTTGAAAAATCTTTGGGTTTTTGATAGCTCATTTACCGAGGTATATAAAATAGGAATAATATAAGGAGCTATATATCATCATGCTAAAACCAATAGGAATGGAGCGCCAATGAAGAATGTTTTCAAATCGGGCATTTTTTTCGTTTTGATTGCTTTCGCTGCGTGTAGCGTTAGTGTTATATACGTTGCCATGGTAACATGGTAAGTTTCTATCGCAAACATTTTTAAGGATTATTTTGTGTTCCTATATAAAGTATATTCTAAGTTAATTTTGTTTCCAATTTTTTATTTGCAATCTATTACGTATTATAAAAATAAAGTGTTTGTATGTAAAAATAAATAATAACTCTTTGGGGAATGGATATAGCTACAAATAACAAAAAAAAAAAAAATATTCGTTCGATATTTATATATTATTATGTTTTGTCCGTTTGTTTGTTTGTTCCGGGTAATTTCCAAAACGGCTGGACCCATTTTAACGGGATATTCACTGGTAGATAGCAGACCTCATAAAAAGTAATTTAGGTTTTTTATTCGCCTTCGGCCGCAGTGGCATATCCGAAATGCTTGAACTGATTTTCACGAGACTTTCACTGGCAGCTAACTAACTAATGAGGTATTTTATTTTAAGCTAGCGGGCTCGGCAGATGTTGTCCCGCCCTAATAATAAAAAGAAAACCTTGACAAATTATACCTAAACCTTCCCCATGAACCGTTCTACCGTTCTGGTGAAAACGGCATGAAAATACGTTCTGTAATTTTTGACTTTATCGCGAACATAAACAGACAGACCAGAGGACTTTTTTTACACTATGTAGTGATGAACAGTTACCTGTACATTCATTCGTGTGAAATTGATCAAAAATTATTTGTTTACTGTAAACAAGCGCGTGAGACCTGCGCTGTACTGGACTCCAAGAATAAAAGTATATAATTTGAAATATATTATCATTTTGGTCAATTTCACGGCCATTTTGTTTTATTTACCACGTTTGCATCTACATAACTCAGTGATTATAGCAATGTATAAGAATAACACAATTATATCGACAATATGGGCATGTTATATCTATATAATAAACAATTTAACACATATTGTTGGGTAATGTATAGTTTAAAATTTCATTACTTTCTTATATAGTGTTAGTGAGCACCGAGGGTGGTATATAGTAGGTTAAAGTTCCAGGTATTTTGCTGATGATAAATCCCATCCCATTCGGTATACTATTCGTATTCACATATCATCTAATGTACACGTTACATGTTAGAGTAGATGGCATGCGTGTCGTAGTTACAAATGTTTTTGAAAAAGCATTTCTGTAATGTACACACCTACTTACAATTTTACATTTCTTTAATACATTTAAAAAAAAACGCGCGGAGCCGCGGGTGACGGCTAGTGCTTAATAAAAATAAAATAATAATATCACAAGTTGATATACTGTGTAGTACGTGTGTGGTAGACATTCGCGGTAAAATCTTGGCTCGGTAGTACCGCTTTAATTTGCGGCCACAATAGCCAAGCTTGCACTTCAGTTTCTGTTATAGTAAAGTTGACATTTTAATCTAAAGCATTAACAATAAACCCACATTTTAATCTTAAGTTTTAACTATTCTTCTTACAGTTACTGAAATATATAACTGTAAATCTAAATAAAAGTCTAGGTACGTTATTATTTAATTGCAGACTTCTGTGTGTGAGATTTTTGTGTGAAATTTCTCGACTGCCTAATATGTTACATAATGTTTCACTTTTAGTTTTAGTCAATGATGCTACTAGGTAAATCTAATTTAGAGTAATAGGTTGTTAATTTTAGGCTATATTAACTAAAATGAAAATTATATGGATGACATCTGATAGGGAATAGTGGAAAAGAAAACATGCTGTACCGACCCTACTTAGATGTGATAAAGATAAGAAGATGATGAAAATTACTAAGGATTTAGAAAATACAAGAAATAGTAAGTAAATATGCGTAAATATGTTCGCTCTAGAACAAATACGACGTCTTAAGTTCGAAACTAATTCAAATTGTATTTGACTTGTTTGCGAGCACTTCCCAACAGTTTCTTGCTTCGAGCATTTCACACTTTGATAACGGGAACGAGAGCGCTTGTGGAAACTTGCTAACCAGACAAGTATTTACAAATATTAATAAATGAAATAGAATCGTCAGCTTCCTTAAAGATTACACCAAATACATAAAGCAAATACCACAGTTAATACAAAAGACTCTTATATTCCAGGGCGCTATAAATGTCGAAACCTTCTAACTAAAGCTTTTATTTGTAATTCATGCAAACTACATATCTAGTTGAAACTGAGATTAATTAAATTCACAGTGAACACTGCAAGGAGAGAGAAATGAACAATCCTGTCCAATATGCAATTGACATCAGTTTCTCTGTTAGTTTGTACAAGTTGTTCAATAAATTCCATCGCATATGTTAGCTATTTATATATGAGGAACGGTGTAAGAAATATGAATGTAAGTAGATGAGTTACTGTCGTGGCTGATAAGTGAACAATTAGTACATCGGCTACTGATATGAAGAATAAAAAAGCAGGTTTAGTTGTGCTGTCTTATTCAGCAGCAACGAAGATAAATGTTTACTATATTATTCACCATAATCATTAGGGTGGAGTGAAAAAAACAAATTTTTTTTTTTCTTAGCCTGGGGGTCAAATTTGTAGCTTATAAAAAACAAAAATTTTTGAAAAAAAAAAAAAAATTTTACTCAACATCTTGAGCCAGCCCACTCATTTTTAAAACTAATTACGAGTAAAAATATTTGGTTGCAAAAAAAAAAATTTTGAAGGCGTTCTAGAAACTTCAGAGTATCCTCTTTTATGCCAATTAAAAATCACAAGTTAAAAAAAAATTTTTGTGACTATTGTTTTAATTTAAAAAAAAAATCCCAAAAAGTACCATTCCTCTTTAGGGCACTAGAATAAAATTTGAGTTGGAAATGATCATAATTGTTAGTTCTTAGATGTTTTAAGAGATTCAAAGACAAAAAAAATTTTTTTTTTGCAACCAAATATTTTTACTCGTAATTAGTTTTAAAAATGAGTGGGCTGGCTCAAGATGTTGAGTAAAATTTTTTTTTTTTTTTTCAAAAATTTTTGTTTTTTATAAGCTACAAATTTGACCCCCAGGCTAAGAAAAAAAAAAAAATTTGTTTTTTTCACTCCACCCTAATAATCATCATCATTTGCATGTAAGAGACCCACTGCATGGCCACAGGTCTCTCTCCGAAGGAAGGTATGCGCATAATCATCGCACCAGCCCACGACGATGGCGATAAACTCTAAAAAAACGACCATTTTCCCACAACAAACACAAACACTCAACCGTCCTCACGATGTCTACTATAACCAGGTCCTCACGGGTCTACGTATCCAGCGATAAACCATAATAGTACATGACGCAATCTAAAAATTAATAACAACCATCCAACCATAACATCTAACATATCCACGGTCAAACCACAACATATAACTCTCTATTAAAAGACTGCCCTCCAAATAATCCGCAAAACATACCTTGACATCGCCACCCAATAACCCCCCCAAGCCACCCTACTCCCCCAGGGGCACCCCGGAGGACAGCCCCAGGCGCACAGGTACCCCACCGGGCCCCCCGCCCACGGCGCGGGACCTTTAGGGCAACGCGGACACTGCCCGCGACCGCGCCTAACGCATCCAAGGCCTCCCTCCTGGCGCCTATGGGCCACTACCCTTCCAACCGCCCCACCACCCACGACGCAGCCCCACTTGCCACCACCCTTTTTTATACCCCTTACCCACCCTCCCGGGGGCACCCACACCCCCAGACAACTCACCTTAGCCGCCCCAACCCCACACCCCCTGACGCTACCCCCCCCCACACCACCCTCCCGTCCCCGGCCGGAACGCGCGGACCCGGCAGCCCCCCATTACACCCGAGCCAGCCCGCCCCGGCCACCGAGCGCCGGGCCCAAGAGCCCCACCTAAGCCGCCCCGGCCCCTGCATCTCCCTGGCGCAGCCAGCCCCTTACGCCGATTCGGGCTACCTTCAGGCCAGGAACCAGGGCGCCCAGAGCCAACGGCCCCTTCACCTCAAAACGCGCCAAGGAGAGAAAAGCCAAGGCAACCTTCCGAGCTGCCGGCCCAAAAACCCGCCAACCCGGCCGCCAGCCCCCCCCCGGCCCCCAGCACCAACGGGGAGTACCCCCATCCCCCCCCCCACCCTCTTGCCCGCGCGCCCACCCTAGGTAGGGGCATGGACAGTGTGCACATGTTCCTCCCGGTGGACGCGACTAAGGCATTGGTAGAAGGGGATGGGCGTATCTTGTTGGGCTGGAGTCTGGCCCGGGTCCACCTTTTGGCGGCCAAACTCATGCGCTTCTTCAAGTGCATGGGCGTGGGGCACACTCGCCCATTGTGTCCGTCACAGACCGACAGAGGCGGCCTGTGTTTTAGGTGCTGGCAACCCGGCCACAAAGCGCTGCTGTATGCCTTGTGCGCCGATGCAGAAAACCGGCAGAGCACCATATTGGGGTACCAGTTGCAGGCCATCTTCTGGGAGACGCAAGCCGCCACTATCAGCGGCAGCGTAGACGTTGAGTGGACGTGGGGGGCGATTCTTTCGCTCCTCCAGGAGGGTGGTGTATACGCTAGGGATTTCTCCACACTAATAAAATAAAAGAAAAAGGTAAAAGCACTGCAGAGGCCGTTCTGCCCACCCGGCTAAATGGTGCAAGATGAACACCGAGGGGGTTTCGTCAGTAGAAATCTGGCATTCTGCCCTGTGCTGAGCTAGATGCAGAACTCCAAGAGGATTCCCTCGCGAAAACAGAAAAAGCTAGTATGAGTATATATAGGTATATCGTAGTCCAACGATAATCATTTGTTTCAGTTAAAAAGTGCGTTAATTCGTCACTGACGTGAAGTAGTCCGATGAAGCTGTAAAGGCCTTACTAGGCCAATAGCGTAGTCAGTTCGAAAGAAAAAATTGCCAACCTGATTTTTTTTTTAATTTCTTTATGTCTTAGGATGTAAATGAACAAGTCCTCCCACTGACCGAACGAAACACAACAATACAAGCATTGTTACTTCATGTCGGTTTTCTGTGGGAGGGTGGTACTACCCCGGGCGAGCCGACCCATTCATACTGAAACCTTACCGGTTCAGCTTCAGCGTGACTCTATCACCTATTAAATCGCTTGAGATTTACTCTTAAAAAGAAAATCTTCATAAAAAGAGTGTTGTATATGTCGCTTCACTTAGTTTATATTTGCACTGCCCGATGGAAAGAATTCAACTTAATTGTTGAAATAATTAATATCAATATATACAATATAGTATGGTAGCTGGTGCTCTAATATTACTCATAAATAATTGTCACTGTCATGGTTCAGTAAATTATCAAATAGCAGTTTCAAGTAAAAAGACCGGTTTTAGGTGCAAGGGACCGTAACGACTATGTTTGTGATGATCTAGTTTACCGCGAGTGCCTCAAAACTACGGTCTCCTCATATTCTGAGAACATCCTTGTCTGTTGTCTTCACAACGCAAACTTAACATTCACTGGTGAGATTGGTTTAGGGATTACCTATAGATGCGGTAGAAACCCTTTTATAATAGATACAAGAAAAGTATCCTTTACTTGAATTTGAGACAGATGAAGAAACATAATATTAAATATACTTAGGTTATCAATTAAAAATAATGATTGTAATTTTGGAACACCCGGGTACATTCCACATGCCTAATGTGTTTTGGTGAATGTAAGTGAAACAGAAAAATAAATCAATCAGCATTACCTAAGAAATTAATAACAAACATTTAATCAACAATTATAATTATATTGCAAACTGACTCACCGTTACCAACTAGTGTTATTTCGTAGTAGAAACCAGTTGATCGACCAGTTTCATGATAATTAATTTTAAGTAGAAATCCGGTTATTCTGATATCTTCTTTTTTATGTTACTTCGGATAAAGATCCTTATATAATGGCAAATCATTTTCCAGTCAATAATATATAAAACGTATATACTTAATCTGGCCATAAATACTGTTACAATTAAAAATAAACAAAATATTACATTTGAATTTGGAATCTCTCATTTTTATATGATTATTCGTTGAGTTTTCTCATTTTGGCGCCAATACATTGTATAATATTTTGCGATATTAAAATGGAGTGCGGTGATAAAGAGAACCGAATCGCTGTGATTGCATTACACATATTAAGTATGGAGCCAAATGCAATATTTAAAACTTTCCATACGCTTGGTATTAGTAAAATACCGGGCTATTAATAGGTACAATGGGACCTCCTCTGCTTGTGACAGAAAAAGATCTAGCCGTCCATGTAGTGTTCGTACGAAAAAGGTGGTCAAAGTAGTAAGGGCAAGAATCCGAAGAAATCCTGTCCGCAAGCAAAACATTTTATCTCAGGAGATGAAGATAGCACCTAGAACCATGTCGCGTATTTTAAAAGATGACTTAGGATTTGCAGCCTATAAGAGATGTACTGGTAATTTCTTAAGTGATAATTTAAAAAAGAATAGGGTGGTAAAATCGAAACTACTACTGAAGCGGTACGCAAAGGGTGGTCACACAAAAATGTTGTTTACGGATGAGATTTTTTTACAATTGAGCAACATTTTAACAAACAAATTGACCATATTTATGCTCAAAGTTTTAAGGAAGCTTCCCAATTAGTCGACAGAGTGCAACGTGGGCACTATCCGACTTCAGTGATGGTTTGGTGGGGTATTAGCTATGAAGGAGTGACTGAGACATACTTTTGTGAGAAAGGTATCTATCAAGATCAAGACCAATTCAAGATACCATTCTTAAAAAGGTAGCAAAGTTCCTTAACAACACCATGCTCAATAACCAAGAATGGTCCTTCCAGCAAGACTAGGCGCTGGGTCATAAAGCTCGGTTTACGCAGTCTTGGTTGGAAACAAATGTTTCGTACTTCATCAGAACTGAAGACTGGCCATCATCTAGTTCCGATATTAATCCGCTGGATTATGATTTATGGTCAGTTTTAGAGAGTACGGCTTGCTCTAAACGTCATGATAATTTGGAGTCCCTAAAACAATCCGTACGATTGGCAATGAAGAATTTTCCCATGGAAAGAGTGCGTGCTTCTATTGATAACTGGCCTCAACGTTTAAAGGACTGTATTGCATCCAATGGAGACCACTTCGAATAAGCTTTTTATATTTTAAATTGTTTTATATTTATGTATTAAACTAACACACTGTAAAAGTAATAAATGTTATTTGAATAGAAATTGTTTTTTCTTTGTTTCAGTATTTATGGCAAGACTAGGTATACTATATATAATTTACCTAATTATTTTGGTGTTTTTGTGCTTTATTTTTGTGAATTACATATTTTACAATTTCAAAAATGCACTGAAGTACATTTCTATAAGCAAACTTCTCTTCCTACACAATTATAGTTTTATTATGTTATCTCTTTTTTAAGCAATGTTACATATGACTACATACTATGACATACCCCTATCAGATGTTATAGAAATTCACTTGCCTGTTTTCGACTCACTTGCCCATTAATTATCCCTACAACTTATTACGTATATTATTTAGTATCACACAATATATGCGAAAATCTGGGCAGAAAATAAATCTATTAAAACTATTATTACTATGACTCACAAATAAATTTTATTGAAGAAGGCATTACTTTGCGGAACTTCATCATTAAATATTATAGTGGACGTTATTTTGCACTTCCGCCTGGAATTGATTGGCAGCTAGCCACGTCTTACTGCAACATAAACGTTTGATATTATTTCGCTCTCTCTCTCTATTACTAGATTCAGGTGAATCTTTTTCAGGTACACCTCAGACAAATAAAATCAAACGTTTTTTGTTGCAGTGAGAGGCGGTAGCGGCCAATCTATTCCAAAAGTGCAAAGTTACGTCCACTATAATATTTACAAAGAAATATCAAAACTGTTATAATAGGTAAAGTATAAGGAAGGATAAAGATTTAATGGGTATTAGAAGCCTTATTACTAACGATGTGGAATAATAGTAACTAACGAAACTATAAAAAACCAATCACTTTTTTGTCTTAAAAAAATAAATGTTTATTTTATTTATTTATTTATTTATTCGGAAAACAAACAGTGATTTATTACAGAAATTCAAACTAAATAGACTCTATACACCAGTTATATGTTTTCGCATATGAGATTCTAGAAAATAGCACGTTCGTTTGAAAAAAAAATCAGTAAGTGACACAAACTTAAATTAATATCATTATTTAAATTCTAAGAACAAAAACTAGGGCAAATCAACCCACTACTAATGAAGAGAACTAACTAAAGAATAAGTTTGAGAACCATTAAACCATGTATTCGCCATAGTATTTTTAATGTGTTGTGTTGTAGATGTGAACTGATCATACTGCGGCAAGATCACCATATTATTTAATATTTTTGCAGCACGAATAAAGAAAGAATTCTGTCTGTAATTAGATGCACACTGTGGGATGTCTAAATATATAGGTTGTCTCAATGTTCTATTAGGTATCCTCAAATTAATTTTAGAAAGTAAGTGTGGAGAATCCACATTGTTTTGAGCAATTTTAACTAGGAAAACAACGTCGGAAATTTTAGGATATTATTTAAAATGTTCTTCAATATGAAGTTAAATAAATGTTTATATACCCCCTCTCATTCTAATTCAAGTTTTGAACTTTAATTCCGCAGTTGAATTATCGGAGGAACATATATGCTTCACAATGAGACGGGGAACCCGTGAAACATTAGTATTTACTACGTATATTCAGATATCAGTATTTTTAGGCTTCATTTTTTATTACTATATCACATATGTATAACATTTTGCTTGATAAAGAACTTTATATTTGAAAAAGCATGGAGAAAGAGAGTTTATGGAGTTCTGAATAAAATCTTGTTATGTAAATCCAACGTTTGTCGTGTGACATGTTCAATTCAAAAACACGTAAAACTTTCTTTGTTAACAAACATTTAACGAATCCCTAAACTTTATCTTCATACTGTTGTAAATAATATAACAAATATTGTAAAAAAGTATAATGAGATGAACGTAACTCAAAGAATGGGTAAAAGTTACCATACATAAAAATATATCCAAAGCTTCGTTACAGAAACTTCTGAATTTTTGTAGCATAACTCATGATGGGTTTATAGTAGACGAAGAACGAACGAAGAAGACACAATTTTCTATATGTGAAAATATGTACTACAAATGTTATCGATCCCCTACGAGTATCGAATTAGCGGGATAGAAAATCCGTTGTTCTTTTGTTTATATACAAGGTGTTCTTAACCAACTGAAGAATGAACTAAAGAATGCTTCTAAGCTGTCAGAAATGTGAAACAATTTTTGATCACTTAAATTTCTGTATTTCTTTTAACTTACACAGTGTGAACAAGACCTCAATTAACAACCAGTTTGTACACAGTCAGATCAACACAAACCATTCAGTTTTTACTAAAGCACGTCTCGTCATTTGCTAAGTTAAAAAATGTATTTATTCGTTTAAAATTTCCGCATTATTTAAGTGCAAAATAATGTGTTTTTAATAAACTATCGGGCTATTGTTAGAATATTGTAGTGTGTTAGTAGAAAAAGACCTTTTTGGTTTTGTGAGGTTTGTTTCGATGTGAGTACACAAGTTCTAGTGAATAACTTAAGTGCCCTTCAGTAGTCAATTTGAATCGTTGATTGCTGTGATTTGGTGTTCGAACGTACTTTAGTCACAATTTATTATAGTTACATAAAAAATATTTAAGTTCAATTAATTCATAAAATTTTACGTAACATTCCATATACAAGACTGCTTTTCGAAAAACATATACAGTATGTAACTGTTTCTTAGGTATGTTTTTGTTGTGCGTTCACGCGTTGTAAAAATTAGTTAAGTGTGTTGAAACGCATCGGGCTGTTGTATGCTTAAGCACAGAACTTCAGCTAAAGTGACGCAAAAAATCTGTTCTGGAGTAAAGTGATCTAGATATGGCTACTGTAGAAAAGAACATAAATATTAAGCCAAGTGAGTACAATTATTTCATTAAAATCCAAACTAGAACGTATGTAATGTTTAAGATATTACAAAAAATTGCTCAAGATAATAGGAAAATTGTATAAGTAGTCTTTAAATTTGCCTTCCACATACAAACTTCAAATCATGGCATAGATTAGAAAGTCGTGACTATACCCACTCATGTTCAAAATTACATATGTTGACTGGTTTGGTAACAATTAACGTGTGTTAAAATGAGACAGTGGAGTATACAGAGCTTGTAACGATGTGGTATGTATTGACAAATACCAGTAAGTTTTGTGTTAAGGCTGTTGCAACAGGAAAATCATAATAATAAATAAATGGCAATGATTATTTTCCTCGTCTTAAGATAAAAGATTTTACAGTGATCCATAAGTTGGAAATACATAATCTTAAATCAATAATATCATACAGATTCTACGAAACACTCAATTCAAGTATATCGATTTCATTTCCGATAACAAATTGCATTTGAATATGAAATACGAAATAGGGATTACAAAAAACCCGTTATGGAAAATACACTGCATTCCGCAACAACTTATAGATTACTTTTGCCAATCTCTGTTAACTCTGCACGAGATATAACGCAATGATAACGCTGTTATGCCAAACTGAAAGTGGTTCTCTTGAGGTTTGAGGTCATTAACGTCAGGTCCGGTTGCGTTTAACGTCATTAAAAACACGCTTACAGGACTCATTCTTACCTGTTTACCTGTTACTTATCTTACCTGTTAGGACAAGGAAGCAAAATTAACGGTTTTGTTAATGGCAGGCTATTAAAACATCACCTGTTTCACTCATCGCAACATTTTTCCTTGTATTTTGTATGTTTTGTTAAAATTGGTTGTATGCTTTCGACATTACATTACAAACGGATGACTCGGCAATAAATATAAAATATCAAAGATTCTTTATATATTTATTAAATTTAGTTTGATGAGTACTACTATCGATAGGCGCTAAGGGTCATGCCATTAGAAAAAATGGTTTACGGAAATTTAGTTTATAGTATCAATGTATAGTGAAAAATTCAAAAACGATAATATATCGCCATTTGTTATGTTAACAAATACTGACTGTCTGACTGTCTGTTTGTTTGTTTGAACACGCATCACTGCTAAAATACTGCGAAACAAGTAAAGGACAAGAAAATTATAAAGCATATCCTTGAGTAATATTTAATCTTGGTTTCATTAAAATGTGTTCACTCTATCAAAAGTTATTGTAATTTTAATGACGACACGACTTCAGTACAAGAGAAAGGTAGATAAGTAAATGGACTTAATACTTCATTCTCAAGACTTAATTCAGATTATTTTATCTTATATTAGTCACTGTTTATTTACATTATATTCCACGCGGATGGAGTCGCGAGTACAGGTAGTCAGAAATAAATTCTTTTATTTTCAGAGGGGTTTGGAGTTCGACACGTGCAGACATTTCTACTTTTCCTAGCTATGCTCCTGGCTTACACCATGCGAGTCAATATGAGCATGGCTATTGTCGACATGACGGACAATATGAAAAATGGCGTAAGGTTTATCAATTATGATTAATAAACTGATACATAATTCTCCGCAGTTGCCTTCACATATATTTTTAATAATAATTGCGTCTCTTCTAAAGGTCGTAGCATGATGTTAAACAATCTATATCAGTTAATCATTGACTATTCATTGACCTGTCTATCTATACATTAGTCATCACTACATATTATAAAACGAAGTCCTCCGTCCCATCTTTCTATCTGCTCACGATAAACTCAAAAACTGTTGTACGGATTTTCATGAGGAACGTTATTTTTACAACGTTTTTTTATTATTAAGCCGGGACGACGCGCGCCGAGCCCGCTAGTTAAACTATAAAATAGACATTTTTTAAATCTGACTAGCTATACATTAGCACGCTCAAATAAATAAAAAATAAACATTGATTCCTGCCTAAATTACCAGTTCACGATTCAGACTTAATCCAGTTATTTCAGTAAGTTTTTACATATCAGTTCTTATGAAAATATTTAATAATTAAACACTCACAATATAAATTACCAATGACAGATTTCGTAGCTCACGACAATGCAAAAACTGAAGTCGTTCCATCTGACATTTTCTAATATATTTTATAACGCGCAGTGAGAGTTGCAGTATAAAGGTTACTAGCACGTAAACATGAGAATGGAGTTTCTACAAGTTATTTATATTTGCTAGGAAATATATAATAATAATAAGTAATAAGAAAAAGATGTTTAATTTTGGAGTACTGAATATAAATGAAATTCTGCTGTTGCATTTGGCGAATATATATTATATACTGCAGTTGTCTGTGACACTTGGTCAATGGGCCATATTAATGTATCTACCGCCGCCGACTATCCATGCAGTGTCTCTGGATTTAGTTGACAGTTGGCAGTGTACATTGCGATTCCATCTCACGCTGCAACAGCTATTCTAACTTGCACTCCAACTGTAATGAATAGTATAATTTAGTTTCCAGACATCAATTTCGTATATTCGAATTTCGACCGACATATGTTACAGTGAAGAGCATTTATACCAACGTTGAATATACAGTATATTCTTTTGTTTGTTGCCCTACTTTTTGATTAATAATTTCATGTTTAATTCCTTATTATGCATAAATATCACAGCATGGTCGACAACTGGCGATGAATTGAATCACCCATTATGTTGAACATGAAAGAAATCTATCTCGAACCACAGCAGTAACATGTTATATTATCGACGTTTGTTATAAATTCATTATAACTGTAAAAACATTTGTTTAATTGATCCAAATTAAGGCTAACCTTGTCATGTGAAGTTTATCAAGCTGATGTCAATCAATGTATTGTTGTTAAAATGTTGTAATGAAAATGATAAATACTACATTTATAAACGTAAGGTCAGAGTGCTTGATATGACTTAGTATCTTTTCCACAACACGTGAAGTTTGTCGCCCGAAAGTATCAGTGAAGATATATTTATTCTATTCATACTCGCATTTTTTTAAATATCGGATTTTATATTATGCTAGCTGCACACGCGACTCCACTCCACAATTATTTTATTGTTATATTTGCTATTATTAGGACAAGATTTGTATGAAATAATATGTTTGAAATTCCTCATATAAATAAATGAGAGCACAGATATCAGGAAGAACTTCAAAAATAATGACGGAATTTTCAAATTGACGTTTAGTTTTATACTATTTTATTTCATCATATGGTCTTACTGCAAAGATAAGATTTGGCCTATGTGGTTCTTTAGTACTCTCATATGAATTCACGTCGGGTTGCTGTACCATATAATAATTCAATTGCAAATGCTTTGAGGAGACTAGAGAAAAAAGCCCTGATAAACAAAGGCCACGGGGCACGAGAAGGATTGCGTGACAGTCCATGAATCCTAAACTTTAAATCGGTGGTGATCCTGCAAACAAAGGGCAGAAGGTTGCTAATCCACGATACCGTTTCACATTGCTATAGTGGCAACATCCAGACACACCAACACCTGTATCTATTATACCGACACGACTGACGACGCATTTAGTAGGTTGATCCTTCGAGCCGTGGCCGCTGCGGCGCGTGACGTAGTTTATTATAATTTCAAAATATCTATAAAAGATTAAAATGAAGCCGCCGTAGAAGAAATAATCGCAGTTAAAAATTCGATGTACAATAGTTAAGTAAAATAATAATAATAGTTGCTCACAAATAAAACGATTTTTAACATAACTATTAGTCCGGTGAAACTGTGAATGCCCGTCAAGCCAATAGCATAATCAGATCAAAAAAACATAAGTAATAAAGTAATCGAAAGGTATGGACCAAGAGTATGCAGCAATAAAGTGTGTTTTGTGGTAAAGTTAACAGTGTACGCGCAGGGGAAATTTTCCAAGATTTAAATTTAGACTCCAGTGTCACAGCTGACGACAAACCAATAATGTTATCTTTGTGGGTGGGGTCCGCAATGTCACTGATACAATAATGTATGTACTACGTAGATCTTATTTCTAATTGATGTCATGCAAAACCCTTTTTAACAAATTATAGCTACATAAATTAAAATCCTACAGTAATTATTTTGTTAAATCTTTTAAAAGAAGCATCAACTTTTGATTAATTATAATATTATTAAAACAAAAGATAAATTCTTACGCAATTCCGGAGTTAATAATCACTAACCACACAACGTAAAAGAAAACTTCAAAAACGACGTCATAGTCCAACTTGTGCTTGTTGTTTTTGTGCACCTTTTATGATATTTTCCCAAACTTATAATTTTTAAAGATTTACATGGTCAATAATCTTGATAATCAAAAATAATTTTGAAGTAGCCTAGATCAGTATTAAAAATGTTTAATACGTTACCGCTTTAACCTTCTCAAAGGGTTTTTTTTAGTTGTATCTGTAGACTTCAAAATTTGACTTTCTTGGTAGATGCTTCTTACTTAGTTTCACCTATCTTATTAGTTAAGAAAGACATTTCAATGATAGTTTCTCATATTCCTTGAAAGTTACCTATAGTTATTTTTCAAGTCTTAAAGATGTCTGACGATTTGGTGGTTCAACGATCTGTAGTGAAAGTTAAAACAAGATAGCTAAATTTAACTCCACCGCTTACCTGTCAAACAAACATTTGTAAGTAGACGCTATAATTGAGTCCAAAGAATTATTTTTCCACCCTTATTTTATAAGCAGATATATTACATTGAATGTGGACGAAGTCAGTAGCAAATATCGTTGGAAAATTAATCAGTGTAAAATATTCCATTCATTATAAATTATGTATAGTAGGTCAACGATCCAATGATAACAGAAGACTATTAAATTACAAATAAAAGTTATGAACGACACGACCTCTTGTTAACAAAATCAATTATTTTAATGAAGTTGTATCACCAGAAAATACCTATAAGAGAATATATACCTATAGTAGTAGACAAGAGTATTAGAAAATGTCTCAAATCCATTAAAATGAGTAACGTTAAACGCTAACACTTTTATGTATAAAGAGATCCATCTATATGAAGGCAAGAGCTCAATTATTTCGTTAGTCTAGAACATAATAGAAGAACGTAAAGTTTAACTGGTTAGTAGACAACAAGAAAGTGGTAAATGGACATTGACATTATTTTACAATGATAAACACCTCTTTGAAAAAACAATTGTCCACGTGTACGTTTGTCATTCATTAACTTTGTGCAATATGTAAATCGGTACAATGAACTCCGCCAGACTTGTCATCTTTCATAATCTTCATTTTATTGTCGTCGTCGTCTTCGCTGTCGTGTCGACCTCTGTAAGACTCTTAGCAACTAAAAGCTTAAGCAAACTACTATTGCGGGCGCTACTCGTAATATTAGTTGGTCTCAGTTGCAATGTGCTGTGCCTTAATTACTACGATAATGTACGTTGGTGCCTTTGTGTAATCGTTGTATTTCTACTCATGACCATGGACGTAATTGTTTAGTATAATAAGTCCATGCTCATGACGTATAGCGCCTTCTCATACAAATTGGCAAAACCATATTTCGTTGTTAAATATTTGATCATTTTATATATTTTGATTATTTTCCCACATCAAAAACAGGATATAAAGAATAACATCTTAAAAAAAACTCTATATTTTGTTGCTTAAATAAAATAGTATATACACAACCTCTAAAATTATAATTTGGAAAGGTATTAAGGTTTCTCGGGACCTAATTACACCAAAGCATTAACAATTATAACATGCTCTTTTTTAGCACTTCGATTGGAATTACAGCGTTCAATCCATAATCCTTTCCTCATTCTTCTGGGGTTACGTCGTGCTGCAAATACCGGCTGGAGAAATGGCGAGAAAGTTTGGAGGCAAGCTGCTGATAACTCTATCCATATCAATTAATTCCTTTATCTCATTGCTTCTTCCAATTGGAGCAGTTATTGTAAGTCTATCTTTATGAATTTTGATACGTATTCATTTAATTGGACGGTCCCGGATGTTATTACAAATTGAGTTCTAAATATACTATGGTAGATAATCACACGCTATTCCAATTTAACACCTAGACATGGAACACTTAATCACTGTCATTACATAAAACCTATTCCCATGAGGAGAAGAAATTCGCCCCCTACTCAGTGCTGTTTCCTGTACCTATACTATTATATACATATATGTATACGGCTTAATACTAGAGCCAACATTCTTTTCTCTATGTACCTCTATAGCATACAGTAAATAACAATAAATAAATGCTATTTCCCGAACTGATTATTCGTTTTTATGGCAACTCTAAAGCATTTCATACGGGTAAAAAATATTTCACTGGATTCAATTCCTTCATTCCAACTGCATTCGCTTTATCTAATATTGAGCATCATCAAATGTTTTGGGCACTGTTGTTACATTTTACTAATTCTATTTAAAATATGTTACAGGGTGGATGGAAGTTGGTGTGCGTTTGCAGGATACTTCAGGGTTTCACACAAGCCTTTACATACCCTTGTACGCATCACCTCGTCAGTCAGTGGATTCCGTTAGAGGAAAAGGGACTCTTGGTTACTATTATCTATGCTGGTTAGTTTATTAGTTCTAATTTCTTGAAAATAATTAGTCACACGACGACTAGTTTCTACATTATATTAATGATGGAGCATTACTCTAACGAAGTGGAATTGAATTTATTAATCTATACCTATAGTATAAAACAAAATAAATGAAATATCTCATTCAGCAAATTAAATCAGCTTTTGCGCTTAATTATAATTAAAGAGTCAAAGGCTTTTATTATTTTGTAGGCGGTCAATTAGGTATTGCTCTTCAATTGATAGCATCTGGATTTCTGGCAACAGCTTGGGGCTGGCAAGCGATATTCTATACGAACGGTACACTTGGAGCTGTATGGACGCTCGCATATTTAACATTCGGCTCAGATTCTCCTGAAACCTCCAAATATATATCTGAGGTTGAAATGAAATATATACAGGTGTCACTTGGTAGAGTTGGGAAGCAAAAGGTAAGAAAATACTAAATAAAGCCAACGCTGAGTGAAAAGAATCTAATGTTTTATTACTTCATATTCTATTAGGTATATTAATGTATATACATTATTAAATTACATTGACCCTTGATATTGAAAATACATTTCTTGTATATTTATATAACTGTAATCGACTAGCACACCTATCATAATGTATAACACTAACTACTAAAGTTGAAGTGATCAAAAGTAATATGTATATGATAGATTATTCTTACTCTACATTATCATCATCATCAGGCTGTAAGAGACCCACTGCAGGGTCATAGGCCTCTTCCCGAAGGAAGGAATGGGCATAATCACCACGCCAGCCCACGACGTATTGGCGATTTCAACCTCTGAGAAATCCACAGTTCTATATTTTTCCCACATACAGTAGTACTATAGGAACATTTCTCAGATTCAGGTTTCCTCACGATGTTTTCCTTCACGTCGGCCGATAGTGTTACGAGAATTCCGATAAATTCGCTGGTACTAGGTCACCACGACTCTAACACACAGTACACTCTACAGCATAAATAATCTCTTTTCTTTCAGATGTATTCAGCTCCGTGGTTGAAGATATTCACATCGCTTCCATTCTGGGCTGTGATCGTAGCTCACTGCGGACAGAACTGGGGATTTTTCACTCTGATGACTGAGATGCCGACGTATATGGCGAAAGTGCTAAACGTAGATTTGAAGAGTGTGAGTTAAGCTCTGAACTTAAAGATTTGTTTAATATAGAAATCGAAAACTATATCTATACATATAATAAAATTCTAACGGGACGAAATCTGTACATTAAATATTTTAAAGAAAAAATACTCTGGGAGGCCTTACAATCAATGACAGAACACAATGCTATAGTTTTTAAAATTTTTGTCTGTCTGTTTGTCTGTCTGTCTGTCTGTCTGTCGTTTGTACAGGATTCACGCAAAAACTACTGGACGGATTTTGACGAAATTTGGTATGGTGGTAGCTTATACACCGGTATAACATTTAGGCTATGTTTTACATATATATCACATTTGTATGTCTGTTTATTTTACTTTTAAGAAAACATAAAAGAGAAGAAATTTACACAAAAACTACTAGACAGATTTTCACGAAATTTTGTAAGGTAGTAGTTTATACATCGATATAACATACTAGCTTCTGCCCTTGACTTCGTCCGCGTGTAATAGTTACTTTTGGCCCCCGAACCCGAGAAAAAGCTCTGTTTTGGAACATTCTTCGTTGATGCTCCACCCCCATTGGTCTTAGCTTCATGCTATACAGTATATAGCCTACCTCGATAAATGAGCTATCTAACTCTCTTCAAATCGGAGCAGTAATTCCTGAGATAAGAGCGTTCGAGAAAACAAACTTTGCAGCTTACTGTAACAAGACCAAAAAATTATAGTCGGGGTACACTTTGTTATCGATATAGAAGCCAAAGATTATCCTTTTACAATTTTTGTCTGTCTGTCGATCTGTCTCTGTGTGTGAGCACGCATCACTCTGAAAGTACTGGACCAATTTGGACGAAACGATTTCTACGACGATTTTTTGCGACACCTTAGTACAAGAGCCAGCAACGTTGAAAGAACGAGAATTTTAGAAAAGCTGGTTCTTTAATATGTAGATATATTATGCCCTTCCAAACAGGATTCAGGATACCTGGTAGCCGGTTAACGTTGTGTTTTTTAATGCGCATCACACCTTTACAGGTCAAAATTTTTATTTATAAATAATTTTAGGCAAAAAATGTCTGGTTACTTTTTAGCCCTATTAAAACATGAGTCTATCACTGCCAGAAAATTTTGTTATTGACAATAATGTGCCCGATGATATTCTTTATAAATAAAATAATTCATTTGAAACCATTTTAGTTTTTCCATTGCAAAGAACATATTTCATTTTATATACCATTACGATATTGAGATTTCACCATAAACACTGAAAAACAACGATAAACGTAGACATATGACTTGGGGCTGAAGACATCTTGAATACATGCATCTATAACAGGCATTTCCACAATTATCGCTATCTTTATCATATATAAAATGGGGTAAATATATCAATGCAGTTGCAGTATCTAGCTCTTAGTATCTAAACGTTTTCAAAGCATTAGCCGGTTTTAATTAGGATGTTCATCCTATGGATGAACATTTAGTTCGTTTAGTTCGTTTATACTTCAATATTACACGCAGTCGAATTGACTATGCGAGCTTTTTTTATGATAGTAGTGCACAGGTTAACATCTATAAACTAGAAAAAGTCCAAAACCAGGCCATGAGAATTATCGGGGGCTTCATTAAAAGTAATCCAATGCATGTTATGGAAAGCGAATTGATCATATGTTCATTACATCTTAGGAGACAATATTTAGCTGGAAAAATTCTATTTAAATTTAAGTCATTAGAAAAGAACGAACTAAATAATGTATTAGAAGAACTGTCCATCTCTTTCCAATCACTCTATTGGCGTAAAAGAAAAAAACCATTATTAGTTTCTATTTTTTCTCAATATAAAAATACTCCAATTCAAACAAGTATAAAACATGAAATGTTCACTTTACACACCTGGGTTGATAACATTGATTTGCACAATATAATTAAAATAAATGTAGATGGTATTTGGAAGCCAAAGCGTCAATATGATATTCCTTAAACAAAAGATATTTGTCTTCAATATATAAATAAATATTATCAAAATTTTGTTAAAATATACACTGACGGATCTAAAGCTGGTAATTATTTAGGAGCCGCATTTTTTTAGTCAAATTCCAAAACTTTTATGAAATTTCAAATTGATAAAAATATTTCAATTGTGCACACTGAATTGATAGCAATTGCAAAGGCTTTATCATTTGCACAATCAACTGAGTCCATTAAGATTGTTATTTTATCCGATTCAAAAAGTGCTCTTCAACACGTAGCTCAATATACCTCGACTTTTCGAGGAATACTGATAGCCTACACTATTTTGAAGCAATTACTAGATTTCAAAGCAAAGAACAAAGTAATTGTTTTACAATGGATCCCTTCTCATATGGTATAACTGGGAAAGCGCTGATCTTTTAGACAGAGAAGGATCCTCCGAAGGTGCTCCTATTAACATTTTACCAACTTACTTGGATGTATGCTCAGTATTTAAAAATAGCTGTTACTCGCATTGGAAAGAATACTTTGATAAGCGTTCTAAAACAAAACGAATATGGTACAGAACGATTCAGCCACGCCCCTTAAGGTCACCATGGATTGATGACAGTACGATTTGCCGTCGGGAAGCAATCACAGGAATAAGATTACGCTCAGAACACATCCCGTGTAAACAGTTCGCCTACCTGATGCATAAAGTACGATCACCCCTCTGCCAGAGTTGTGAGTTCATTGATGATGTGCACCACATCCTGGCAGAATGTGTTCGAAACGAAGATATTAGATCTCGGGTTAATGCCTCTGGTTCGTTCCACACTGGTTTGTACAATTCGTTATTGTCTGACCCCACTTCGAAAGATGCTAAAGAATTGTACAAAATTAATGTAAGCTATTGTTAAGTTTATTGTCATTCTTATTGTTATATAGTTGTATGTGACTTAGGCGATATAGTTGCGCAGGCGACTAAGCCTTCATTAAAATAATAATAATAATAATATTAAAATTACAGCTATCTTAACATGGTTTGGACATACTTTATTTTATTTACTAAAAAATAGCATCGGGCACATTATTGTTAATAACAAAAATGTCTGGCAATAATAATTTCATGTTTTAGTGGCGTTTTAAAGTTAGTAGAAAACAAAACGTTCAAAAATTATATAAAAATCAATATTTTTGCATGTAAATGTGCGATATGCACTAATAAACGCAACGTTTACCGGCAGCCAGGTAGCCCGCACACTGTTCGGAAGAACATAATGATATATAAAAAACTGGCTTATTGAAATTCTTTGTCAAAAACGTTCCTAGCTCTTAGACAAATAGTTACAGGCAAGTGACATTTGACGCGTCGTACTCATATCTTTTTAATATTTATTTTTTTCTTCAATACAATGGAGCGTGAAAAAGTTTTAATACAAGTTGAAAATAGTTATGATATCATTTATGGTTCATTTATCATTATTTATTTTATGAATATATTTTATCGTTTAATTTACAATTTAACTCTATCAACTTGATATTTTATAATGTAAACTCTACTGACTGTATAGTAAACATCTACAAAAAAGGGAAAGGAACTTCGTTAGGACCTGGGGATCCATAGACCTCTAAAGCTTTTTTTCACATTACCGCCAATATATGTAGGTTAGTTTTTATTTTAATGGAACCCGGTAGATGATGCTACGAACAGGTTGTAGGCTTATTTTAAAACCATACCACATACCATCTGGGTATATGTTTGAGTGAGTCCCTTGATAGTTTGGATTCACAATTGGAAACCATAGGTGTGGCTGCAATAAGGTTTTAGATTTATTAAAATTTTTCGCGTTTAAAAATACAATTGACATCAGTGATAACCGATTTGGTGCAGACGAAGTTGCAAGGGTCAGCTAGTATATATATATATATATTTATTGTAGCAGAGCGAAGTGACTGCACTGTGCCTGATGGTGAGCACAGTACAATCCAAAAACAATGGCGACTACCGAGAGATGCGTTATCCCTCGCCGGTCGCCGCTGCCGCATTTGAAAGCGAATTGATTAAAACTTCGTAATATGTTTAAATACTGATGTTAATTCAGTCTGCGTCTAGCTTACTAGTTGAGATTCCAAAGAATTCTAAACTATAATGAATACTTTCGTTGATGTTTTAACGTGAAACATTTTCTGTTGATTTAAGTTTTTTGGTAGGGTTTTTTTTATTCTCTTTGATGGCCATTCATCTGCGTATTATTTAGACAGTTTCCAACACACTTTTATGTATTAGATAAATAATAATATTCTTAAATTCTTAATAGATTTCTTCTTCTGCACTCAATAGTATTATTAATAGACGTTATATTTTCTTTGCCTTTTTTTAACACGTATTTACCTACTTCTAAACTTAATTTTTCTTTAACAGAATGGAATGTTGTCATCACTACCTTATTTGTCAATGTACGCGCTCAGCTTCCCGATAGGTGCTATGACTGACCTCATCATAAGAAAAAAGTGGCTTAGTGTTTCTAACACTAGAAAACTGTCTAACTCCATTGGTAAGTTTTTTTTGCGTGAAATATCTACATTGTATATTAGATCCTATACAACTTCGATTAAACTCTTGCTTCCTTCTCTTTAAGGTCCAATACCTCCATTGCTTAAAATCTGATTCCTCGATAAGTCGAAATAATAAATGTTTATATACAATATATTTAAGTACATATTTTGTCTTCGTAACTTGAAAAAACTTAATTTACTTATGTATCTTAAACATAATCATTGTTGGATTCTACTTCAACTACGGCTAGATTACTCAGATTAAAAAAAAAAGTAAAGTAACTTTCTTAATAATATGTATTTACCTATGAAATTGCCATTCTGCAGTACTGGCCATTTCAAATCAAAATAATTTTTGTTTGGCTAAGAATTCTAATTTTAATTTAAAAACATGGAATTCTTTTTCCAAAAGTAGTCATTTGTTTATTGATTAGTCTTACATTTTCATCGCATTTCAATCTTTTTTGTCATCATGGATACGTTAAAAATTCCAGTAATTATGGAATATGAGTACCGTCGTGGCAGCAACGCGGCACAAGCGGCACGCAACATCAACGACGTTTACGGAGCTAACACTACAAACCAACGCACCACATGTTATTAGTTTGCTCGCTTCCGTTCTGAGAATTTCGACCTGAAAAATGAACCTCGCGGTCGTCCGAAGATTTTGTTCGACAATGACGAATTAAATGCGATTGTGGAAGCTGATGATACACAATCTACGGCTGAATTAGCAGCAGCTTTCGACGTTAGCATCAAAACAATATCGGTCCATTTGCGTCAAATTGACAAGGTAAAAAAGCTTGATAAATGAGTGCCCCACGAACTCAGTGATCGATAGCGCGAAGTACGCGTCGAGACGTACCTTGCACTGCTCAACAGAGAATTTTGAACCGCATTGTTACCTGTGATGAAAAATGGATTCTGTTTGATAACCGCAAGCGCTCAGCAAGTTGGTTGGATCCTGGTTCAGCACCTAAACAATGCCCTAAACGAAAACTTACCCCTAGAAAAGTGATGGTCACTGTTTGGTGGTCTAGCGCCGGTGTGATTCATCACAGCTTCTTACCAAACGGGGTGAGCATTACTGCAGATGTATACTGTGAAGAACTGAACACAATGATGGAGAAGCTGGCACATCTCACAACGCGCGACCTCATACTGCACAACAGACGGTCTTCAAGTTGCAAGAACTGGGGTTGGAAGTTCTCCGTCATCCGCCCTACTCACCAGACCTTGCGCCTACAGACTACTACTTTTTTCAGAATTTGGATAACTCCTTGGCGGGAAAAAAATTCAATACCCGAGAGGCAATACAAAATGCCTTTGATGAATTTGTTGCCTCCCGTCCAGCTGATTTCTTTAAGAATGGCATCAATAAACTGCCACTGCGTTGGCAAAAATGCATTGATTGCATGGGTGATTACTTCGATTAATACAAATATGAATTCATGAAAAAAATTCGTTTAAATTTTTTCATACAAAACGGCAATTTCATAGGTAAAGACCTAATATTACCGACAATATGTGGATACTTTTGTAGGATTTATCTTACTTGACACATAACATACCTCTGTAACAAGAATTCTTATTTAATTTATCTTCATAACTTAAAATTAGGTTGGCTAAAATTAAAACTACAATTTTTCTAAATGAAACCCTTTATTAAGACCTTAACTTTATTATTCGGGTCTTCTTACCTTTGTCTTAACGTTTGATTAACAGTTAACTTACTATATTGCAAGTGATTGGTTTATCACTATCTCACAATTATATCTCTTAATAATAATCATATTTCACTTTTCCAGGGTTATGGGGTCCAGCGATAGCATTAATCGGTCTATCGTATTCTCCCCCTGGCGATATGATCTTCGCCGTTGTCATGTTAACAGTTGCTGTTGGTGTCAATGCTGGTCATTACACTGGCTACCTTGTAAGTGTAATATTATTTTATAGCAATACCTATAACATTTAAGGAAATTATTATTAAATTTCTAAAGTAAACTAATTAATTAAGAAACGAACATACACATCTTTAAAAGGCCGGCAACATACTTGCGACTCCCCTGGTGTTGCTAGTGTCTATGGACGGCGGTGATCACTTACCATCAAGTGACCCACTTGTTCATTTGCCCCCTATAATATAAATATATATCAAAACGTTAAATGCCCCGAGCAATCTAAGAATAATAGAAAAGATATTTATTGTATCGGAAATTATTACAATTCAAGGGCATTCTGTACTCAAAATTGTAGCTGAAGGAATTGTCATGTGATATTACTCGCCAGTGTTCAGACTAAAAAGTGCAATAATGTATTCATTCATTCTTTCAAATGGTCTTTTTAAATCATTTATCACAGGATTATATCAGAAGTAAACTTAATACACTAAAAAATAAAACAATTGTGTATATTTTGCTACACAATAAGTAGCTCCCATACTGAAGAAAAAAAAGTAGCTTTAATTAAAATGTGTAAATCTTTTAACAATTTATTTTTTCAGTTAGTACACACAGATTTGGCACCAAACTTCAGCGCCTCGTTAATGGGTATCACCAATTTCTTGGCCAATATTGTGTCTATCATTGCTCCAATAGTTTGTGGTGTCATCATACAAGATGAGGTAAACATATATTATTTTATCAGAACATATCGATTAAGGATCTTAAATAAGTTTAAATATATGTCGCAACAAACAATATACTTTTTAAATTTTGTTATTAATCTTTTTTTTATGTCAAAAGTCGGCAAACGAACATGTGGGTCACCTGATGTTAAGTGATCACCACCGTCCATAAACACTAGCAACACCAGGGGAGTCGTAAGTGCGTTGCCAGCCTGTGTATGGGGGGTGTGAAGATAAAAAACGTCGTGACGGGTAGGGAAAGGAGAAAGGGGAAGGGAAAGGGGAAAGAAGGTGGTCCTCCGAAGCTCTCACTGCCCGAACGAAACGCAACAATACAAGCACCGTTACTTCATGTCGGTGTTCTGTGGGTCGGGTGGTACTACCTGGACGACCTAACCCACTCATGCTGAAATTAGTAATAGCTACAGCGTGGCTCTACCACCTTCGAAAAGTACCAAGAGTAATTTATTTGATTAAAAATGGCGACACCGTGCCACAATCTAAATATTGAGAGTGGGGCACGAGGGTGGGGTTTGTTGTAAAAGAGCTGATTTTGAGGGCGAGGCATTCTTTTGCAGACGCTCGAGGAAATTGAGTCTGCCAACAAACCTACCGGTTGTTACTCTGTCCGATTTACTCATTGCATTGTATTCACAATCCGATTATAACTAATTGCTACTCGACTGGATTTAAATCATATATCGCCATGGAGCCAGAACTCGCCACGACCTTTCACCGACATACTTATGATCGAAGTTGTGTTTATAACAACTTGGGCATTCAATACTTCTAACTTACTTCTAACTTATAACCAATAATTTCTCTCAGTACAGGAGGAAAGCGAACTAAACCCCTTTAAATAATAAAATCAGGTTAATTGCTTAAAATCAAGCTATTAGATGATTCCTCCATTATAATTTAAAACATATGGAGGATTTAGGTCTAGATATTATGATGTTTAGATATTACTAGCTAATAAATTCATAACTGATATGATAAATTATCGTTTCGCAGAAAGAACCAGCGGAATGGCGTAAGGTGTTTTTTGTAGCTTCAGCAGTTTACTTCTTCGCTAATTTGTTCTTCATATTATTTAGTACATCTGAGAAGCAAACCTGGAATGATCCTGATGATGGTGTTTGCGGTGAGTTTGATTTTGGTTTATTTTCACTGTGGATTTTAACTAGTTTCTTGGCATTTTGGGGAAAATTTTAAGTACACACACTATGTATTGTTAGCAAATTATAGACGCTAGTATAAGTTTTTTTTTTAATGTCAAATTTTGTTTGTTGCAGAAATGGAATTGCCGGAAAAGTCTCCAAATGTGATAACAAGATGTTGATTTTTAATTTACATGAAATATTATAAGCAACATTATAACTTATATAAAAATTATTTATTATGCTTTATTAAACTGATTATTATAAACTGTTACTCAATATAAATTAGTTTTTATGTTATACTAGCTGGCCCGCGCAACTTCGTCTACACCAAATCGGACATTGCCGGTTCCAATTTTATTTCCACACGCGAAAAATCTTAAAAACCTGGAACCCGATTGTAGCGACACCAACCGAGTCCAATTGTGATTCTATACTATTTTATATACCTAGTCTTGCCATAAATACTGAAACAAAGAAAAAAAATTTCTAATGCAAATAACATTTATTACTTTTACAGTATGTTAGTTGAATACTATATATAAAACAATTTAAAATATAAAAAGCTTATTCGAAGTGGTCTCCATTGGCTGCAATACAGTCCTTTAAAAGTTGAGGCCAGTTATCAATAGAAGCACGCACTCTTTTCATGGGAAAATTCTTTACTGCCAATCGTACTGTTATACCCCTCTATTATTTACCACTTCCCTTACCTCTTCACTATTCCACCTTGTCAGCTTTTCTGCTGTTTGTCGCGCTGCCATACCCATCCCCGACAGTCAGTCCGGTTCTAGATCCCATACACGCTGGTTGACAATTCAATTTCAATTTCTTTTAAGTGATTTAATTAAGTGATCTAATTAAATATAAAGTGTATTTCAAAAGGTGTTTTTTTTTAAACCATACTGCGAGTTCGCGGATAACAGTACGAATTGTTTTAGGGACTCCAAATTATCATGGCGTTTAGAGCAAGCCGTACTCTCTAAAACTGACCATAAATCATAATCTAGCGGATTAAGATAGGGACTAGAAGACGGCCAGTCTTCAGCTCTGATGAAGTACGAAACGTTCGTTTTCAACTAAAACTGCGTAGACCGAGCTTTACGATCCGGCGACGATTCTTGCTGGAAGGACCATTCTTGGTTATTGAACATGGTGTTAAGGTTAATGGGCTTCACTACCTTCTCAAGAATGGTATCTTGATACACTTGTGCCGATGTTTTGATACTTTTCTCACAAAAGTATGGCTCAGTCACTCCTTCATAGCTAATACCCCTCCAAACCATCACTGAAGTCGAATAGTGCCCACGTTGCACTCTGTCGACTAATTGGGAAGCTTCCTTAGAGCTTTGAGCATAAATACGGTCATTTTGTTTAGCCCCGATCTTAATCCGCTGGATGAATGATCCGATGAATCCGTACGATTGGCAGTGAAGAATTTTCCCATGAAAAGAGTACGTGCTTCTATTGATAACTGACCTCAACGTTTAAAGGACTGTATTGCAGCCGATGGAGACCACTTCGAATAAGCTTTTTATATTTTAAATTGTTTTATATTTATGTATTAAACTAACACACTGTAAAAGTAACAAATGTTATTTGCAATCGAAAATTTTTTTTTCTTTGTTTCAGTAATTATGGCAAGACTAGGTATATAGAAACGGAGGACAATGTCACCGTGTGAGTATTCTATAGACTCTACCTGTGTACTCTGACATATACATATATAGATTTTTTGGGCTAGGAACCATCTTGGGCGTCCTCAGAATACCCTACAAAATTATTATCTCAATCTGATCAGTAGTTTCGGCATGCATTGAGGACAAACATACAAACATTGACTTTTGTATATAAAAACTAGCTGACCCGGCAGACTTTGTACCGCCTCAGAATCAATAAATGTTGTTTTAATTTATTAGCTGAATTTAATTGAGTATTTTACTTAGATAAAATGAATACTAACACTGAATTAAGTTCAAGAAATATACAAAAATCCAAATAATGATACACGAATATTAAACATTTCATCGAAATCAATCAATCCGTTCTCAAGATATAATCACAAATGCTTTTCTTTACAACATGTATGCGATTATTTGTTAGCGAGTTTTTCTGATATTTTTATTTATTGCTATTCCAACTCCATCCAACAAATCATAAATATCAGTCCAGCCGTTCTTGAATTACAAATGGTGTAACTAAACTAGCATTGTTTTGTATATATACATAATTAAGAGTGAGTTCCACGAAACAATTTGGATAGTTCACTTTTTGTGGAATACCCAAATTTATTCTGAAAATGCATACTTTTACGTCCATATATAAGTTTGGTTCTCGTAAGTAACAAAATGTGATGATATGAAACTTTTGTTTAGGCCACAAATTAAGATGAATGTTAATGTGATAGAATTGATTTATATTGAGGTACCTTGTAACCTTCGCAACGTAGTGGTTTCAGGCTAATCTGGTCAAAATAACGATACGATATACGATGTTCAATACTTAATTTGAGCTCTAGTAAATATAATACATACACATATCTTGGATTGCTCCAACATCTGTTGAGATACACCGACACGGAATCAGGTTGGCACAAAACTCAACATGTGAAGCGATGACAGCGAATTTTTGCCAGTAACGGTTTTACGCACTCGAATACTTTTTAACAAATAATCTTCGAGGTTATATCCGCCATTGTCGAGTAGTTAATGATATTATGTATGCTATAAGTATCTTGTGATGATTTTAATGTTCTAAAAAGGTGATAGCCACCTTGTTAGAACTTTCCCGGAAATTTTTGTGGCATCTCAGAATTCATGATCCGTAATATTATTTTCCATCCACCTCACTTATGCACAATAACCGAACTATATTACGTAAAACAATATTACAAAATGTAGAGTCAAATAACACAAGATTTGAATGAAATATAAAAGCCACTACAAAACATTCCAAGATCCCGCTAAAAATCCCCGTTCAGAATCAGATGCGTTTTACTACTGCATCAAGCATTGAACATACGTGATAACGAAAGACTTGCACATCTTAAAAATGGGTACAAAAAAGTTGATGTATATAGATCTATCTCCAAAGGAAAACTCACAGTGACCATTTTTATCTTTTACATATTATTAAAAAATAGGTTATTTACAACGTTATTATATATACTATTAATTATTTTCCAATTAAAGACGTCAGATACATTGCAAAAGTTGTAGATTATAAATAACCTTTACATCATTTCAATAATTATCTTAGAATGTTACACAGATTTAAAATTATGCGCAACGAAAGAAAGTTGTTTGTATAACAATTCTTATATTTTGTTCGTTTTATTTCGTTGTTTCATTGTGTCGTTTCGTTCCTTCTAATTGTTTTGGTGACGTCAATGGACTGCAAATATCAAAGCAGCATAAAGTGGATGTAAATCGTTTAGACATTTAAGATATAACGTTAGGACATTGCACTCATTGGATTTTTATACATTATGATTATTGTATGCATCTGGTGTACGTTCTCACTTTCTATTGTATAGTGTAATCCCTCTCCATTTATATTTCATTCTGCCAATGAAGGTACCCGTCATATATACAGCTTTATGGTTATTTTGCTTGGAATATTCTCCGAAATACAGCTGATACCTAAGGCTCTACTTTTATACTTTTACTAAAAGGTAGTCCTCTTTTAAAGTATGCTGTATTACATTCCTCTACCATAATATGTATGCTTGACATAGCATGGGTTTGAAAAAAAGTTTTTATCTAGAACGCAGTTAGATACTCGGTTATCAAATAAAAAATAAGAATACATATAACAATACTGATTTATTAATATTATAATTTATGAATGAGTTATCGCTAAAGTTTGATCGTTTCTTTTCTCTGACACTGTTTCTGAAAAGAGAAATATCCCAATTAGAAATCGAAAAGGTATATTGACCAAATCGTTATTTAATTAATTTTGATTTCGAAAACTTCTAATTTTTCTTACTATTTTGATAGTTTTAAATATTACTGCGTTTGTCATATGTCTATAAACGTCCACCTTTAACAATCGGATTAACATCATATAGTTCCAAAAGTTATGAGAAGTTTCGATAGAATTATAGTATTATTTAAAAATACATGTTGGACTACATACTGCAAATCAAAACTCAAGAGCATGAACACTACCTCAGTACCTCTACATATTTACAATAATTAACTTTAAAGATATAGAAAAGAATCCAGAATCCAGCAAGTAGTCTTACCAGTTGTTTCCGTTATTTCCTCAGGTTCATTCCAAACTTGTCTTTTGCTCGTACCAAATATCAAATAGAAGATATTTCCGAATATGTACATAGCTGCAGTTATAAAGAATACTTTGCGCCATTGACTCTGGTCTGTCTATAGAAGTAAAACATGCAATGAAAATAATAATCATCATCATAACATCTGCCTATCTGAGACCCAGTGCTTAATCTTAAGCCTCTTTCCGAAGAAAGATGTAGGCATAATCATCACGTCAACCCACGATGTATTGGCGATTTCAAACTCCGAGAAATCTACACTTATATATTTTCCTACATAAGGCGTTACTACAAAAACATTGCTAAGATTTTGGTTTCTTCCTTATGTTTTTCTTCACCACCAGTAGGTAGTATTACCAATTTACACGTACGGGAATTCCGAAAAAGTAGTTGACATATACCAAGGATCGAACCTGCGGCCATTGAATTGATTGACTTCGCTTGTAGTGCTATCTCCGAAACGGTTCGACCGATTTTTACGGGACTTCCACCGGCAGATACCTGATCATTTATGTTATTCTATTTTAGACTAGATGTACCCTGCGACTTCGTCCGCATGAAATTTAACAATAAATATGTTGTTCACTGGAAACATGTACGTAAGACGTGCGTTTACTGGACTCCAAGAATAAATATAATTGAAATTCATATATCTGTATCTATGTATGTAATTTGAATCATATTGTGTTTTTGGACATTTTAACTGCCATTTTTTTTAATTACCGCGCTTTCCTCTTCATAACTCAATAACCATAGTAACATATAAGACCATTGTATCGAGCTCAATAAGCACTATTTAAATTATCGAATATTAAAAACTGCATTGGCAGATATCAATTATCATATCTTGATTTATATTTATACGATATTTCAAAACGTCAGTCAGCTGATTCGTTGTTTTCAATTCAACATTACAATCATTAATAGTAATTTTGAAGATAGAAGGGGTCTTTCTAATAAGACATTAGATCATAAACGTATTACTTATTGACAATATGGACATATTATATCATTATAATAATATCTTTAAGTCATTGTTTCATTAGCTCCTTATACTGTATATGTGAGCACTGAGGTAGTTATATGGTGGGTTAAGGTACCAAATATGTTTGTGATGATAAACCTCGTTTGACACACTGTTAGTATTTATTACTATTAGTATTTATATATCTAATATATACGTTACATGTTACTGTGACGTACGTGTCATACTTATAATTTTTTTAAAGAGCATTTCTATAATTGTGCATGGTCTCAGACTTTTAAATTTATTTAATACAATTTTAAAAAAACACGTGCGTATCTGCGGGTATAGCTGGTTTAAAATAAATCCATAAGTGTTATGGTGGTCGCTTTAGAAGAGTAACTGAAACAAAGATAAATAGATACAATTAATCTTACTTCGTCTTTTAAAATAGCCCCAGCAACTATTGGAGCGAAGATGGATGTCAGGTTAGCTATTCCATTGGTAAGGCCTACCAAAGTTCCAGCGAAGTTAGGCGCCATGTCGATGTGTACCAGCTGAAACATTAACTTCTATCATTTTCTTTGCTTTATTCTTTTACAACAATTGCTATCCCATATTCATATGTGTTATAGTTTCAGAACTAAAACATAAATTCAGAAAGATCGATTTATTTCGTTTATAATGCGTTATAGTATAAATGCGTTTATAGCATACATTTTTCAGTTATTGCTATAGCACTTTATTGTATTATGTATCGACATATTGTAATTATAGAAAAATATCGCCAATACTTTGCACACTTTCTAAAACACAAAAGTCTCTCGTTAAATTCGTATATAAGATAATCAATGTATCAAACTTGTATAAATATGGTTTACTATCTTACATAACTCTTAATAAAAATTGCAGAAAATAATTCATGCAGGAAACCGTCCTAATGATTCGTTTCTTTACCGAGTGCTTTTTGATCAGCCAGTTTGCATGCAGTTGACAATGTCTTGTTTATATGTGGGTTTAAACAACTGTCCTTGGAAATCAGTAATCAGATGTTAGTACAAAAATAAACTTACAAAGAATCCCGTAATGTATCCAACGTTGATGCTGACAGTCACTGACAGAAGTAAAACTGCTAATACCAAATCGGCTGGTACATACGATAGGAACATCAGTGCAATGGCTGGACCGAAGAAACCTAGATATCAACGATACGTTAGAGTTATTGTGGAAAATTTTGATATCCATAAAGTTCTTTAATTGCATATTTTCTGTTAATCAAGTATCAAGTTTGACATCATTACATTTTATTCCCTTTATTTATGAGATATTGGTTCACATTTCAAACTAAGCATTATATTACATTTTTCGAATTATTACCGCTATCAAGTGGCATATATCAGTACTACCAGTCAAGTGACACATTATCAAGAGGGTATTCCTTATAAAATGTTTAAAATAATACTGTTTACTTGCTCGATACATTTGGCTTTCCATAATTAATATCTATACATATATTATATAAAAATAAAGTGTCTGTATATAATATCAAAATATATTTTTTTTCCTAATTGTATATGAAAGTATTCACGCTGATCACGAAGATCACGCCGATAACAAAAATGCAATTTAATTTTTTTTTGTCGGTTTTATCTGTATGTTTGTTCCGGGTAATCTACGAAATGGCTAAACCGATTTTGACCAAAATTTCTATCTCTAAAACTAGTGCTATCTCTAAAACGGTTGAACTGATTTTCATGGGACTTTCACTGGCAGATAGCTAACCTTATAAGAAGTAATTTAGATTATTCTATTTTAAATTAGCTGTTACCCGCTACTTTGTCCGCATGAAATTTAGCAAGATTTCTAGACTTCAATTTATTCTGTATTTTTAATTAAAGAAATAATTATCAACTTATTGTTTACAATTCAAAATTATAATTAATAGTAACTTTGAAGATCAAAGAAGCCTTTCTAATAAGATCTTATACCATAAACGTATTAAGTTAAGAGTTCCGTAATACAATTTCTTGCGGAATAGTTATATGTTAGTGTAGTTATATGGTGAGTTAAAATTTCAAATATGTTGCTGATGATAAACCTCATTTGACACACTGTTAGTATTTACATATCTAATGTACACGTTACATGTTACTGTAGGTGGCTTGCGTGTCGTACTTGTTTTTGCAAAAGCATTTCTATAATTGTACATGATCTCACAATTTTATATTTCTTTAATACAATTTAAAGTACGCGTGTTAAATAATAAATATAGCTAACATTTTTTTGATATTCCTCGTGAAATATTCAAAACTAGCTGTGCCTACGACTCCGTCCGCGTGGAACCTAATGTAAAAAAACAGTGACTAATAAAATTATCTGAGCGTATTAAGTCCAATTACTTATGTACTTTTCTCTCTTAAAATTACAATAACTTTTGATAGAGTGAACCGATTTTAATGAAACCAAGATTAAATGTTACTCGAGGATATGATTTATTTTCTTGGTGAGGTTTTATTATGAACGCAGTACTTTAGCAGTGATGCATGTTTAACAGACATATAGATATTTGTAAAAATGATTGATATGTATTTTATTATTTATGCCAAGAGACCTGCAACTATTTTTTTCAAAAAATCTAAGAAGTACAGACACGTTAGATTTACATTCTTATTATATGTATAGATCGTTAGCTCTAATAAATTAGTTTTACTCACCTATAGAGTTGCTTACTTTCCTAGAAGTCGTCAAAGTCATCCAATTTTTCTTCAAGACATAATCAGAAAAAAACCCAAACGGGAAACTTATCACATACATAACTAGATACGGAATGGCTGACAGAATACCATTCTGAAATCAAAACATGTTATACATATACTTACGATTATCAAAAAAAAACTACAGGGTATTAAACAGAGACGTGAATATATAGCAAGAGCTTGTCGTATACTTACAGGATATCAAAATCGAAGAAGGAAATTTATCGTTGTCAAAAAACCAAAACAATGGAAACAAAGGCTAATAATTATGATTATAGGGATAATAATAAACTACAATAATGTTTGAGAACCATTCGAGTTGATAAAAAAAATCAAATCAGGAATGCTTTGTAACGACCTATTGACTTAATACAATTTATTTCTCACCACTTTACTGTTGTTTGAACAATATACATGAACAGATCTAGAATTATTTTTAATATAACCTTTATTTCATCAGCCCGACAGAATGATACAAAAATATCATAAGATTAAAACAAAAACACCGTTTAAAAAAAAAAAACATTTGTAGGCGGTAGAGGCATGCTGAAGCTACTACTGGTTTCAGCATGAATGGCTTGGCTCGTTCGGGGTACTACCACCCGACCCACAGAAACACCGACATGAAGTAACAGTGCTTGCATTGTTGCGTATCGTTCGGTCAGTGAGAGCGCCAGAGGCCCACCTCCCTTCCCCCTTCCCTTCTCCCTCTCCTCCCTCTCCCCACCCCCAAAACTCAGGCTGGCAACGCACTTGCGACTCCTCTGGTGTTGCAAGTGTCTATGGACAGTGGTGATCACTTAACATCAGGCGACCCACCTGTTCGTTTGCCTTGTATGATATTAAAAAAAATGGTACACTTGGAGTATACCATAAATTTAATTTCATTATTTGGAATGCGTCAATTACTTTATTTATTCATGTTAATCTTTAAAGCAGCCAAAAATAATTTGGATCCTTCTCCGTCTTACGTTGTGTAGCCAAATAAATTATTAACTAAATCCTTACCTTTTTAATATTTACTCCTAATACTTGGCTCATGTATGAAGGTATCTCCGTCATGAATGTCCAGAGTCCCCACGCTTGGCAAATGTGGGCCACCATAATCGACATAAAAGGTAGTGACGTCAAAATTGACTTCCACGGTGTTTGGTATTTCTGAAAATATTTTACACGTAGATCTAGTTGTTTTCTTCCTTATAACCATTAAGTGCTATTGAGTAATGTAAAAATATTCATAGTCCTAAAAATAGAACGCAATTAACACAAGTACATACATACTTCAACTTTATTTACATCCATAAACATTTCAATCAATCAATCCAATATCTGTCTAGGCTATACTGATCTGGAACATATTCTTAAATAGATACACATTGAAATTAGAAGTCTTCTTTTGTCGCGTTTGGGAAAAATTATGAGAGTGAATTTTTACGATGCGCGCATACACCGACACTTAAAAGCGACACCATGAAGTTGGTTGGTAAATATCTGTCAGGTTTTCGTGGGAACTGATAACTATATTCAAATTAGTTATTCAAGTATATATGAATCCACGTGTTTTATATCAGTAGATATAAAACAATATATTTATACATAAATATACGTACGTATTCATGTGTAATTGCTAGTTAATGTGAATAATAATTTATTGTGACTATAAAAATGGCCTTTTTTTACTATAGACTTTTAAAGTAAGTTTATAGATTTGAGGTTAACTGTCAGTATGTATTATTTTTATTTGTTTACACTATAAATTATTAATACTACAATATTATTTGATATATCTAGTCTTGCCATAAATACTGAAACAAAGAAAAAAAAATTAACATAATAATAACAAATAACATTTATTACTTTTACATTGGTTAGTTTAATACATAAATATAAAACAATTTAAAATATTAAAAGCTTATTTGAAGTGGTCTCCATTGGCTACAATGCAGTCCTTTAAACGTTGAGGCCAGTTATTAATAGAAGCACGCACTCTTTCCATGCGAAAATTCTTCACTGCCAATCGTACGGATTGTTTTAGGGACTCCAAATTATCATGGCGTTTAGAGCAAGCCGTACTCTCTAAAACTGACCATAAATCACAATCCAGCGGATTAAGATCGGGACTAGACGACGGCCAGTCATCAACTCTGATAAAGTCCGAAACGTTCGTTTCCAACCAAGACTGCGTAGACCGAGCTCTATGACCCGACGCCGAGTCTTGCTGGAAGGACCATTCTTGGTTATTGAACATGGTGTTGTTAAGGGGCTTCAATACCTTCTCAAGAATGGTATCTTGATACACTTGTGCCGATTTTTTGATAACTTTCTCACAAAAGTATGGCTCAGTCACTCATTCATAGCTAATACCCCACCACACCATCACTGAAGTCGGATAGTGCCCACGTTGCACTCTGTCGACTAATTGGGAAGTTTCCTTAGAGGTTTGAGCATAAATACGGTCATTTTGTTTGTTAAAATGTTGCTCAATTGTAAAAAAAATCTCATCCGTAAACAAATTTTTTCTGTGACCTCCCTTTGCGTACCGCTTTAGTAGTTGTTTCGATTTTACCACCCTATTTTTTTTTTAAATTATCAGTTAAGAAATGACCAGTATGTCTCTTATAAGCTGCAAGTCCTGAGTCATCTTTTAAAATACGCGACATGGTTCTACGTGCTATCTTCATCTCCCGAGATAAAATATTTTGCTTTCGAACAGGATTTCTTCGAATTTTTTCCCTTACTGCTTTAACCACCTTTTTCGTACGAGCACTATGTGGAGAGCCAGATCTTTTTCTGTCACAGACAGAGGAGGTCTCATTGTAACTATTAATAGCCCGGTACACAAACACTTTACTAATACCAAGCATGTGGAGAGTTTTAAATATTGCATTTGACACCATACCTACTTTGTGTAATGCAATCACAGCGATTCGGTTCTCTTTATCACCGCACTCCATTTTAATATCGCAAAATATTGTACAATGTATTGGCGCCAAAATGAGAAAACTCAATGAATTATCATATAAAAATGACAGATTCAAAATTCAAATGTAATATTTTGTTTATTTTTAATTGTAACAGTATTTATGGCCAGACTACGTATAGTTTATTCTACTTCTGTTTAGTGTTTTACTTGATTCTATATACAGATATATAGAATTTCAAAGCTTTTTGTAATTGATTTTTTTTTTTTATTAAAAAGTTATTCATTGCATTGAATGTTTTTTTTAAGATAATTAAATATAAATTCCTACGCTCATACATATATAGGTTTTTTTAAAGTGAAAACTTCTCTAGGCGCGTTGAGTGGTATTTTTATGGCAGGAGATAAATCTATAGAGTCGCGTCATGACATGCTAGTGAGCGCAGCCAGCCGTATTGCGCTTGCGCGGCTTGCGTCGGACTAGCAACGCGTAATATAGGAAACATACCCATACTCCGTGACCCGTTGAGGCGGGAGGGAGATCTTCAAAGTACTACGCTTGGTCACAGGGAGGGGTTGGGTTTTAGGTTTTCGTCACGTAGTATGCCATCGTCTAAAGGAAACCTCGCGCTTTTTCGAAGTATATTCAATTAGGCGCGCAATATTTAACACTTTTAAAACTCGCAGGTGGCAACACTGAGGCACGTATACCGAAATATGAGCTGCTCGAAAACTAACCGATAGTAGTGCAGTGCAGTTGCCAAGCCAATCAATGAGACTTTGTGCCGATACAGTAATGTCGTTATGCGATGTACACGACGGCGGTACAATGTTTTACGAGGATTCCTAGTCAATGCTGACTGCATTTACAAAAAAAAGACTTCTTTATGAATTACTACGTGAAAGCTAGGAGGCAGAGAGGATTTCTCATATACTATAGACGGTCACCAAGGTGAGAGTTAGGGGTAAAAAATTGTCAAATTCGTCACGTTCGGTACGTTCCCATAAGAGCTTGTGTATATTTAATATTGATAATTTGTATTGAGATTGGGAAGCGCATCGTATATTTGATGAATTATTAAACTCTATACGAAAGTATATAACTAACTATTATTCGAAGTGCCAATATATGTGAAAGATAAACCAATGATAATAATTTCTATTTACTAATTATAAAATTTAAATCATTAACACTAAAATTAATTTTAAAATTGAAAAGAAAACAGTTTAAATTCCATTGTTTTGAGTTTTCACTTCTGTCGGCAGTCCTTATGACTGCATCCCCTTTTTTATATTTGTAAAACCTTACTTTTTTCTCTTTAACGAATCCAAGTGACCTTTCAATATACAAGCGTTCTCCTGCGCTGATGAGTTTTGAACTCTGCGGTGAGTCGGCTCCGACGAATAAGTAGATAACAGTCCAGACTAAGCCAACAGTCCCGGTCATGTAGTATATCGCAGCCCAACCCCAATATTCAGCTACGAATCCTGATATTATAAACTGCATTGCAGTTCCAAATTGGGCACCTGAGTAAAATACAACACACTGAAACATTAACGCGATTGTAAACAATCATAATGTAAGAAATCACGGAGGTAACGGGTAAAAGTATCACAAAATGTAAATAAATTATTTTGCCTTATTAAGACTTGATTAACCTAGATCTCATCCACTTGTCTTATTAATAAAACACATGAAATGACCAAAACAGGCAAAAAATCCATAGAATACTTGTGTGTCCTAGAGTTCTCAATGTGCAATGCATAATACAATTAGTAATGAGTACAAAAACTTTAATTTTAAAAAGTTTGTAATTTTTATTTAAAAGTCTTATTATAAAAAATTAAAAGCTTATTATTTAAAATTATATTTCTCGATGACAAATATTGTGATTTATTTATATAATTCCCATTTATTATTAATTTTATTAGTTCTTATTCGCATAAATATTTAGGGATAAAAATATTAAAACAGGTTTCAGGGAAAGAATTACGTAATGGATCGTTCTAGTAGTATTTGTGATATTTCTACTGTAGACATGTCTTCACAATTACGAAAAATATTCAACGGTTATTAAAAAATTGTCTACATGAGGCATATATTTGTTATGTCAAAAAATATAACTTTTTAGTATATTTATCACCAACTTACAATGGTTGACTATAAACTCAGCCACATAAATAAAATTAATCTAGATATAATAACATTTCTTACTCGTATTTACGATTACATTTGAGGTTTTCCTACAAACAGAGCCATCTCTGACTAATATTGTCAGCAGGAAATACTGAAAGATGTCGGTTACAATTGTCATTTTTTGTTTCATTATTTTATATATTTTCTCATACTGTCTATCTTTTATAGTTTCTCTATTACTTTGAAATTAATGAAGGTTTTTAAATATAAACTACTCGAGGAAGTAAATTAATATGTATTTGTATTATTTTTTTTTCTGCCGTTCAATCAATCAATGGAATGAAATAGATAAGCGAATAAACTCAAACTTGAGTGAATAGTATATTACTACAGACAACCAGCCTCGACTTCATCTGCTATCTTAATTAATTCATGTAACCCTAAGATTTTGTGCAGCGCATGACGAAATTATTTTCAAATAGCAAAACCCAACTAACTTAACACTTATCATTATATTTGGTCAATTTGAACAACACTTTAATAGATTCCAGCTTATGCGTTATTATGATGTATAATTGTATTATATTAATGTTTACATCATTAAAAGTGTTTACGTGACAGAATAAAAAAAGCCATCTATCCTCACAAACTTTTTTGTATATAATATTAATAGGATACTCGCCTGAGTAAACAATCATTCCGAGTCTACTTCTCTCATTTAGCGGCACCCATTTAGCCATCAAATGATGACTGCAAGACAATAAGAAGCCTTGGAATAATCCTTGGGCTACACGACAGGCACAAACCCAATGCCATCCCCCCTGTAATAACATAACATTAAAATTGCATTATTCGCTTTCGTATTGAAAATTAAGACAATACTTTGAGTACTACTTGTTGCTGAACTAATTTTGACAGCTAAATTTCGAGTAAACATAAAAAGATTTGGAGGTACCTGCTTTTATAAGGATATTTCCCCAGGTAAAATAAATATTAGGTTATTTCTCAAAACCCTTGAAAGATGTCCAACCAGAATGCATTCTTTACAATTTTCTATACATATAATAAGAATGTAAATCTAACGTGTCTGTACTTTTACGTTTTTCGTGAAAAAAATTGTTGCAGGTGTCTAGGAATAAGTAATAAAATACATATCAATCATTTTTAGAAATATCTGTTTGTCTGTCTATTTGTATGAACACGCGTCACTGCTAAAGTACTGGGTTCACAATAAAACCACACGAAGGAAATCATAAACCATATCTTCCAGAATAACTTAGTCTTTGTTTCATTATAATCGGTCCCCTCTATCGAAAGTTATTATAATTTTATTGACGACGCGACGTAAGTGAAAGAGAAAAGTAGATAAGTAGATGGACAAGTACATTCAGACAACTTTATTAATCACTGTTTTGTTCATAAAGTTCCACGCGGACGAAGTCGCGGGCACATCTGTATTAAATATTTTCGTTGTAAAAACAATGAATAATGTAATTTAATATATTCACCACTTATTAATATAAATTTTATAACATAAAGTGTATATTAATAATACTTACATAATAAGCAGCAGAGGGTATCAGCAGAGAGCCCAAAGAATTTATACCAATACATATGCTAAGTACAAATTTTCCACCAAACCTAGCTATAATCACACCAGACGGTAACTGAAGTATTATGTACCCCCAGGAGAATGATGACAGGATGAGACTCTGTACCTTGACACTCCAGTCGAAATGCTGTAATTACAGATTTAAATAAAAATCTACTTTATTTCTGATAATTTAAGTTTTTTTTTCTAATAAAAGGGCATTTTATTCTAGGTGGTAGAGCCACGCTGAAGCTATTACTGGTTTCAGTATGAATGGGTCGGCTCGCTCGAGGTAGTACCACCCTCTCATAGAAAACCGACGTTAAATAACAGTGCTAAAGCATTGTTGCGTTTTGTTCGGTCAGTGAGAGTGCCGGAGGCCCACCTCCTCTTCCCTCTCTTCTCCTCTCTCCTCCCCACTCCTCCTACCCTTTCCCCCCTTCCCCCAAACACAGGCTGGCAACGCACTTGCAACTCCCCTAGTGTTGCTAGTGTCTATGGACGGTGGTGATCACTTAAAATCAGGTGACCCGCCCGTTCGTTTGCCTCCTATGATATAAAATAAAAAAAAAATAAAAAATATTTTGTATAAAAAATCCTACCATTTCTAGGTTATGTTCTTCGATAGGAGGATTTTAATATAAGATGAAGAATGATATGAACGTCATAAGCTTAAGGAATATGTCATGCGCTGCGTTCAAAAAA